>CM022947.1:138731182-139469175 GCA_012931725.1 Litsea cubeba | reverse complement strand
CAGAATTAACTGCCTTTACAGCTGGAGTGAAGATCTCATGAAAATGTGAAGGTCAAGCAAGTGTAAAACATGTAGGATATATCTTATCCTTTTTGGCCTAAATTTTTGCTTTTATATTGTGATGTATCTCTCTCTCTCTGTGTGAAGTATATATGATCATATTAAAATTGACCTTTAAAAAAAGGTTCTTGGTGCTCGGGAGTTGTATGGCTTAGCATCATAAAATCGGTGAGACTTTGAGGCCATGATCCATACTCGAAAGTGTCCAATTTTAGAGGAAACCTAATATAAGACCTTATAAGAATGGTGCCATCAACCAAAAAGGTTTTAAGTACCTATTGTTTTAAAAAAAAAGGTAATTACAATTTACAAGAGCCCACTTCATGTCAAGAGAAAGATAGTATAGGTTCATGTACCATAGAGCATTAAAGGTTAAATAAACATTATGTTTCCTGTTTCTCTCTCCCTATCTACATATGTTCCTTGGGCTCCCTCTTGCTCTGGACACCCTTGTTGTATGCATAGGAAACATGGTAATTTTATTAATAAGCCTTCCCATTCCCTATATTCTCACCCTCTCTAGACCAAGCATGCTGTCTCCAACCACGCCATCCCTTCCACAAACTGCATTGCCTCTTTCTTCCCTAGCATTTCCCTTCTCCAAATTACATATTAAACAGAAGTTATGTCTCTTTTCTATATTATTTTCACACAATACATCGTTTCTATAGTTGATGCTATATGACTCGGTCAAATTCTTGTGTTTAAATTGGTGGACCTAACCATTCTCTTAAATTAATATATTTGTAATGAATAGGTTTTTGTAGGACTTCTGTCCTGTTTACTCATTCCTCAAGTTTTGAACAAGTTGTTTATAGCAGTAATCATGGACGACAGAAATACATCTATGTAGGCAACAACAAACCATGCTTGATTCTAACCACAGGAGATATATAGATAATGTGGGCATCAACATTTTTAACCCTAGTACATCCCTCGTATGCACCCGTGGCGGAGTGATGCTCGAATGCCTTCCTAACACAACCAAAAGACCATAAAACATTGTTGTGCTGTTTCCTATCAATAATTGATTTTGGGCTAAATAATAACTCAATGTGGTATGAGATCCTACAAAAGTGGCAGTTTGTTGCAAGCGTCACTTGTAAATCATCAAAAAATTCAATTGAAACACTAATACTTGACTCCTAAGTAAAAGAATTTCCAACTCGAAATTACCTTGAATCAGCAAAGCCAATTTGCATATCAATTTCCTTGTCAAAAGTTTTTCGATCACACACAATTAAAAATTTGATGGTCAGACCATAAGTCATGGTCTTTGGAAGAAGAGGAAAGAAAAGAAAAGTATTAAGGACGTAGGCCTGGGTACCCACATCAAACATTCCACATCCAGAGGATCTGGGACCCCGCATCTAGTGGGACACTGTGCTACTTTTGCGTTTTACTTAGAGTTTCTTCCAATTTGGATTTCTTAATTCTTACCCTCCAAGCTATTCCTAGTTCAAGCCCTTCACCGAAAATTTGGCCTTCAAATTGATTATCTAAAAGGCCCCTTCAAGTCAAGAGACGAAGTTCTAAATCAGAAATTGGAGAGTGCCACTAGAGGACCTGTTCGAGGATTTCAAAAACTTCCAAGCTTTGGATTGATTGTCCACTAATTGCTTAGTGATGGACCTCATTTAACATGTTAAAAATTCTTCTCCTTCTTATTCGTTCTTATTTTATTTTATTTTTTTTCTTTTTTTTTTCTTTTTTTTTTCTTCGCTCTCCTTTTTTTTTTCCTTTTTGGGAACAGAGGAACTACTAATTTTTATTTTAAAGATAAATACATCTAAAAACACCAGGTAGTGCAAGGAATGAAAATTATCTTAGAAATTTCTATGGGGTATGAGTGGTAAATTACAAAAAGCCTACATTTTCTTTCTTTACTCTCCCCCTTTTCATAACTTCAAAAGTGGTCCAATCAGTGTGCTGGATGGGTGGGGAGCTGATGCCTTTGCTTGTCTTAACCTTGAAGTATGATGCAGAGAGGAGGTCTATGATTTTTAAATGAAATTGACAATCAATGCACAGTAGTAAACTTGATATTCAATATTCACAACTGTTTCAATCAGTTGGGAATATACACAAGTTGTTGATAATCATGTTTGATGCACATGGACGATAAGGTTTTGGTGACTCAAGTTGACCTCTTATTGGTCAGGTCTGAAACTAATAGGCATTGACAGACATAGAGATCTGCTTCTTCTCTTTTTGCTGAAAATGATATTTTAAATGTGTAAGAAAGAAATTATGCTTTTTAGATGTGGTCCATGTGGATGTAACATAAATATATTAATGGAAGAGAAAGTAAAGGTTTAATGGAGTTTAGCATTTTGGACCATTACCACAATAACTGTAAGGAGCCAATTGAAATATTGGTGGTGATAAATAGGAGTTCAGCTCATGTTAATGACCCAACTCAAGTCCAATTCGAATTGCATGTAGATTAAGTTTGGTTGGGGTTAAGTTTTGGACCAAACCCTGAATCCCCAGTTGGGGTTAAGTTGGGTTGGCGAGTCAAAGCATTTTGATTGGATTGAGTTGAGCACAAGCTTCCAAGTTGGCAGACCAAACCATACTTAAAACAGTTATACGTACCAAAAAGAAAAAAAAAAACTAGAGCACTACCATTGACAAGACATAGAAGGGCAACGCAGATTACAGACTGCATTTCGTCAGATTGGTTATAGAGTAGTAGATAGAAAATGGATATCTACCTGCAATTTCCTAGTTGTAATTGTCCATAATCTTTGACAAGAAGTTGGTTTGACTAGCATAATTAACATAGGTCAAATTATATTAAAGTACATTGTGGCACGCTTGTCCTGATTAATCTGCTTGGCGCACTGACTTACACGAAAGTAATTCTTAATTCTCAAATGCAATGAAATGATGGATTGAGAATTAAGAATCGGGGAAAAAATGGCTAGGCCTGCATCTATTCTACACGCAGGTATGTATGCCATTCCTTTTTGTTAATACCTCATTCGGCAAAGACAAGAAGTTGAGAAAGAGTGCCACTTGTTTGGGAATATCCATTCCATCAGCCAATCACCTAGTGACAGCCACTCATCATTATCAATCGATCAACAACAATCTTGAAATGCCAAGGCACAGGCAAAGGACAAGGTCATCTTGTCTCCCTTTAATGAGGTTGCTAGTTATTTTTCTTTATCAATGCAATTATTGGGAGATGTGAAATTAATTTCATTTGGTTGTGAAGAAATATGAAAGATATTTCAAAATGCTCTTATATATATATATATATACTTGTTTGTAGAAATATGGTGGTTAAGATATTTAAGAAAACACCAATATTTGCCAATTGACATATTAAGCAAGATATATAGTATGGTTGGTGGAGTACTGTGTTCTTATGTGAATGGGGATGTACGGCCCACCCAGGGACCTACTCTAAATCAATAAGGATTTACCCAAAAAAAAAATTTCAATGAGAAATACAATAATGAAGATAAATACATATTTATTCTGCACATCAGAATAACAAGAAGAATTTTACCACACCAAATACTTGAGTGGTAGGACCTCACATACTCTTAACAAACACAATTACAAGAGATGCTTATATATAGACCACGTACCCGAGGCATTTCAAAAGACATGACTTTTCATATTTCAAGCCAAGAACAAAATCTCCAAAATTATATTTAGTTTTTCCAGATAACCTTTAGACTCTAAATGCGACTCTTGTATTTTCTAGAATTTCTCTCTTTTTTTTAATTTCATAATAAAATATTAAAAATAATAATTCTAACAAGCTATTAAAGGTATGAAAACTCAGCTCAAATCATGAACAAGTTGTGAGGCCACAGCAGTTGAAGTTGTCTGGTACTGAAAATACGAACCAGTGCAAATGCGGGAAAGAAAAAACACATATGGTAGATAAGTTGGCGTTAAAGGGATCTGCTTTTTTTTTACCCATTTCAAATCAAACAATAAACAAAGAAGACAAAATGAGATTATTATTATTGCACCTTTTTATTGTGGAAATCCCATTGGGAAATGTCCAATCCACTTCTTCACCACTATCCAGCTAATAATTAGTTTTCGAGTAGATTAACACAAGACATTCATTCAACTTAGATATGATTCCTGTTCCACATTTGGCACGTGGGATGTTTTCTACCTTTCCATGATTGCCAAGTGATGATATGTCTTATTGATTTATCTTAATTAATTTAAGGTTCTCCCATTAAGCTGGGGTCTAACCTATGACCTCATCCACTGCCACTGTCATTTTCTGATTGTTGACTTGTATATGCTTTTTTACATGTAAAGAAGATGAAGGGAGATTTTTCCTTCGTGTGTTTGCCATCGGATATTGAGAATAAAAATGTTCACATTTTTCTATTTATATTTTATTATTAATTTTTGTATGTGTTGTGTGCGTGCGTGCGTGCGAAAGTATGAATATCTACGCGCTTGATCAATCATGTCATACAAGATAGAGAAGGAGATTTTATGTAATTCGGCACAGCCTACATCCACAACAAAAGAGCAATGACTCATATCTTATACTCTAACTCTAATACAAGACATAAACCCAATAGTATGTATAGAAAAATAGACCCCTATTGATTTGTCCTGCAGTCCTTTTTTTTTTTTTTTTTTTTTTTTTGAATCATTAGCTATAACAAGAAAAAATGACTCCCACTTACATGTCACTTGGGTTATCGAAATGATGAACAAATCTCAACTTATGCACGACCATAGTGACGTTCATTCATTTTAAAGACATCCACTAAGAAAGTGATTGTCCAATGCTAATTTAAAAATATATTTTAAATATTATAATATTAGAAAATGCTAGAGGTAAAAATGAACTTCTCTACAACCTCCACTCTTCCGCCTGCTTTTTGTAACTAAAACTTGAAACAGAGACTGTCCAAATTCCATTCATTTGAGAAAACGGTTATAATGAAAGATGCCCTCAAGAAGGGAAACACAAGACACTCCAGTGGGAAGGGTGTGTCTCATCTCGCACAGCTGTAGTCTCACAGCTTGTGTGCGACTCACCCATCTAGGACAAAAAAAAAAAAAAAAAAAAAACAAAAAGCCCCTCAAGAATATCTCTAGCAAACCAATCATCTTTCGTACTAAACCCATAAACCCAAAGTAAGAGCAGTACTCAAACAGTGTGACATGTGTTACAAAACAATCCTAGGTGATCGATCCAACCCATTGGAGAGAGGGGTCAAGTAGCACCCATGATGCTGTCTGAGTCACATCAGACAAAAGAAAGCGCGGTCCACGCCTACATCACTCCCTCACCATTGCCATTTCTTGCAAATGCAGACCAATCAACCTATGTAGCCATGGTAGCCATGTCCATCATCAAAGGCACCTTTAGTGTCCACGTATTGTGAAAAGAGCCTCTCGTGGCTTAGCACGTCTCAGACGCCCACTCGACCTGGGCCCACTCAAAGGCACCGTTTGGTGAGGGAGGGGTTCGTATTGTCTTGACCTTAAAATGCACAGAAAGAGACCCACGAAAGTAGAAGCAACTTGGGCTGGTTGAGACATGTCTTATTCTTGTTTGCACAATATATACAGGTTACGTGAGAGCATATACAACCCTGAACTGACCTTGGGACAATGTCTTTATGATTTAGCAAGCACCTTCAACTCTTGGTCGATCCCTTTGTCATGTTGTGGATGTGATTCTTTACATGACACGATGGCAGAGCATCAACCATAGGAGGAATTCAAGCTAGCTGGGGTGGGGTCGGCCGCGGCAGTTATAATGGGAAGTGGGGCCTTTGTTTCTAGTTTCTTCTTTTGGCAGGGTGTTGGATCATTGATGTGGAAAGCAATAGTCTTTTTTGATGATAGAGCGTGAGTATGTTTTGGCCTCATCCCGCCTAGCATTCAACCAAGGAATCCCATGAATAGAATGATCATAGTGAAAGATCGAGAGCCCAAATTATATAGGATCGGGTGGTGGATCCAATCAAGGCTCAACTGCGTTGGCACTTGGGGGGATGGACGTCCAGCATTTCTATATCTTCCTTCTCAGTGAAAGTGAGAGAATCTTTTGAGAACAGAGTGCATGCCAGTAACGGGAATCTGATGCGCGCCAGGGTTTTCTTAATCATGGTGTCTGAGGTTAAGTGCCCTAAGCACCTTGATTAGCAACTTAGTATCAGTTTTGCTGCTATTTTGCATCTCTGGAGACAAAATTCTATTAGCATAGCCAAGCTATAACTCAAAAAATTGTTAGCAACACTGTCCCTTTTATAAAACTCAAGGATCTATTTTCTACAAGTTAAAAGAGTACTAAACTGTGTTATTTTGAATCTTGAGTTCACCATAATTGGGGTTGGGTTTTCCTACAAAATTAAATAAACAAACAAATAAATAAAAACCTCAAAAGGTAGTGGGTCTAATTACTAGTGACTGTAACCACACCCACAATATTGTGGTCTTCTAGTAGGCAAAAGAAATTGGTCCCATGTCTCAACCCGGGCCACACACAAGAGGTTCTGACCCAATGCTCGTACAGGATGTGTATGTTTTCTTTTTGAGGGGTAAGGTAACTTCATCTTTTTCTTTCTCTCTCTCTCTCTCACTCTGTGTATTTACAAGTTGTTCGCTTCAATGGAATGACAGAATACCTTTGAAAATGAATTATGGACAGCAGTTAAGAGTCAAGGAAACAATGTCCCAACTTATTAGGGCAGGCACCTTGTTTCCTCATTCTCTCTCACCCTGGTGATTATGGCCCTTCTTTCTTCACCCATGGCCTTTGATATAAGCTCCTTTTTATATATATATATATATATATATATATAAATTTCTAGCAAGTTTAGTAGGAATCTGGGAAACGGGTCCTTATGGGCCGCTTGGTGGCAGAAAGAGTACAGGAGTTGAATTGAAGAAGCTGAAGGTGAAGAAACTTCATTTTTCTTTTTTATTTTTACTTCTAGGAAACATGGTTTTACATATTTGGTTGAAGTAAGAATGAAACCAGTACGGCCACCAAATATGTCATTATTAGGGCAGGCACTTTGTCACTCAACCCCCCGTTACAGGCTTACCACTTACATAAAGAGACCGGACCAATTTGGGTACAGCCTTGTTGGGATTGGATTTCAGCTGTGTTATATGGACAAACTTTTTTGCCTGAATTTGTGACAACTCCTATGATATTCCTTGAATATCAAGATGATATTCAAGTGATATCATAGGGATTATCACAAATTCAGGTAAAAAAGTTTGTCCTTGTAGACATTTTCTTTCTCAAAAGTCAACATATTGAACACAAACAGGCCATTATTCTGTGAATGGCACGGGTTAGGCCCAAATTTCTAGCCCACGGACTCTCTCTACATCTGCACACTATTCCTAAGAAGTGGAAGGCTATAAGAAATGCTAGTGATGCTCGCTATGTGGTGATCCAGGATGTTAATCTGATACGCCCCACGGTTGCTCTGTCACCTGCAAATTATCCCAATAATCACAAAAAGGGTGGGATTCCAGACTACTATCATCCAGGTGCAGGTCCTTGCCTACTAGAATGCAGAATACAGATGTCAATAGCCATCTTATTACCCGGTTATTTGAAGGACATGACCCCGAAGACCAGATAATGAACACCCTTTCCAGACCCGCTTGATAATCAGGTTCTGGTCCGGCTCTAGTGAGGCGTATACCTGAATGCCTGTGTGCCCAACTGATGTGTACAAAATTATACATTACTGAAGGTGCAGAAAATAATGACCCACAATAAGGAGGGAGCCTTATAGGACTTATCCGATGATGATGATGACTGGGTGCCGTCCGAAAGCCTGAAAGAGATGAACAAACGATCAAAGGACCCTGGCCTGGGCGGCGCAAGGCTCTCCGATGCCAAAGTCAGTGTGGGAGCTGGAACAATGGAAGGAGAGGGAGAAGAGAGACAGAGTAACGGCTCTGTGAATGAAATTGTGCGTACTTTTGATGGTGGTATGAGCCTCTATTTATAGAGTTTGGAACGTATCTTTTGGGAGACATCGTGGTGTGGGTCCCGTGATTCGACAGGGAAGTCACGATCAGCCCACATTACATTAATTGCGGTCCAATCCAGCCCACTATGCATTAAATGCGCGTCGGGTCAGCCCACGTCGCATTTAATGCACGTCTTGTTGGGCCAGATCATGTTGGACGCCTTTGGTGGTAGGGGTACCATCGGATCTGCCCTCGGGCCTTGCCCTGATGTGGCCTTAGCCGCTGGATGCCGCCCTGTCAGGGATCTGGCGAAGATTGTGGGCGGCTGGATGTCGCGTCTGTCCCACTAGCTCGTGCCCCTATCCCTCCACGTGCCTGATGACGTGGGGGATGAGGGGCGCAAGTGAAGGTTCTCTCTTGCTTCGGCTTCTGTCCCGGCTTCTTCAGCCGAGGTGGAGTTTTCTGCCGAGATAGCACCCGGGGTGGCTCAGCCGAGGTCGAGTTCCCCGCCGAGGTGGCGCCCGGGGTGGACCAGTTCGGCGCTAGTGGCCCGGAGATGCTTGACTTCGGCCGAGGCCTCTGTCCTGGTAGCCGGGGTGAGATTGGTGCCACGTGGATGGCACGCGGATGGCACGTGAGAATGCTTAGCCTCATCTGATGGCTGTGATTAGCTTAATCCTGTGGCTCTGGAAATCTCCCCACACAATTGCCCCCTAGCTTTTGACCTCTTAAGCGTACTAGCCTTTAGGGGTTGAAAGCTAGAAGAATCCGTCTGGGGATGCGGCGATCATTGCCTGGTGTCGCTCCAACTGTCCTGAAGCAATAAACGCTCTGTCCTGTCTGTACTGGGAAGCGAGTCGACGGCTACACGCGTCGCCTCTTCACTGATTGCGGTGTCTTTTTGATGGAACGGGCGCGGATCGCGAAGTCCGTCCTTTCGAATTTCGAAAGCAGCGTGCGCCGAGGGTTTCTTCTCCATAAAAAGGGTCGTCTTCTTCCCTTCTTGTTTCTGATTTCTTTTTGCCTCTGCCTTCTTCTCCGATTTCTGCTCCTGCTCCTGCTCCTGCTCCTGCTCCTGCTCCTGCTCCGAGTGCGGGAGTGCGGCGACGCTCGCCGGAGCGCCCAAGGGAGAGGTCCCCGCCTAGAAAGAAGTCCAAGGCCGGGGAGAAGGACTCGGGGGCTGAACAACCTCCGAAGAATAAGGCCCCTGCGCGGGCCCCCGGAGCCAAGGCTCCTATTGAGAAGAGCGCGCAAGTCAGCAAGCCGACCGGTGGAGCGACCCGCGAGCTGACGATCTCGGTGGGGCAAGGGTTTGGATCGGCCTCCGGACCCCGGAGTGCCCCAGCGCCATGGAGGCCGAGGATGGAGACTCAGCCCGGTAAGCCTCTGAACGTCGAGGACCGGCTGTTGGGGAATGCCGAGGTGATCGGAGCTCTCGCCAAGGTCTGTGCTCTGCCAAGAGACATGGAGACGCACGAGAGGTTCGATGACGAGCCTGATGGTCTCGGCGATCCAGGCTGATCTTCTGGTAAGTGTTTGCAACGCTTTTCTTCATTCTTCAAGTGTCTTGGTCGAAGAATCTCCTGCCAGCGACGCTCCCAGCAAGGTCGCGGTTTCAGCCGAATCCACTGGTCCAGCAGATACGGTGATCGACCGTAGCCGGGCTCTTTATTTCTGTCTTTCTGTATGTAAGGTTTTTGCTTCATTTTCTGTTTTCAGAGGACTGCGATCCTCCTTTTCGAAGCTGTTTACAATGAATAAAAAGGAGGAGTTCTGTGATCACCCAAACTGTGTACAATGCTTTTGAGTTCTTTCTTACTTTCCTTGCACTGTTCTGGAACACTTGTGTTTTTGTGCTGCTTTTCTGTGTTTGAGTGATGGCACAGCTCTTCTTTTTTGAAGACTGACTTTGGCCGAAATGGCTGGCTTTGGCCGAAATGGCTGGCCTTGCGCCGAGGTGGATCCATACCTTGGCCGAATTGCCTTGCGCCGGGGTAGATCCAACGTTCCGCTGGACTCGGCTAGGCGAGAGTGAGTGCGGCTATGGCCTTCTGAGGGGTGTATGAACCCGGATTTCAGGAATCTGACCTTGGCTAAAATGGCTGACCTTGGCCGAACTGGCTGGCCTTGCGCCGAGGTGGATCCATACCTTGGCCGAATTGCCTTGCGCCGGGGTAGATCCATCGTTCCGCTGGACTCGGCTAGGCGAGAGTGAGTGCGGCTATGGCCTTCTGAGGGGTGTATGAACCCGGATTTCAGGAATCTGACCTTGGCCAAAATGGCTGACCTTGGCCGAACTGCCTTGAGCCGAGGTGTGAGGGTTTTATGAACCCGAACTTTAGGAAACGGCTGAGTGTAGGAACTCCAGACCATTCCCAGGGCGGTAAACCCTTGTAGAGTGGGATGAAACCCTGATTTTAGGAATTCGGCCGAGTGTCCGAACTCGAGGCCTTTTCCAGGGCTGTTAACCCTTGTAGATGGGTGAAGACCCTGAGTTTAGGAATTGGCCGAGTGTCCGAACTCGATGCCTTTTCCAGGGCTGTTAACCCTTGTAGACGAAGTCGATCAAAAAGAGATGACAGATTGCCCTTGGCCGAAATGGCTGGCTGCTGCTTGTGCCGAAGTGGAGTCGTCATTCCGCTGATCTCGGCTGTGGAAGCGTGAGCTCGGCAATGATCTTTGAGGGGTGTAAAAACCCAGGCTTTAGGAATCCGGCCGAGTGTCCGAACTCGAGGCCTTCTCCAGGGTCCAGGACCCGGAGCTTTAGGAAACGACCGAGTTTGGACTCGAGGCCTTTTCCAGGGCGGTAGACCCGGAGCTTTAGGAAACGACCGAGTGTGGACTCGAGGCCTTTTCCAGGGCGATGGACCCGGACCTTTAGGAAACGACCGAGTGTGGACTCGAGGCCTTTTCCAGGGCGACGGACCCGGACCTTTAGGAAACGACCGAGTGTGGACTCGAGGCCTTTTCCAGGGCGATGGACCCGGACCTTTAGGAAACGACCGAGCCTGGACTCGAGGCCTTTTCCAGGGCGATGGACCCGGAGCTTTAGGAAACGACCGAGTGTGGACTCGAGGCCTTTTCCAGGGCGTTGGACCCGGACCTTTAGGAAACGACCGAGCCTGGACTCGAGGCCTTTTCCAGGGCGTTGGACCTGGACCTTTAGGAAACGACCGAGTGTGGACTCGAGGCCTTTTCCAGGGCGTTGGACCCGGAGCTGCAGAAGTCATGCAAGGAGAGATGATACAGATTTGATGACAGGGCAAAAGACACTTTCATTGATCGGGACTTGCTACATCTTTTAGAAATAGAATTTCGTCAGGCGGGACGCATTCCGCGATCTCGGCAGTGGCTTGCCCTGTCTGCGCTTGTAGGCCGACTTCGTTGCCCGTGAGATCACCCCGAACGGGCCGTGCCAGCTCGGGGCCGGACTTCCTTCGGCTCTGTGCTCAGGGCGAGAAGGCCAATTTCTGCAGGAATGACCGTTCCCATCTCGCAGGCCAGAGGGTGTTGCCGAGGTGAGAGGCTGTCCAGTCTCAGTTACTTCTGGCTCGTGTCCTGTGCCTGTCAGCGTCGTGTCAGGCGGGGTCGGGGCCGAGTTGGGCGAGACGATGTCGAAGTCCGCCAGAATATGGGCTTTGATCGCAGTTCGGCCGCGGCGAGCTTTTCTGGGTGCCAGCCCGAGCTCGACGTCCGTCACCTTCTCCTTGTGCGATGCGAGCGTCCGCGAGACGAGGGAGAGGGAACCGAGGATGCCAGGTGGATCACGTTAATGATTTTTTCGGAGTCCTCGCTGTCTGGGTCCCGGGCCGCGCTCTGGTGAACTCGGCCCCCGCTGCCGCCGGCATCTTCTATCTTGACGAACTCTAGGAGGTGGCCTTCGCCGGCGAGTCTCTCCAGGTACCACTTCAGAGAGTGGCACTCCTCGGTCCTGTGTCCTTTACCTTTGTGGTAGGAACAGTAGAGCTTGCTTCGATCGCCGTTAGTGGGCTCATTTCTCAAGGGCTGAGGCCACTCGAAGAACGGCTTACCTTTTATTTTGTTCAGGATCTGGTGTATCGGCTCTCTGAAGACGACGTTGATGCCTTGATAGGCGCCGGTGGGAGGCCTTGACCTGCTGGTGCCCCCAGACCTAGGTGGTGTGGGCACCGCCGAACTGGCGTCCCAAGCCTGCTTGGGCTCCTGCTTCTGGAAGGGCTTCCCGCCTCCCTGCCGAGGCTGGTTGTCCTCCTGCTCAGGCTCCGGATGCCCGTCTTGATCCCGGGCTCGGATCTCGTCTTCCTCCTGGGCGATAAAGCGCTTCACCCGGGTCATCAACTCCGGCATAGATTCTGGGGGGTTCCCGGCCAAGTCCTTCCGCAAGTCGTGGCCGGGGATCAGGGCATGCTGGAAGGCGTAGATTGCTATCCCTTCCCTGGTGCCTTCAATCTGGCTGTAGACCGCCCAGAATCGTTGGGCGAAGTTGGCGAGGGTCTCACCGTGCTTCATTCTCAGGGCGAGGAGGTCCCTTTCCTTCTTGGGGACGACGCTGTAGGCCTGGAACTTCTTCAGGAAGGAGAGCTGGAGCTCCTTCCAACTCGAGATGGACTTCGCTGGGAGAGAACAGAACCACTTCAGGGGGAGGTCACCCAAACTGGAGGAGAAGATTTTGCAGTTCAGGTGACCTTCGTTCCCCCAGATGGACATCTTCTGGGAGAAGTGTCGGAGGTGAGCGGATGGGTCCGACAGTCCGTCGTAGGGGACGAACCGCGGGACAGAGAATTTCCTGGGCAAGGAGGTGCGCTCGATGTCTTTTGTGAAGGGTGAGCCCCCTGGATAGGTGTGCCCAGTGATCTGCTTCTGGTCCCGGGCGTCCAGGTTACGCTGAAGAGCAAGCCTGACGCGCTTGTCGAACCGCTTTTGCTCGTCGTCCTCCTCTGGGGTCTGGGCTCTGGGCTTTCGCTTGGAGTGGCTATGAGCTCGGCCATCGCGGCTATGGTGACTTCGGCTGTTGCTCGAGCCTTCGTCATGAATCTGGCTCCGTTTAGGGTCCAGATGATTTCCGAGGTCCTCGCGGGGAGGCTGGGCTGCCCTGCTGGGGGCGTTCCTCTTTTTCCCTTGAGGCTCGGAGGCCTGCCTTAAGGAGGCAGTTTGCGCTGCCCTCAGCTGCTGCTGGAGCTGCTGGATCTCGCGAATCAGCTGCTCTTGCTTCTGGAGGAGAGCAGTTTGGGGTTCGACATCAACTCCAGCAGCAGGAGGTTGAACGTGGCGCGTCTCACCTACGGCCACGGCTTTGTCCTTCCGAGGACTCTCATGCCGACGCTCATCGCGCCTGGGTGGCATGATTTCTTCTGCTGAGATCGAGGCCTCGAGTCCCTCTTGGAGTGGGAACTCGACGAAGAGCTGAGATCCTAAGCGGCCCTCGCCTGCAGACGTGTCGTGCACCGTGCGGGAGCGCCCTTGAGGAGGGATGACCGTCGACGGTGGTGGCAGCTCGAGCGCTGCTCTCGAGGACTTTACGCCCTTCCTAGCTTTCGGAGGCATGGCTTCTGAGAGATTGAGGTTAAGAAGGTTGGGAAGGTTGGGAAGGTTGGGATATTACTTTCCCACAGACGGCGCCAATTGTAGGTGCAGAAAATAATGACCCACAATAAGGAGGGAGCCTTATAGGACTTATCCGATGATGATGATGACTGGGTGCCGTCCGAAAGCCTGAAAGAGATGAACAAACGATCAAAGGACCCTGGCCTGGGCGGCGCAAGGCTCTCCGATGCCAAAGTCAGTGTGGGAGCTGGAACAATGGAAGGAGAGGGAGAAGAGAGACAGAGTAACGGCTCTGTGAATGAAATTGTGCGTACCTTTGATGGTGGTATGAGCCTCTATTTATAGAGTTTGGAACGTATCTTTTGGGAGACATCGTGGTGTGGGTCCCGTGATTCGACAGGGAAGTCACGATCAGCCCACATTACATTAATTGCGGTCCAATCCAGCCCCACTATGCATTAAATGCGCGTCGGGTCAGCCCACGTCGCATTTAATGCACGTCTTGTTGGGCCAGATCATGTTGGACGCCTTTGGTGGTAGGGGTACCATCGGATCTGCCCTCGGGCCTTGCCCTGATGTGGCCTTAGCCGCTGGATGCCGCCCTGTCAGGGATCTGGCGAAGATTGTGGGCGGCTGGATGTCGCGTCTGTCCCACTAGCTCGTGCCCCTATCCCTCCACGTGCCTGATGACGTGGGGGATGAGGGGCGCAAGTGAAGGTTCTCTCTTGCTTCGGCTTCTGTCCCGGCTTCTTCAGCCAAGGTGGAGTTTTCTACCGAGATAGCACCCGGGGTGGCTCAGCCGAGGTGGAGTTCCCCGCCGAGGTGGCGCCCGGGGTGGACCAGTTCGGCGCTAGTGGCCCGGAGATGCTTGACTTCGGCCGAGGCCTCTGTCCTGGTAGCCGGGGTGAGATTGGTGCCACGTGGATGGCACGCGGATGGCACGTGAGAATGCTTAGC
This sequence comes from Litsea cubeba, assembly GCA_012931725.1. NCBI lineage: Eukaryota > Viridiplantae > Streptophyta > Magnoliopsida > Laurales > Lauraceae > Litsea > Litsea cubeba. The sequence goes on along the minus strand of CM022947.1, from coordinate 139,454,688 downwards.
CTCATCTAATGGCTGTGATTAGCTTAAACCTGTGGCTCTGGAAATCTCCCCACACAATTACATATATACACATGAAAATAAAATGCAAGAGAACCTGCAGCGCAGCTGCTAGCTGCTGCATGCCACAAACTTGAGGTCTCAAGCTTGAGACTGACTTCAAAACCGAGTCGGGTCAAGTGCACTGTGACTACAGTAATTGTAGAGTTCATAACCTCCTCATAGTTGTATTTTGACTGACACTTGCTAAAAAAAACACACATAAATTACTCACACACACACCAAACAGATAATCATGAGCAGTATGATCAAAGGCTTAAAAAAGTAGACGATTAAAATATTTACAGAAAAGCAAGTCCAATGATCAAATCTGAACCATACATCTGATGGAACCAAGCTTGGGTTTTGACATCCCTGCCCATTCAATCTATGCATTGTAAAGTGCATGGCCACAAAAAAGAAGAATGTGAATAAACCATGTGATTGATTTGATTTTTGCATCGTGGTCAATAAAGAGTTGACGGGTGAAATGGATAGTTTGGATTTAATTAAACAGCCGTACACATTAAAATGACACAAGTACAATAGCTTAGAGGACTCACCCAAGGCATTCCTCGTATTTTAAACTTGTGACCACTTATCCTAAATACAATTTCTTCCTCAAAAGGGGATTGAAAAGATTAGGAATTCCTTTTCTTTATGGATTCTAACACCTCTTTGATGTAGTGAAGATGAATGTGTAGAAGTAACATATATTGATAAAATCCAATAATTCCAAAGTCGATATCAATTACCACTACATACTTATGATGCAAGGGTACTTCAAAATGGTTAGGGGTGTTCATGGGCTGGGTTGGGCTGGGCTGAGGTATATCCAGGCCTGGCCATGACTTCTAATATATATGTCCACGCCCGGCCCAAGCCCGAATTGAGACTTGAGTGGCTGGACCAAGCCCGGCCGTATGAAAACGAGTAAGCCCGGGCCCATCCTGATTTTACTTTATAAAAATAAAACAGGGTCTTTGAATGATTTGGGCCGGGCCGGGCTGGGGCTTTCTACCACTGAACCCAGGCCCGACTCATCTATTAAATGGGCCTGAATAAAATGCTCGAGCCCAGCCTGAGTACAAAAACCTTTTGCCCAAGCGGACTGCCCGATCCATGGACACCCCTAAAAATGGGCAACGTAGCCGCAGCGGTATGTATAAAATCTGGGTCAATGGTGTGCCCTTGCGATATCCATCCTGTATCCGGGCATCATAGCTGTATACCTATTCCAATCAGATGCTTTTCAAATGGCTTTCTTTAGTGTTCACCTTCTGAATTATAAACACTTCAGCTTTTCAACTCCCTATCTGAGTTATGAGAATCAATTCTCATATGCCTCCTTTGCCTCAACCTCCTCAGTTCCTCCAAAATAATAGGAGGATGGCACTTCTCTTGTGCATTTTAAGCAAAGGCTACCATCTATATGGGCATGCTCCAAGTTTAACTTATGCTTTCGCCAGAACCAAAATTTCCTACAGCAACACAATGAGATAAGAAGCATGTCTGGTGGTTCAGACAATGGTGTTGCCACCATGAAAACTGCGTTAATATAACTTGCCTTTCATTCCTCTGAACAAAATAATTCAACACACATATCACATGCTAACAACTCCAGAGCCCTGTAGATATTATGCGATTCAAGATGAGTTTCATCCCTTGTAGTAAATGAATGCATCTTCCCCCTAATCTCAATCCAACTACATCCCAACTCTTTCTTTGCATCCCTTTCCCTCATCCGTCTTCTCAACTTCACAACTTCCTCCCATCGACCAACAGCTGCATACATCTCCATAACCATCAAACATGATGCTGCATTGTTAGATTCGAGCTCCAAAACCCGGTCAGCTGCACGCACACCCAATTCCAGATTCCCAAAAATCCTGCACCCATTAAGCAGTGTCCTCCAAAAGATGGCCACTGGGTTAAAGGGCATCCTATCAATTATCTCAACAGCTTCCCTGAGCAGTCCAGCGCGTGCAAGGAGGTCGACCAGGCATGAATAATGCTCAATTTTGGGAGAGACGCCATAATCGTTCACCATACTAGTAAAATATCGCCACCCTTGTTCTAAAAGTCCACTGTGGCTGCATCCCTGAAGGACACCTAAGAAACTAATTTCATCAGGTTGAAACCCAGCTTCCTCCATCTGATTGAAAACAATAATCGCTTCAGCACCGCTACCATGCTGCCCGTACCCTGTAACCATTGAATTCCATGTGACCATGTCCAGATGGGGCATGCTAGTAAAGACGCGCCCTGCATTATCTAAACTTGCTGATTTTATAAACATAGATATGGCCGAGTTTCCGACATGAGTATTATGCATAAACCCTCGCTTAAGAAGTTGACCATAGAGTTGCTCTCCTTTGGAAAGGGCAGCTAAATCTGCACAAGCAGTCAAAGCACTAGTAAAAGCATGGGAATTGGGTTCCACTCCCACAGAAAGCATCTCCCTGAAAAGGATCAAGCTCTGCGATGGTAATCCATTCTGTTGAAAGCCCGCTATAATCGATGACCAGGAGACAGAGTTAGGGTTTGGTATTTGTTTGAACAATCTCCAGGCATCAGAGATTTGTGAATCTCTTGCAAGCCCAGATATTATGGTTGTCCAGCTGATTACATCTTTATAGTTAGCAGGCATGGTTAGGAAGAGCTTCAATGCAAGATGCAGTTTCTTTTCACGTGTGTAAGCCATGATCATGGAATTCCATGAGACGGTGTTCCTTTGAGGCATCCTGTCGAACATGTCCCTTGCATCCTCAACCCTCATGTTGTCAGCATAAACCTTAATCATTACATTCCAAGCAACGCAGTCTCGGTGGAGCATTCTGTCGAATATCTTTCTTGCAGCATCCAGTTTCCCTTCCAGTGCGTAAGCTGATATTCTTTTGGTCAGTGAAATCAAGTCTCTCTTATCCATATGCAGTTCAATCTTGTTTGTTTTGCACGGTGCTGACATTTCTACATTTTACTGATTAAAGCAAAAAAAACAAATGTTGTGAAAAGAAGAGAGAGGGGGAGAGAGAGGCTTGAGTCTCAGATATATATATAAATATATATATGATGATGATGATGACGATGATGATGATGTGTTCCTTTTGTGTGTTAGGAACTTTTATAGGATGGGTTATAAAATAGGATCATCCAATTGGGAAAGAAAAACATTGTTCGGGGTAGGTAATGAATGGCTCGTCAGTTGTCGGGTCCGTCCAAAATTCCAAATGCCAGTAAAGTTATTAGAAAAGTAGTCGTACGTAGTACCTGTGGCTGTGGAGGACGGGGGTGGGGCCGGTTTATTGTGTTCAAATGGGACACGAGCTTTTGTGGGGCGAGGATACGGAGATTGCTTTGCTTGTGATGGTGAGAAGCTTCCATCGCGACTACCCTCGGCCTCGGCAGCAGGATCACCGTTAAATTTGAGGGATGGGCCCGTGATGAAGGCACCGTTACGTTGGTTGCATTTTTTTCTCTTTTATTTTATGCAATTGCATATATGGGATTGGAATAGGATTGACCTGAATGAAGAGTCAGTCACTCTACCTGCAAGTGCAACATTAACTATAAGACAAATGATTAACTTGATGCAGCCAGCCCACTATTTGTACTTGTACTACTGTCATTTATAAATGATCCCAAATCATCCATTTCTCACAATTCATGACTTTTTCACCAAGAGTAGTTAGTGAGACATGTCCTGTCCCATTATCCCATATCATGTCTTGCTTTGTTCCCACAAACATGAAACTACAGCATCGCAAACATTGTCCATTTTTACTCAATTCAGTAATAGTAGTATGTACTGTTCCACAGCTTACACTGTATCTCTGTGCTGTGCTGTGCTGTGCTGCATCATATGAATATCTCCCATTCCCTTGTTACTCTGACTCTCTCTTTCAATTCAAACACTTAACACTCACCCATTCAAACTTGACAGATTAACTTCATTCAGACATACATATATTATCCATTTCTTCTACCAACCATGAAAAAATAATAATAAATAAATAAATAAATAACACATGTAAGATAGATGGATAAGTTTCTCGATCGGCTTCTTCAAAGTAAACGTAGCACACAAACTCAACTCAGTCACTCAAGTCCTCCTCATCAACACTAAAATCGGGCTCAGCTGGCTTCTGCAACGAACTAATGACATCAGGACCATCCGACGACCCACATCCCCGGGTACTAGTCCTTGTGCTCGCAGCCAATCGTGCCGCCGCGTACACTGCAAATCCCCCCGACCCTTGATGACATTGACGTGGCAAACCCACAACCCCCTCTGATGATGTTGCCTTATCACCCTCCTCCTTCTCCTCCTCTTGCAAAGCAAAAGCAAAAGCAGAAGCAGAAGCAGAAGCAGCGGATGATGCAGCAGTGGCCAATGTCATCGATGACGACATGAGCTTGAGCTCCTCCGAGTCCCTCCGCCTCTTGCAGCGGCGCCAGGCGGCCTGTATGAAGCAGGCGGCCCAGGTGCGCCACTGGTACGAGTAGAAGCGGAACTTGTGGCGGAGCTGCTTGCTGTGGAGGCGGCGGAACTGGGAGGCGACGAACTTGAGGTCGTCGGCGATGAGTGCGAAGGCCTCCACCTCCGAGATGGCCCTGACGGTGCGGGTGGATGAGGGGAGAACGACGATTGGTCGTGGGTCGAGGGCCCATGTCAGCAGCTCCTCGCCGCAGAAGTCGCCGGGGCCGATGCGGCAGGAGTTGAAGAAGCCAGTGCGCCCGCCGTTGGTGGTGTTGGAGTCGAGGTGGCCGCGGATGATGAAGAGCATCTCGTTGACCGGGTCTCCCTCACGCACCAGGCACGTGCCATCGGTGCACAGCGCTGGCTTCAGCCTCTCGCATATGGCATCCAGCATTCTCTCGTCCATCTGATCGAACAGTGGCACCTGCAATTCAATCCATTCCAATATTAATGGTTTGTTGGTTGGTTGGTTAGGATGATTGATCTAATAGGATTAGGATTGATATTTTCTATATTCTCTAGTTGGTATCATTGGGATCTTTCCATCTCTCCTGACTCCTGTGATTATTGGCATTGGCATCCCTTCAAGTGGGCCCCACAGAAAATAAAAGGTGCTGACAAATGGGGGTGGTGCAGGTGCTTGGGGAAATGCATATTTTGTAGGTATATGTTACATGTATTATGATGATTGCATTTAATAGTTGATGAGATGAAATGCATGGGATGATGGGGAATGTTAAGATGTACCCTGCGAACTAGATCAAGGCAAAGATGTCGCTTGATGTCTCTGCGTAGGTCCATGGGCAGGCTTTTGAGAAGAGATTCTTCATCCACACCTCGAGTTGCTACCCATTTGTATTGATCATAACGTCGAACACTCTGCCTCAGATTGGGTGGGAGTTGTCTATGACGCATCCATTGCTCTGTATCCATTCTCCTGATTCTCCATTCTTCAAGCCGGACTGTAGTTGATTGCAGGTACGTCTGTCAACATAAAAAAAAAAAATGTAACATTTTTTTGTGTTTAGATATTAGATTAGAACCCTGAAGATGCGAGAGCAAAAAAAAAAAAAAAAAACTCACTTGCATATTCCCTATAAGCAATCCAAAAAGCACCAAACCAAGAATTGCTATGATGATGGCGAAGATTATCTCTCCAACATAAGTCGTTGTTGAAAGATTCTGTCCCAAGCAGCTGCATGAGTGTTCACAGAAACATAAGTGAATTATTACAACATTTTCATTAGCCAAAGGAAAACAGTAATATATAGATTTTACTACCTCAAGTTCTTCAAGCCCCACCAAAGACAGTAGAAGTACTTATTGAAGAATGGAGAGGATGTAACATTGAAGTTTAATGCATCCGCATATATCCCAAAGGGATATAAGTTGTTATTTGGGTTGCATACTGATGTGATATTACTTGATTTGAACCATGAAGCCCTTGAATTATCCTTCACTCGGCAGTCAAAAAATCCATAATGACAATTTGGGTTTTGAGGGCTGCAGATGCTTCTCCAACATGCTTCTTGGCGCTCAATTGATAAGAGATACCAACATGCACCCAGTACCTGTAAAGGAGGATGAATAAATTAGGACATTATATATGGGTTTCAAAGATTTGGATGGAGAAAAATGTCGACAACACATGGCTGTAAGCCAAAAGCTTCAGTTATTCATCCTGTTTAGAATCAATGAAATCATTCAACACAAGATGAATATGCGAGAACTGTTTAGAATCAATGGGTTTCAGTTACTCCTGTTTAGAATCATTCAACACAAGATGAATATGTGAGTACTGAACATGACTTTTACCAAAAAAAAAAAACAACACACACACACTGAACATGACAATAAAATATTAGAGCTACTATGGTCAACTTGCTTCTAGCTCCCCTCAATGAGGCAAATGGTTTAGAATTATTTTTAAAAAAATACAAATGTCTAATCAAATTATTCTTTTGCAACGAATAGCTGTACATATGAGACACATGGTGTTCCAAACCATTCATATCATGGCCCTATATAATGGGTAAGGAGATACAAAAAATAATTTCCGCTGGATGATCCGAACATCTAATTTCCATCATCAAGTGAGCAACATTGACCATCTCATTTCCCCTATCAGGTGCAGCCCAATCAAATCCAAATAGAGAAGTTGCCCTTCTCTCGATTGAGCAACATCAAATGTATAAGCTTTCAGAAATATCAGCATTTATCCCAAAAAGGAAAGCTCAAGTCCAACAATGTGAATCAAAATTTCATATTTTTTTCGGGGTTCTACTTCACATTCTCAATTACAAGAACTATAAGCTTGAGAGTTCCTAAAGTGTACTCTTAACTGATGCATATTAAAGCTTCCTAAATTAATTTCCAATGGGAATTCAATAACTTAAATGGTTTTCATCACATCGACTCAATGTTTTTGCATAGGGAATGGCTATCTGTTCTGCTTTGCATTTGTGGAGTACAAAATTTTGGAACTGCTATACATGGTTTATTGTTTTCCCTCAAAACAGCATTCTCAATATTTTGAATCTGAACTAAACGTACCGATTATGGCTTTCACACAAAAGTATCCAACATGTAGAAAAAATCTGATAATCCTAGCACAATAATAGACATAAGAATTACAGAGCAAGTAGGCATTAGAAAAGTTATGCACATCAATGTATGTGGAAACCTCTATTAGCCGTATAGATACTATAGTTGTTGAAGACAAGACATCAGCATATACATCATGTGATAGTTGAGTTTTTATATGGATAAAAAAAATTAATAATAATTGAATTTTTATCCAATGGTCAGCAAGATTAGTCATTTTGGCTTTTTTTTTTCATGGGAGAAGAAAATGGTTTCCTAGAAAAAGAGCTTTTTCATATTTGGTGCAACACTTCTTTTCCCCTTAAAACACCATTTTTTCTCAGCCACCCATTCTTCTGATACAAGCAGCCATTGGCCTAATCCTGTTTTCTTTATTCAAGGCCCACTTGTAGGCATCAAACGACATTAATATTCTAAATCGGTGGTCTTTGGATGTTCTATTTGATTCCCTATTCAACAAACCTAAGACTGTATGGCTCTGGCAAGACCAGTTATGATGGATTTAATCTAGAAGCATTATCGTTCCCTTGGTTAATCTAAGTTAGGAGTCTTAGTTGGAGGAGAGTTCTAGCTTTTCCTTCGTAACCTCACTTGAGTTTGAGATGGAGTGAAAGGTATCTTTAGAAAGGTGGCCTTAGTCCAGAGGATTTGAGCGAAGATCATCTTTTGGGTCTGTTGTGCAATGGAGGTTTCCGCGGAAACGGACGAGGGACAGGGCGTCGGATTTTCGAGCGCCTTCCCCATCTCGTTTGGTGCAGCAACGAAATCCTCATTCCCGGTTTTAGGCGCCTTTTTTAGACACCCTTTTCCGCGGGAACCATCAGGGATGAGAAACCAACTACCATGGAAGAGAAAACGCCGCGGCTCTGCACAAACGGACCTATTTGTGGGGTGTGAAGCCAATGCATCAGCTTTTTGAACGTGATCTTGTTTTATAATCTCAATCCCCTTTCATTCTATTTTGCTATGCTACACCCACATGCACACAAGCCCGCAGTTTGGTGCCCATAGTAGCTACTAATTTAACTAGAGTTGGGCACAGTTGATTGATCAAAGCCGCTCATATTACACACAGTCCTTTGTAGGGCAATATCCCTGTTCTCAATCAATAATGACGAGGCCAATTAAGAACAAGAACATGCAAAAATGTTTTAAAAGAGAATATACCAAGGGAAGAAAAGAAAAGTAAGAAATCGCATGATTGGAAAGGTTGGATGGAGATGGATCTACATAAATCTCTCACATATGTGAATGGTTTCCTAACAAAAAAATTCTATCCGGCAATTTTCTGAAACATGACCTCCTCCAACCAACCTTGCTCTATTTCTCTTGTCAAGATTGTCCACACCCATTGAGAAAAGCCCCTTCACAGGGAACCATTTCCTTTAATGAATGCCAAGCAAGCCTTACGATTCTGAAAAAAGTGAGAGTATGTGCCTGTGTGTGACTCTATAAATTATAACTGGGAGTGCACTTACAAAATAGAAAAAAAAAAGAAGAAGAAAAAGCCTATGTTCATAGCCCCCTGATATTAGCATCAAATATAATGACATATAATTTCAAACAAATGAACGATTTATAATAGATATGCATATTGGTATCATTCAATTCACAAATCCGTCTAGCTAAACAACAAAAAAGAGAATTCAAAAGTTAATATTTTCCATATGGTATTACTTTTTAAAACAGAGTTAAACAGAAGTTCATACACTGCAAACAGAAAGAAAAAACAGCAAGACAATGCATATTTGAAAGCTGATCATATTGGTACTTACATGGCTTGCCAGCATGTAGAGCATCAGGTTATATGCTGCCCCTGCCCATGCTGTTTCGGTCACAACCCCAGTCGCCTTGACAATTTGTGATGAAAGTGGAAATATCAAAAATAACCTTGGGAGGTACTGGAGTATGATGCTAAAGCGAAGGACATTTTTTGTGTTGGTCATTGTTGAACCCTTCAGGCTAGGAATTACGGCCCAAATTAACACCTGAAATAGAAGAAAATGTACCCATTTAATGTATGAATTATGCCATTTATGAATGATAATTTCCTAAATTGCAAGGTATCACGACAGCTGATAGGAATAATAAAATGCTTGGGTTCTTTCTTAGGGAAGAAAAATTATATGCAGGGAGATGCTCCTATGAGAGATATCTATGAAAGATATCTCTCACTTTAAATGAGAGATTGGGTGGGGGCCCTCACATTTAAGTTGTTAGCATTGGATATGGATGTGAGGGCCCCCACCCCTATCTCTCATATAAGGTGAGAGATATCTTTCATAGGAGCATCTCCCTTTTTATATGCAACTTCAATTACTAAAGTTGTCTAAGAAAGTCAACTGGATACTCGAGACACTACCAAGGTTAGTAAAGGGACAAACTTGTTTTTAGTAAAAAAGAAGAATAATACTGATAAACAAATTTTGTTAAAATAAGAAAGGTTCCAGTTTAGGTAATTTTTATGATAAAATCTTGACTGAGTGGACAATGGTAGACTCAAGACTGAGGTCCTCAGTGAATCTGTGTATTGTGACAATCAGTGATTCATAACATGAAATATGTGACTAGTTTAGGATGCCTTTGGTTGTAGCCAAGATTTGCAATATGATCCAAGGCAGAATGAATTTTCATTCCACTGTATACTTGAGGAGGTCAAAAATTAGAAATCACATTCGACTGATATTAGTTATCTGGCACCAGGTAAAACTTACTGATTGAAACTAATGATAATCTGAGCTGGGATAAAGGAAGGAAAGAAGAATATGACATCATTCAGTTTCCAATTCCAGAAATGCCCAGATCTTTTTGCCAAAATATTCAAATTGCTTACAACTGGTGGTACATGAAAAGGTGCCTTCAACTTCTTTAAACAATTCCAAATGGACCAGCATGAATTTTAAGTAGAAGCATTTTTAAATGAGAATATCCCAAATGTATGAATGTCTATGCTTTATCTTCAGCGGCATGCTTGTATCTAACCTCTTGATATTCTTATGCTCTTGGCAGGTAAGTGTATTTTATCTTGTTCATTTCAAATGTAATATGAGAATAGGTTCCTCATTTCTAATTAATACAAGAATTGCTTTTTAACCACTTGCTCTCAACTTAACACAGTAGAAAGAAAATTAAAGCCAGCTGCATACCTGTGGTAGCGGAAATGCAGCAACGAGATCAATCCAGAAGTTCCTGGATAAATATCTGGAGGCGATCTTTGAAGGGTCAATGACAAGCTCTCCCCTCCCAAATACCCGAGAGGACGGAGCAATGAATGCTGTTCGGAACCGAATGAAAATTTGTATCATATAAAACACATCAGTTATTGAGCGTATGATCATGAGAGAAACCTCAAGGGGGGTCCCTATATCTATACACATCTCCTCACGAGTACCCGGCAAGTAGAAAAATAGAGGGTCCACAAAAAGAGATACTAAACATGTTATTAAAAAGATTTTGTTCCATCGATGTAAGATGAGGCCTCGAGGATCCAAGATCTTCTTCTTCACTCTCTCATAGTCCTCAGAAAAGACTCTGGACAGTACTTTAGCTTTCAAGAATTTGCCTCTTTTCTCTAGCCCATCAACCTTCTTTGGGGAGGATTCGGGTTCGGGAATCTGTGTGCCGTCAATTGTATACGTGAGCTTAAATTTATTATCTGCTTTGCAAGCAGCAAATGATGCAACTTCAAGATCATCTTGAAATCTGAAATTTATTAGATGTACAGGAAATCAAGATAAATTCTGATGTATGATAGAGAAAGAAAGAAACAATGAAAAAGGCCTTGATTGACATGCTACTTTACTGGAAATACTCATAAACAATGCACTAAAACAACTGGTGTGTGAAAATGTACCCAAGATCTCAAATCAACACAATACTTGGAAGAAATGATGGTTATACATTGCACTCTGTGTTTATTGGGTGGCCCGGAAAATGCAAAATGAATTGTGCAGGGTTTTAGGTATCATCTGTTTAACTAATCATGATATGTCATGTGACAGGTCAAAGTGAAACTCTGAACTCATAGTAATTTTGGTGAAAAAGGAGAGCCGCTTGATATTAAAGGTCAGGGCAACTAAAAGCATCCCAATATAGGACAATAAAATCCCCCAATGGACCCAGCTCAAGACTACAAACTTTACAGGGGTTTTCCGCTCCTGATGCATGGCGCGCACTGCGCACTGTGCAAGGAGAATAAAATCCCACAATATATCCTTCCTCTCCTCTTGGAGTTTATTCCTATTTAGGTTATACTTCATAAACCAAGCCACAATTTTAAGATGTAATTTTTTGTTGTGAGTTAAATCAATGACATCAACCAGGATCTTCTTCAATTTCCTTGAACACATTTTCTTCAATCTCTGAGTTTCGAATGGTTAACATTCATTTAAAACATATTTCAATGCCTGAACATACGCATGATTATGGAGTAACCATACTAGCTCAAAGAACTAATTAAGGTTTGGGCAAAGCAACTGAAACTTTTATTCTGGATTATTTTTGTACAGTTCCAGTCATCCCAGCATTCGTATGGTTTTTCTTGTAAATAAGTTAAAACTGTGCTTCTGTTTGTTCTCAGCTCTAGATCGCCTACATACAAATTAAAAAAAAAATGTAAAAAGCAGGAAAGGAAGGAGTTCATTACATATTTGTACACTAAAAGCTGGGCAGGCAGTGCTGCTTCCACTTAGCTTTAACAGAACCCAGAAGTAGAAGTATAAACAATCAAGCATCTAACAACTAAACATTTCTTTCAGTTGGTACTCTATTTACCCTGTTATGGATATTTTTATTTTCTTTTGTTCCAGATCTATATTAAATGAAGTTTCCAAGAGAAGTATTGCACAATGAGTTTGGAAATCTATGTCACAGATGATGAACTGCCATTTATATCAGTGATCTAATGAGCAATATCTAACCTTCCTGAAATTGGGAATTAATGGATGCTACTTTCATGGTAACCACCATTGATTACAAGTAGAAGTACATTTAATAGCTCAAGATCTTGTTCGAGTATACAGAGCAAATACTCTGACAGATCAATTCAAAATTTGCCTGAGAAATTAAAAAAAAAAAAAAAAAAAAACATCGAAGTGAATATATATATATATATATATATAGAATGAGTACTGACCTTACGGATCTTGAATTACCAGAAAGCCATTGTTCTTCGTATAGACTCCTGGCAGTTACTTCAATCAGGAGATTGATATGTAGTAGAAGAAATTAAGTGATCTACAAATATCAGGCCATGGAATTGGATCGGCAGAAATTGACATGATATCACTTGTAAGCCACAAGAACAAAGGGATCTTCTGTAACTACTTTCTCCAGGGATCATGTGAACAACAAAAAGGCACCCCACTTGGATACAAGGCTGCAAGGACCTCTGATCTGTGGTCAAATGTAAAACATGTGATTATTCTTTGCCACCATATCTTCTTCCCATGCTATTTCCTTTACTTCATGCGAAAAGCTTGTAATCAAACACTCATCACCCCAGCAGCAGCCTCCTTTTTTTTCTCTCAAAATATCAGTCATCCCAACAGGAATTTCTCATTCATGTTTAAACACAACTCAAACTGATGTCACTCTATATAAAGAACACGCCACAGACAAGATAAAACCGAGGAATTCCTGAATATCTACTTACTTTTCAATATTATCTCATTAGAGATTACTAACTAAACGATTATAACGGTTCCAAATATCTAAACCCTCATTGAAGTAAACTTTTTTTTATAATAAAATAAGCCTGAAACAGATCCAAAAATGAGATACTGAAATGTTCCTTAGCAGAACATAGATCAAGTACGATCAATCCAACCCTCCCTGCAAACACTTAGCTTTTTACCATGTAAAGAATTATAAGTTAAAATTAGAGAAGGGCTGCTTCATATTCCTACAGGGGAAAAATCACATGAAACAATGTAAAAATCGAATGTGAAGAAGAAAAACCAGTAGAAGGAGAAGATTAATGAGAAAAGGCTCTAATCTATATTGCCTATTTCAAAATCGAAAAAGAATTAACTGTTTTTATAATTCTTCACTTCAAACATAATTCAACTGACAGAGAAGAAGAGAAGAAGAGTAGTACATTGAAACCCAAAAACAATAAATTTGTAGGAAACGGGTCTAAAAGATATTGCAATAATTTAGGGAGAAAGCAAACCCACAAACTGTGTAGAAGTTCATATGAGAGAGAGAGAGAGAGAGAGTTTTAAGACATCAATTAATAGAATATAGGACATGCATTCATGTTCTTCATCAAATCAGTCGAAAATCACATCAAGCAAATTCACTTACAACTATAGATCCGGATCGACGTCTCTCTCTCTCTCTCTCTCTGAAGTGAATATCATAGGACAGTAGAAAATAGCCAAAAAGCCGGATTTCGTCGGCAAAATCATGCTCTTATAACGACAAAACAAAACAAAGCTATACCATTAGTATAAAGGGAAAAAAACTAAAAACCAAATTATTATTATTATTATTATTATTTTAACATAAAGAATTAAAAAAAATGAAAAGAAAAGAAAAAGAAGAAAGAGAACATCCTTCCTTCCCCTACCCCATCCATCATTCCTCTCTCTCTCTGTTACTTTTTTTTTTTTAATTATTATTTGTATATTTGGGAAAATGACAAGGGAAGAGATGCATGGGGAGTCTGATTTTCCAAGGTACAGGGAGGAAGAGAGTTGACTACGTTAGATATTCATATCCAATCACGTGGCTACACGTGTCAAGCGTTTACTTTTATTTCCAGTTATTCCGAATTTTCTCTCCACTCTTCCCTTGTTGTATTTATTTCTTGCTCTTTTGCTCCTCCTTGTTCTTGTCTTTGATGCTCTCTCTTTTTCTTTCTTTCTGTTTGGCCTTTTGCTTTGGCCATGTTTGTTTTTTTTTTTTTTAGGATATTGCGAGAGTGCCACTAGTCTTAGACCAGAATGCAATTATTTATTAATTGGTCAGTTTCGTGTTCTGATGTTATTACGGTGCATGATTATTTTATTCTTTTTTGGTTTTTGGGTGGTGATATTTGATGTTAGATTAATTTAACGAGTTATTAATAAATACCATGCATGATTATGTATTTAATTCTCCTTTGTTTATAATATAAAAAAAAATGAAATAAGCTAAATTCCCTATATGGTTCTCAACATGTACCCACCCAGTTCCAGCCCTGTCCCTAACCAGCAGATGTGCTAAGAGAGATCAATCCATTGTTGTTTCACCCAGTTGATGGGTTGGAGTTGGACTCACAGGTCATAAAAGTATAAATGGATCCGACTAAGCTGGTGGTTACCTCGCCCATCCGGTAATTGGGTTGGAAATGTAACCCTTACCTAACCCCACAGTCCACACTACAAAATAACAAGGGTAAACTTAACCATGAGTTATTACGATTGGGTATGGATTTATCACCCTAGCTAGACCATACCCAATTCAACCCAAAAGGGGCGGACCCAGGCTTTGATGACTTTGGGCGACCACCCCACGTTGATTTTAAATTCTTCATTGATTTAAATGGGCCCTCCACACATATTTGTCTAAACACTACACAATCGCCCCATGTCCGAAGCACATATGTCTAAATGGTAAATAATCGCCCCACCTAAATAAAAATTATGGGTCCGCCCCTGCAACCCAAATACATTTGCTATCTACAAGATTTAAGAATATGACAATTAATTATTATTATTATGGACTCTATATAAAAAAAAAAAAAAAAAAAAAAACTCTCTGTGCGGCGACTGGCAATTAGATAATTGTTATACCCACAGCCACAGACTACAGTCACTACACTATCAAGTATCAAGCAAGGGTTGTAGATCCATGATATAGAATGGGAAAAAAGGAAAGAGAAAAAAAGAAGAAGAAGGGTAATTCCGTAATTCTGCAGTCACTCACCCGTCACCGACAGCCAGCGAGATCTAGCGCCGGACCAGCTTCAAACCATTAAAGCGATGTTCCCTCTCATTTTCTATTTCTATTTTCTATTTCTACTAAGAGAGAGAGAGAGAGAAAGAAAGAGAAACTTTTTAACTACTGCAGTGCTCGAGAGCAGGGCAGAGCAGTTTGGAATCTCGATGTCGCTCTCCTCAGATCCCGACACATGGCATTATCTTACTACTTTTCTTAAACTAGATCCTCCATGGATTTTCCTGTGATCGATCATTCTGCACCGTCCATCTTATTCTTTGTCAATCTTCATTCTTCTACCAACAAAGTTCAAGCAAAAGTTCAAAAAACACCCATCATGAGTTATAATTCCAATTCTATTCTGAGGGTAATTTTATAAGTACAATCTATCTATATATATATATATATAGGAAATTCTCCATATTTTTTTTAGGAGCTTTTGAATTTATAGCGGAAAGTGACCAAAAAAAAAAAAACAGGAATCATACATCCGAACAGTCCATATTTTGGACTAAAACAGTGAGCATCAATGACAAGTTCTTTAACAGTGTCTGAATCACCTTTGGGCCCTGATAGCTTTAATGTGCAACATCCTAATGTCCACACCAACAGAATAAATCACGATTGAGAACAATTGCTTAAGTAAATCCAAACCGGTCTACATGCACGAAAAACAAGCCTGAAAAGGCCCTGAAGCTCTCCTCTACCCTAGGATCTCATTTCAAAAGGAGATCCTAGGATAGAGTAGGGTTTCAGGGCCTTTTCAGGCTCTTTACAACCGGTCTACATGCACCGAAAAACAAGCCTGAAAAAGGCCCTGAAGCTCTCCTCTACCCTAGGATCTCATTTCAAAAGGAGATCCTAGGAATGGCGGCATTTCACCTATACTGTATGAGTTGTCATTCTGTTCTATGCAGGCTCTCCTATTTCCCACCCCCTCGGTGGGTTTACCCAAAAAGAATGAAAAAGAAGAGAATAAATCACAATCACCACCGTCTTGGTCTTGGAGTTGGAGGGCATTTTTTTCAGAAAAAAAAGTGTGGATGTACAAAGGAAAAGATAATGAGATGTTCTTCTAACCGTCCTTCGAATGAGAGTCTTGAACGATGGGAAGTAGAGAAAGAGTGAAAAACCACGACACCACCTTAACAGACCTAGTACAACGCCCAGACCGACCGACCAACGAACGAAAGTGGCCTGACGGGAATGGTCTGGTGGACGAGCCCTTCTACATGGCCTGATGGGGGTGGCCTGAAAAGTGGCCTGACCCCATCTGCACTCTAGGATCTCATTTTGAAAAGATCCCTGCTTCTTGGCCTGATGCCAGGCCCGATGAGTGGCTTGACACCAGGCCAAGTAGACTTTTTATTTTGAAAATGAGATCCTAGGGTGCAGAAGGGAGTCAATGGGGATCAGGCCACTTTTCAGGCCACCTCCAATCAGGTCATTTAGACTTTTTCCTGGTGGACACCTACACAACACGCTACCATTTTCCCACAATTGAAGATTTCCTCACACTTATCTCTTCGAAACAAATGCAAACGCAAACGCATCAATTAAAGCAAAACCAGGTATCAGAAATATCATATTAGAGTCAAGTCTATCACTAGAGTAAACTTGCATCCATGCTAAAGCTGGAGTTAATACTTCTCTATCCGTCTTACAGTGCTGCATCAATTTTGGTTTGTAAATTGCAATGCTGATTATCCCATGCAGGCTGCCCGTGTTCAAGTCACATGGTTTATTTCTTTCCTCATCCTGAAAGCACGCACCTCGAGAATAGCCCATTTCATTAAAAACAGAAATGACATTATTAGTTTATGGCCACTAAAAACCAATCAAACGATTCCAACTTGAACAGTCTGAACATTACTTTTAATTGGAGATGGGAAGATCTGATCGACCCAGTAATCCAATGACCGCTAAAAAACCAATCAAACGATTCCAACTTGAACAGTCATTGAATATTACTTTTAATTAGAGATGGGAAGATCTGATCGACCCAGTAATCCAATTCACATATGACTCCATTACCCAACCCATATCTTATATGGGTCAGATAAACCTGACCGGAAGTAAAAACAGGTCAGGTTTGGTTTGAACAGCATAATCCCCCATATCCAAGAAGGAAAACTTGGTCAAGCCAGTGTACTGGCTACCTACTAGTAAAAAAAAGGAGCATTTTCATGGTCAATGTCCCATCACAGGCTCACAAAAATGCTAGATCCAGATTCCCATGTCCAGAAAAGAAAAGCAAAAGCCCAAAAACATGTACCCAGATTCCTTAGATAAGTCTTAACAACCACTTGTTTAGCAATGGAATGTTAATGTACCGAGATTTAGCCATGGAAAAAACATTCTCCATTAAAACATCAAAAGTATATACCATATACAGTCCCCAAAATCCACCAAATCTCATATAAACCTCAGATTAAAGAAGATAAAAGAAATGAACTCAAACGACAAGCCCTAAAGATAAAATCCAGAAAAAAAAAATCTCAAAAGATCTTATCAAATGCAGTACCAAATACAGTACCATCAAATTTTAAGAAGAAGAAAGCCCAAAACACACAGATCCTTAAAAATAAAACACGTTGAAATCCAAGGATTATTAGAGAAATGCAGTCCTCTAAAACACTGCAACTATTCCGCGAGTCCAACTACTTAGAAAAGAGAAGGGAAGAAGGAAAAGAGAAAGGAACAAGTAACAGGAACAGGAACAGGAACAACACTTTTTCCTTTCTCTTCTTTCTTCTTGTTGTGAATTATGCAGGTTGCGTTGGATTGACCCTCGTCATCTGCAGGTTAGGGTTGCTTGACCCATTTTTAAAATGGGTTGCATACTAGTTGGACTTCAACCTGTAGATGCTCCTGATAAATGCGACCCATTTTTACCAGAGTGAAATCGTTTGCCACCCATTTTTACCAGAGTGAAATCGTTTGCCACCCCTACTTTTTCTATGAAACCCATATCACATGGTAACTGCAATAATTTGTGCAGGTATTACTTGAGCACCAACCAACCAATACACACTGGCATCGAAATGGACCGAAATTGATGTCTATTTTAGAACAAAAGCTCTTAGATGACTACAACATTGTTTTAAACAATAACTGGTGGAGTCTCAAATGTTTGAAGTGCACTGAATCATCCTAGCACAATCTTACTTAAATTTAAAACCAAAACAACAAAAAAAGAGAGTAGTAGGCTTTCATGAACTACAAAAAAAACACTAACATAAAGTGAAAACCACAAACCCCGCCACCTTTCTCTGTTTTGATAAGTTCCATAAGCAAAATCACTCCTTTCTCGTGCTCCCAACCAAACAAGGAAGTCAAAACAATGTCTGGTAATATGTTTGGATTCCATATTGGAATAACCTGGCCCGTCTGCACTTTCACCTTGTCAAGCTAGCCAGCTAGGCCTTGTCGAAGAGGCTGAAACTCCAGCTGTAAGAAAGATATACTTTTACTCTTGCACCGATTAGAAAATGAAGAAATAATTAAAAAAATAATAAGAACCATATCAAAATTCATTTTCTTTACCGGGAGAAACACAAGCCGGCACTCAAAACACACGCCTTGGCCTCGCTTCCGCCACTGTTACTCGTATCTGCCTTCCCTTCAAGTCCTGCACGCATAATCCAATATTATAAATTTATAATACATCCATAAAACAACATAACAACAAATGATTTTGTATGTATGTGTATATTATAAACAATGCATAATTCATGTCATGTGTGTATCATTTTTATCTTCCACATATTTCAACTATTTTATCCTGATAATAATCCCGTTTATGTGATACTTTCAAATTTTAACTAATATAATGGAAACATCAAATTATTATCATAAAACATCTTTCACTAAATATCAGCAATATCACCAACCCACTATTAGATAAGTGGCAATGCAAGCAAATAAGTGGCAATGCAAGCAAAGAAGAGAAAGTTTGCCATTGTATGGCAAGTGGCAAACCAAGCACAATAAGAATCAGCTAAATCTGTTTGATTTCTATTCAAACATTTTATATAGTCATGCAAATTATTATATATTTTATGTTATCTATATATGTAATATTATATTTCAATTGAAGGCCACAGATGATAAATGTAGTTACAATATAATGTGTAGGTTTTATATATAGTATGGGGGAAAAATCAAGCCGAGCTCAAGCTTAACTTGACACCACTCCATTGAACTCAACAAAAGGGTGGATCAAGCTGATCTTGAGCTGGCTTGTCAAGTTTGACTTGAGCCCATGGGCCAACCAGCATGTGTGCCTAGCCCATCCATCTTGACCGGTACTTTGGGCCCAGCCCACCTACCAGACCATTTATTTTATGATATTTAGAGTTTAATTATGTTTTAAGTTTAGATGTTTTAATCTTGACCATCAATATGTTTGAATGATCCAAATTAGATTTAGGTTTTTTCTTTTTTTCTATATAAGTGATGGTTGATGATTAATGAAAATTGAAAGCTTTTGGAATCTTCCCCGAGTTTTCTTGATAGTTCTCCTTGAGTTCTCTCTTACGCCTCCTGGTTTAAAGTTTGGTGAGAGCGTAGTTTGGTGAAAGCCCAGTTTTTTTAAAAAAAAAATCAGTTGCACCTGATCTATCCCCTATCTCTCCATTTTCTATCCTTGCTCGCCCTGCATCTCCCCCCTCCATTCCGCATTAACACTTGACTCAAGCTTGAACTCGAGCTTGGTCAACCTCAACCTGGCACAACTCAATTACATCCCCAATTCAGATAAGGTCTCCGAAAGGTCAGTTCAGTCATTAAGAACAGTTTCACAGATGAACCCATAGCACAGTTGGAAGGTGCTCATCATTGCAACCAAGGTTGCAGGTTCAAATCATGTTACCATAATAAAAAGGAAGAAAGGAGAAAAAAGAAAAGAAAAGGAGAGAGACAGTTATACCGCATTTAGCCATAAACAAGCAAAGGATATATTTACAGATATGCCCAGTTCAAACTCCGACCCCACCATTTCATCATACAAACTTGAAAAATACTAAATATATGCAGCAACTCATAGCGGCAGGAAACAGGGGGAGAAAAGAATAAAATAGAGAAAATGAAGAGGAGACCAGAGACCCGGAGGGATGATAGAGCTTTCATTAGATGGGATGTAACTTTGTTGGGAAAAAAAGGTTGGGGTAGAACTCAAGGGAATAGCTAATGCTTTTTTACCTCATTTAAGGGTTTTCCCTTGGTTAAAAGTTCATTGTCAAAGAGGTCACGCTGGATTAAAGAGGCTGATGTTGCTGTTGGTTGAAAATAAGGGGCATTAGTCATTTTCACAGCCAAAAGTAAGTCATTCAAGAAAAGGAATGGGATCACGAAATTTAAAACAGCTCGGACAGAACTGACATATTCAAAAATAATTAAGGGACCAATTTACAATCCATCAAAGACTTCTAAAATATGCAAAAGAGAGTCATAGTCAGATGCTCCCTGTGGTGAAAGTGCTCGTGCATTATAGTTTTAGCATGATCTCTTCCAATGACAAAATGCTCGTGCTATTTGTAACAATTAGAGTGCAAGCTGTTTTTCTTTTCTTTTTTCTTTTTAAGTTCACTAATAACAGAGTCCAAGTCACAAGCTATATTTAAATTGATAATGACGAGCACATGGCATACACTCAATATAACCTTGTCACAAAAACTGAAGACACTCACAGATTTGGAGGTATTCCAAGAAATAAAGAGAAGCATTATAAATGGCAGAACCAAAATGATGAAACTGAGAGAGAATGGTGACCTAAAATAACAGTAACCACAAAAACCTAAAACTATATATTTCAAAATAAAAGGAGAAAACACTCTTTGCCCACACCATTCTTAAAAAGAGAGAGAGAGAGACTCTAGATAGACATAATACACTAAAATCTCTTCCATCAGTAAAATGACTGAAGAAGTTATTCTAGTCCACATTGATGTGTTCGTAAACTTGTAGATAATAATTGCACCTTAAAGAACTCATAAAACCATTGATCAAATAAACTCACCACGCCATTTAGAGATGAAATTGCATTGTCAACCTCCTCAGCAGAGCTGTATGTAACGAAGCCAAAACCTCTTGATCTGCCACTGTCTCTATCGTAAACGACTTTAGCCTCCATAACTTTCCCTTGCTCACTGAATAAGGACTCAAGGGCAACATCATCTACACCCCATGAAAGGTTACCAACATAGACCCGATTGGCAGCCTCAGCACCTCCACCAACTCGGAATCCTCTAGGGGAAAGATCGTCCTTTGGTGGAGGCGGCCCGGAGTTTACCCTCAGTGGCCTCCCATCAAGTTCCTGTAACACAAATATATATTCAGAAGAGACTCTAAACAAGTAAGAACATCTTATCCAACAAAATCCTAAATGAAAGTAACTGTTAGAAGCTAATAATATAAATAAAATGTATACAGAAATATAGTTTGGGCACAGAAACAAGACACTACAAAGGGATTGGAAAAGAAAATATATAAAATCAACTGTCCCTAATACAAGGGCATGCCGAATTACTGATATACAGGAAAATGAATGGCAATGTGTATTCTCCTCCCATACAATTAAATTTAGAAAATAACATGATCAAAACAACACACTAAATGGATGTAAGTGCTAGCCTCTACTTGGTGGTGATTGGTAAGCCGGTAATACTCAAAACCCTAAAGGGATAGAAAAGCATTGGATATAATCAAATATAGGGATGTCCATCATTTTGAGGCATTAAACTTAAACTCGACTTAATACCTAATGTGGGTCTTAGCTTGGCTCCGCATAAATCTTGGTGAACTACTCAACAAGGTTTCATCTTTTCTCTTTTTTTATTCATTTGAAATTTTGAAAGTGCATGACTGTGGTTTTCAGGTATCTAGTCAAGTTTTTCAAGCAATTCAAAGAGTTCTTGATGGGGGCACTATGTAAAGCAAGTGGACTCATTATAACACAACCCCAGTCATGATGGGGTTGGTGTGGTTTGGAGTAACCTATTCAACATTTAATTTGAATTACATGCACTCTACAGAAGGGTTTAACTGTGTGGCACATAAAATGCTTCATATAGTCTCGCAAATTTCTCTTCTCTCTGAGATAAACACAAGTGGTGAAACAGTACAATGGCCAATTTGTTATATCCCTACAATTTAAGATGAGGGAGGCAAAGCACATTTATAAAATACCATAATACAAGCAAACTCACATAGCCATTAAACTGTTGCTCAGCTGCTTTAACTTCCTCAGGCGAAGACATTGTCACAAAACCAAAACCTCGGCTTCTTCCAGTTGTTTTGTCATAAATAACCTGCAGCAGTAACCCACTAGAGATCAAATAAAACAAACATTCAACAACTCATCCACAGGAATCCTATAAATGTATGTCAGAGGATGTAGTGAACCAACAACTCAGGCCCAAACTAGAACCGGCCCCATCGTAATGCTATTGGGGGTAGTAAGGTCTCCAAGCCCAATCACAAATGGGCAAGTACTGAGCCCATGGCAGCCCAGCAACATACTTACAATTGTTGGGCCGGGATCTTAGCTGCTGGGCCGAGTCTATCAAAAATTGTTGGACTTGGATGCTTGATTCTTCATTTAGTGGGCCCTGTGGACTGGGTCGGCACGAAGAACAAATGATAAGTTCATTAAAAAAAAAAAAGACAAGGAACAATAAAATCTATCTAAAACCCAAAACCGAAACTCCTTTTGCTAATAAACCCTTAAACACAAAAAAAGAAAAAAAAAAAACCCAACATCCAAAACCCCTCAAACGTATTCAAAGCAGCAAGGGGAACGAACACCGATGACCCACCTCGACCATCTGGACATTTCCGGCTTGAACGAACAAGCCAGCAAGCTCAGAGCTATCGACGTTAAGGGAAGGTTCCCTACGAAGAGCTTCAAATCGGGGGAGAAGCTGGGCTCCTCCTCTTCAGATACATCTTCGTCCTGGTCGTATTCGGACGAGACCGCTACGTTTCGGACGAAAAGAGAAGTCGATTTGGCGGATTTTGGGGGGAGAAGAGAGAAGGAGGCGGACAGAGAGATGGGTTTCTTGGGTTCGATGAATCCACCCCGGAATAGAGGAAGAGAAAGGGAAGAAGAGGCTTTGGGAAGGCTTAGGGTTTTGGGGGAGATGAAAGAGAGGAGAAGAGATGCAGATGAGGAGGAAGCCATTGAGAAGGAGAAAGAAGAGATAAGGTTTTCTCACGAGAGAGAAGAGAGATACTGGAATGGATGATGCGATGCGATGCCTCTCTCTGTGAATGTGATAAGAGACGATTTATAGACAAGGGGCCGGTTTTAGATATTTTGTGGAATATTTTACAAAAGCACCCCCTTTGTTTCCTGACATTCACGACAAAGAGCCGACGAAATGCCTCATCAGTCATCATAATTCATAGTCGTCATATTTGGAATTTGAGGTTTTTGAGTTTGTGTACTACTTACTAGGGTTTAGGGCTTCCGTCACTCCCGATCACCCCCTCCTTTTGACATTTTCCCTCCAAATTAAGGAATGGATGAATGGATGAATGGATGAATGGGATAAATAACATCTCATCTGAGCCTTTAAGGCTTTAGCCCAGTGAAATCTAAAGTAAAAAAAAAAAATTTTGAAACTCGAGTGAAGGTTAACATCTTTAAAATTTGAATCATTCAAATAAATAAACTTTTTTTAACATTTCGGATGGATGGTGAATTGAGGTGAGGTAAAGCCTCCATTATTTTTTGGCAAATAAGACCAGTGGTCATGTAAAAATACACAAATTCAAGACTCCCTCCTTTAGAAAAAAAAATTTTCAAAAAATAATTTCCTTTTTCTCCACTAAATAATAAAAAAACATTCTCGTTTTAAACAAATTAGAGTAAAAAGAAATCCCCAATTAACAATCGAAAAAAAAGACCATCATGATCCCCTTATCTCTTGAATTAATGATTTACCTCACTTTATTTCAATTCACCACCCATCCAAACCAGCTTCGTTCTTTTTCTACTCTTTTCAAAGAAATATTCTTGGCAATTCCGTGGATGTGGGGCCTAAATCTAATTGGCTCACTCGGATGAAAGCCCTTTCTTTTATTTCAAATACTGGTCTAAGTAGCCGATCTACATAAAATCCATCTCCCAAACTTTGGGACCCGCTTAAAATAGTTTTATGTTTTTATTGATGATGCTAAAAACTGGAAAGTAGGAAATTTACAGTACTTTTTTTTTTAAAAGAAAATTACAATACTTGAGTTTGACTTAAAAGGAAGAGCTCTGTGAGACTCACCAGCGTTTATAAAGTCACCAATGACTTATTATTAATGTTAAAATCTCATTCGGTCAATAAAAGTATTAATTTGAGAATTTCAAAATTTGTCCAAACTCTTGTCGCTACAGAAGATATTATGGATGGATGCCAAATTTTGCATGGTGCAACTCAAACAGTGTCAATTTTGGATGATCGTGACGAGCTTATGTTAACAGTAGGGTATGAACCAGGTGGTTCCTACAGGCCAGGCAGGCAATCTTTGATAATCTGTGAGGCTCCAACATGTACAAGAAAGAATTAGGATATGTTTGTGCAAGCCGTTTTCCTCTTAAGGAAATGTTTCCTTTTATGGTCGTCTCACTCAATGGAAAATTCTAATTTTTACGAGTCGGACTTCGGTCTTTATAGAAAAAAAAAAATCCGTATTTCCTCTTCCTCCGCGTTACACAAACAAATCTTTAAACAACATATAAAGGAGTCAGTGCAAACACGATTTAAGTAATTTAACGTTAATTATATTTTAGCATGTCTATTGTAAGATGATTTGAACGCATTTTTTTTATTATCATGCCATTCAAAGGTAGGATTTTGAGAGAGATTTTTCATATATGGTGGAATTGTCACTAATTAAAAGTGTCAATCTGTCTGGCAAACTTGCTACTTGCTACCAATGCACATCGCCGCATCATGGGTACACATAGGAAATAGGTGACTATTATTACACTTTTCCAGCTGAAAATGAAATCAAATGAATGCTGCTAATACACTCAATATCTCATATCAATCACACGTGAGATGTAAGTAGGATTTTTTTATCTCCGGCCAATATGAGTTCCAATACCAAATTAGTGAATTATCAATACTTAAACCCGTTCTCCAAGTACAAATACAATGCCTAACAAATTGGACAAAATGGAAGCAATCCTGAGAAAGAGGGAGGCAGGACTGTGAATGGGTAATGCAAGTAAATGATTAAGCCTAATGTCCACCATATCATATTTCGAAGGGTAATATTATATCAAATAGACTAAAGACAGCCTACAAACAGTCAATATCAAGTCCATCAACTCCTCTCTTTTTTTTTCTTTTTCAAAGCATTTTGAAGATTCATCAGAAATAAATGGTGTGAATTGGACTGATATCATATCACAGTTTAGTTTGGACCATTATATTAACCATCGCAAAAGTTTTCGGCCCTGATTGAACAGGGTCTCTGCAAACAATGATTTCAACCCACGAGATCCAAGCAAACCAAAAATAACCATATGGAAAGGAACTGGACTAATGAAAGAAAGAAACCATAATTTAGCATCTCAGTTGTTCAAAATCACAACCAGTACAAATAATACAAATGAGATTTTCCAAAAGAAACACTCCCAAGTAAATTTCCTCCCAAAAAGCTGACAAGGAGAGGAAGAAAAGAAGTGCTGGATTAGTCATGGTGGCGGAGGTCCAGGCTCAAATAGAGGTGGGCAGCAGCTTGTAAATAGACCACAACAGCAGAGGAACCATAAACTGTCAAGATTAAAAAATGAAAAAAAGAGCACACACAATGTCAGATTCACATTTATAACACATACACATCCCCCACATACAGTGTCAAGTATGGGCATTATATTTCTGCAAAAGCAGAAAAGAAAAATAAGAGAATTCTCACCATGACATGAGGCAATTGTTGGGTCCTCCATCAGGAGGAGGAGCCTTTGAGAGAAACGGCTCGTCGGGAGGGGGATCCATCACTTACTAGCACTGTCAAGGAAAATGAGAAGCCAGGTCTCAGTTTGTGTTTGCAGTTTCAGTTTTAACAAATGTAGATCTAGGTTGTGGTTTTCTGCACCTAACATTCCTTCTTTCATATTCCATACCTGCTCAGCCCCCATCTACCATTCAATGCTGCAAGCAACAAGGAAAAAGGAATTGCAAATGGCAGTTAGAAGACGGGGGGGGGGGGGGGGCGGGAAAGTCAATCCTCTTGGGAGGGAAGGAAAAAAACAGACAAGAAAGTCAACCAAGTTGTGGTGAAATCAAATTGCACCATATGTGAACATTTGAAAAAGGCAACTTGATCATCACTTGTGTCAAAGTAGTTTTTTCTTTGTTAAAGAAAAGTTACAATAGTTAAATATCAATTCTTCCGATACTTCAACCTTTTTCCTTGTACACATGTGATTGTGAGAGGAAACTAGCGAGACACTTGACCTTTTTTGAGCCACTGATGTATTGTTGGGCGGCGCCCCTTATGAATGTATTGGATTTTACACATTCCAGGTTAAAATGATTGTGAAGGAGATAAGAGACAAGGTAGAGACTTTCTTGATTTGTGCCAAGTTATCAGTCCCTGGTTCTTCAGAAGGAGCCTAAGTCAAAGGGAAACCGTGAAAGGTAGTGGAAAAGATAATGTCTGATGGTCCTTTATCTTCAATCAGTTAAAACTTTTTAGATAAGTATTCTCTTCGAGAAACCAATGCCTTGAAGTAGTGATTGTTAGAGATCATAAAAAAAAAAATTCTAGCAGCCATCCATTCCCATTTATACCACACTACAAGTCAGCACTCAGATAAGCTGAATGTTGTGTCTTACTAATTAACTGTTGCTTACCTTCAAACTCACTACCCCCTCCTACAGACAGAAGGTGATTCCATGAACACCATCACCGACTTGAAACCCTAATAGATCCATCTCATGATCCTACTCAATTTACAGGTTGAAACCAGCAAGCAGAATTGAAAGAACAGCCTTAATTAATAAACCTTTCAAGAATGCACATATATCAACGAGGAAATCCAGTGGCTAATTGTTTGGCAGGTTATATAAGTGTAAGGCAAAATTCTGTACATCAAAGTATTATAGATCAACCAGAGCTCATTTGTAACAAATTAACACTTCACTCCTCTATTTTCATTGAGATTATCATTTATTTTCTTCTCTTTTTCAGTTAAAGCTTCTCGATCAGATTAGCTTTTAAACTTGGATGCATGTGGGTTTTAGATAAAATGTAGTTTAAGAAATCCCTCTCCTAGCTTAATTTTTCAGACCCCTGAAAATTAGTATTCTAAAAGAAGATGGATCACACTGTTTAATATGTGAGACTCAGTGATATCCGAGTTTCCGACAAGTTTCCAGGCAACAACTACCTGCGGTAAGCATTACAGCATAAATTCCTAACTAAGCAAGAGAAATCATCATGAACTTGAGCTATAAGTGAGTTTGAATTAAATCCAATCTAGCAGCCTGGTCTACTGTTCTAGTCAAAACTACCATGTTTATCTCTACTACCAAGGCAACAAAGCGAATAAGCAATACCAGTCACAGTACATACATGCCATCCTTGAAAGGAATCTATGTGATTGGTCTGCATGTTGTGCGACATACTGGCGTAGCTCTGCTAGCATACTCTCATAGCAACTAATAGCAAACCTCAATGAGGACATTTGACTTCAGTCTTCAAACTAGGCAGTCAGCCACAATTTGGTTCGATAGAATTTCACACTTATTGGTGGGCTCTATCATATGATCATACATTTGCCTGGATCAAGTATATCTAATTATTCACCCTCTTATTAACTTTCAATAGGTTTTCCATACAATATTAGATGGATAGGAATTTTGATCTTACATTTTTTGTTTCGAAGAGTTTTAACAATGGAACTGTAAAAGCCAGCTCACAAGGTTCAGAAGATTAATATTCTACATGTTCATCAATCTTGGATGGAGTCCGACTAAAAGTCGCCCGCCACTATGTAGCTCACATGACCTGAAAAATCAAGAACTTCTCCATTTGCATAATCCTTGTCATGGCCATTTACAATTATAAGGACTGTAAAGTCGCCCACTATGTTTAAGCTCGTGGGGAAAGATCTCATGGCTCACAGGGAGGTAAGAGGGGAAACACCCTGGCCCCACCCACGTGATCATTGGGCTAGAGAAACATTTCCAGACCAAAGTCCAGAAACGCAGCCAAATCCATCTGGAACTGGGCCGACCAGCCTCTGTCCACTTACAAACCCATCTATGAGATTTGTCTTTCTCTGCTCAGCTAAAAAGATCAAACCTCGCTTGCCCTCTGCATCGCCATTTACCACCCTCGACAGTAGAGAGACAGAGAGAGTACAACCCACAAATTTTGCCATTGCAATGATGAAGGAAGGTTCTTAGAAGATCTAATCTGATCTCCATTTATCTGTACAGATGCATTACAACAGAAACATGCATTTCAATACATAAATCCCAAATCCCCAGTCCCCCTTTATTTCAGAGGATGATGAACTTTGTCATTTTCTCAGGGAAACGGGGAAGTTCCTGTTGGCTGTTGCTTTCTCCAACCAGGGGGAAATAACAAAAACCCACGGTAAACTGGCCACATCACCACTCATGCCCGCACTATTATATATAAGCGTCATCACATGCCTGCTTTTGGCTATTCTATGCTTTATACGTGCTGACATGGAGTCATGGTCGCTTTAACCATATATGGAGAAGCATTTCGGAAATTTACTTGAGAGAGAGGATCATTTAAATGGGACTGAGGAGCATTAGCCTCCAAAAATGACTCAAACCGTGGCTCAGTCAAGTCCACAGTCTCCTCCTCCGGAGAATTCTGGGCTTGGGAGGTTAAGAGAACCAGTCTCTCAATATAATCCATGGACAAAAGTGTATCATCAGCCTCTTTACTGCCATTTTCATCCCAGAAATCTCTATCATTTGCTAATGGCAAAGAACATGGAATAGGCTGTTTCTCAGATGCAGCTTGCTTCAGCTCTCCACTGCAAACCACATTGATGGTGCGTTCTTCAGGCCTCTCCACAGTTTCTGCAACGCTTCTCATGCTACGAGACATGGAGCTCTGCATAAAACAATCACAGAATAACTACTGGTGTCATGGCATCATATTTTTTAATGATCCCACTGCAAACCATGCTCTTCCTATTGAAAAAGTATTTCCCCTGCCTACTGATATACCTCGAGGTTTTGGTAGGATTGTTTAGCGGAGGAAATTTAATATGGTATCAGAGCCAACCGTCACAAATCTTGAATCCCAAGAGTAACAAATCGGTGCTGAAATGTGCATGTCCTAAAAAGTGTGCCAACCAGGTTCCACCTAAAGAGGAGTGTTGAAAAAGTATTTTCACTGCCCCTAATAATGCCTCGAGGTTTTGGTAGGATTGGTTAGCAAAGGAAATTTAAAACTTGCCTGTGGAATTTTAATACTTTCCACCTAGTCTACTTGAATAAAAAAATTGGCTAGATGAAGTTGTTGAGGAGTGGGCTCCACCCGAGGGGGAGTATTGAAAAGTATTTATGCTGCCTCTACTAACACCTTGAGGTTTTGGTAGGAATGGTTAGCTAAAGAAAATTTTAAGATAGTATCAAAGCCAACCGGTCACGAGTTCGAATCCCAGGAGGAACAATTCAGCGCAAAAAAAATGTGTGCCGCCAAAAGTGCGCCGACCGGGTTCCACTTGAGGGGGAGTGTTGAGGAGTGGGCTCCACCCGAGGGGGAGTATAGAAAAATATTTATGTTGCCTCTATTAATAGAATCCTGCTACATGGACTAACTCATGGAATGGAGTCATCCAAATATTGGATGAGAACCATGGGGTTAGTCCATGGACTAACTCCATGAGTTAGTCCATGTAGACTTTTTGCTATTAATATCTCGAGGTTTTGGTAGGAATGGTTAGCAAAAGAAATTTAAAAGAAGTTTGGCAACTAAAAGATCTACTTTGAGTTTGAGTACAAGCCTCTGAAACTTTTTGAAATATTGGAGTAAAAAAAAAAATCTAATTAATCCCAATTTTTTTGAAGCAACCCGAACCATCAAAATTCAACTCTATGCAAACAGTTTCTAAACATAAAATTAAGATTTTAACTCGGGCTCATAAAAAGAAGCTGATGCAAAACAGGCAACCGGTGTCTTCAAAAATACTCTAGACATTCATTGGAATAAAAAAATGAACATTTGTTTCATAAAAAAGAACCTTTTCAAGATTTCCTAAATGATAGGCTCTTCTAATAATTCTGTTTTTCATTGTAAAGAAACGCTTTAGCCACAAGTTGAGTTTTGCTGAGATTACTAATTAAACATTTATGGGGTCTGATAATAAGATGCAACATAATTAATAATGACGGAGGTATTGACGGTAATGGCTACGATTTTGAATATTACTATTATTGGATGAATAAGTTAAATAAATATCACTAACATTAACTAGCATAGGTAATACCATTGTTATCCTGGAGGAGATTCCAAAAGTAAGATAGAGTGCCCAATTATATCCACTTAAAAAGAAAAACATGTACCTGAAATAAATTGACAGGGAAATTTATCCGTCTAGATTTATCTGGAGTGATGGTAGAGAGTATTTGAGCAACTTCACTCATAGATGGTCGGGAATCAGGATCCAGTTGTAGGCACTCTCGGGCCAAATGACCCATTATCTGCATCTCCTCTTCTGGAAAGTCCCCTTTGAGTAGAGGATCAGCTAATTCTGACACAAGCCTCCTGCTATCATGTAACAGAGGAGTCGCCTGCGGAGCAACAAAGATTACACTGTTTTAGTCACACACACACTTCGTTCACTCTTAATGAAAGGGACAAAAAAGTGTACAACTTAAGCTGGGAACTTCTCCTAATTTGACATTAGTAATGAATGTTGTAAAGCATTTTACCCATATCACGAGGCTTTCTTCGCCCCTTTTGCATGATCTGTTGATAGGTTGGCGTCCACTGATCAGCTCCAGGAGAACCACGCCGAAACTGAAAACATCAGACTTCAGTGAGGCCCTACCGATAATTGCACATTCTGGTGCAAAGTAACCAAATGTCCCCAGCATTCTTGCTGGAGAATTCGAACAGCTAGGAAGATCATCAGCCATCAGGCGTTTGGCCAACCCAAGATCAGTTATCTGCAAACAGAAATTAAGTTTACAAAAAATTATTGTAAAGCTGTTCCCATGGGTTGTTTTTATCTAGACGGATATTAAGAAACTCAGGGGTTGTTTTTATCACATATATAGAGTTGAGCCGAAAATAACTGACAAAGCCATCCCATATATATGGTTCAAGGCTTCGGTGACGATGATGGTGATGATTTATGTAAACAAGTTCAAAAACTCAAGTATGAGGTCCCAAATTGGAAATGAGCCCTGCAATTTCAAATGTTTGACTCAGCTGTGCCAATATTCTGTAGAAAAACAGCCTGAGTTAATCATAATATTTCCAAAGTGATTAACACTCCTACCTTGGCTCTCCACTTTTCATCCAGTAGGATGTTGGTAGATTTGACATCCCTATGCAGAATCCTTGGAGCAGCTGCTTCATGGAGATACTCCAAGCCCCTTGCAGCTCCAAGTGCAATGCCAACACGTGTCCCCCAGTCTATGGGTTCTTTGCCTTGGGTAACATCCAAACAATCTCTTAGATTTCCATTTGACATGTATTCAAACACCAGAAGTCTCTCCACATGTCTTCCTTGGGATTCCGAACAGTACCCAAGTAAAGGCACTACATGACAGTGGTTGAGCCTTGATATCAGTTCAATCTGTATAAGTGCAGTGAGACGTAAGTGCAAGCACCAACATGCAGAGGCTCAAAATTATTTCTAGAGATGAATAAATAGTTGTAAATTTCGGTTTGGATACCATTTCGGTTTGGCCTCCAAATGAAATGTTTCAGCCAACTCGGAAATTTCGGTGAAGCATTTCAGAAAAAAATTATTTTATATATTAAAATGTAAAATTAATATATGATACATTTAATTTATTCTACTAAATCAATGCAATATGTTAATTTATATTTGATGGGCTATTTCATATTAGAGTGAAAATTGGATAGCTTATTCATATTAAAATGTTTTTTATTGGAATAAAATTTGATTAGTGCCCATATAGTTATTTAGAGTTTTAATAGATAGGCTCACTGTGGAGCCCATGAATTTCTCTAAGCCAAAAGGCCAAAAGAGGTTTTTTTTTTCTTTTACTTTTAGGTTAAAAAAATTATGTGTAACCCACTCACAGTTTTCATTTTTTTTCTATTTTAAAGGTTACCTACATGCTGGAACGAATAATTGGACGAATTGGCCAAAATCATGAAATTCGGACCGAATCGAACTAATTGAAATGAATTCTGGACGAATAATTACAGGGGTCCTGTTCGTTTCGGTAGAGCGAACGAACCGAAATTATTCGGAAAATTCGACCGAAACGAACAGAATTTCGTAACACTAGATGAATATCCGCATTTGACTCATTGTGTTTCATTGTTAATTTCTGGGATATTGAACATGCTTCCAATCTAAACATGATCGAATGGTTAGTGAAAAGACATCTACATTTTTTTTTCTTTCAACTGTAAAAGAAATCTACAAATTACCAACTGAGTTGATGTTTACACATAGGATCATGAAAATTAACTATTATGTCAAACTAAAAGATTAATGCATCCACCCTATTGACCCTCTGCAAATACTGATAGCTACTCCTGCAGAAGGGAACTTCGAAATCTCTAACCATAAGGTACTTTCTTTTTCCCTTTTTATTTTCTAGGGAGTGATTCTTCCTGATAGACACTCCAACTTCATGTTGGTTTCCACCACAAGCATGTGAGAAACCAAGTACTGCCTTTATTTATTGTCCTTTTGTCTTAACACTTCACACTCCTGCAGAAGGGAACTTCGAAATCTCTAACCATAAGGTACTTTCTTTTTCCCTTTTTATTTTCTAGGGAGTGATTCTTCCTGATAGACACTCCAACTTCATGTTGGTTTCCACCACAAGCATGTGAGAAACCAAGTACTGCCTTTATTTATTGTCCTTTTGTCTTAACACTTCACACTTATGACATGTCTTTCAGACATAGCAAATACTAAGGGCATGTTTGGCAACAGTCTGCACGGAGGATTTTTCCCGATTTTCTGTGCTTCCGTGGAAAATCCACGTTTGGATGAGCGTGGAAAATCACACTAAAGAGTCTTCACGTCCTCACTTCCGAATAAAATGCCGGACAAACCTCCCCCATCTCATTCTGAAAATCCGTGTGTTGAGGAAAGGCAGAGCTACAACGCTCAAATGGTAACAATATGGACAATATGGTTAGCGGTTTTTGCTTTGGAACCAGGGTTTAAAATAACGGCCGTGGTAACGGCCGATACCGTGCTGTTATATTGTATATAATGGCCGTTCTATTGTATATAACGGCCAGTATATGTAACGGGACAAAATATCATGTAAATAACGGCCCGTAACGGCCGTTATTTTGAATATAACGGTCAAACCGTTATAACGGCAGTTATATTCAAAATAACGGCCGTTATATCGGCTGACAGAAAAAAAAAAAAAAAAATTTAAACGTGTACAGTCCATTCTCTGAGAGCTTCCTAAGGGTTCCTAAAGGGCTGCTACAACTTCTAAGGCATGGAGGAGACCTAAAAAAAAAACCCATGACGACTTTTGGCCCACTTTTTTCATCTCTCTTCCTCTCTTTTCTCCATTTTCACTGCTGTGAACCTTCTTTGACTGCCCCCTAGTGGTCCCAATGTAATTTTTTAAGAAGGGACACAGGTTCTGAAGGGAGAAATTCGTTTTCGAATGAAGAACTTCATAAAAAAATCTGGTCCGGGGGCGCTGCCCCCAAGCCCCCCGGACCCCCTTCATGAAGTGCATGTTTTAACGAAGTGACAATCATGAAGACAAAAGGACTCTTTTGCTGGTTGTCTTTCCTTTTTTGTGCTTGAAAGTCTATTATTATCATAACTTGCTAAATATGATATTAAACCTGTTTAATTATGTTTGGAATGGTATAGTAGTAAAGATTGTGTAATACACTAATTCATAAAACCAAATGCTTTATATTGAGTTACATTTGATGTTACTCACTTATTTTTCCCTAGATCTAGTATTTTAAATTGTAGAACTAGATTTTTTTATTTCCAAAATTTGGGGCTTTTCTTGAAATCAATTACATTTTACCACATTAGTGCTCAAATGCATTTATAAATTATAATGTGTTAGTTTAAAATAGATCTACACTTTGGGAACAAAAAAGTGTGAGTTTTTGCCCAAAATTATGGTTGCATTATGTCAAATTTATGATATTTCAGTTTATTTTAGTATATACATCGATACAGCAATGATACAGGATGTTATAACTTAAGGGGACCATTATTTTGCTTTAAAGTGTGCACTAATGGAAAAAAAAATATTAGTTTCTATCATTTTATAATATTCTGGATTTTTTGGATATTTTTTCGGATTTTTTGGGGGTCAAATAAATATTCGCTCTGCGATGGGCCGCGATGACCGCGAACCCCGACGCGATGACCGCGAGCCGCGATTTTAAACCATGTTTGGAACCCCGTTTTATAGGTCCCAGAATCACGATCCAAACCATTAATCAAGTTTAGAAGGTCCAAAAGGGCTAGTAGACCAAAAATTAACCGTTGATTCGTCATATTTTTTTGATAAATTTGAAAGAAAAAAAATCCAGAACGTTGGATCATGATTTTTGAAATTCTGTGGGCCCATTTGCAAAACCTGAACCATCCATTCTCTTTAGAAAGCCTATAACAACTATGGTCAACTATGCTTCATCACAGATAATGGGAAAATAGCAAAAAAAAATTCTGACCGTTGCCTTTCTAGTTTCCCCATTGACAAAACAAAGAAAAAGAAGATGTTACTCTTACAGGGCAGTGACTTAGAGGTTACTATTTTTTCCTAAGGAACCCTACTTTTTGCATTCCTTAATCACGATCCAAACCAATAATCATCAATAAAAAGCCCAAAACGGCCCTTTGGGCAAGTCTTAGCCATTAATCCCTCATAGATCTTTAGATATTTTTGAAAAAGTCCAGACCCTAAAATTGAAATTTTGTATTCCCATGGCCCCCCATTTGTATGATCCGAACCGTTCAAATTCTCTAGACAGCCAAAAACATCTATATGGTGTCAGGTCAGGGCAGTGACATAGAGGTTACTATTTTTTCCTTTGGAACCCTACTTTTTCAATTCCTTAATCACAATCCGAACCAATAATCATCAATAAAAAGCCCAAAACGGCCCTTTAGGCAAGTCTTAGCCATTAATCCCTCATAGATCTTTAGATATTTTTGAAAAAGTCCAGACCCTAAAATTGAAATTTTGTACTCCCATGGCCCCCATTTGTATGATCCGAACCGTTCAAATTCTCTAGATAGCCAAAAACATCTATATGGTGCCAGGTCAGGCCTTGATTTTTCATGGATTTTGAGAAATTTGAAAAAAAAAATTATAACCATTGGATCACACATCCTACGTATGGTCGGAATCCTCTCTTTTACCAAACTTGGAATTCTCCTAGAGATTCTCTATGAGGATATCTTGGTTCCAGGAGATGGAGAGAATCCTCAAACGTGCCCTAAATCTATATGATGAAATTAATAGGGGGGCTCCCTCTTCTTTATTACCATAGATGTCAAGTCAGTTGTTTTGATGCTCAGCTTTGTAAAAGATGTAACCTTTGCTTCTCTTCAAGAATAACATGTTTCCCAAATATATTGACTTTTTATCGTCCAAATACATTGAAACAACTAGCAAAAATTTATCGAAGACTACAGATTAAATGGAGATAATCAGAGAATAACAGGAAAAAAATATTGAGCTCAACAGATTGAAACAGAATGAATCGGTCAAAGTACAAAATAAATTGAAACAGACAAGAACAGGGGCCTAAACATTCATCGTTCTATGGCTGCAAATATTCTGATTCTGTTCCCTAATTTCGGCCAAAATGGAACAAACTTAACTACACACTACACAAGTTCCAAGAAGTGATTTCTCCAATTGGAATCACGAGAATCATGTTTCATAATGAAAAAGATGAACCCAAATCTATAAAAGCATTTTTAACAAAAAAAATAATAATCATAAGAATCATGCCCAAAAGTCTCTGAAGCCTGGATGACAATAGTTTGATACAGACATCTTTCCAAATACTTTTTCTCCCTTTCTTTTTTGGTTCCATCATTAAGAATAAAAGGAGTATACTAGAAAATTCTGGGAAGAATAAAAAATTTCCTTCATCCTATCAGTGGGATAGAGGCAAGAAGCACATTAAGCAACTAATGAAGAGCTATGATGTCCAGATATGGCAATATGGCATGGATACAGTAGGGTGTGATATGGCAGGGACATAGATTTTACATATAAAAACTAAAGTATCAGATATGAAACGACATGATATGTTGCCTATTTTGAAGTATCCAAGTATCGTAAATGAAGAGTAGTAAAAGAAATGGTAGTATTATTATCGGTACCTCAGTCAAAAAGTCAAAATCTGCATTGGGACCTCCCTGCGAATTTAGTCGCTTCACAGCAATAACTCTTCCATCTCTGAGCTCACCACGATAAACATTACTGCTCCCACCAAGTCCTACCAGATGAGAATTTGAGAATTTATTGGTAGCTTGCTCCAATTCATAGTAAGAGAATTGGATAATTGCTCCAGGTATCATTCCCCTTTTGCTTCTAAACATGAAAGAAGCCTTGTGTATGCATCCTGAAGAGAAAAGGATACACCTCACGGTGACTACAAATTTTAGGTCTGAATGAAAGAACATGCAGTTATTCCAGACTAGGGTGGTATTTCTTATGCCATTAATAAAGAACAACAAAGTAATGACCGGCTTAGTATAAACCAAGAACAAGAAGGAAAGGAAACATTCTGAAATTAGAAGACATTCTTAAATTAAGATAAGTGCAAGAATTATGGATTATAGCCAACATGAGTGGTACACGTTCAAGTGAGGCAAAGTTTAAAGACCTTGGTCAAACAGATTACCTGTGATTGGGTTGAAGTGGGGTTTCATCTTAACCTGAAATTCTGGATTTGAGACAGATTTATGGCTTATTAAATTGGCAGCACTATTCCAACTTGTGTCCTTTTCAGTTGAAAATATTGGCGGTTGCACAGGACATTTATCTTTCCGGTAGATACAGCATGCAACTGAAGCAAGAAAAGCAACAGTTGTGAACGCCACGCAAAGTAAGAGAATGTACACAACTGCTTTACTAGAAATCCGCTTCCTAGGAGCACTTGAAGTATCTTGAGAACCTGAATGCAACATATAAAAATGGCACCAAAGTCAAGTTCTGGTGTTACCAGCTGAAAGGAATAAGCACCATATGAGCAGAATTTATACAAATTATAGGTAAGCTTTCCAGTGTTTGATATTTAAAAATTAGGAGGGCTCACCGATGATCAATCTAAATGTTCACACTTGCCTAGTCCCCGTTTTCAAATTGTGCACATTCATCTGATTGTTAATGACCCATGGATTTTCTCCCAAAAAATAATAATAATGGCTGAAAATATTAAATTTAGTTCTAGGGTTTGGCTCATCCAGAATCCACACAAACACCTCTTTCCATCACCCCTCCCAATGATTGGAATGCATCACATTGCATCCACAGAGGAATCGCAAATTGCACTTTGAAATCGATTGGCATTAGAAAACAACGTCTCTAATGACGAGAAATAATAGACAGGAGAGTGACAGAGTGACGTCGCAGACAAAGAGAGCAAAGACAAAATAGAAATGAGAGTAGGCACAAGAGCGATTTAGGACTTTCCATGTGGGGCTCTTTGTTGTGGTTAATGCACCCTGTAAAAGAAGAAGAAAAAAACTTCTTTTTGGAAGCTTTAAGAAAAGCTCTCTGCCTTTCCGCATTCCACATTTTGTAAACACATTAGGTACAAACGGATTTTCCATATCAATACTTATACTAATCCCCCATGTAACCTCTCTCTCTCTCTCTCTCTTCTGCACGCTTGCATTCATGATTTGGCAGACTCTGTCTGCAAATGGGTATGGAGGTATTGGACAGCAGCAGCAACAGCATCCAAATTTCATGGTTCCCATCTCCAACATTTTGGCCCTGAAAAAACAGCAATGACAACTGCTGCTGCAGCCTCCTCACTGTCCTTCCAATATCTTTTTCTTTTCTTTTCGTTTTTTCTTTTCTTTTTCCTTTTGCAATTTTTTTGTGTTGAACAAAATTCCATTTGGTACCATTCACTGGGGAAGCTCTCTCTCTCTCTCTCTCTCTCTCTCTCTCTCTCTCTCTCTCTCTCTCTCTCTCTCTCTCTCTCTCTCTCTCTCTCTCTCTCTCTCTCTCTCTCTCTCCATACACTTAAGCTTACCTAGCTTACCTTATCCTAAGCTGCAATTTTGAAATTAAAATGAAAAATAATGATTAAAAAACAACTAAATCACATGCAATAAAATATTATTATACCATTAATCAAGTTGTGTCAATATACGATGTTGATCTTTCACTAGCATACACATTTCACTAAAACAATTATTGTAGGTATTTCATATTTGTGACATTTCTTTGGTGCTACTGTTCATATGTCATTATCAATCAAAACTACATCGGCATCTCCTTCAACTATATTAGTTTTGACGTAAAGACAGAATGGACGTGGCCAAAGTACTGAGCATATCAAAGATGTACAAATAGTAAATGTGAAACTTTTACCCGACGTGCAGTTGCAGGCTGTAAAACAACTGGCGCTATGGATGTTACCCAATGTTGCAGGTGCTTCCTCACTGCTACAAAAGCATGCCCATTTTGTTCCATTTGATCCTCCTATATCATCTTCAGTAAAGAGGCTAAAGTCAGCCCTCATTCACTACCATGATACAATAATTATTTATGAGTTTGCTGAGACGGGTAAGATGGCACTTTCTCCCTTTACCCTCTAAAAGAGAAGCCAAAAATAACAATTATGAAATGGAGATTTGTAGACTCAACAGATAAATGGTCTGGGGGTCAATTTGCTTGTTGCTTCACTTCATCAAAATTTAAAAGAAGTCTGGAAACCCTCAAAAATCAAAAGGATAAGAAGCATTAAAAGATAACAAAATCATAACATTCTGATTTGCAACATATTGGAATGCTGATTCTGGTGTGTTATTTAGATATAGCCGCATGAGTTGTATAAATGTAACCAATGAACAAAAACAAGATTATGATGACAGATGTTTCTCCACCATGGAACTGTACCAAACAAACGCCATCAAATTAACAATGATACATCATTCACACTGGAGACATACCAGGTCTACAGTCACATGCTGTGGAGCAGTTGGTGACAAAGGCATGACTATCTGTTCCAAAATCACTAGAAGCACATACACATGTCCATTTTCCTGCACTTGGCCCTTGTGGAAGTTCATCTGTCAACAGTAAGGCCAAGCAATCAAATTTTTTAATGATAAAATTCAGCCTTAGAGTTGGTCCTGGAAAAAACTCTAAGATGGGTTTTGCAAGTGAGATTACATTCTGAAAATTAGATTTTTTTTTTCAAAGAAAGTATCTATCTCATCTGCATCTTCACCCTGTGTAATGGGCAAATGGCATTGGCACTCACCCTAATTTGACATTCACCAAACTCATATCCACCATTGGATTTGATCACAAAAGTTTGAACTTTATTTTGAAGGTAAAGCTACGCCGTCCAGAAGTCAAGGGTAAGGTTTGGACCCATTTTTATTTTGATTGGACCCATTTTTATCTAATCCCCAATCCACACACTACGCATCCCTCTTCCCCAATGTTTGGTGTACATCCAGGAGGCCCCACAAAAAGTAACCTGGTAGAATTGTTTCCCTCAAACCTATATAAAAGAATGATGGCTATGTGGTCAATTATGATTTGATACTAACCACAAGAAATGCACCAAAACCATAGAAGACTGCTGAAGCAAGCAAGAGCAACATTCAGTATGAGCTTCATTTATTTCAGTAAAACTCCAAAGAAAGCAACAGCAACCTGTTAGATGTCATCCAGTGGTTAGAAATAAAATCTAGCTTTTGATTAATAGTAATGATCAGGAGACATTATTTAACACAGTTACTTCCCTGGTAGAGCACCAACTCTTTTGGTCATCTTAAATATGGAACATCAATTTCATGAGAATGTATGATGTTCAATCTTGCTGATAGGAAAGAAACAGTTGCTGAATAATGAATCATACAAAGAAAAGAACTGCTATGGATTTTGTCATTCTATAGATTAATAATCTGATCTTGATCAATTGGAAATAACTATTTATCAGATAGCCATTAATTCTAACTTCAACAAAATAATTAACCATCCACGTGACTAGAAACGGTTGAAAGAACCTATAAGTCCTTGTCCTTACAGGTGATGGCCAAACCTCCATATAAAATCATGCAAGGCCCTATTGGGATTCTCTTGAATTTATGCACTATCAAGGTCTCTCCAACTAAATCCTTGTGAAGTTAAGTTTTTATGCATATAGCAAAGGGAAAATTAACAGAGAAAAAAAATCGAATCTGTCAACAGCAAATAAATTGTATGGGATAACTAACAAGCAAATGCTTGAAAGAGTCAGAGGGTCATTCAACAATTTAGGCAATGGTTTCCTTTTCACCTTTCTAGTTCAGAAATCAGTACAGGCTAAAATGATTCCTTTTTTCTTTTTCAGGACTAACAACTGAAAACTGAAATTGCATTATCTTATCAGTAAAGATTGAAAACTCATGAAACAGAGGGATGAGACTCAAAGAAATAACGCTTTGGTCAAAAAAAAAAAAAATCTTCATCTGATGAGAAAATTAGTTAGAGATTCATGAGAAATGCAATATAGGCTGAAGTTTTGGCTCTCGCATGATATTATAAATTTCGAATCTTTCTTGTCTATAACTAGTTGTACCTAGCTGGAGATGTGCTGCCGATGAGAGCACAAAGCAAATAGCATATACCTATCACGATCACCCCAATGGAAATATACATCTGGATGCATAGAATAGTATTCCATGATGGAAGCATTGGTGACTGAAACAAATATCTATTAAATGCATACTCTAATTCCTATTTCTTCTTTATTTATTCTGTATACTGTAATATACATATATAAACTATGCTTTTAGTCAGGAATTTATATACAAAACTGAACAGACATGAATTAAATGCACACGACATCACATATCCCCTCTGTTTCCATGAAACAGCACCAGCAGTCCAACAAGCACTGCAGAGAAATAATCATCTCCTCCTCCTCCTCCTCCTCCTCCTCCTCCTCCTCGATGTAGGAACAGAAGAAAAAAAAAATTATATATATATAAATAGAATCTGATAAATTCAAATGGTTGCAATAATTCACTGAAAACTGTCACAAGTATCAATTCAGGTTTCATTCTAAGACATAGACCTCCAAATTTCAAACATTGAAACAAAGAAAGCGAAAGAGTTTAAAAATTACCACAAAGCTGCTAAAATCAAATCAACTT
This sequence comes from Litsea cubeba, assembly GCA_012931725.1. NCBI lineage: Eukaryota > Viridiplantae > Streptophyta > Magnoliopsida > Laurales > Lauraceae > Litsea > Litsea cubeba. Next base: position 139,413,088 of record CM022947.1, on the reverse strand, counting down.
AGATCAATCAAGGCATGCACTTAAAGAGTCAAAACGAAGTTAAAGGCAGAACAGACATTTGACAGTGAAATAATAGTCTGATAGAGATAATGGGATTTATCATCTATGAGAGTTTTCAAGTTTTGGCAAGTAAAACACCACATTATTACCCACCATTCTGAAAGCAACCCTCTTGCAACCTGATAAAGACCCACTACCCATATAATACGTAGAAGACAGCCAATCTATATCTTCTACTTGTGTCTTTTAAGTGATCTCATATTCTTATTTTAGTGGTCTCTCTTCCATGTAAGGTTTCACGAGGCGTATCTGGCAATAAAAGACTTTTCTTTATTGAAATAGGAAAGCTTTCAAATTCCCTGATCAACGATCAATTGATGCTCTGTACTGCCCAACGGTTATAAAAATTTAAAGCTTAGCTTCGAAGTCAAATCATATATATGATGACGTGGAGTGAGTGATTTTGACGTATTTTGTTTGTTTGTTTGTTTTTTCCAGTCCCCCGTCTCCACTGTGTAAGTGTCGGTAGTTTGACCATTAGGTACTGAGCCCTATCTCAATCTGGATCCGGATTGAATCCGACTAATACGTCTAATAAGAGTTAAATCAACGACTGAGATGTATAAAAATCGAATCTTCCCACTTGTGTGGGTAAATGGGATCTTCCCTCTCTCTTGGGTCACATTTAATACCTTTCCTTACCTTGTGGTGTTGTGATGTATAAATATTAGATTTCGACAGAATCTGCGGTTAAATAGTAACCCAATATATATACGGGTCAGAGCCCAGGGGAAAGATTTCCACCTGAGTCCAACAAAGCCTCAGCAGTCAGCCCTCAGCCGAGTGAGTCTAGAAGGGGAAACTTTCGGGTCTACTCGACCGATTACCCGGCGAGTTTCGTCTTGGGGAGAAGAAGAACAAAAAGAAAAAGTTGATAAAATCTACGATTGTTAAAAAGTGTTAGCTAGCTATGATATCTAGCCACCACATTGGGGAAAAGTGGACTAATGGATGGAAGGAACACTAAAAAAAATATTTGGAAATACAAAAAAATCGCGAGATTATATATCGTGAAAAAACCAAATCCCGAGCAACGAGAAAAGATCCATTTATCACACTACCACCTTGACATCAATCAAAGTGCAGCAAAGCAAGCAGGAGATTTCAAATCCAACTGTATCTAGGAATTTTAGGGTTTCTTCGCCCGAAAGATTAAGGAAGGAATCGGGAAAAGAAATTACAAATCTCGATCGAATACAATCGCTACAGAAATGCTTCTTCATCAAACAAGTCGGATTCGGACCTCTAGCAATCGCGCGCATTTACCGCATTTCTATCGATCGAAATGATCCGAAGGCCTGCGAGGTTTAAAAGAAGACACTACAGAGAAAGAAAGATTAAAAAAGCAGTAGCGATAGCGATTAGAAAAAGAAAAAGAAAAGGGATTGAAATGGCGAGGTTGAGAAAGGGAAGAAGAGATCAAACCTTTTTCAAATCGCTGGGAAAGCCGTTGAGAGTTATATAGCAGACGCTAACAGAACTTGTTCTTCCTCACATCAGCTGGACGTACTACTACCAATAGAAAGCGATTAGTTCGTTCCGTCAGCAGGAAGGAGCTCTGATGAACTGCAAAAGAGAGTGATGGGGATTAGCAGCTTAGAGGTTTGGATAGAGGAGAAGTTGAAGTTGGATGAGGAGTGGTGGGTGTTATCCGAAGTCCGAACTGAAACGAAATGAAACGCCATGAATGAATGAAAAAGAGCTCCTAGTAGAATTGAAATAGATGACCCCACGCTTCATCAACAAGTGGCCCGCTTTTTAGTGGGCCCGTGGAGCCAATATCATTACACATGAAGTGCGCACGGTGCGGTGCAGTGCTCTTTAATAATAAATAATAATGGGCGTACCCGTCCCTCTGTACTCGTACTAATTGAAACTGGAATGAGGAAACCTTAATCCAATGCTACCTGATGATGATGATGCCAAAAAAGGTAAATTCGGACACCACCGGTTAAATAATTAATGTTGTGCAGTAAATGAAGAGAGATGAGAGATTTATAGTGGTTCGGTCAAGCGTGACCTACGTCCACTTCAAAACGGTGATGTTTGATTAATGTAGAGAGTTACAGGTATGAGAAAATAGAAAAAACCATCCTTCCCTCAAGTGATGAGAGGACTCTATTTATAACATTTCCCAACCAGGTGGGGATACGATCAGTTCAACGTCTCTTTGGAGCCTCAGTCGTGTCTTCGAGAACGAGTCAGGTGGGAGGCAGGTGAGATCTTCTCCGTGAGACTTGGTAAATGCAGGTGAGGGGAGGACTTCGTCGCGATGAGTTGGAGCCTGAGGTGACGAGGCTTCGTTTAACAAGACCCGGATCTCAACGGAGCTATTCTGGCCTGACCCACGATCCTAGACGGACCAGGTCACTTGGACCTGACTCATTACCGCGATCCGGATTGGGCTTGACTCATCATTTGCCCCCCAATGCCCCGTGCCCAAATAATTTTTTGAAAGGGGGGCATTGGTAGATTCAGGTCTCTTCTCCCTCCAAAATCTTTTTCCTCTTTTCCGGTTTTAATCCAGGTCTGGGCGAGCATCAGAACCGGAGAAGCCTGGGCGAGCTTCGGAACCGGAGAAGCTGGGCGCCCAGGGAGAGATGGCCTGGGCGCCCGAGGGACTTGGTCGCCCGGGGTCTGGGCGCCTGGGGAGAAGGTCTGGGCGCCCGGGGGAGTTATCCTGGGCGTAGAGGAGACTGGCGGGCGCCCCTGCGCTGCTGGGCGAGGAGTCAGTGTGGGTGATGGGCGTCCCTGCGCTGGGCGAGGAGGAGGTGGGCGCCTGAGGAGTGATGGGCGCCCGGGGGAGTGAGCCTGGGCGCCCGGGGGAGTGAGTGTCTGGGCGCCCGGGGAGTGAGGGCCTGTGGGCGCCCGGGGGAGTCTGATCCCGTGGCGGACGTTACGTATTCCTTTTTTTTTTTTTTTTTTTGGGACACCCCCGGACCCCCTCTGCATAGCGCATGATATATCCCTTTACATATGTAAATTCCAAGGCTCTGCCCCTCGGTAACTTCTGATGGGTCATCCCAGAAGAAGAAATGAGAGAGCTTCTCAGGCTGAGGAGAGGGCTGCGCCAGCTAGGAGAGGGCTGCGCCAACTGGAAAGGCTTCCGAGGCTGATCTTTCCGCGGCCTGCGAGAGGCGCGACCAGGCTTGAGACCGAACTCTTAGTAGCCTAAGAGAGGGCGGCCAAGGCAGCGGCTCAGCTTGTGAAGGACCTTGAGAGGGCTTCGCTCAGTGAGGATGAGCTTCTGGAGACCCGCGAGAGGGCTTCGCTCAGTGAGGTGAGCTTCTGAAGACCCGCGAAAGGGCTTCGCTCAATGAGGCTGAGCTTGTACAGACCCGTGAGAGGGTGATGCTCAGAGAGACCGTTGTGGAGACAATGACTGGGGCGGTACATGAGAGAACTGTTTTCCCAGATATTGTCTTCATAGGCTTCGTGCTGACTGAGGGGCTTGATGATTGTAGTGGCAGCTCTTATATATGATGTCGATGGTGATGTGCTCCTCGACCCTGGGCGCCATGATGATGGGCGCCCAAGTGAGGTGCTCCTCTACCCTGGGCGCCATGGTGATGGCGCCCGGTGAGGTGCTTCTCGCCATGGAGCATGCCTCGGCCAAACTGATGATGTCTATGGTGATGCCGAGGACAACTTTGAGAGTGATTAGAGGGCAGGGGACTCTATTTTTTTTTAACTTGTAGCACTGATAAAAAATGATTTTATTAATCCATTGTTTAGTACTACACAACATTAACAAAACCAAGCCCCCAAACCCTCACTACTTTGACTCTCTTATGGTATTACTGGAAATTCATTTTCAACAGTTCCGCGTTCCCTGGCAATGTGTTCAACCACTGCATCGCGAGGAGTGAATGCTTGTCTGTCTCTCTGCGGAGCAGGACCGCGTTGGTCTCTGACAGGTAGCCTCTCTGTCTTGCTTCGCTTGTTGCTTCTATCCTTCATTTCCTCTCTGTCTCGCCCCTTCCCGTTGCCGACTGCTCTGGAGGACTCCCCTCGCCTGGCCCTTGTGGTATCTTCAGCATTTATATACTTCTGAACCTTTGTTAGTAGCTCTGGCATGCTTTTTGGGGGCGTTTCATCATTGAGAAATGGAATCTCGATGAACGGAGACCTCCGAGGAAGGCTGTCATGGACACCTTGTCGCCAGGCTCTTCAATTTGAAGTACCTCCTCGTTAAAACGAGTGAGGTAACTCCTGAGGCTTTCATTTGTATCCTGCTTTATGCTGAGCAGGTGTGTGGCAGGCTTCTGGTGGCGGCGTCCTCCGATGAAATGTGACACAAAGGACTTGCTTAATTCCACAAAGGTGGCGATGGAGGTAGGGGCGAGATTGGCAAACCACTGCCGGGCGAAACCCTTCAGTGTGGTTGGGAATGCCCTACACATAATCTCATCAAGGATATTATGCAGCTGCATTTTGGTTTTATACGTCTCCAGGTGGTCTAATGGATCCTTTCTTCCATCAAAGGTCTCCATGGACGGCATCTTGAACTTCCGGGGAAGCGGGTAGTTCACCACATCGGGCTTGAACGGTGTGTCCGTTCGCCTGACTAGGTGATCCATTGTCTCCGGTGCCTTCGCCTTCATGGCGTTGTAGACTTCTCCCAGCTGGTTCTGCATCTCATTGATCTTTTCGTCCCAGGGATTGGGAGCTTCCCTGGATAGGTCACGAAAATAACCTCCCTCCTCCATGCTTTGGTTTTCACTCTCCCCTTCTTGGAAATGAGGACCCTCTCCATTAGAAGAAGAGGGAGGAGGTGGAAGTCCTCCAAGTTGGGCTCCACCGGGCACTCCATGAGGGGCGCCCTGGGGAATTCCTTGGGGAACTCCCTGGGCGCCCTGGGGAACTCCCTGGGCGCCGCCCAGAGGATGGGCGCCCAGATGGGGAGCTCCCTGGGCGCCGCCCATCCCCATATGGGCGCCGAGGTGGGGAGCTCCATGGCGTGGAGCTCTTGGAATTCTTTGGTGCGATGCTCCTTGTGATACTTCTCCAAATTGTGCTCCTCCTTGCCTTGCTAGCGCAAGTTGTAAGATTTGCTGGTTTTGGGCTACCAGCTGTTGCATGGTCTCCAACATCTGCTGAGGAGTGGGAGCAGGAGCATTCGAGGTATGGTCATTCGGTGGAGGAACATCCTCTCCCCGCCTGGGGGAGTCTGGGCGCCTAGAAGGGCCTGGACGCCCGGAAGGGCCTAGGCCTGTTAGGCGCCCATCTTGAGTGAGATTATCCTCCGGTCGTCTTGCTGATCTTGTGGTGATCACCGTAATTTCTGAAGAAGATGTGTGAAGTGAGAACTTTAGCTTTGATTTTCGTTCCCCACAGACGGCGCCAAACTGATGATGCCAAAAAAGGTAAATTCGGACACCACCGGTCAGATAATTAATGCTATGCAGTAAATGAAGAGAGATGAGAGATTTATAGTGGTTCGGTCAAGCGTGACCTACGTCCACTTCAAAACGGTGATGCTTGATTAATATAGAGAGTTACAGGTATGAGAAAGTAGAAAAAACCATCCTTCCCTCAAGTGATGAGAGGGCTCTATTTATAACCTTTCCCAACCAGGTTGGGATGCGATCAGTTCAAAGTCTCTTTGGAGCCTCAGTCGTGTCTTCGAGGAACGAATCAGGTGGGAGGCAGGTGAGATCTTCTCCGTGAGACTTGGTAAATGCAGGTGAGGGGAGGACTTCGTCGCGATGAGTTGGAGCCTGAGGTGACGAGGCTTCGTTTAACAAGACTCGGATCTCAACGGAGCTATTCTGGCCTGACCCACGATCCTAGACGGACCAGGTCACTTGGACCTGACTCATTACCGCGATCCGGATTGGGCTTGACTCATCACTACCGAAATGAGTTGAGGACAAAAAAAAAAAAAAGAGTGAAGCTTTGAATACAGATGGATTCATGGACCACTGCCCTTACACGGACTGGACTGGAGCCTTTCTTTTAATTGAGATTTGGCCTCTTTACAATGAACATATTTAACTAAGATGAAATTCTAAATTCCAATTTGCAGGAATAGAGTCAAATCAAATAGCTTTTAAAAATGTTCCCAGAGCAGCAAAATTTATTTGGAAGTTGAAACATCTATGCGACTCTAAGTCTACCACATTCATGTAGTACCAAAAATTATATATATATATATATAATTTAAATATGAGAATTTCAAATGCCTTTCGAAACTTGAGATTGAGACCTTTATATAATTTTAAGAGAATTGAAAGCTAATTGGAATTTCATAAAAAAAGCAAATTCTAGTTAACAAACAAAGTGATGCTATGAATGGAAAGAGTCCATCCTTCTAGGTTCATTACTCAACCCACTTCGAAATCCGAAGAGCTTTTTTTTTTTGTTGTTGTAAATAAGAATTCAAAGAGCTTAAAGATCGCTATCTCACCTTAGCCCATGTTTGGCACCTCTATTTCCAGCCTCTACTTGTCTAAATATTTAAAGCGGACAGAGGTTATGAAAATAAAAGCGTTTGGTACAACATTCTGACCTATGTTAGACATTTAAAGGTAAATACTCTAAAATCTAAATGCTAAAAATGTGGATAGCTGAAAAATAGAGCTTTGGCCTCTTCTTTATATGGCTCTACTTTTATTGGGTCTATCAGAAAAAGAGTAGAGATACCAAACATGGCCTTAATCTATCATCATCATTAAAAAAAGAAAAAAAGAAAAAAAAATCATTTGAATTGAAGTAGATTTTGCCTAGGATTGGGAAAAAAAAAAAAAACTTACTTAGAAGTCATTTTTTTTCTAAAAATAACCAATTCGACAAAGCCGGAACAACTGTAACTGGAGTGAAGAAATATGCTTGGTGATGAAACTTGAAGAAGGGACATTGATAAGTAAACTTAATAGATTATAGAGGTGGGCCGACCCTCGAGCAATCCGAACTCGACAGCAACGGTTCCCACCCAATCAGAATTCAGAACCAGTCACTATCTGTAGAAATATGAGTTTGATAGAACAAAATCGATTAGAAATTCTGAGATCAGGCAATGGAGAAAGCTTACCGACAGTGGCTAATAAACTGATAAAAGGTGGAGCCCACTTGGTAGGTGGCATGAAGCTACACCGGACCCACAATTGTAAACTTGATTTAGGGCAGGTTCATCTCATGCATCACCGACATGCTATAACTATTAATTACTATTGACTATTGGGGCTGAATGCCTAAAGCTAGGCACTTTTTAGTTCTGACTACAAACATCCCTTTCCTTTTTTTATGTTGTACCGCCGATAGGATAGATACATTTCGAAGTGAGAGGATTCCACCGCACGGTGGGAAGGGAAGGGAAGGAAACTGATGTGATTTTTATTTTAATTTATTCTTTATTTTTCTTAATATGATAGTTTTCTTTAAATGAATCAGAATAAGTAGATTGATTTCGTTTAATAGATATGATTTCGATTTCCTTTTTAAGAGGATGAAAATGTAACATTCTCTCTCCTCTTAGAATGAAAATCCACATTGCACTGAATCCTTGCATTGCCCAGACATGGCATTAATGCACGATTTTGGAGAGCAACAAAAATCCATTTCAATGCCTTTTATAATCCATGCATTTGCGTTTCAAAAGTAAGCCCAACAGATAGAATTCACAAGGTGTATATCTATATTTATCACACGCACAAACCCGTCAAGTTTTACGTGTAGAAGACCAAATTACAATAATATATATAATGGGCACGATTCAACTCCTCAAACACATTCTATACAAAACACTCACATAGATAGACACACATAAAAAAACAAAAACAAAGACAAAACGGCCAAAATCACGAAGGAGCGTCCATTCCAGGTAGGGTAGAGTTATGTGGATGTCCTTCACGATAGCTTAAGGCAGGCCCATGATTTTTAGCTAATTGAGCTTTAAAATGGCCCCTGCCGATGAATTTTAATAGATCGCTTCCTCTTAAGAATACATGCCACTTGAAAAAAAGCAGGGGTGTGCCTTCGGCGCTTCTTGTTGGGTCACTTGGTCTTTTGAATTGAACAGTGTCCAGCTCCAGACAGTGTCATTGGAATGTGAGTGCGCGCAGATCTGCAAGCATTTCGGTTTGATTAAATTAGTGTTCATGATCCTTACTTCTTGTCCCTGATTTTACGCAACCCGCGTGCTCTTTAGGAGACCAAATCATATCATCGAACCCTCCATGGACTCACACATATAAAGAGAGAGAAAGCTGAGTATGAGACGATCCAGACCACACATTTGGTTGGCCACACCAAATTGATAGATTTGACAAATTCTCAATGGTCAAATTTAAAAAGTTAAAAACTTGGGGAGAGTAATGTGGCAAATTCCGGCCCGTCCAGAAAGATGCATAGTCAAATCTCAAAAGTTCAACTAGACATGCTGGTAGAGGTGGTAAAATATGACCCGACCCAACCCGACCCGCGTATTACCCGCTTAACCCGCATAACCCGCTTATTTAAGCTAAAATTGGATTAAAACAAATACTAAAAAAGAATAAGTGGACCTTAACCAATTCAACCCCACGCTTTTTATTAATGGAAAGCAAGGTAGTGCGCATTAAATGATTGTTGAAATGAGATTAGACCAAATTTGAACTTCAAAGTCAGTTTTGGTCAAGCAGGGAACCATAGTTGAATCAATTTATTTACTAGATGGATGTGGGTTATGCTGGCTCGACCTGACCCCTATAATCCGCAATAATTATGCGGGTTAAGCGGGTCGGGTTGGTTTCACCGGTGGTGGGTGTGGGTTAGGGGTTTCCGACCCGTTTATTAAACGGGTCGGATGCGGGTTAGACATGTATAACCTGTTTAATAAACGGGTCGGACCCGTTTAGCACAACCCGATCCGATTACCACCTCTACTTACTGGTTACCAAACCGTGGTACTTCGGACTATAACCATACCCATTCGAGTCATGGTCTCATCTAACTCGGTGGTTTAATGAGGGAAACCACACTGGCTGGTCTAACATAACTCAAAATGAGTTTTAATACTGTAAGTGCACAAAAATTCACAAACCCGTGGGTGAAGACGAGGCTCTTTAAAGATGGTAGGGTGCCTTTGAACCTGAAAGGGAGAGAAGAAGAAAGACCGTGAAAGACCCTGACTTGGGCAGCGCAGGGCTCTCCGATACCTAAGTTAGTTACAATTGCAAGACTAAGCAGAGGTAGGAGATGGAATTTGGGGAGGAGATAGCATACCAGCGTATGTTTTTGCCCTGCTTTTCTCTGAACCTGTTCCTGTGTTTATATATAGAGAGAGAGGAAGCAGGGAGGTGGCTCTGTCAGGGAGGTGTCCCATCGTAGCCCACTCTTCTTAATATCAGTCCCATCGTAGCCCATCCTATCACATCTGTCCATACCATAGCGCCTTGGGAGCTGTGAACGGCATGGATGACTATCAGAGGATATGGGCGGCGTCCTTGTCTTGTCGCACGTCCCGTAGCGTGCTTGAGTGTCCATGGGAGGACAGCTATCAGTCTCTGCCTTGGCTAGCTCTCTTGTACTATAGCTGAGGTGCGTGACCGAGGTCATGGCGTGTTGCTGAGGTCAGGGATGACCGAGGTCGGGAGCGACCTTGACCTGGTTAGCGACCTGGCACGGGTGCTGAGGTGCAACACTTGACCGAAGTGGAGTCCGCCGAGATGGAAGCATAGGCCGAGGTGGGAGCACTTGGCCGAGATGGAGCTGGCTGAGCTGAGATATGTGGCCGAGCTGGAGGATGCCGAGACCAGGACCTGCTGAAAGGGAAGAGACGGCGTTGCTGAGGGAGGCCAAGACCTGCTGAGTTGGTGGTCTTTGGTGGCTCGGAAATATCCCCACACAGGGATGCATCAGATCCAAGGGGTGGTTGCTACTTGCTAGCCAAGATGTACCATAAGTGAGGTGTGGCTACCATGGTTTAAAAAACCGGCCGATACCAGTTCGTATCGGCCGATACGAACCGGTATCGGCCGACACCGAACCGATATCTCGCTGAGATATCGGTATCGGCGATACCGAGTTACATATCGCCAATATCTCGCGAGATATCAGCCGATATGATGTTCATATCAGCCATGACGATATCTCGGCCGATATTTTCAAAATATCGGCCGATATCCTCTCTTTTTTTTTCGGGGCGCTGCCCCCTAGACCCCCGCGAGCCGGACCCCCTCTGCGAAGCGCATGTTTTAAAGAAGTGGCAATCAAGAAAACAAAAGGAGCCTACTTGACCATGATAGCTAGGACTCTTTTGCTAATTGTCTTTCTTTTTTTTGTGCTTAGATGTCTATTATTATCATAAGCTGCTAGATATGATATTAAACCTATTTAATTATGTTTGGAATGATATAGTAGTAAAGATTGTGTAATACACTAATTCATGAACCAAAAGGCTTTATATTGAGTTAGATTCGATGTTACTCACTTATTTTTCCCTAGATCTAGTATTTTAAAGTGTAGATCTAAATTTCTTTATTTCTAAAATTTGGGGCTTTTCTTGAAATTATTTATATTTTTTCACATTAGTGTTCAAATGCATTGATAATGTGTTAGTTTAAAATAGATCTATACTTTTGGAACAAAAAAGTATGAGTTTTTGCCAAAAATTGTGGTTGCATTATGTCAAATTTATGATATTTCATCTTATTGATCATGAGCATCAATAATGGTTGCATTATATAAAATACTGGAGAATAAAGCGAACAGCGACACAGACAGGACTCATAACTTAAGGTGGCCGAGATTTTGATTTATTGTTGTTACTAATGGAAAAAAAATATTGTTTTCCAACATTTTCTAATATTCTGGATTTTTTGAATTTTTTTGGATTAAAAAAAAATTCACACCGCGACGGACCGATATTCGTGACGATGTCGGTTTTTCGGCCCGGCCGATACCGAGATTTTAAACCATGGTGGCTACTGGCTGCTAATCATAAGATTATGCTGACGTGGATCAAGAAAGGTTGGAAATGAGGCAGTTTATCTTCTAACTATAGGAACAATAATCCTTCTCTTTATCGGATATTGAATGGGTGCATTGGCATGCATAAATAAACCTTACAAAATTTACACAAATAGTAGTAAAGAAAATTGATAAGATCAACTCACTTTCATATAGATAGCCCTATTGTAACACCCCGACCGGAGTTAATTTTTTATTATCGATGGTTAACCATATTTTATTAAATTAATTATGTTTAAGTAGTGAATTGAGTTATTTTAATCTTATTTAGTCGTGGCGAGTCAAGTGGGTTAGACCTTGGGTCGCGGATAGGTAGTTTGAATCCGATTTGACCCGTTTAGGAAGAGCCACTGAGCTAGTAACTTTTTCGTGATTTTAGATTTTTCAATTTTGCATTTCATCTTGACATCATCATGCGTCTCTCGACGAGTACATTAATTTTCGTGTTTGACTCCACCTCATTAAATCTCAGTTTCATCAAATTAGCATCATTTGACTTAATATGTATGTATATATATAATTGGAGTTTCTTATAAACTAGGGAAAACTAGTAACTTAAGAACCATTTTCAAACTCATTCCTCTCTTGAAAGGCAGATTTGAGAGCTTCCTTTCTTCATTCTGTTCTTTACTTCTCCTTCCATTTTCCTAATCTAGCAATAAGGGGGCTTGCATGTGTGATTAAAGTGTAGATTGGGCTTCCTCATCATCTTCCATACCCTTCCATAGCTGATTTGGGCAAGAAATCATCTTCTACAACTTCCTTTTTGGCTTCTGTTGGTAAGAACTTCAAACCATTCCGAATTTGGGTTAATTTGAGCCAACAAGACTCCTTTCTTTTACATGCATGTATTCTCATTATAGATTTGGCATGAGTTTCATTATTAGGGTCATGAATTGGGGTTTTTCTTACTGTTTGAGTCAAGAGGAGTAAAAGAGGGTTTCAAAGCTTAATTCAAGGTAAATATAAGCTTTAATTTGAAATGCACGTTGTTCTTTCCATCTGATTGTTGGAAAATTCCATCATGTGGGGCCACACATATAAATATTAAATGTGTTATGCTATCTTTGGTTAAAACTTAAATTAAAGTGATTTAATTAAGACTTAAAGTTTTAAGGCTTAAGGGTATAATTGTCATGGGATTAATGTGTCAGATACCAGAATGCTATTTCTAATTTAATGAGGGACCAAATTAGAAATAGCAAAACCTATGATAATCTCATTATTATATATTAGGGTTATGGTTCCCAATTTATATGGTAAGTTCATATTCTCTCTGACATCCCATCATTAGAAAGAAGGTTTATCTGGGTAGCCATATTGGATTGGAAGATCAACAACATGCGAACAACTTTCACAATGGATCAAGGTATGTTTCCGCTTTACATCACTCGATGATTTGACATGGAGGATCTTGGTTGATTAAGGTTTTCCAGATCTAGATTCTTATTTTCTCTTGGTTGATTAAGGTTTTCCAGATCTAGATTCTTGTTTTATAACACTGATTTTGTTATTCATATTCATTTTCTATGTAATCTTAGCCTCTTGAAGGGAGTTATTTTTGTATTTGGAAATGGGCGGTTGTAATATAATTTGTAATAGAAATTAGGAATTGTAATAATGATGGAAGGGTGTAATGGGATGTGGAGAAGCATGTAGGCTTCAACTTTTTATGCAGGTTATGAGATGAAAGACATTAGAATGGGAGAAGAGTTCTGAATTCCGGATCAGAAATTATGGACAGCCCCGCTCAAGCACACCTGCCAGAAATACATGACGCTCGAGCAGCAAATGGGCTTCTCAAGCGAGTTACTCTTTGGAATGAATTTGCTTAACCGTATAGGAGCCTGCTCGAGCAGGTAACCTCTCTGGACCAAATCCGCTCGAGCGGGCCTAACCTGCATATTAGGGTTATTTTTTATCATTTAGAGTGACGAATTGCCACTCATAGCCTATGATAAACTTCCTTAATCGTCCTTATGGATAATTTCAATACACACACTAAACCAATAGTTATTAAGATCCTAAAAGACCTTGTATGACCTTAGAGTGGAACCTTAAACCTCTTTCACATGTCTAATGGAAATTATAAATACATAATGTTCTGTAGAGGCTAAGACCAGTTCATGAATTCAATGTACCTTGCCCATATCATGTGGAACCAAAATAAGATAACAGTACATTGTCTTTTCTCAAGGTACAACAGGTTGGAAGGTGAAAGACGGTGGATAGATAGATTAGGGTTGACTAGTAATCTACCTTGATTCTTTTAAATCGATTTCATTTTCATACTGAGATGAATTTCATCATTGACCTCAAGTTCTGATTAATTAATTATATGCATAAATGGTATCATTCCCAATTTGATTATTGCAATGGTTTTACAAATATTTCGGTACTCCGATTGAAATTTGAATTGATTCGAAGCGATTCGATTAGAAATGAAGTAAAGTGGAAATCTTACTCAAGTCCTATTATTATCCGATTCAAAAGGTTTGACACTACTTCGCTTCGACTGTGTGATAAGCCAACTAGTAATACATATACTAGTGATTGCCCGTACCTGAAGGCACGACGCACCGTGTTCCGAGCACAACTAAATCTAATTACTCTTCTTTTGACCACCTAACAACTAACTTGAATTTTGGCACCCTATGAGGGGTAATTCGGTCCATCCTATTTAACGATGTCCTGATTAGGTCCCGAGTCAAAGATCACCTATTATTCTCGGACCTCTAATTGTCCTAGGAATTGGCTCATTGCAATTTGTTCGTCAAGGGCTTTCCGTCCATATATAAAACTTCAAGATCCGAAGGGAAGATCAAAAATCATAATAGTAGGTCCCGCACTCCCAGGATGCCCACCTGAAAAATCACCTATCACTTCTAGACCCCTGATCGCCCCGAAAGTTGGCTCATCGCGATCTACTCATCGAGGGATTTCAATCCATATATATAATTTTGAAATTCGACGGGCGGATCAAAATCTGCAAAACCTAGGTCCTAGTGATTATTGTCCAGACCGAACCTCACTGCAGCCCACCTTTTGGGCCCCAAACCTCTGATCCATACCCTGATTGGGCCCTTAACTAAACTCGTCGGACCTAACCTGAACCTGACCCAATCCAACCCATCAAACTGTAGCCCAAATCAATCCAAACTCAAATCCAACACAAACCCATCTAACTTGAACCTAACCTCAGACCTGGCCCAGACTCCTTTACCCGTCGCCCGGATAAGGGAGAAAGAGTCTAGGGATCTGGGGAAGTAGTGTCCCAGATCTCTGGACTCTCAAACCCCCTTAAACCCCTCAATCTCTTTTCTCTTAATCTCAACCCCAGGATTTATGTATATAAATCCAAGGGTCCAAAATATGGGGAATTCAAAAACTAAGCTCCCTTACAAAAGAAGTTTTTTTTTTTGCTTTTGACACCTTTTTTATCAATGACAGAACAATAGAAAGTAAACACTATTGCTTTTCTTTTAAATGAAGAAGGGATGACAATACATGTAAATAACTCAAACTTGCTGCTCCTTTTTGCGCCGTACAAACCAAGATGTGAACGTGCTTTTGATGGGGATGGCAAAAACTTATAAATTTCTCCAACTTTTAGCTTCTTTTCTCATTCTCCTCTTAAATCCAAAGGTTCAAAATATCCCTAGGATTTATGTACATAAATCAAAGGGTCCAAAATATGGAGAATTCAAAAACTGAGCTTCCTTATTATATAGATATTCCATATTTGATTTGTAAAGCATAAGTTATTCATCATTGTACAATTGCTTAGTTCGACTTGATATTGAACTCATCTGTCATTAATTTGAATTTGATACAACATGAAATAAATGATTATTGCGTATACTGAATTGTCATATTCACGACATTATTTATTGGTGTCATAGAGATAGGTACCACACCCGGCCCTGAGGAGGCCCAGGAGAGAGAGAGGAGGAGGAGGTTGAGGAAGTTTTTCCAGAATTAGAAGAATGGGCAAGTGAGGGCACCATCTAGTCCTCACTTTCCAGAGAGCGCCATGGGAGACTTTTGGATAGTGTTTTGAGTATGAGTGTTGGAGTTTACACAATTGATGTAGTTCCATTTTGTATATTTTGGAGAATCATTTTGGGAACTTGATTGCCTATTTTGTCATACTATGTATTTTTTTTTTATAATCCCTACTTATGTAGTTAATTGTAAATATGTTGTGTGTATATATTGAATGTTAATAGACTGATCATGGGATGATACCAGTTATATGAGAATGTTTTAGATGCTTCCGCAATGAATTATAAAATGAAAGGTGTGGATGAGCAAGTCTCACATGTGGAAGAAAAGTCATATCCTTCGGTGACTTTGCACTCGACTCGACTCGAGACAGGTGCAATTTTCAAAGGTGAACGCATGTCACACATCTACTACCCCTGGCCAAATAATCTTGGGACATGAACGTGACACCTATCGACAAGCAAAAAGTCTAAATGGACTAACTCATGGAGTTAATCCATGGACTAACCCCATGGTTCTCATCCAAATATTGGATAGTTAAATCCAATATTTGGATGAGAACCATGGATTAGTCCATGGTTCTGTCCATGAGTTAGTCCATGTAGCAGGACTCATCGACAAGAAGGGGGCTATGATCAGAGTGACCAGTTTTATTTGTTTTGGGATAACTGAGATATGAGAATGTCCCGAGACTCAAACACGGCTTGGAGGCCGATCGGGTCGAATGAGTCAACTCAACACTCGAGAATTTGGAAATATGCGAGAAAAAACGCTCAAGAATTTTCTTTTATAAGAATACGATGCATTTTATAAATATACTTGAATCTTGTATGGGCCTTGATCAAGTGAGTCCCGCCAAAAGTCATTACGAACTCGGCGTTATTTTATTGAGTAATCGGTTTTATGGCCCACACAAAACGTGCATCGTACCAATACCCATATGTGCAGTTGCTCAAAGGCAATATACCTCCTTACCCGGTGTAAACATGGTATTCCTTGTTTGTTATTCATATAACATTACGTCCCATTCCTATTTGAAAAGGTTTATATAGACTAATTTTTTGAAAAGAATTTCTGACAACTCCTGTGATATCCCTCGAATATCATTTTAATGGATATCAATCTCATTTTACACACACATATTCATTTGTGATCAATCCTGTACCGGTTAGTCTGATTTGACACTGTTCGAATCAATGTGATGAATTTGCATGATATGTAGTATTTAAGCTTTCAAGAGATAAAATTGATTGAAGTGCTGGGAGCATTTTGTTTCACTCATGTGGAGAAAACCTTTTGGGCCCAATAGTCCACCTCCCCATCCCCCCTGCATGGTCATAATGCATACAAAAGTGGACACACAAGAAGTGGTGTCTTTTTTTTTTTTTTTTTTTTTTTTTGTATTTAGTAAAAACGCTGTACTATCTAAATGTAACTCATGACTGTCATGAGACAAAAAATTATTTGAAATTTATTTTCAATGATTCACCACTTCAAAGACTATCAATTTATGAGTGATATGGTTGACTAATTATATGAGAAATACATTTTTCTGAGTCATTGCAAATCTCTTGGTCTTAGTGAGCCCATCTTTCTCCAAAATTTAAAACGCTCGAAATAACTTTTTAAGTGTGTGTTGGAACTGGGCCAAGTTTCACTCCATTCTAAGTTGGGCACATCATCATCATAATCAGATTAATCATTCTCTAAATCTTTCTTTTAATATTCTAATCATGCGCTTTACGCATGGAAAATCTAATGGTGGGCTCGTGCCCAACTTAGATTTGAGTAAATTCTTTACACTGTCCATACGTGGGAGGATGGAGGCTCGTGATTTTAAGTGGTTTGAAAAAATCATAGGTAGACCCCACTTATGGATTTATAGAGCTGTCCTCAAAATAATTCTTTGAGCCTTGACTGGCCGTGGCCTTATTGAAATTATTAGGCTCACATTTAATACATATATCGTTTTTAAATGAAAACCCAACCCGGCCGTGACCCATGGACTGCAGGTTAAACCTAATATTAGTATGCACAATTATTAATAGGTGGGTGATTAAGATTGAAGACAAAAGTCGTCTGCTGTTGTGTGTGTCCCACAATATCCATTCAAAACCTGATCTCTCTCCCTCACAGGTTGCAGATCTTTCTTCTTATGTAGTATATATCGCAATAAGGTATACTGAAATGGGTACCATAAATCATAATCTGCAGGGGTCTTTGGTACAAAGGGCGAAAATGGTTAGAGTGGAACACCAAGCTAATTAGAAGGGTGAACCCCACCCGTTTATCAATTGAGTTAGAAATGTTATAAACTCGATATTTGGTTCAAGTTAAACTGATGGGTCGGGATAGGAGGAGTTTGGTTGGATTGATAGCAAGCATGGACCCAACAATTTGACTTGGTGTTTATGATAGAATGGGAGATATGTAGACTCAAGTCCACGGTCTGGGTTCGGATGGGGTTCGTGGATAAAATCGCCACCCTTCTTTATGGATGGACAGTTTGAAATAAAAGGTCTAGATGTCGTCTGTGACTAATACGCCACGAGTAGGTGGTCCAATCTACTCCCTCAGGTCTGTCCAAAACGGGCCAGAACGGCCCAGATTTTGAAACGATTGGACTCCAAAATATAACAGGCCACCAGTTAAATTCACACCCCTTTTGTATGTTGAAGGCCTGGGCTCACTTGAAAACACAAAGAGCAGTGGATAGGCCAAATTTGTTAGACATTATCACTAGTTTCAGGTTTAAAATCATCAAAGGTATCTCAACATGCACCCTGGGCTTGGAGACTTTCGGATTCAGGTGAATCCAACTCACGAACACTGCTAGAATCACGAAATATCCTGATCCACAGCAAAGGGCCCAAGGACCTTTCTACAAAGACTCCGAGTTGCATCTAATAAGCAACGACAAAACTCAATGGATCGTACATTTTTATTTTCAAGGTTGATTGAAGCAAACGTTCAACAATGAGCCATCCCACAGTGGCATCACCACAAGAACATCCCTATTCTGTCAGATCCCACATCGTCAAGAGACCGCCCAAAGACTGGGCTTATATGTGCGAACCCCCTCTACTTGGTATGACGCGTTTTGGGTCTCAAAGGGACCGAAGAACAAATCCGTGAGGGTGTTTGGCTGCGAGCTAGGCCCAAAGCGGACAATATCATACTCGGGGATTGGGTCGGGTCGGATTTGTTCTCAGGTCCCTTTGAGACCCAAAACGCGTCAATATCATACCCGGGGATTGGGTCAGGTGTCGTTACACTGGGCTTATATGTGCGAACCCCACTTTAACTTTGTGTGACGCGTTTTAGGTGAGGGTGTTTGGCTGAGAGCTAGGCCCTCATTACACATTCACAAGGTTGGGCCATGCCTGAGCCAATATCATACCCGGAGATTGAGTACGGTGTCGTTACACATTTACAAGGTTGGCCATGCCTTTTTTCTATCCGATCTACACCATTTGTACCATATTTTGGCTGTGTATTTGCAACCAACTACTAAGGTATGAGGTTAAAGGCGTAGATGGGTATGTTTTGGTCGTTTCCTCTCCTTTCTTAACTTGAAAAGTACTTCATATATTTTAACAAAAGGTGCAGTAATTCAAAGTACCCATTCTCAAACCAAATCTAAAATAGTATTATACATGGCATAGCTTCTATTTATATCATGTTCCAGACCTTTATATTTTGTAACAGTAATGAGAACTATATAAAGAAACGGGCATAAACATATGTCAAATCATTACACATATGCCGTTAATTTAAACATCTTTGACAATCTAGTTAATTGCTGCTCTCCTGCCCAGCATTTTCAGCGCTATAGTCAGATACTTTTTTTGCTCTTGGAATGTGCATGTCTATGGTGACTATTAGGTTATAAATGGACCACACGAATATCAAGCCCGTTTGATGTTCCTAATGAGGCATGTTGGGGTTATTTGTTTTGATATAATACATAAGAATTCATAGTCAAACGAATTTGTTAATTAAATTGGAGAGTTGTGGAGGCTATGAGTTGAGAGTTGGAAGATATAAACTAGCCTCTTCTAGATGCAACCCTCACTGACCTATCAATTGGGTTACGCACGTACTAGGGTGATGGTTGAGTTTTCACTTTCCCCCTCTCTTGATTCTTTTACAATGAGAGAGGAGATAGTTTTATGGTTAATTTTGGGAATTCGCATTTATTTCTTTAATTTAAAAAATGAAAGTCTTACATTAAAAAAAAAAAAAAGGACAACCTCCAATGTTATAGAAAATTTCAGTTTTATATATATATATATATATCCAAATCATCGCATTGGAGGTTTATTAGGATGTCTATCAATCTTTGGAGGTGTTCTTTTTATTAGAATTCTAATCCACCCACCTTTCAAATTTGCGGGTAGGGGAGCCCACCAGCATGCTACATGGCACCTGCAGCGTGCGTGGATCCATGAACCCCACTCTTTTTCTTCATCTCTTTTCCAAAGCTTTTTATTCTACACACACTCTCCAATGGGGTCCCAGCCTCCCATACTCCCATCCCAGCAGCACGTGGTGCTACCACAGAGGTTCCACATGCAAGAGAGCAGCTACACAAGCTACGATCACATGCTCTATTCATCAGTTCAAATAAATAAGGAATCATCTAGTCATGTGTTAATATATGCATTGGCATTTCGGAGATTAAAATGTACAGATCGAGCACCATTTAATCACATGTGCCAATCAATGCCACTCTCCTTTTGATTGAATTTCCTTCACAGATACAGTGAACCATTATCTCATGAGACTATAAAGTATAAACTAACCTTGCACATTTGTCTAAGAAGAAATTTTGTATGGATTGCTGACGTGGAAACCTTGTAGAAAGAGAACTAACCCGACCACTAGATCCTTGGGAGCCTAGTGATTTGGGTCCTGTCCACCATTAATCTTTTTGTCTTGCGTTTCCTTTTGGACTTCCATTTTGCCAAACTCTCAAAGGGCCTTTTGGTATTACAAAGCTTGTATTTTTAGAAGTGATTTAAAATGAAGAATTGAAGATGACTTTAAAAAAATGACCATAAAATAGCTTTTTTTTTATGGGATTTCAATTCAAGGAAGAGGAATACATGCCCATTACTCTAATAATATAATTCAAAACCTAAAAAATTTAATTGCTACCTTTTATCCTTCATCCAATGCCCATACCCTTGATCACTCACTTCTTTAATAATTCTTTCTTAGGTGAAGCTCATTTGCCCATTAATTCTTATCTATTCTACACAAACAATCAGGCCAAATATCAAAATATATATTCAATAAGAGAATCAATAATACCTGTTTTGGCATAATTAATATAAAAAATAATACTTTAAATGATCAGGATGATGATGTTATATTTTTTTCACCTCAATTTAATTTAATGTCGATCGAGTCCTCGATTCTACAACAGGGTCCATGGTTTGTTACAGACTACTCAGAGGCTGTCGACTGATGGGTTCCACAGTTGATGGCCATGCAATGTGAAAAAATAAGTGAAAAATACCTCTCGTCCTTCAAAGCATCTGATGGTCCCATTACCTTTTTAACGGTAAACTTACCTACCAAAGCCATTAAAAACTAGACTTCTCAGTTTTTAAGGATCATCCAAGAGAATATTATATAAAACTGAAACTCCCATAGAAAAACTATCTCGATTTCACAAAACCATGTATGCATGATATATAATAGTGAAGTTATTAATTAATTTGGCTTTGTGTAGAGGTACGAATAAGTGATTGGAGTTCAATGAACAAATTATTCCTACTGTCATCATATACAAAGACATAAATATCCTCTGTCATAATAAAAATAAAATAAAATAATCTCACATCCTTACTCTAAAATGCACTTACAAGAATCCATGTAAAAAAAAAAAAAAAAACTTGGGCTTCATAAGGCATTTCAAATTGTGGCTCAGCATCTCAGATAGAAACTTTGGTTAATAAGGCATTTTAAAGTTTTCACAGAGTGAGTGCTAAAAGGTCGTAAGCTCAACGGCATTCAACTCCCTCTTACAAAATCACAGGCCAAGCGCAATAACTATTTTTTTATTATTGGTAACGGTAAAATATATTAAAAACTTATCTCAACACCCATTTTCTATAGGCCCTTGACATAATGCTAAGTAAGATAAATATAATAATAAATATATGCATGAGGTTAATCATCTTGTAGGTGTACTAACTATATGCCTCTAATTCCAGGGTGTACAACTAAAAGCTAGGCACTCCAAATCAAGAAAATTTGGCCCAGGATAGACTGAAACTAAAACGATAAAAAACTGATGCATGATGGACTGGAATAATGAAATAGTTGTTTTAGGTCCTTGGAATTCTAGGGCTTCGTATTTCTAAAACGTGGTTAATAATGAAATAATTGTTTTGAGAGAACAACTTTTTTCATGTTCCCTGCATGAGCTATCCAATAGAGTGTAAATTTTGGATGAGTGCCTGATTGGACGACTGGGTTTTGATTCATCTGGTAGAGGGAGGGATAGTGAGTGTGAAGGTACCCACAAGTCAAACAATTATTTGTTCCCAAATGAACTAGGCAAGTTTGGATAGTTTGTCATGAGTATTAATGCAGAATTAATACCGTAAGATGTACCAATATCATTATCGATCGATCGATTAAGCTCACAAAGTTCCACCACATCTAGACTCTAGTAAGCTCTGATTTATCATGTCTAAACTTGGTGCGTCACTCCTTTTCCATTCTTTTTCTCAAGTTGGTGAACGTTTTCTAAAAATAATTTGGACCCTGGTTTTTTAGATCATAAACTAAGAATGCTCTGAGAGATAATAAATCTTATATATTTTAATTCCTAATATCATTATAAACTTTTTAATCTGTTTTTAGAACATACTTTATTAATAGACGAATCTATCGATCAAACAAAATAAATAAATAATGGACCTCATTTAAAGGCCATCTACAATGTCAGTACTAGGAGAGAGTTTTTTCGGCTAGCAGTATAAAATATGCAAACCTTGATAGCATACTTTTATTGCCATAAATTTCTATAAAAAATCAAAACATGATTAGTTCTATAACGATAACTGCTGACTCATGATATTCTTGTAAACCAAACGAACTCTTCAAGTAAGACTTTTCTCCTTTCATGGTTGAATCATGGAGAGCCATTGGATGAAAAGGAGGAAGCAAGGTGCAAAGAGACACTCAAAAGAAGAAGAGGAGTAACTAGAGGGGTTGTGGATCCCAAAAGAAGAGTAATGTTATCACATTTTGTGGAAGCGTTTTGAGAGGTTTAGAAGGCGAACCGTCTCTGTAGGATCTTAGACCTGACCTACCAGACTCTAATACCACTTATAGGATCTTACACCCCATCGAGCTACCACGTACTTATCTCAAAACTAATTTTTATGGTGAGGGCGAGGGCTTGACCATGATTATGACCGCTCATGAGCGAGAGTGGTGGACGTTGACTTCAACAGTCTCCCAAGTTATCGTAGAAAGGGGGAATCATGGATAGAGGGAGACCCAGGAGGAGTCAAAATAAATAAGCAGTCAAAATTGAAGTTGAAATTGGCATTTGCATTCAGCTTGCTTCATATTATATATATATATATATGATATTATATAATATATAGTTATTGTGATAACGTTCTCTGGAGGATGAAATTCACTGCACAATGAGAAGGAAAGATAAATTAGTAAGAACATCGATCGAAGTTAAAACCCACTACACTACCCAAATACAAACTATTGAAAGTAGGTGGGCCTCGTGGATAGGTTTCAAAAACTTTTGACCCACTTGATGCAGGGATCAATTATCCATAAGGCTACAAACCCAATCCAGGATCCAAGTCCTTAATCTTATCAACCATGATCAGTAGTAAACTCTATCTACAAAATAGAAATAGCACCTATCAAGCAACCACTGAAACTCTATAACATACAAGGAAGTAGATGTTTACCTTTGGAGCTTGGTAGTGCTATAATGGAGAAGTTGATAATTCCTTTTGATGAATAACTCTTTCACAAAGTAAATCAGAATCTCCAAAGACCTAATTGTCTTCCACACTATGTCCCGTATCAGATCTCTTTTTTCAAGGATAATGGTGGGTTCTCCAAAGGAAACCAACTAGAAGCTCTAAAGGAAACCGGAAAAGAAACTAGAAAAAGGGAGAGGAGAGAGGGCCGGGGCGTGTGCAACTCTTGCACAATGTTGGGCGTGAATACCAATGAGGCAAGATCCTTATGAATGTCCAGGCCGCCTCCTTTTTATAGCATGTGCAACCTCCTCTTACTTACTAATTCTTAGAAGCAACACTTCCAATACAATTAGTAACTTTCTACTTTCTAATTATTATGAGAAGTCTCGCTTCAATAACAATTAGTAATTTTCTATTTTATTTTCTTTTGAGTTCAAGTAGAATTAGTAGCTATCTAATAACTTGGGCTAGCGTGGGACCACTAGGGATTCCATAGAAAGCTGGCTCCAACTAGAACACCCGGAATCTGGGCTCATCGTTAATTACAAATAACTCTAATATATAAATGCAACTGAACTCCAGTCTTGGGAATAAATTACATAAAAATCCTAAACTTCCCTATGACTATAAGTAGGCCCCTCCATCCATATCCATGGATCCATTGGACCCGTCCACCAATTTAGATCCATATTTTATTATACTTGAGACCCAATCAATTATAGTGATCATTGGTACCTATCCAATTAACTCTTAATTAGGATGGTTGCGCACTTACCAATGATAAATCTATTAATTGACACAGGGGGATAATGAGGATAAATTCATTCTTGACCATTGAATGTTCCCACAGTCCTACCACCACGTGCCAAAGACACCTAGGTGTTGACCTACAATTGGCCTCACTCATTGGTAACTTAAACTAAATGAATAGGCAGAAACTTGAGTTCATTGAAGTTTCAGGATTATGAGCCCATTGCTAGGAAATTATGAGAGCCGACCTCAAAGTA
The DNA here is from genome assembly GCA_012931725.1 of Litsea cubeba. Taxonomy (NCBI): domain Eukaryota; kingdom Viridiplantae; phylum Streptophyta; class Magnoliopsida; order Laurales; family Lauraceae; genus Litsea; species Litsea cubeba. Next base: position 139,389,090 of record CM022947.1, on the reverse strand, counting down.
AATGCAGTGTTCATAAGGTGCTTCTCATGGTCCTTCAATCATGATGATCCAGAGTCTTACACTTTGATGATTGAGACAAATCACACTATTTCATAACGATCATAACGCTACAACCTTGTCAGATGAGATGTTCAATCTCATAATTGGTTGTGAAGCTATTTAAGTATAAGATTTGCGACACATGTCTCCCGTATGTGGATCTAATCCATACACAAGTATTACATCTAATATACTTACGGACTCCTGTTCATCTCATGAACCATCATATCATTCATATTGGTTATGTGCAAGCAGGAAACAAAAACATTCATCTTATGAAAAGTAAACATGATTGTATTGAAATATACATCATCCACTCGATTGAGACCATATAATCTAATAATATACAAACACCTCTATAACTAAAGGTGTGGAAGTATTAAAAAAGCTTGGGTGCTAGTTGCCTTATAGTTGGATAGGAGCATCTCCAACCTTATTACCCGTCAGATTTTTTCTCATCAGTTTCTTCTGAAGAACCATAAACCTCGACAGAGAGCAGGGTGTTCTGGAAGCATCAAACTATCCCCTCCAAGCTCCAACTATCAGCTTCTTTGGTTTCGTAACATCTTTCAACAACTGAATAGGAGGGAGGAGATTCTCTAATGAAGATGGCAACAAAAATGGAACGATAGCCTCAAATAATTGTTAATAAAGAGGTCCAATCATCAGTCTACTGGTTTATCCTTTTTCCCAGGCCTACACGTGAGATCGTACCGTTAATTTGATTTTATTATACAAGTAAGGTGGATATATTTTTTTTATTTTTTATTTCGCTATTGGAGGGTTTTCGACCCATTGGGCTGATCTCTCTGGGCTCTGAGAGAAACCGGGTAAAACCCATGTGGCCCCAGGTGGTAGCACTAGTGGACTCAACCTTCGGATTTCTGAATAGGGGGGAGCCGGGGATCGATACTATGACCTTTAGCTCCAGAAGAGAGAGGAACCGTGGTTCTGACCACTCGATCGACCAATATTCATACTAGCATATATAGCTGCAGGCCGATGGTTTGATTATTAAGGTAGCAGTTTTAAACTCGGTTTGCCCCTAGTCAAATATCAATCCATACAGTACTTAACAAGGCAGATCGGGCCTGGGCAAGCAAGTCAAATTGACCTTTTTTGATATGCTTGAGGTGTAGAACATAGGAATAGGAATGGCCCAGTTGGTTGAAGATCTTATCTGGATATCCTGTTTCTCACCCCAAATGCCCATGAATCGTTCCATGGGTAATTGTTTGGCCATAATAGACCTCCCTTAAATTTCAAAAACCCTTTTTATGCTAATAGAAATCTCTTCAAATTCTGCATATTAATCCCTCCAAAGATTTTATTTTTACAAGTGGCCCTCCAACCCACATTTTCTGGTTCCACCCGTCCATGCGACCTTATAAACAATTTCAATAGTTTTTATTGTGATCTACTGTCCCGTGAACGAGAGAGAGAGAGAGAGAGAGAGAGGTCGGACTGCCTATGGACCAATATAGAACCGAGCACGATACATCAATGGTTGGAATTTGTTTGTAAATTCCTTGAGATTTACGGGATGTCAAACTGTGAGATTTGACCTCATAGTCGCGTCCAGCTTTTCAAAGAGATTTAACGGTTTAGACCAAGTATTTGGGCCCCAAAAAATCCAAAAAATAATATCAAACGGCTAACCTTTTTTTACAGATATCTCGAGATTGGCGATGATCTAATGGCTGAAATTGGTTCCATAACTGTGTTTGACCTTGTCAACATTTTCAATGGTTGGGATCTTGATTTACTCGGTCGGATTTAAAAAAAAAAAAGATAAGAAAAGAAACCGGGCATTGCGGATTCTAAAATACTATTCATCTCCCTATTGTTATCCCTCTTCTTCTTAGTGGAGTATTTTATGAGGCGTTACCTTTGCTTTTTCAAATTGGGTAGAGGCCGAAAGTAGATGTAAAATGCTATCTTTTTTTTTCAAAACATTTGCCCACTTTAGAGATTTAGAGAAGTACATACTGCAAATAGAGATGGAAAACATGGGGCTTGGCCCTAGTTTGGAATCACTAATTTTTGCCTCTATTTCTCAAAATCTCTAAATCAGGTAGAGATTTTGATAATAGAGGCGTTTGGTAGCGGTTTTTTTTTTTCCCCACAGCCCACTATTGATAGCATGTAGAAAGTAGAGGAAAAAAAAAGGAGGTGGGTGAACAATGTTTTTGCTCATTCACACCTATTAAGTTTTTTTTTTCCTCAAGATCTAAGAGTGTAAATCAAGATCCAAACCGTTGAAAGTGTTCGCAAAAGCAAACACGGCCATGACACCAAATTTCAGGCGTTGGATCATCACCAATCTCGAGATATGTGAAAAAAATAGCCATTTGATGTACTTTTTTTGGGCCCTAAACACAAAATCCACATCGTTAGATCTCTTTAAAATGATGAAAACGGTTATATGATTAATTTTCAAGGCATGATACCTTATGGATTTCGAAATATTTGTAAAATTATATCGGACATTAATGTATTATGCTCAATATTGGATTTGTCCATGAACAATAACGTTTTTTTTTTTTTTTTTTTTGGAGTGTAAATCAAGATCCAAACCGTTAGAAATGTTAAAAAGATCATATACAGTCATGACACAAAATCTCAGTGGTTGGATCATCATTAGTCTCGAGATATGTGCAAAGAATGTGAGCCATTGGATGTAATTTTCTAGATTATGTGGGCCCAACACACGAGATCTGAACTGTTAGATCTCTTTCGAAGACTGAACAATGTAATAAGGTCAATTTTTAATGCTAGATACCATGTGGATATCGAAAAAATTATGAAGAACTTTCAACCATTGATATAAAAAAAAATCTATTTAATATAAATATTTGCATTATCAAATACTTTATTGTATTACAGCGCTTATATTTATAGTCTTTTTTTTTAATGACTTTATTTTGTTGGGTGTATTAAAAAAAAAAGAGTAAAAATGCCGAACAAAGCCTTGACTTTGGTGGAAAAGAGGCCGGGGTTAAAAAGAAACTTGGGCCTGGCGTAACCAGCCTCTGCGCAACTGTCCTGATCACTTGAGATGAAACCCAGCCCTTCGGGTAAGAGAAATTAGGGTTTTATGATATTTTATTTCCAATCAATAAATGTTTCTCAACGTTGATTTCTAGTACTTGCGTCTTATGTACCATTTTGACGTTTTAGAATGAGATAAATATGTAACACGTATGTCTTGAATATGATCTACTGAAATTCGTACTCTGTCGAAGTACCATAATCTTCCTAAAATGGTTGTAATAGTTACCGTTGTCCGGGGGACATAGATCATTCAGAACTTAATTTGGTAGTGCGCATGACCTTGGAGGAATTTTATCCCTTCTTGAGGACATGTGCAGAGCCGGAGAGCCTCCGAATGTAGTTGTAAATTTGTGGATGTAACCATTATTTCAAATGGGTAAAAAAAAGAAAAAAACAAGACTAAGGAGTTTTCAAAAAGTGCATTATTTTTTTTTTGGGAATTCATCAATTTTATTTTTAATAAATAATAATAATAAAGTTTTTTAGGGCATATTTGTTGGCCCTATACAATTGCTATGAGTTTCAAGCAATGCCTTCATCTCAGAGACAGTAAATTCTAACGGGTTGATATTAATCTTAGTGGTTTTTATTAGAGAACTAAGTTTGAGCTATGATTAAACGGTCTTATGAAGGAAAATAACGAAATGACAGCAAAGTTGTTCATACCTTTTTTTTTTTTTACAAAAATATCGAAATTGACAAAATCATCAACTAAGTTGACGGTGCCATCGAGTTGGTTGATGATATCATCAACTTCCTATAATTATTTTTCTTCTTCAGTGGTTGACACACACTTTGATCGATTTCGTTTAATGGGTTGTTGTCATCGAATCAGTTATTTTAGTTTTTTTCTTTGTTTTATATGAATCTCATTTAGTTTGTTTAGTAATACTCTCCCCTTTTCTTGAAATGTAGGTATTGTTGTTGTCTATGTTATAGGATGTCGTAGAATCTTGTTTTGACATGGATGGTGTTTGGACATTATTTTTGACCGATGGATATTGCTATTTAAAAAAAAAATGGTTTGTTGTATTTTCATTTTTATGCTTTCTTGGTGGGTATGAGGATTATATCTCTATTTATCATTATTTACTCGAATTGACTTATATCCTACATGCGTGAGTCTTTAATGAGTTTGATGTTATTTCTTGTTTTTCTTCTAGATTATAGATTTTATTTTATTTTTTCTTTCTTCTTGTAGTGAGTAATGAGTCTCCCTAGCTAAACTATCTTTTTGGGTTATTTTCATCAAATTTAGTAGGGTATACTTTTATTGAGGCCGAAGTCAGAGACGTAGGCGACAAGCTCTGTTTCTGGCACCACCCTAGAAGAGGGCGTGATTGACTCTCCCGTGGTGCTTTATAGAGACATTTGGATGAGAGATTTCAGGAAAAACCTATTGGAGGAAAATATGAAAACGACGAGGAGAATGAGACGGAGCACGAAAAAGAGTAGGAAGAAGAACAAAGGATCTAAGATACTGTCTTGGAGGGAGGAATAAATACTAATACAAAACATGCAAGAAGGTTTTGTTCGATCTTATTAGGCATTGGGTGGGCAAAGAGCCAACCATAAGAAGATGAAAACCTCAGACAATCGAAAAACGAGAAGAGAAGTTGTAAAAGAACAACGACATCGTCAACCAAGTTGATTGTTTGAGGTTTTGGTATTCATTAAACCTCTAGAAATTACCATTGGTGATAATTTAGGTCTCGTATTTTCAATTAAAAAATGTACAAACAACTTTGTTGTCATTTCATTATATTCCTTTATAAAAAAATATTTAATAAGAGTCTAAGCTTAATTATTTCATAAAAAAATCTTTAAAAATCTTAAGAAGGAGGCAGGTTTAGAGAAATTTGTTGCAATTAATGAAATATCTTAAAATTTGAACTTAAATCAAAGCATGGAATAGTTTGGTGGGGGAAGAAGGGATGTTGCCCAATTCAATCTGCATTCTTGAACCAGTTATAAAATAATTCGACGTGAAAAAAAACTATTGTAAGCCAGCTCAGCCTTCAACAACCAATTGACATGAGCCAAGTATAACCCATGAATTTATGGGATTTTGTAATCTATGAAATCTCATTCATAAAAATCATACAAAAATAATTATAGAGGAGATAAAAGCTACCAAATTATTCTTTTTTTCATCGAATATAGAATTATTGATAGGTAAAAAATTCCCTGGCTAGCTCAGTCGACAATCAATGATTAATAAAAGCAAAACATTACAAAGGCATCGGGAGAGTTTTGATAAAAACTTATAAAATATCTTAATTTTATTCTCAAGGGAAGCATAACACGGGCCCACCTTTCTAGGACACAAGAGACATTGAACATGAGAGCCACCTTTAAAAATTACAACAGGGGGATCACTCTTTTGAATTATTGTACACAAGTTCCATATTTAGATATTATAACATGGGGATCACCTTTATGAGTTCCATACGAGGCTCACTTGTATAGGAATTAAAAGTTGGGGGCCCACGACTTGGGAATTACAATATGAGCCTATTTTAGGAATCACAACAATAACCCATGTAGAAATTATTATAATGTGATCCACCTTAAAAATTTTGACATGGGACCTGCCTCTATTGGAACTATAATGTGGGCTCGCCTTTATATGAACTATAATATGAGTCGAATTAAGGCGGGACTGCCATTTAGCTAAAAAAACACGGTAACAAGGTGATGCCATCAATTTATTTTTAGAGAGGACAAAGCTTTTGATACCCGAATGACTCCTAAAATAGAAGAAAATTACAGTAAGAGGTCTACCAAATGCTCTAGGGTCCGTTTGTGCAGAGGGAAGTTGCAGCGGAAAAGGAGACAACAACGCACCGGATTTTTTAGGCACTTTCATTGACTTGTTCAATGTGTAGGGGAAGGTTTCCGCGGATCATCGATTTTTAGCGCGTTTTGAGTCTTCGTTTTCCCCTTCAAGCGAGGATGTAGATTTCCCATCTCTCCTATCGGTGCCGTGGAAGAAGAGGAAAACATGAGTGGCGCATAAAAGAGATTAGCTTTCATGTGTGTTAGAGAATATTCTCTTAAAGTCTAAACAAACAGTTTCAAATTAAAAAATAAATATAAAAAAATTAAAGAATTTCTTTTTAGAATTTTAGAAACGGCCCCGAAAATTTGTATATATATATATATATATATAAAAGTTGACTGAGTGTCAGAGTCCCCGTTGAATAATTCGTTACCCAGATAAAACTTTTGCAAGCAGTGTCTTCGCGGACCAGGGATTCTCCAACTTCTCCGTGGACTACCAATCATTTCTCGGATCACATAATCTGGACTCTGGAGTTGGGAGGGGTGGAGTCAATAAAAGCAGAAACTTTTAACTGTCCTCCTTTGAGCGTTGTCCTCTCTTTCTTGCACCTAATTGGACATTTCACAAGCTCTTATTTATCTCTTTCTCTCTATTTCTTACGTTATTACATTTCCAAGAGGTGGAAGTGGAGCAGCAGCAGCAGCAGGGTTCGTCTTTTGTCCTTTATATTTTATTTTATTTTTCAGTCCTCCTCTCCCGGCTTCTTTTATTAATGCCCTCTCTCTCCTCTCTTCAAACTTTCTGTTTTTGGAAAGTAGTCGTCTTCTTCCAAGCTGCGGAGATAAAAGAAAAAGGTGATTTCTTTTTCCTAACCCTAGCTCCCAATTCTTTGGCAAGTGAAACAGAGGGGAATCCTTTTGAATTTCTAATCCTAGTTTCCCTCTCTCGTTTGTGTTTATCCTCTTTTCTTATGGATCAGATCTGCCCAAACCGATGTGTGAGTCATGGGTTCTGTTTGTTACCTTGCTTTTGATGCCTAGGGATGTTTTAGTTTTAACTTTATTACTTGTGGGGTTTTGGTGTCTCTATCAGGGGATTTTGGATTTTTCCCCTTTTCGTGGGGGATTTTAGGGTTTTTCCGTGATTCTTCTAAAAGGTCGTCCTTACTCATAAGGGTTTTTGGAGCTGGTTATGGGTATTATAGGGGAAGATATGGTTAGGGTATTTTGTGCTGTGAATTACTTCTCACTGTTTCTGGGTTTTGCTGATGACTACAGATTTAGCTGGTTTTGTGGTATTTCTTGGACTGGTTGTTACTAGATCGCCTGTCCTAGGTGTTCTAATTTTCCAGGGGACTTATTTTCAATTTAATCTGCCTGTATATTTCCTATAATCTCTAGTTTATGCTTTATGTATTTGTACTTTTTTTTTTAATTTATTTTTTTATAAAGTTGCCTTTAAGATTGGGTGCTATGATGTCAAAATTGAGCATGTTATATTGACCATGTATCTCCTGATCATGCTTTATGTATGTGTACCCTTTTTTGATGCATTTGCTTTTAATATTGGATTATATGATGTTAAAATTGAATGAACATGTATCTCCTGTTTATCCTGGACATCATTTCTCTTGGCAGGCTGCTCTTCCTAATCCTATCAAATTATTTATCTGATCTTTCAGGTCAGACATGAAAAAAATCAAATTGAGGTGCGAGCATCTTAAGTTCACCTGGACAAATCTATAGTATCGTAGGATGTTGGAAGTTATTTTAATTTTACTGCATCATTGTAAAACCCTTTTCATGGATATTATTTATTTATATATTTAATTGTTATTGGCATTGTTTTATCATTTAATTCTTATGCACATTATGCTGAATGAAACCTATGCTTGTACATAACTGTTTTGCTTCAGTACATAACTGTTTTATTGTTAAGTTTGGTCCGAGGAGCTGCTTCGTGCTCGATATTGGAAGCTTAAGTAAGAGATACACGATAATGATACCGGTCAAGCCATTTGGAATCCCCGCTGGAGGTTGCTCCGACTGTCAATACTGCAAAAATCTCCTCTCATAGAGCATCACAGTCATTCAGTTGTTGGCTTGCAAATGTGCAGCAAAAGAACATTTGGTTGATTGCATGTCCAATCGCAACGGTGGAAAGTCCACCTGGTGAAAGGTTTATATGATTTGTGCATATTATGGACAAGGCTTTTACCCATCTGCTAATCTGATTAGAGTGCCTTCCATGGGAACAAGGTGGTCCACTGATATTTTTGTTCCACCTGCACCAATGCTGGTTGGACTGAATATGCTAATAACGCGGATTCAGCATCGTGTATTCTTTCATCAATATGTAATTATGTATGCCACCTTGGATCTGAGTATGGGCCTGTACTTGCCTTATGTAACTCATAATCTTTCCTGTTGGGTGTTCGCTTGAAAGAGAATAGGACATCAAGGGCTAGTTGAAATTCCATCTTGAAGCCCCTTGAGTGAAGGACATAGATCTTATGCCCATGTTTCATGTTGGACGTGTGATATATGCTTGAAGATTAAAGAGGAACAACACGGTCCCACCACGGGTCCAACACATGTTCAAACAAGGCAGAGAGAGAGAGAGAGAGAGAGAGAGAGAGAGAGAGAGAGAGAGAGAGAGAGAGAGAGAGAGAGAGAGAGAGAGAGAGAGAGAGAGCTCATCTGGGGCGGGGGTTGGATCGGGGATCTGATTATTTGTGCAGAAAGCCATATTCAGTGGAGATAGGGGTGGCAATGGGTCGGGTTTAAATGGGGTCCTGCCCCAACCTGCTCCTATTAGGGTCAGGTCTGGCTATGGGTTGGGCAGGTGTGGGTTTTGAAATTCCGACTCGAGTTTGTGCTTGGCCTGCCCCATTTTTCTTTGATAGATATATAATTCTGTAATTTTTTTTGCAGAAAATTCCAAATTCCACCAGCACAAGTGGGCATTGAGCAATGACTTACTATTAAAGGTCATGGGTTCAAATTCTAAGAGTTGCCTGATTTATTTCAATTCATACCTGTTATAAGGCAGGTGCGGCACCCAGGCCCTCAACCTATCACGAGTTGGGTACATGGCAACTTATGTGTCATACTGTTTGTGTACGGTTGGCCTAAACCCAATCTGTAACCGGACCCAGTGCTGTCTTTAGTTGAAGATTTCTCTTTTATCTAGAAGTCGTAGTCATCCCAAGTGATAATAGCCATGGTTCTCAGGTGTCAGTCATGTTTAATTAATATCAAAGACTGCTCTTTTATCTGGAAGTCTTAGTCATCCCAAGAGATAATGGTCATGGTTATCAGGTGTCAGTCATATTTATTTAATATCAAAGCTAGATTGTTAGTGATGTTGCTAAGCTGGTAGCTTTGTTGATCAACCCATTAGTTGTCCAAATGAAGAAGTCTTCTAATTTTTATTTTTGAGAATTATGTGAAATTGTTGTGGGAGAATTATAAGTGAACTAGGAAATCGTGACTACTTTTGCAACAACAGGAATAACCTTTTTCTGCATGTATTATGTGGCAAAACCCAGAGTCAATGAAATGTTGGTTTTTGTTTTTAGGCTCCTGTGTTTGGGGAAGACTCCTGACATCTGAAGAAGGTGCCGACTCCCCCATCTTGGTGTTGATTCCAAGGGAGCCCTAGGTGCCAACTGCTGACTCTAGGCTGCTCAAAGCAGAAAAATCCTGTGTGCTAACTCTCATGCCTATCCTGCATCCATGCATGCGGGCTTCTGGTGGTTTAAATCCTGGTTGGTTAACTAGCTGCTGCTTTCCTCCTAAAAAGACGTTATTTAAAAAATATCAATATGATAATTTAATTTTCAGGCGCGAACAACGATGTATCTCAGTCATTTAATCAGCATTTATTTGTTACCTCCCAAGGGATGGGAACTGCCACCTTGATTGTGACCAGTGTGATGGTGAAGGCATTCTCCCGTTAGGGGAGAGTTCCTGGGATTGAGGTTATTTGAGGGCTGTACTGGTTTTATTGTTTGTCTTCATTAATGGTATATGTATTCCTTTTCTACCAAGAAGGGGGTGGGAAGTTGGGAACTGTCCATTTAACTCACTCTCTTGTGGGGGTTCATCTACAAATGCCAAGTTTAGTTTAACTTTTTGATATACCAAGTTATTTCTTATTCACCTGCAGGTTTGGGTTTGGATTTGGAATGTGCCCTCTATATGTGAAGCCTTTGAATTCTTTGTATCTTTAGCTTATATGATGCATTTCCAGTGTTCCATAATACAAATCATTGATATTATGATTTGGCGTTGCAGGTGGCTGTACTTTGAGTTAGACTGTTTCACAGAATCCGTGCATCTTGCCCCTCATGAATGTCATTATTCTGTCAGAGTACCGGGAGCCAATAGTAATGCTTTAAAGTTCATGAATGCTATCTTTCTGGTAACTGAGAAAGAATTTTTATTGTCAAAATACTGTGTTATCATGCAAACAAATGTGTTTTAACGAGAATCTACGAGGGTCAATCTCTGGGACTGCGCATCAAAGGTTTGTGAGACTTGATACATTGAGGTCATCCCAACCTGGATGTGTTTCTGTTTGTCTATTTGCTTTAAGGAGTGGGGATCTTTCTCGGCCATTTCCGTGGATACGTACTATGACGGTTAACTATGAAAGTTATAAATGTCTAGATGGATAACTTGTAGAGGGATGCGTCAATTGCATCCCTAAACACAGTGACTGCGTAATCTCATGGTTTGCTGATCTCAATACTTTTTGAATCTCCAGCTGCGTGGAAGGTTTTGTTTTAGTGGACTCCTTTTGTAGGAATTGCTAATATTGCTTCCAAATATGGATACTGATAATTATAGCGCCACCAAGATTTCTTGTATAGTGCCTCGGTTATTCCCATCCCTTGGACCTGTCCTTCTAATTTCTATGGGATACATTGACCCTGGGAAGTGGGCTGCAGCTGTTGAAGGGGGAGCTCGTTTTGGGTTTGATCTTGTTTTACTGGTGCTTGCTTTCAATTGCTCTGCCATCTTCTGTCAATACATTTCTGCTTGTGTTGCTGTGGTCACTGGAAAAAATCTTGCACAGGTATCCTTGCACTTTTGTTCTTGTTAAATGTTTATTTTGATTTTTTTCATTCATGCACGTATAATGTTTTCGCTCACTATCTTTTCCTTTGTGTGGGAAAGGAGAATCATCATCATCATCATCATTATTATTTTCTGGGAACCCTGGGGGACCAGGGAGTCTCGGACCCTCTTAGCCAAGCCCCTAGTGGTCAGGGAGGGGTAGTTTTGAAGATAATTTACTTTGATCTTTTGATGTCTGTTTCGAATTTACTTTGTAATTGTCCTTAACCTCGCCGGGTTTTCTATTCAAACACTATTACTTGTTTATTCTCAAAATTTATATTAGTAATTTGTTATATTGTCTGTGCAATAATGTAGATTTGCAGCGAGGAATACAATAGGCCCACATGTATATTATTGGGTGTTCAAGCAGAGCTATCAGTGATTGCTTTGGAACTAAATATGGTATATATTTTTATTGCTCACTCATGCATTTCTGTATTCTCCAAAATGTTGAAAGTGAAAACATGTACGTACCCATTCAATGATCACAACTGTTTTTTACGTAAGATCCCTTTATTTTTATTGGCAATGACAGATTCTAGGAATTTCATATGGGCTCAATCTTCTTTTTGGTCTGGACATGTTCATATGTATCCTTTTGACTGCCAGTGATGCTGTTCTTTTTCCATTTTTAACTGCCCTCATGGTAAGCTCAATTACTTATACTCTTCTCTATTAGTGTTGCAAAGAAATTATGCCCTCATTGAGATAGCTGTGACTGGCGTTTGTTTTCTCAGGACAAATGCAAGACCGAAATGTTGTTTATAAGCGCAGCAGGACTTGCGTTGTCATTTTATGTGATTGGAATACTCACCAATCAACCAGAAATTCCACTTAATGTGGATGAGATATTTCCAAGGTTGAAAGGAGAGAGTGCATATACACTCATGAGTCTGCTTGGTGCAAGCATCATGCCTCATAACTTTTACCTTCATTCTTCTATCGTACAGGTACCTCTCTCCCTAACCCTCCTCTCTCTCTCTCTATATATATATATATATATATATAGGGAAAATTATAAAATGGGGCTCAAGTTTCTGGCAGATTTCAAAACAGGACAAAACTAGAGCCGCATTTCAAAATGGGCCTTAAGTTTTCCAAATAGATTTCAATTCAAGACATCCGGCCAAATTGGGTGCTGGCCGGCGAGTTTCTCCCTTTTATTCTAAAAGTCAGAAATGCCCTTAGGGCTTTGAGTTGAAAAAAAAGAGACAAAGTAACCCACATAGATCAGAAGGGCTGCTGTATGGAGTGGGTATCATGAATGAAGGAAATGGGATTAATTCTCCTGAGAGTACCAGCTGGGGCGATATAGGCAGTTCGATCTATCCTTCTCCCCTCTCCAACTGCGAAGGATACCAGCAAGATATGCTCCAAGAATGCCTTCTCAGTGAGGCAAGACATATGACATCGCACTAAGAGCACTGTAAATGGATGGTATAAATTTGTTGCAGTACCAATGGTTTATTTCTCCGTCTAGTGTTTAGTCCGTGGCTCCTCTAGTGTTTTCAATAAACTCAATCAGAGATTTGTTTAGTCCGTGGCTCCTCTAGTGTTTTCAATTTACTTGTTTTGCAGAGTTATTTGTTTGAATTTGTTGGACTGGTTTATTTCTCTTGTCTCTTTCATTTCTTATTATTTCATTGGGATTTCTGGTCATTCCCAAACTTAATTTCTTCTGAGGACTAGTGTCTCTTTCATTGAGTAAAGGAGACTAGTCTGTACAGGAAGAGATCTTAAGAACTTCAAAGCTGAAAAGTTCCGGTATCTCTGGCTTGTTTGCTGGAGTTCGACTGAAGTTACTGATTGGAAGCGTTCCATGTGATGTATGGGTAGAAATGAGTAATGCTTTCAGAGGTTCCTTCTACTTCCTTCAACTCAAGGGCATTTCTGGGTTTTTTTTTTGGGGGGGGGGGGGGGGGGATGGGGATTGGCCCGCCGGCACCCAATTTGGCTGGATGTCCTTAATTGAAATCTACCTACTTGGAAAACTTAAGGCCCAATTTGAAATGCGGCTCTAATTTTGTCCTGTTTTGAAATTTGCCAGAAATTTAGGCCCCATTTTGTAATTTTCCCTATATATATGTATGTATATACAACATACATAATATGTATATACTATACATGTATATAATATGTATGCTATATAGTATATACATATATTACACATATATGTATGTATGTATACATACATACATATATGTATATGTGTGTGTATCCCATTCATTTTTATTTTGTTGACCTTGACATTGTTATCTGTTTCTGGGTTGCTCGAGATTTATACCCTGGTTGAGCAGCGTTAGCTTTGGTTGGGTCTTTGCTAACTGCAACACCATGGCACCTCTAACCTTACTAAACTACCCAACCAGATGATAAAAGGTCGAATTCAGCAGGGCTGCAAGCACGAAATGCCGATCAAATCTTTTAAAGGAAGCCTAAAAAAAAAGCGGGCAAACACTCCTTGATTGTGAGCCAAACAGTCTGAAATGATTGGGCTGTTTCTACCTGCAAAAGAGGCAGGGTAAACAAACAACACAAAACATAGGAACCTGTTAGGCATCGATCCTGAGCTCTTACTATATCATAGTTATGTTCTATGATTCTATCCTTGCTCGTGAACTTCTGCTACTCAGGTTCAATAATCAATGTCCTTTTCGACATTGAACTTAAGCAGCTAATGCTTGCTACTGTATTATCAAAAGTTGTGGTCAATCACTGTACCTTTTCTGTATAAAAAATTAATGTTGCTTTTTAAGAAAGGATTGTGAATTTATTTATTTATTCTAAACCGGAGCTTATTTTTCAATGATGTAACAGCAGCAGCAGCAGTGGCAGAGACTACGAAACATTTCTACTGGCACCTTTTGTCATGAACATCTTTTTGCCATCGTGTGCATTTTCAGTGTCATTTTTTTAGTTAATTTGATGGTGATGCTCTCGGCAGCAACCGTCTTCCATAGTGCTGGTCTTGCTGTTTCTTTCCAAGATATACTTTTCTTATTGGACCAGGTTTACTTCCTACCCTCACGAGCAAATTTTTCTACAAGTGATGCAGATTTTTAGCTCAACTTTTAAAAATTGCACTGTTATTTTTTTTTTTTTTAAATCTATGCAATGGATCCACCATTGATAAATCCATGCTAGTCATACCACCTCTATATTGGTACTCATCCAATCTTCACTCCATTCAGAGTAGGGCTCACTGGGAGTGATCACATCAATCACACTCTTGAATGTGAATTTGGGGCAATGCCTGGAAATCCAATGTGCATGATATGTGCGGCTTGGATTAATGAATGATGAGCTCATTCTACTGATTTACGATGTAGAGCATAAGCGGTGGAGACTGCTACATATTTGTGTGTTGTTTGGTCTCTCTCTCTCTCTCTCTCTCTCTCTCTCTCTCTCCTCAAGTTCTCTAGAATGCCTCATTTCTTCACACATTATTTGATATAGTGTGCACCATGCCACCATGCTTACTATTAGAAAGATTAGCACCCCTCTTCAGAAAACATGTTCCTCATGTGACCAATCTACCCTCTTTGCACTCTTTACCATTCTATGAATTGGTAGTCAGCCTCATTCGATATTCATCCAACCTAACCGTTGGATTGAACTTCTATAAACATGCAACTTATAATAAACTTCAAAGCCAATTAAATCAAGCATTAGGATATGTTTGATTGGGCTGATTTTTGGTCAACTTAATTTTTTTTTTTTTTTGAATGGTAATGCAGTTTTAATGGAAGCAAATCAGCATAGGAGACATATATTGAGAAGCAAAAGGAAAAAGAAAGCCAAACCCCAAAGCCGTTGCTTATTCAGCAAGCGAAATACAATTATCAATTACAAGATTATCGCTCCTGACACCCAATTTTGCTAGAGCATCAGCCGCCCCGTTTGCGGACCGCTTAATGTGATTAAAGGAAACTTCAAGCTTCGAGACCAATACCGCCACCTCGCCACACAAATCTGCTAGGCGCCAGGGTGGATTAGAAGAACTAGAGGCCCATCTTATGGCACATAAAGAGTCCCCTTCCACAATGAAGTTCCTAAAACCCAACTTGTCAGTTCCACAATGAAGTTCCTAACAAGAGGCCCATCTTATGTTATCATAGAAAATTCTGGAATTTTAGTGACCATTCAAAAAAAAATCTGGAATTTTAGTGTTCCTTTCTTTCCAAACACTCCATAACACAATAAATGGGACCATATTCCCTGTAACATGTCCCATGAAAAATGGGGAAATTCCACTCTGTAATCAGTCTATTAGTTCCACAAGGGTTCCTTGTGCTATCCAAGCGACAGACAAAGAAATAATGCCATATTTTTTGAGATAATTTTTAAATTCTAGTGGGAGTTAAAACAGGCGGTCTATTCTTTCCTTGATTCTTGTCCATCACTCTCTTGAAGAATGCATGGGGAATCATTGTTTTCTTTTGTTGAGGTTATCTTAGGTCCTTAGCCATCCAATTAAACCACCTGAACTCTGGGTGGTATACTGTTGTGGTGCTATAAATGAGTCGGGTTAGGATCAATTAAATGTATCTCAATTTGTAAACAGAATCCAAGACAACTTCAATATGACTCAATGAAAAAGAAATGTGAGCAAATCCGGGCCCATTCGGAGCAGGTCTTACATATTATTGGATGAACACAAATGTACTCCATGTCTCCAAATTAAGTTGTATGCATGCTGAAAATGGCTCTAGTCTTGGTCTATAGCATGTGCGGCCCAGTTAATAATTTGATCACAGGATCTGGATATTGATCTAACGCAATGGGCACCGCATGTGGTTGCAAACCTGGATTCAACAGGACTATGAAATCATTGGGTTGACCTGGCTGTTCCAATTTTATGCATGTTTTCCAATTTATATTTTCGGACCTATTATTGATAAACTTGTCTGTCTGAAAGCATTTTGTGTTTTCAGATCCGGATTAAATATAATTTTATATATATAGGGAAATATTCATGTGCATCCATCCCTCACCATGTTATGGTGAGGGACAACATAGTAGGGTTGACTTTATAACACGTCCGAACCATCCACACACATGAAACCCCCTTAAGTACACTAGACACATTGAATTTTCACTTATCCAAATGGATTGGACCGACATCTCTCACCTTACTATGAGAGATAAGGTGGGGCCCCTCACATTTAAGTTGTTGGCATTGGATATGAATGTAAGGGCCCCCGCCTTATCTCTCATAGTAAGGTGAGAGCATCTCCCATAAATCTATATAATATGGGAGAGCAGACTTTGAATCCTAGGACATTTTGGACCCTTGGATCTATGTACATAAATCCAAGGGATATTTTGGACCCTTGGATTTAAGAGGGGAATGCAAAAGGGGGCAGCAAGTTAGAATTATTTACAGGTATTGCCATCCCTTTTTCATTTAAAAGAAAAGGAGCTAAAAGTTGGAGAAATTTACAAGTTTTTGCCATCCTCATCAAAAGCAAAAAGGGTCAGCAAGTTTGAGTTATTTACAGGTATTGCCATCCCTTCTTCATTTAAAAAAAAAAAGCACTACTTCATTGATGATGAGATGGGACCAAGATAAGAAGATGAGATGAGCAAATTGGGTGAAAGATTTCATGATTCAATTTTGTTAAGAATAAAAGAATGAATGGATATATATCATTTGGCAATCAATTGAATTTTTTTTTTTTTTTTGTGGAATCCATTTTATGGTTGGACTTGCTTTCGAGACGCATGGAACCTGGGTTTGGTCGGTCTGAGGCATATCCAGGTCCGGTGGTGCGTCGTGCCTTCAGGCACGGGGAATTTTTAGTAGATATATATTAAATGCAATTTATAAATGAAGTAAGGATTGCACTGGATTTCGGGTTCCTTTTTGTTAATCTGCTCACCTGCTTCTGATTATATTTTGCCACCAAGATGTTTACATTCTTGTGTTAGAAGACTAACTGAATCCTTCTTTTGTGAAGTTAGTATGCTAAATAAATAATTGATTTAACTTGTTCTTAGACTGACTCATCACATCCTTTCTTTCAGATATTGCAGAGTCCTATAGCACCTTTTGCCTTCTTTCTGGTCCTTTTCTTTTCCAGTCAGGTCACTACATTAACTTGGAATATTGGCGCACAAGTACTCGTGCATGATTTCTTTGAAATCACTCCACCTGTATGGATTCACCGTGCAACAGTCAAATCTCTTGCTATAGTTCCTGCACTCTTATGTGCCTGGAATTCAGGAGCTGAAGGCATCTACCAGCTGCTGATTTTCTCTCAGGTTATATTGGCTTTTCTGCTCCCATCTTCTGTCATTCCTCTTTTCCGGGTTGCATCGTCAGGATTGATAATGGGTGTTTTCAAACTCTCACACTTCATGGAAATCTTAGCTTTGCTTGTCTTTCTTGGGATGCTGGCTTTAAACATTTTCTTTATTCTAGAGATTCTATTTGGTGATGCTGACTGGATAGGGTGGAATATTGGTAACAGTACAACAATCCCATATATGATTATTCTCATTGCTGCTTGTGCTTCATTTTCTTTAATGCTTTGGTTGGCTGCCACACCATTAAGTTCTGCAAGGGCCAGTTCTGGTATGCAAATATTCAACTTGGCTTCACAGAAAGAACTACCTGAGCCTTCTGAATGTACGGAAGAAAATGAGTTGAATGTGGTTCATTATGATGGAGACAATGATCCTAGGGCTGAACATGCAGCCATGGATAAATCTATCTCGAGTTCAGAAAATTATGTCCTTGAATCTGAAGTTGATTTACCCGAAACTATTAAGGATTCTAATCCTGATCATCCCAATCAATCTGCTGATGTGGAGAATTATGTTAGATCTACATCCCACACAAAAGAATCGACATCTCCTGCTGGACAAGTTCCAATACCAGCAGGGGTCGATGATGTTTCTGCTGATGGGTTGTTGGGTGAAACTACATCACAAAAAGTCGAACCCAATGATATACTTGCAAAGACTGGAATGGAGGTAGAGGTGCATACTGCTGGAAAAGATGATGATGAGGTGGATGTTTGGGAACCTGAGGAATCACCGGAAGGGAATGCAGGGAGCATGTCAACTTCAACATATGAAGGCCCTGGATCTTTTAAAAATGCTAGTGGGAAAAGTGACGACGGAGGTAGTGGAAGCCTTTCAAGGCTGTCTGGATTGGGTCGGGCAGCTAGGCGTCAACTAGCTGCCATTCTTGATGAATTTTGGGGACAGTTATATGACTTCCATGGCCAGGTAACTCAAGGAGCAAAGTCAATAGGAATCGACATGATTTTGGGTTTAGAATTGAAGCCTGTTGTTTCTACTGTAAAAACAGATGTTGCCGGAACAGAGTATGCCTCAAAAGATTTCTCTGAAGTGGAAAGAGGGTCAACATTTTTGGCCAGATCGAGAGATTACGACTCCCCCAGGCAACAGAGGATGAACAATCTAGAGTCATCTTTTGGGATCCAAACGGGAGTACCATCTTGGTCTTCCTACATTCAATCCTTGGATGCATGTGTACAGAATTCTCGCTTGAATCAGCTCAATGCCAACGAGAAGCGATATTCTAGTTTGCGGCTTCCATCGTATTCTGACGAACGAGATTATCAGCCAGCTACAATACATGGTTATCAGATGGCCTCCTACCTCAGTAGGATTGATGCAGATAGAAATGCTGATTCCTTAGGCATCCCATTGGACCCATCAACTCCTAAATCTACTTCCCATGTCCCAAACTACAGAAATTCGCTTACTTCTAGTTCTGGGCAAAATGGGTTTGCTTCTATAAACATGTCTAGTATTCAGAATCCATCATTAACTATGGTTAGCAAAGTACAGGTTGAAGGACCTTACTACAACGCTTCTTTAGTTGGAACTGGTGGGGATTCTGGGCCTTCAGCGTGCACAAAGAAATACCACAGCTTGCCCGACATTTCGGGCCTTACAGTTTATAATAGAAATTCTTATTTGGCTGATAGAAGTACACAGTGGAACAATCCTATTGGCCCTGGGCCGTCTGCAAGTAGATTGCCATATGAACAATCAGCATATTTGCCCACTTCATCTAGGGCTGAAGGGTTGCCATTGGCATTTGATCAGCTTTCTCCATCCAAGCACTACAGAGATCCGTTTTCCATGCCACTAAGTCCGAACTTGGATACCAAGTCTCTCTGGTATAGACAACCATTTGAGCAGTTATTTGGTGTTGCGGGCAAACCTAGGAATGTGGGCCGTGAAGGAGTTGTGCAAAAAACTGTTTCTCATTCAGATTCAGAGGCCAAGTTACTCCAGGCTTTTAAGTCTTGTATCTTGAAACTTCTAAAGTTGGAGGGTTCTGATTGGTTGTTTCGACAGAATGGTGGAATTGATGAGGATCTGATTGAACGGGTGGCTGCAACAGAGAGGCTTCTCTATGAAGCAGAGGGCAATGAGGTCAATCGGGTCCATTTGGGCGACTCCCCTTACATATCTTCTGATGGGAAGTTCTGGTTGAGGAATGAGGAAGCATGTCATGCCTCGTTCAAGGTTTCTTTAGTGCCCAATTGTGGAGAGGGCTGTGTTTGGCAAGTGGGTCTGATAGTGAGCTTCGGTGTGTGGTGCGTTCGCCGGATTTTGGAGCTATCACTTATGGAGAGCCGGCCAGAGCTATGGGGAAAGTACACTTATGTTCTTAATCGCCTTCAGGTGAAATCTCCAAAAAAACAATTGTCTTCCCTTATTTGTTTCTCGGGCAATTGCAAGTTCACACCTTTCCGTTGTTTCTGGAAAATAGATCTTTTGCTCTCTGATTTTTTCCCCTATACTGAGTTTGCTAATTTTTTAGCATCCACTTTGCACACTCTTTTACGTGGCCACTGTTGTGGATGTGGCGCATATTTGCCACAAAAACCAGTCATCAGGTGGGCTGCCATGCAATGGACCTCAACTGAGACAGGCTTCGCTCACTCATCAGGTGAGCAGAGCACGCTTACAACAGAATGAAGTGTTTTGAGATCTCACAAAAATCCCACAGTACTCTGTCTGATTTTCAGGCAGGGCATCTAACATGGTCAAGGTGAGACTAACCTCATTCACAGGTTGGATTTTGGTGCATATACAAACATGTAAACGTATTTACATGTACATGGTGTGGAACAAGTTACTTGTGGAATTAGCAGAGCCATCTTCTGAACATCAAATGTTGGCCTTAAGTGGGATGGATGATTGAACTTCATCATCTGCACATGTTAACATGTAAATGGTGTCGCACCAGTGGCTTAAGGATTTCGAATATCGAATGATGGTTTCAAATGGACTAGAGAACAATGAGTTCGAGGGTTAGGATGTTGTGCTTGCGTATGAAAACTAAATATAAGCAATGACAGAACTAAACTGAACTTCAAACTGTAACAACCTTTTCTTTCTTATGTGTTGATCAGTCTGTCTAACTTGGTCCTTCTATTTTAGTCGGTATAATAGTTCATGGTCTTTGTTCGGTCACATTATGGCAAAGCTCTACTAACCTTAATGTGTAGCCACTACACCAGTTACACTTTCACATTCTGAATCGATTGCATCTGATTTTGTGGTTTGTTTTATATGAAGTTTTCTTCTTCTATATACTTCACTCATTTTTTTTTAGTTCCTGCCTTCCCAGGAGCAGTTTTGAGTTCAGATTTAGTCCATAGTTTCATTCTCGACTTGCTTCTGCCGTGTTTATCACTTCTTGGGTTCCTAAACCGTGTCTGATCACATCTAAATGGAATGTCCTATTCTTGGTCATTCAAGCAAGTGGCAGTTCTATTGGCCTGTGATCAGATATCAATTTTGGGTTGACATCCTTTAATTCTACTGAGAAGTGAGATTCAGGATGTCAATCAGGGGGAGGCTGAATATTTTCACAGACATGTTACGCTGTGAAAGCTTGACTGGTCACTTGGATTAAGAAGCAGGTATTTTGTATCCATCTATGGTATCTTTGGGCTATTAACCATGTATATTTGGTTCGATCCATATGATGAACCAAGGCAATCTGCATTGTTTTCTATGTCAAATACATGACTGGGGCCTACCTAAATATTTTCGAGCACATGCCATGCTAGCACTTCAGGCATGCATGGGCATAAACTTCACGTAGGCAGGACTTACTGAAGCGCTGTTCTTGCAGTGTGGTAAATAATGCGTCCTTTGCAAACCAAAGACCGAATTTTCTTCCATTCATTTATTTGTTCGCACATTCAACTGGTTTAAACAATTTCTTGTTTTCTGATGACACAGTACTATAGTGGTGATTGTTTCCTGTGATGAGTCTTGCCTCAGGGAATTCTTTCATAGTACTACTGTAGTGATTGTTTCCTGTGATGAATCTTGGCTCAGGGAATTCTTGATCCAGCATTCTTCAAGTTCCGGCAACCAATTTCTACCTGCTCGTGTCTTCAAATTCCATCTACCCTTGCAAGAAGATCTGGTCTGCCACTGCCAAATGGACTGTCACCTGCCACTGGGAAAGCAAGCAGAGGGCGGTTCACAAGTGCGGGCATGCTGCTTGACCTTATCAAAGATGTTGAGGCTGCAGTCTCCTGTCGCAAGGGCCGAACTGGCACTGCAGCAGGTGATGTTGCATTTCCCAAAGGTAAAGAGAACTTGGCATCAGTCCTTAAACGCTACAAGCGTCGCCTGTCAAACAAGTCTGTTGGAGCACATGATGGGGCGCCAGGATCTCGCAAGGCTCCCATGCCTACAACCTTTTCCATGCAGTAGCTCATCAAGCAGATCCGTATCAAAGCATGACGATTGGCTTTTGGACTGGTGGGTCATGGGTTTTTTTAGCCATGCGGTGCAACCAGAAAGTCAGTTTCTGCTCGCAGAATCATGGGATTATCTAATCTCCTCCCCTCACCCTCATGTACATGGAACTTGCTGCAAATTTCATCTCCATGTAAGTTATACAAACAAGGTTGCTGGAATTGTAACTGCAGCATGTAGGGGAACGTGGTAAAAAGCAAAGAAGTAGCAGCCTAGTAGGGGAAGCAGTGTTATGAGCTTTTGTAGTTAAATGGTGGAAAGTCCAGTCAGTCAACTAGAGAAAAAGAAATTGCATTGCAATGCTCGGTAGGGACATCCATGGGCACTACCGGATCCAATCCAGGATGAATCTTGCTGGATTTTAGCCTGGTGCTTATAGGCCTGTCAACTGGACTTTTGTCCTGTATGTTGTGTGAAAAAGTTAAAAATGGACTGGGCCTAGGCCCGAGTTGTAGCTGACGTCTGTTTGTTTTCTCTCTTTTAGACTTGTTCCTGTAAAACAATTTTATAGAGTTGGAAGGCACATTTTGAGCTATCAATCAATCGAACAGGGGATATTGGTACCAAGTTGTTGGGGATACAAACACCTGTGGGGTTCTTTGTTTGGCGTGATGAGGTGCTGTTATGAGTTACCAAGTTGTTGGGGATACAAACACCTGTGGGGTTCTTTGTTTGGCATGATGAGGTGCTGTTATGAGTTATAGTTTCCAAGTCGTTTCCAGATTTATGTACAAGTAGTAGGCAATAACAAAAAGTCTACTTGGACTGATATTCAAGAAATAATATAGGGGTTTGTTTAAGATTCATGCCAAAAAGTATGTCCGGATAGCATTACTTAGGCAATAAAGATGGTTTGGGGCTCCTATTTGGTAATGGGTCCCGATTATTTCGGGGATTTGTGTGATTGTTATGGACCGTGACCTTCATCACATGGATGTTGTAGTTGGAGGTGTGATCATGCACAACAAGATGGTCCTCCAAAGTCCTAACACATGAATTCGATTTAAAAAAAAAAAGAAAAAAGGGAATAGATTATAAAGTTGGGCTTCCGCACGACCATTTCTCGGAAAAAAAAAAACTTACATTTCAATTCATGGGTTAGGTTTTTCACATTTCTTTCAAACCAGGACAACCGGTAGGATTTGGATTTTGGGGGTTTTCCGGGCGAATTTCTTGTCTCTTTTTTCTTAAATACCCAAAATGCAATTATTAGACTCTTCTTCTTCCTTCCCAGATCTTCACCTCAGAAGCTACTGTACTCCCTTTCTTATTTTTCATAATTTTCTTCTCCCTAACTCCTCTGTAATCCCATTTCAACTGCTCTTAACCACTACATCAACATCAACATCCGCAATGAGAAATATAGACAAATGATTTTCGTTCATTTCCAAGGTGATCCGACAATTACATTTCGTGCGCTTTTCTTCTGTTTCTTTAGGGACCTGCAGAATAAGCATACTGAATTTCAAAAGAAAATCCTAAAAAAAGAAAAGTGTACCAATGGTGGGTAGTTCTTCTCCATTTCTGGACAGTCAGACTTCTCTTGTGGGAAGAGCACAAAGTCATCAATTTTACTATTGCACTCAGTGCAAACTTTATAATTCATGCCCTTCATCTTATTTTTGCATTTTGGCACACAATACTATGGTCTCCGCAGGGTACTGCAGTCCAAACTGCCTCTGCGGACTTACAGAAAATACATATGCCTTCTGCTAGCTGCACCTGCACACAATAATTTATTGTTAGCAATTTCATACTTCTTTTCCCAACATTTCCATTTATATTACCTCTTTCTTTTGTTTCTTTTTCTTCCATTCCAGATCTGACTCGAGAAAGATATGATTAATTGAATGAAAATGATACTAATGTCTAGCAAAACATAGCATATATACATATATATATTTATGAGAAATTTTCAAGTGAAAACTATGATACGAAAACTTTTTTCGGAACCCAACTAGCAATCCATTCAAACCTAGCAATAAATAGGGAACCTCCTGATAGTCACTAATACCAAGGATTGGCACACATCCGAATGGACTAAACTGTTGGATCGAAAGTTGAATATTTTTTTGAATATAAAGCCATTAAACTTGTGGGCCACGGATGAAGGGGTTAGGGGCATAGGTTTGGGGTCAAACTTGATAATTGGAGTGGTCTCACATAGATCTTTCCATCCCCCTGATCTCATCCTCAAATGGGCCCCACAATTGGGCCCCATAAAAAAGTTCTCATATAATATGTGAGAACTAATTCTCACCTAAATATTACCCTATATGTATATATATATATATAGATGCTCTCACCTTACTATGATAGATAAGGTGGGGGCCCTCACATGATACTCTCACAGGAGCACCTCCCATATATATTTATATATAGGGCAGCACTACACAACGCCCATGCATTTTTTTATAAGAAAACACCCCTCTTAGTTGAGCCCACTGGAATACATAATGATCATTGAAATCTATTGAATGCAAAGATCCATATGAGGCCTACCTATATACAAAATCTTGAGTCCATAAGATCATCCTAACCTTTTGACCCATGACCCTCAAATTTAATGATTTAGAGGCATCATTTTATCATGATTTCAATCCAACGGTGATGAAAAGTTGGATGAGTGTCAAACTTGGATAAGTGACTATTCATTGGGGGTTAGTATGTGTGAAAAGACTAGATTGACTCAACATGGGCCCCATGACCAAAAAAAGAGGGGTGGAAAAATGGGCAATTATTATTCATAATTAATTGAACGATGCTAGACATGCCATGGCGTCCGTGTGGAAATGTAACATTCCTCTCCCTGCAAATCTGCCCAATCTCTTTCAATGGCCATTGGAAGACCCCGATGTCATTATTGACGGCCAGACGGAGACGAGTCCGGTGTTGGGGCGGAAGGAGTTGCGAAGGAGGTCGAGGATGCCGCCAAAGCCGACAGGGAGGTAGGTGACGTGACATGGAAGCCCTCTTATTTGACGTGGCGGCATGAGTCGAGGACGCACTTTTGCTCGTATACGTATCGTCACCTTTGTCGATGAATTTAGCGACTTAATTAGGCAGCTGGTGATTGGCGAATTAGGAGAGGTGGGTAATTCCAACGGATAGCTCAGTTTGCTTAGAATCACGGTTTGTATTCGGAGGTTAAGGGTTCGAAACTGCACTATTACACTGGGCTACAGAGGATTTTACCCGACTTTCTCTTCTTGCCTTATAAAAAAAATAAAAATAAAAAATTAGGAGAGGGGGTGACAGGTAGAAGTGGAAAGAGGCATCCAGCCCGCTGTCTTGATTTAAAAGGAATGCGGAAAACTTAAGCCCTGATTTGAAATGTAAGTTTTTTTTTTTTTTTTGAGATATGGGCAAAGCTTAAGCTCTATTTTAAAATTTTTCCTTACTTTTTGAAGAGAGAGAAAAAAAAAGCTTCCATTGTCCACGCTCCTCTTTTCTCCCCCGTCTGGCATGCGGTTTTCTCCATAGAGGGCACGTTTGGTAGTGTGGTCTTTGGTGATGATTCATCGTCGGTTTTCCATGCTAGCGTGGAAATCTCACGTTTGGTAATGTCGGGAACTAAGGAAAGCAGCCATCTACTTTCCACGCTACCATGTATTTCGTCGGTCGGACCCTACCCCATCAGATACCGTAAATCATTGATTTTAAAAGGGGGCTATTTAAACTGAGTTTATTCGCAAAAACTCATCCCCGATTGTTGCTCTCCCTCTACCTCGACGTGAAACCCTCAAACCCTTGGCCATCTCTGCTGTCGAAAGGAGGCAAATGGACGAACTTCAATCTGGCGATTAAAGGGGACACTGCTCCAATCAAACCCTCTTCTCTCTGTTTCTCTCGACTTCTGTAAGGTCCGCGACCTTACTGGGTCAGTTGGGCCCAATAGCAGGCTCATTGACCCGTTTAATTTGCTATTATTATAATTAATTATATTTTAGATATTTAAGTGGATTTAGATCATGAGCGAGTTTCTTTTAGCATTAGAATAGTGTCGCGAAGTTTCGTTTGATTCCGAGTTCGTTTGATCATAGTAGGGGGTAGTTTGCAATTTAGAGAAAATTGAGTGTTTTTCCGAAATATTCCAAACGCCTTGATTTTTGGATTGGTTGAAAGATTTCGTCGTGCTAATCATTTTTGTATCTTGGCTCGTCGTGATCCGATGATCAGAAATCCTTCAAGTGGTCCATTCTTCACCGGACCCACTTAAAGAGGGCAACTTAGTCATTTCTCCCTCTCTTCTTCTTAAACGAGGATTAGCCTTAATCCCTCATTATCTCTGTAACGAACAAGAGTAGTAGCCTCCCTTTCTTCTTCCTCTTCTCTTATCAAGCCCAGGACTATAGCCCAGAGAGATCAGTTCCGCGATCCAAACCGCTAGTATTAATTCTCTCGATCTCCTCTTTCTTCCGATATAAATTTGGTAAGACTTCTTACAATCTCATATTTTCATATTATCTTTCCTTTGGTTAGATTAGGTCTGATCTTAATTCTTTTCCTCCCTTTCTTCTTCTTGGCTTCCTAGATTTCGTTTTATCGGTTTAGACTCGTGGGTTTCGCGGTAGAAAGCATCTCCTCGAGTTTTATCCAATTTTCAATCTTCTTCTTGGTTGAGGCAAGTAGATCTGCATTTCATTTATAAACATGTATGTTATTTTCTATTTGATTGGCTATGTTTCTTGTAGATCTCCCTTAATTCCAAGCATATTTCACATTGATTTGGGTATTTATATGCTAGGTTAGATTTTTGGAAAAAATGGATTGAAATGGAAAAATATATGATAATAGGTTGTTTAGAATTTCTTAATGTGATTCAATGGAATGGAATGATGGGGAGAGCATGAGGCTCTATTTTATGCAGGTTATAGCCTTTAGAAAGGCTTGAAAATGGAGGAAAACGAATTGGGATGGAAGTGTTCAGAGATGGCCTGAAACCATACGAATTCCATACTGTCAGTCAGCTCTCGGCTCAGTGTCGGTCAACCGACATCAGGGTGTCGGTCAGCCGAGCTCATGTCGGTCAGAAAACCAGAGACCCATATTTTGGCCCTTTTCACGTCGGTCAGCCGACAACTTCACGTCGGTCAGTCGATACCTTGGCGTCGGTCAGCCGACACTGTTCTCGGTTCCAAAACCAAAGAGCGAAAATTGGCTTCTGTTTCGTCAGTTAGCTCTCGGTTCGCGTCGGTCAACCGACACCATCACTTCGGTCAACCGACACCATCATGACTCATGAGGGTCGGCCGAAATTGTCATTTTTCCTTGTTTATTTCCGGACTAAAACTGTAACCTAGATTTGGGCCTTAGATGTTGAAAACCCTGAACCTACTCTCACTTGACCATTAATGGGGAATTGAAATCGAAGCACGTGGCTTGGTGTGGTTTGATAACCGAATACGTATGGAACTAAATCATCCGATACTTAACATGATTGTACACCAAGGGATTTTCCTAAGAGTATCATCGATCCAAATTCAACACGTACTTTGTTAGAACTGGTGGAATACATGGATGACATCATTTGCCTAAGATTGGAGTGTAATTCTTCCTTGATTTATTACTTGTATCCGCTGTCTATATTCCTTGTACACTCTCTTGACATAAAATACTTAACTAATTATGAAACTTAAATTCTTATAGAATTTAGGACTTGGACCTGACTTAGAGTGTACTTAGAAACCTGTGTCATGTATTGATAAACATGACTGACTAGCAATGAAAGGGGATTATCACGTGGTTTGCTTGTCTTGTATTGTCTTGGATGAGATAATCTCTATGATCTTTTCTTGTACATGGAACTAGCCAGACGTGCTTGTCTTGTTGTCCTTGTGTCAAAACCACTTTATTATTATTTGCATATCATGGCCATCTGCAGTTTGGGGTTTTATTGACGAACCGGTTACTCGGGTGTCGGGGTGGGCAGTCAGCGTAGGACGGCGTTTATGGCGTTGAATAGCTGGGAGCGGGTTAGGACCGTGCTGTTATTCCCAGGACCGGGAGCTAGGATCCTACTGGAGCCGGACTTTGGTATCAGTAGTCCGGATTGGATTATTACTGGTACTCCGGGAGGTGGCTTTGGACATCTTCGGAGTCTCCCTCTTGTTCTTGTATTGTATTGCATGGATAGTGGTTATTACTAAATGACTGCTAGGATTCCTGTTATTTTTTCTTTTGATTAATATTCTTGCTTTATGCCTAGCTTCATTTCCTTGTACTCACATGATTATTACTTGTCATTGATATATACTTGATGCATGTCATGTTTACTATGTTTTGTTTATCTATGGCTCAGCATGTCGTTGACTCTATTCCTTGGTGTGCAGACACATTAGGTGACTTCTACTATTACGAGGAGCAGGAAGATCTCCAACCAGCAGAGGAGGCACGAGAGTAGCTTGCTGGTGATGTAGTGTAGCGTCATCACTTTCGGCACGAGAGAGAATTACATGGTTTATTCTTTTATTATTTCTCTCATTGGACCTTTACTACATTGACTCACTTCTTTTATTGACCTTGTTTATTGGGATAGCCAGTGTAATAAATTGATTTAACTCTTTAGCTTTGTTTAGTCTACTCTTGCAATATTAATATTTAATGAGAAGTATTATTCATTGTTTGATATTCCATATGCCTATGATTTGTATGAATTCCGCAATTCATTATGTCTTGAGGCTTGAACTGTAATATCTTCACAGCGGACTTACGACCTTTGGGACTAAAGGACAAAATTTTTAATTAGTCCTGAATTTCCAGATCCGGTTTATTCTTTAATCAAGTTCGGGGGACGTGACAGGCTATTTCTTTTCTTTTTTTGCTAGCAACAAAACGTAAAGAAAAGGAGGAGAGAGAGAGAGAGAGAGAGAGAGAGAGAGAGAGAGAGAGAGAGAGAGAGAGAGAGAGAGAGAGAAAAGTTGAGCTAAAACCAGAAATGGAAAGAAAAACAACTAATAGTAGGCGAACTGCAAAATTGGGCCCATAGTAGTACCTAATAAGGGACGCCCTATCTTCAACTTCTTTCCACTGCTACTATCGTTTCTACATCTTGCATCACTGAGCTGCTTGCAATGATATCCTCCCTGCATACTGCATGGATATGATTCGGAATTTAATTAGTGAAAATAGTGATGTTAGGGAAATACATGTGACCTACTTCATGGGCCACCCGATTAAAAGTGTGTCGGCAAAGTTGAACCTCCCATCGTTGGATATGTTTAAGAGTTTGTTGGATTTGTCTCCATATAGACATCAAGTGCCAAGAGAGTGTGCCTTGTTGTTGGACAGTGTTGATGAGGAGGAGAGAATCACCTTCAATGAGTAATGGGTGGAGGTTGTGAAAACAAGATAGTTTAAGACCTTCAAGTAACGCCCAAGCCTCAGTTTCTAGTGCATTGGTGGCTGGGATTTGGCCACTGTATGCCAAACATGGGTAGCCACTACTATCCCGGAAGATCCCACCAATACTAGATGTCCCACTGTGCATGATATAGGATTCATCAAAGAAATGAGGTGGTGGAGGGGACCAATGGGTTGCAGGTAAGTCTATCTTAGTGTCCATAGGTTTTTGCACAAGATTTGAAACCATCCACATATGAATATATATAGATGATTCAATCCTTGAGAGATGATTGACATAGGGTGATGTGGATGGGCATTGAAAATATAATTGTTACGTGCTTTCCACAAAAACCATGATATAGTAATGCCCACCTTTCTATCAAAAGGAGTTGCATCGCAAAACTAGGCTGAAAAAGTTTTGTAATCGATAGGTTTCTGAATGCGTAGACGAAGAGAGTTCCACAAGAGATGGGTAAAAGGGCAGCTGGTAAGTAGATGGTTAGTAGTCTCGTCGTCTGACCGACAACAAACACAGGTAGGCTGCACGTTGGGAATGAAGGTATGGATATAGCTCCGTACTAGCAAGTGATTATGTAAAGCTTTTCATGTGAACATTTGAAGTTTAGATGAGATTTGAAGAGTCCATAATTTCTTCCATGGAAGGTGAGGGCAAAAAACTGGTTGTTGGAAAGATTTGTAGATAGCCCAGGATGGAGCAACTACCTGCTGGCTCGTCATCCCAACATGGAAGATCAGTGCCACCTAATGTAAGGGCAATGATAAGGGAAATAAGGGATGGGCCAAGTAAAGTTCGAATACGGTCATGGTTCCATTGAGGCAACTGAATGTCCTGGTCAATAAGATAGTTAACATGCAATGTAGAAGATATCGTAGCAGAGGGCAATGACTATTGGCCTAACAAAGGATAACATCTCCACATCTTAATATAAGCAAGCTATCAATTTCAAGATCCAAAAAATCCGCCATTGAACAACAATTTGCTTCTTTATCTCGGGCACACACGATTGAGTTGAAGCATCAACTCCAAAGTCTTCAAAAAGGGAATCTGTCCATTACTGATTATCTGCTTAAGCATAAAACTGTTATAGATGAACTCTCTGCCGTAGGTCACTATATTGATGAGTCCGATCAAGTAACCCATATTTTGAATGGACTTCCTGAAGAATATGATCCTATTGTCATGAATGTGGCTGCCACAAATCAGTCTGCTCCGATCTCTATTGCCTATGTTCATGGGCTTCTTTTAAATATGGAGATACGGATTGCACGGCATCGGTCCTCCTCTCATTCGCCCTCTGAACAAACCACCACAGTGCTTTTTACCCTAAAAAGTGGGCAGTCTTAGAGTTCCACTCGTGGTGGTGGACGTCAAGGATGTGGCAGAGGATGTGGCTACAATAGGGGTTATGTTCCTCATCTTTCAATCAATCTACAGGTGTGTATACAAACAGTGGGGCTGCACCTAGTAACAATAATCACACCTCTCCACGACCACCGTGTCAGATCTGCAATAGAGGTGGTCACTTTGCCTTGGATTGTTATCACAACATGGACTACACATATCAAGGTCGTCATCCTCCCACCAAACTTGTTGCCATGGCTACTTCCAACCAATTTCCAGGTGAACAACCTTGGCACACTGATACGGGTGCCACAGATCATATAACCTCTGATGTTGGAAACCTCTCTCTCCGGTCAGATTATCATGGGTCTGAAAAAGTATCCGTTGGCAATGGTGCAGGTTTGCATATTTCCCACATTAGGTTAAATTCTATTACCACTCCATCTGCTAAATTTCTCCTAAACGACATGTTGTGTTTTCCTAATATTTCTACAAATCTCACCTCCGTGCATTGTTTTGCAAATGATAATAATTGCATGTTCATTTTTTACTCCTCTGATTTTTGTATTAAGGACAAAGCTTCGGGGAAGATGCTTTTCCGAGGGCAGAGTGAAAACGGTCTCTATCCCTTTCCACTTAGTAGGCAACCCACACAATCTCATAAAGCCGGAAGAGTTGCTTATGTTGGTGAATGTGTACTTGCGTCCATTTGGTATTCTCGGCTCGGACATCCGGCATCTGTTGTATTTCAACATCTTGCGACTAGCTTTCAATTACCAGTTGATGGCTCTCCAAAGCTTTCATCTATTTGTTCCTCGTGTCAGATGGGTAAAAGAAAAAAAGTTGCCTTTCTCTTTATCTTCCCCTGTTTTTTCCAACCCTTTAGATTTCATACATTGTGATTTGTGGGGTTCCTCACCTGAACTATCAATAAGTGGGTATAGTTATTATGTTTCTTTTATTGATGTCTGTACAAAATATGTTTGGTTTTATCCTATAACCACAAAATCTCAAACTTTTGTCACTTTTCTTAAGTTTAAAACCTATGTTGAAAATATGTTATCTTCTAAAATCAAAGCTTTCCAATCTGATGGAGGTGGTGAGTTTATGAGCACGCACTTTTCAAAAAAATTTAGCAGCCAATGGGATTTCCCATTGATATGCATGGCATAATACTAATAACTACCCTTTTATTTGAATTTACTAGTTGTTTATTTTGTTTTAAATGTTCTAATTATAGCATTTTTCTTATTATGAAGGAATTAGAAGGCGCTGAGCATATTTGGGCTTAATTCGGAGAGGTTTAAAGCTAAAGTCCCGTTTGAGAAAAGATATACACAAAGAGTATATAGGCTTGTTGGAGGAGAGCTGGAATTTCAAGTTAGAGGTCATGAGTTCAAGACTTGGCACAATTTATTTTTATTTTTATTTTTAGAGATCGAATTTGGTGGCCCCCACCATATCTAATGCTTGCTAATGGTTGCTAAAAATTAGCAATCAACTTTAAAAGAAGGGAAGACATCTCATGGACATCAATAAGAATGCTATTCTTTAGCAAGTGATCAAATCATGAAGGAAAGAAGATTTTCGGAATTGTAGCCATCCTGCGCAAGTTTTACTATTTTGATCATAACTTGTGACTCAAGACTCCGATTAATGCAAGATTAGATGCGTTGGAAAGAGGACTCAAAGGAGAAGAATATCATCTCACGACGATCTCCCAATTCTGACATTTTGGGGGTCAAAACAGGCTGGCAATTGGAGGGATATGGGGGATGACGAATTTGAAAGATTTATCTTTCTTTTTCTTCTTGTATTTTTTTCTTTTTAAGGGGAGGCTTTCTCTTGCTCCAGGAGTAATTTAATTTTTCTTTAATCTTTGTTAGAAAGTGAAGGTGGAGATTGAGTGGTGTAATAAACAACTTTGAAGGCTTTCAATAATGGAGATTTGCTTCTTTATTGTTGTTTGTTCTACAATGTTTGGCTAATCCGTGGATTAAGGTGGAGGAGGAAACCAAAATCGGTGAGATCGTTCCTTATTCTTCTATGCCTTTCCCTCAT
Organism: Litsea cubeba; assembly: GCA_012931725.1. Classification (NCBI taxonomy): domain Eukaryota; kingdom Viridiplantae; phylum Streptophyta; class Magnoliopsida; order Laurales; family Lauraceae; genus Litsea; species Litsea cubeba. The sequence goes on along the minus strand of CM022947.1, from coordinate 139,356,548 downwards.
TATGTTTAATGATTTAATAGATTCTCCTTCATGAATGTTATTCAACTTCTGATTTTGTAATGATTATTTGGAATGTCTTTTACTTTTTATGCTTGATCTTGACATATCATGTTTAGGTTAAATTCATTTAATGGTTTGTGCTTGATCTTGATAAATAGTGATTAGAGTTTCAACATATTGAAGTGAAGGGCGTCTTAGGTACTAATTAGAGAATTGAATTTGTAAGGAAAAAAAAAAGGTTTTCAAAGCTGAATCTTCCGATCCAAGGCAGTTGCTTGCCCATTGGATTGAGTTTTGTTGGGATAAGACTATGAAGTAATTTTGGAATGATTAAATCTATTTTGGTGAAATCCAATACCTTGATCTCTCTTTCTCTGATTGGTTTGTTTTTAGATTTCCTTTGATATCATTTTAGTTATTAATTTCTTGATTAATTGTGGTTTTAAAATCCCTAGTGTGAAAACTGATCGAGGATTTTTGGATCTTGTTTCTACAAATCTCTGTGGATCGACCCGTATTTGCCATTATCTACTTAATAGAAAGTTGTGTGATTGCGGTTAATAATTTGAGCACATCACCCATCATGTCTCATGCCTTCACACTCCTGAACAAAATGGAGTTGCAGAACGCAACCACCGTCATATTGTAGAAATGGGCCTTACATTCTTGGCTATGGCTCACATGCCCCTTAAATATTGGGTTGATCAGGCATTTAATACTGCCGTTTTCTTGATAACTCGCTTACCAACTAAAGTTTTGAAAAATAAATCACCATGGGCATGCTTGTTTAATGGTCCTCAAGATTACCGCTTTCTTTGCTCCTTTGGTTGTCTTTGCTTTCCCTGGTTAAGACCTTATAATAAAAATAAATTAGAATATCGTTCTAAGCCTTGTGTCTTCCTCGATTATAGCCTAAATTACTTAGGCTATCGGTGTCTTGATCAAGAAACTGAAAGAGTTTATCTGTCGTGGCATGTCGTATTCAATGAGACAATTTTTCCACTTTTTACTTTGTCCAAGTTGGCCACCTCTACCTCGGATAGCAATGACCCATTGCCACCTTTAACTCAACTTCCAGTGGGGTCACCTTTATTGCCTAATGGCTCTCAACTGCATGTCCCACCCATACTACCAACCACAAATGCATCCACCACATTGCGAAGTGTTGGCCCATCATTATCAAGACCAAACCCACCGTATGCACCATGCACAAATGCATGAAGTACAACTGCTTGGTCCCACTTCACCTACGGACCTACAAACCATCTCCAACCAGCCACATTAATTTGCACAACATAATCAAACAGAGGCATCAATGCAACCTAATTCTATCGCACAAAGGCAAATGGAGCCTACATTTCATGAACATGTGGTCCCAATGCACGTTGCTGGACTTGAATATCTATGAGTGACTAGCCCCATACCAGTCCATGTTACTAGTCCAACTTCCTTATGCTCGGCACCAATTGCATCCTCTCTAGCAGTAGAATCACAGGCATCATGTACATCAACCAATGCACCTGTACACCCAATGGTGGCAAGCACCAAAGATGGCACGGGGAAACAAAAGATATTGTCTGCCACTCGTCACCCGGCCCCATTATTACCATGAGCAACATAAAATCTCCAGTAGAACCTACTTGCTTTAGTATTGCTGTAAAGAGTTCAAAATGGCATGCTGCCATGTCTCTTGAATTTGAAGCACTTCAGAAAAATGGGACTTGGTCATTAGTTCCCTCAAGACCAAATATGAATGTCGATGATATCATTCTCACAGGCAATAATCCAGTTACCATAAATTCTTTGATCCATAAATTAGCCTCAGCATTTTCCATGAAGGATCTTGGACCATTACATTACTTTTTGGGGCTAAAGGTGTGTACGACCAATGGCTCGTTATTTATTTTACAGACAAAGTATGTTGTTGACTTATTAGAAAAATACAAAATGGATGGAGCTAAGCCATATTCTTCTCCTGTGATTAATGGTAGCAAATTAAGTATCCTTGATGGGGACCCTCTTCCTGATCCATCAGAATACCGCAGTGCTGTTGGTGCCCTCTAATACCTCACTTGGACCAGAGCGGATATTGCCTTTGCGGTTAATTAGGTGTGTCAATTCATGCACAATACAACTACTGCACATTAGTCAGCAGTCCAATGAATTCTAAGATATGTTAAAGGGACCATCAATCATGGGCTCCTGTTCACCAAGTCTCCAAGCTTAGCCTTAACTTGTTTCTCTGATGCGGATTGAGTTGGCAATCCGGATGATAAGTGGTTTACGATAGGACTTTGTGTCTTTATTGGAAACAATCTTATTTCATTGAGTGCAAAGAAGCAACATACAGTTGCTAAGTCAAGCACAGAATCTGAGTACAGGTCATTGGCTCATTTTGCTGCTGAGTTGTCATGGATACTGTATATTCTCAAAGATCTTCACATTCCAATGGTGCATACGCCAATTATATGGTGCGATAATGTTGATGCTATTTTATTAGCCTCTAATCCAATCTTTTATGCTCGGACAAAGCACATAGAGGTTAACTATCACTACATATGGGAAAAAGTCCTCCGTAAAGAAATTGTTGTGCGCTTCGTCTCAACAATTGATCAATTGGCAGACATCTTTACCAAAGGATTAACCTCTGCACGATTTATCTTACTTAGAGACAAGCTCATGGTTCGTACACGTCCCATAAGCTTGAGGGGGCATATTAGCATAACAAAGGATAACATCTCTACGTCTGAAGATTAGCAAGCTAGCAATTTCAAGATCCAAAAAATCCGAGATTGGCAACACATTTGATTCTTCTTCGTTATCCCTGATTTCCAGGATTTGTAAAATCCAATCTCTTGTATGCATGTATAAATATTACATCTTTCTCTTCGAAGGAGAGAAGAACAAAGATTAAGAATCTGGCGATCTCTAAAATATGTCAATGCTTCTCCCATCGACTACAACCCATTGAATATGTCCCAAAATATTTTCCTTAGATTGAATGAAGGCTTTCCAAAATGGCAAGTCAGTTTGTTTGGCAATACATGTACAAAAGGTGTGAGTGCGAATATATCTTTGTTAAAGACATTGGACGCACAATTGATCAAGATGACGGAGAAAACACCAAACCATATGTGCAAAGTAGTAGCTCGAGATTGGGATTGTATGTCCTTCAAGCCAAGACCACCCCAATCTCGAGGATGGGTACAAATCCTCCAACTAATAGGAGTATTGTGATGGGAGGAATCATGATGACCCGTCCAGAAAAAAATGTGAGTTCAAGGATGAAAGTAGGCATGACAACTTTTGTGAAACAAATCTTGTTGCAAACCAAAATTGTGGGATGGATGAAATAACTGGCTTGAATGAGGATACGACGACTGGCATGGGAAAGCAGAGAAGAGGACCATTGTTCGATTCTGAAATGGATGCATGTTAATGGTCGTTTCCACTGGTCTACAAAAAGTCAACAAAGCACCCAGGTATTGGATTGAGTTTGATGATTGAGATATACCTTAACCTAGGGTTGCAAATAAAATGGTTCTGGATCGGAACCATAGTGGACCCGAACCCGTTTCTAAAAAACGATTCCGGTTCTGGATCCGATTTTGACTCGGAACCTGTTTTGTTGGTTCCAGACCCGGTTCCGATAAGAAAATCCGGATCCGGTTCCAGAACCAAGTCCACCTAGAGGACTGGAATCTAGTTCTAAAATCGATTATAGTTTTTCTTTATTCTTCATTTTTCTTAAAATAAGCATATCATTCAACTTATAACAGTGTATCGAGTCTACTACCTTTAATATTATTAATAAAAATATCCCAAAAAAGTTGATTTTGAGGTACAATTTGCAATATCAAAGACTCATGTGCCGGGTCCCGGGTCAGAACCTACTAGACCCAGACCCGAACCCGTTTATGAATTGGAACCTAAAATAGGTTTCAGACCCGGTTTTTTACGGGTCGGAACTTTCGGGTAAACGGAGAATCGGATATCCGTTTGCAACATTATATATATACCCAATATATCTTTGTTATGATGAATAATTGCTAGAATTAGTGGATTTGGAAAACATTATTTGGCTTTTGGATTTGTTGATTACTTGTCCAGCCTCCTCTCTAAATTGGTTCAAAAGATTAGATAAAAGTCAAAAGGGATTGATCATTGGGTTGAAGGAAGAAAAGCAAATCATCGGCAAACTATAACAATGGAATGCGATTCCCATGTGGAGCTACTAGTGGGCATTGCAAGCGATGATAATAAAGTGCACGATAGACTGCTTGAGACAAAGCTTCGGCACATAAAATGTATAAGTGAAGTGATAGAGGATCACCTTGACGAATACCTAGGTGGGAAGGAAAAGAATCTGTCAAAAACCCATTGACTTTGACTTGGTAATGAACATATGTGACACATTTCATTAGTCGGTCCGTAAAAGCTTCCAAAAAACCAAACTTCAATAAACAAATTCGTAAAAAATCTCAGTTTAATGAGTCATAAGCTTTGGAAATGTCCAATTTGACTGCAACAATTGGTTTTTTGCAGGGGGTCTGACTCATCATATAAATAAGTTCCTTGGCAATGATAATGTGGTTTGATGCCCTCCTATCAGGGATGAAAGCTGCCTGAGAGGGAGAAGTTAATTGAGACAAAAGCGGCCGCAACCGATGAACTAAGATTTTGGAAATGATTTTGTAAGACACGGTATAGAGGCTAATCGGGTGATAATGGGATAAATTTAAAACAAATAAGAGCTGATCTCATTGTAAGATTGGTGAATAATGAATAATTTGATTAATTATACATAAGATTGTGCAAATCACATTATTATTAATAGGGATTTCTATTGGCACCATAGTTTCATCTCTCCACACTACAAGAGTTTCTTCTCTTTTTTTTCCTTCCCAAACTACCCCCCTCATCCCTCCCTCTCTCTCTTCCCCTCCACAGTCCACCCTCTCCCTCCACCCTCTTGCCTTATCCTGTCCCCCCACCCCACCCTCGAGGTCTCCGGCGGGGAGGGATCCACGGTTGGCTGGCCGGCCCCCTCCCTCTCTCTCTCCCTCTTTCTTCCTCTATTTTCTCTCCCCTCCCCTCCCCCCTCTTCCTCTCCCTCCCTCCCTCCCTCACCCTCCTAGCCACCGGCGGGGAGGGAGATCGGGTGGCATGGCCTTTTAAATGGTATGTAGGGGCTATGAGGTCAATGGCGTATGTGGAGGAGCAAAATTTGGGCCAGATTGTTATGTGCTTCACCCGCATATGAATGAGTGGAATACCGTGTCTCTTTAGTCTGTACATCGCCTGATGTTTGGCCCAATTCTAACTGCCCCAAATATTCGATTGAAGGCTTGAGCATGCTGAATTTTAGTTTAATTGGAGCTTGTGAACTGTCGATGAGACTTTAGATTTTTAGTGATTGATTGAATCAAGAGTCCCAAACCCCGCGCCCATTTGACTCAATGCTGATGAACGGGAGAGAGAGAGAGATTGAAGTTTGGGTTCTAGGAGTCAGCACTGCTGATTGATTTATGTAAATTTGGTGTTTCTATCCATCTAATAAGCATGTGAGTGTCATATTCATAAATGCAGCATACATCACCTAACATTTGGATTTTGGAGTGAATATATCTATTTCATGAAACTGTTATTTGATGATCATGCAACACATTGACTTCAGTAGTCAAAATTCTGTATCTTCATGGTGGAGGGGATTTGTTTAGTAAAAATAAAGCTTATAGGGTAGTTGTTATTTTGTTTTTTTTTTTATCTGGCCGTTGGAGCAAAAGCTTCTTCTCCGGCGGCTGGGAGGGAGGGGAGGGGAGGGGAGAAGAGGAAGGGAGAGAGGGAGAGAAAATAGAAGAGGGGGGAGGGAGGAAGAAAGAGGGAGGAAGAGGGGGAGGGGGCCGGCCAGTCGACCGGGGATCCCTCCCCGCTCGAGACCCCGAGGGTGGGAAGGGGTGGGCTGGGGTGGAGAGAGGGGATGAGGGAAGAGGGTGGAGGGAGAGGGTGGACTGTGGAGGGAGAGAGAGAGGGAAGATGGGGTAGTTTAGGAAGGATAATAAAAAAAAAATTCTTGCGGTGTGGAGAGATAAAACTGTTGTGCCAATAGAAACCCCCTTATTAATATTATGCTTAATCTTATGGTAAGATTGGTGTTTCATTTGGAGCGCCCTGGACTTTCAAACTATAGACAAACTCAATCCTTTCACTTTGAGGAAGCATTAAAGGGACATTTGTTTGCTAGAATTTTTTATAAGATTTCTTGCTTTCATAAAATTATTCATTATTGGAGTTTTGAATATAAAGGGTAAGAGTTAATATTATATAAAGAATAGATTTTAATAACGAAGGAAATTTGGGCTTAGAATTTTGAATTTGAATGATAGGATAAGGGAAATAGTAAAAAAGGAAAAAAAAAAAAGTTGTACGGTGGTCATGGGCCTGCCCATTATATACCATTTGACTTCTTTAATCTTTTTAACCTTAGTGGTAAGGAGTATCAGTTCTCATTGAGAGGTCTTGGGTTCAAACCTTGCCTCTATCCTTCTTTACATACGTGAGTTTTTATTACCTTATATGTGTGAGTTGTGTTCATTCTCTTTGTATGTTGAGTTTTCATCACCTCACATGCGTGAGTATTGTCTATATCTTATCGTTTGTGCGAGTTGTGTCTGTCGCTCATCTCATGTGTGAGTTATCATTATCTCATACTAGCGCTTCAGGGCCCGCGTCCAACGTGAGCCTTTAATTCATAGTGGGAAAACCAATTTAAGTCAAAAGTAAACACCGAATACATAAACAAACTCCATTTAAAATAATTATATATAAAATTCAAAATTAGTTATCATCTTTTGGAGAACCCCATATACCTTTATCCCTTCCCATTCATGGGGCATGGATATTGGACGGGGATAGAGGTGATGTGAAAGTAAATTTAAACATAAATAGGAACAAATTTATTGTCAAATGCAATTGGGAGGCATGCTTATTTTAAATAGGCAAATTTATTAAAAAGTCTTATATAAAAATCTAAATCAATCATCAATATCAGAACATTGAATCATATTCAAGATCAAACTGACCGTGTTCGTTATGATATCAATGGCGACATCCTTACATTGTATATGCCTCTATGCATTCCTCTCCTTCTCTATCAGAGTAATGATATAACCACAATGTCTCCCTAACCATTTGCAGTGACGGTCATTGGAGCTCCAGCAACTACGCTATAAAAATTTAATTTTCAAAAAAACATTGTAGAATGAGAGTGAATTACAATTTCTTAAAACATACATACAAAGAAAAGTAATAAAAACAACAAAAGTACCATTTTACTGCCTTTGTTGCTTTCAAATTGCATCCCTATAACCCTGAAATAAAAAAAAAACACTGAAATCAACATCATCGACTGCAACAAAGTGCATAATTTTAAAGAAATTTTTTTTTATGTTGATGAAGCTTAATGGCAAGGGATGCAAAATATCTACTGCTGATTACAAAGCAAACAATACAATTGGGTACTAACTTATCCATAGTTGGCATGCACTAATCAATAGTATAAATGACCCAATCAAAGAACCCATATAGTTTGACGTAGTCTTTTCATCAATAACTTTTGAATTCGACGTTGCCTTGCAATCTTGGAAGGATTCATATCATCTTGATGTTCCATTCTTAATTAAAGATAAGAGAGGAAGATATTTGTTTCAAGTATCATATAAAAAACACTAATACCTTGTATATGGAAACAAAACTCATGCAAAAGAAAAGGGAGTAATATGCGATCGCTACTGTGTGGGGTGATTTTTAAGGTACCAGGATTACGTTAACTTCGGCGATAAGATGCCAGCTAAGCGCGCCCACATGCCGTCCAAACACACCCCGGCAATAGGGTCAGAACCTTGGCCGAGACCAGACTTACCTTGGCTATGCCCTGACCTCGGCCACGCATGCTGACCTCGGCTACGCAGGCTGACCTCGGCTATGTTCTGACCTCGGTCACGCAAGCTGACATCGGCTATCCACTCAACCTGGCCAAGGAAGTCAGGTTGCCAGTTGAGATAAATATTGTGGTCGCCTCCCTACTTCTACTACGTCATCAGACACGTGGCTGAGTACGAGCACGCGCGAATGAGATAGATGGGCCATCCCAGCCGTCCACAATCTTCACCAGATCACTGACAAGGCGGCATCTAGCGGCTGTAGCCAAATCAAGGCAGAGCCCGAGGATGGTTCCGATGGGACCTCAATCGCCAATGACTTGGGACATGATCAGGTCCAACATGACATGCATTTAATGTGATATGGGCTGATCGGACTGGCAATAAATGCATTGTGGGCTATGATGGATCCTCATTTATTACTTTGTGCGCTAATGAGATCATTCCTATCAAATCTCCTACAAATCTATGGGCCCACTCCAAGATATCAAGTAAAATCCTCTATAAATATGAGAACATTCCAAGACAAAGGTATGCATACGCACCCCCTCTTGAGCCGTTATTCTGTCTCTCTTATCCTTCGACCTTTGTGCAAACTTAGGCATCGGAGAGCCCTGCGCTGCCCATAGCCAGGGTCCTCTGACCATTTGTTTCTCCCCTTTCAGGATCTTAGCAGCTAATTTCCATCAGATATTTAGATAAGTCCTATCAGGCACCCTCTAATCTTGTGAGTTATATTTTTTACACTTACAATTGGCGCCGTCTGTGTGAAAACATTAATCCATTCTTCCCAAATACCATGCCTCCCAAAGCTAGGAAAGGCGGAGAATCCTCAAGGGCGATAATCCAGCTGCCGCCACCTCCTGGCCCGTCGCCGGTCGCTCCTTCTCAGAGGCGGTCTGAGGCAAGGTCTGGCGCAGTTGCAGTCAAGGAGCGTCCTGACGCACACCTTTTCGTCCAGGTCCCATTCCCAGAGCGAGTCGAGGATTTTATCCCTGAGTGAGGAAGTTATGCCTCCCCGACGAGATGAATAGCGACAGGAGCGTCCTCAAAGGGACAAATTTGTAGCAGCCAGCAAGTCTCACCATTCCCGTCACTTCGCTGGCGATGGGGATGTCGCGGCCCAAAACGTCCTCATCCAAGAACAAGAAAAGTTAATCCGTCAGCTCCAGCAGTAGCTAAGAGCCAAAGGAGCGACCTCGTAAAGGCAACCTTCAGGATGCCCAAGCGAGAGGAGGGCCACTTAGAGCAGGGCGATTGCCTGCTCCCACGAGGACTTAAGAACTTACCTGAAAGAAAAGCGCAACCGAGCCCACGATGAAAGTTCGAGCAATAGTCGAAGCCATCACGGCCGAGACAGTCGCGCTCGAAGCCATCATAGTCGAGGCCATTCGAAGAGAAAGTCAGAAACCCTGTCACCGAAGAAGGACGACAGGTAAGAATAGCTCGACAGGTGCATCAAGTTGTTGGTCCAGCGCAATTTAGAGATAGCCAGACTCGCCCGAGATCAACGAGATGTCTGTGGCCCCACCAATCTTGGCGTTTCCCCCTTTACTCGAGAGATAAAAGACTCCTCCCTGCCCAAGAAGTTCTCTGTTCTGAGATTTTTCCTCTACGACGGGGTCTCGGATCCCGCCGCTCACCTCCGGCACTTCTCCCATAGGATGTCAATTTAGGGAGATAAGGGGCACCTGAACTGTAAAATCTTTTCTTCCAGTTTGGATGTCATCCCTCTGAAATGGTACTGCACTCTCCCAGAGAGATCTGTCTCGAGCTGGGAGCAGCTCCAACTCTCCTTCCTGAAGAAATTTCAAGCTTACAGTGTCGTTCCCAAGACCGATGCTGATGTATTGGCCCTGAAGATGAAGCAGAGCGAGAATATTGCCCAGTTCGCCAAACGATTCTGGACAACATACAATCAGATCGAGGGCTCTAAAGACGAAGTAACGATCTTTGCCTTCCATAACACTCTGTTGCCAGGTAACGAGCTTAGAAAAGACTTGGCCAGGGATCCTGTAACCTCCGTGCCGGCGTTGATATCCAGGGTGAAACGGTACATAGCTCGGGAAGAAGATGATATTCGAGCCCGAGAGAGCCACAGCGTTGGGCGCAAGGACAAGGGCGATCAGCCTCATAAGGACAAGAAGCCATTTAAGAAAGAGGAGCCGAACTAAGCTTGGGTTTCGGCCACCTCGGCGAAAGCTCCGGCATCCAAATCTGGGGGTAGCAAGAAGCCTAGACCTCCCTCCAATTCCCACCAAGCTTTGAACACCATCTTTAAGAAGCCGATCCATCAAATCATGAATCAAGTCAAGAAGCAACAATATTTCAACAGGCCTCAGCCCATACAGGGTGATCCCTCCTCCCGAGACTAGAAGCAGGTTTTGTGCCTACCACAAGCAAAATGGGCACAAAACCGAGGAGTGCAGGATCCTGAAGTCACACCTGGAAAAACTCGCAAAAGAGGGCCACCTGAAGGATTATATTAAAGCAGGTGATGTTCGCAGCAGCCGAAATCATCAAAGCAGCGACAAGGATCCAGACAGCGATGGGTCATAAAAGATCATCAACGTCATCTACCTAGCACCTTCCGCTTTCCCAAAGAGCAATATTCAGGCTCGTGCCGAGGTCAGGCGGGCCTCTCATGGAAAGGAAATAATGAGTCGAGCTCGAACCAGCATCAAAGAAAGCACGGCGAGAGCACCCTACGATCTGTTTTTTGGATAAGGACCTTGAAGGAGTCCAGCTCCCTCATAACGATCCACTGCTCCTAACATTGAAGCTACGGGACTTCACAGTAAAGAGGATCCTCATCGATTCCAGCAGTTCGTCTGAAATCCTCTATTTCGGCTGTTTCAAAAAGATGGGGCTCTCGGAAGCTGACTTGCAAGAGGCTCGTACGCCTCTGATATGGTTCAGCGCCAAGCCGGTATACCCCAAAGGGAAGGTCACTCTAGAAACCCGGGTAGGCGGGGCCTCCGTAATGACCGACTTCCTCGTGGTAGACTCTCCCTCTCCCTATAATGTTATTATGGGTAGAACTTGGCTCCACAACATGGAGGCGATTTCCTCCACTCTTCACCAAAAGCTTAAGTTCTTGTTGAATAACAAAGATGATAGGGTAGAAGTGATCACTGTGGAAGGAGACCAACAGATGGCCCGGCAGTGCATGATGGCCGTGGTTCCTGGAGAAAAGGAGTCGGGGCAGGTACATATGGCAAAATTTGAAAAGGAGCTGGACAAGATCGGCCGAAACCCAGAAAAGTAGAGCATCAAAGATCTAGCCGAGATCAGGATCGATCCGCTTAACCCGGACAGGTTCTTCCTGCTCGGCAGCTAGCTTGCCTATCCCGAAAGGTCCGAGCTCTCTAAATTCTTGATGCAAAACAGAGATGTCTTCGCCTGGACTTCGAGCGAAATGCCTGGTATCGACCCCGAGGTCATGTGTCACAAACTGAACGTGGATCCTAAACACAAGCCTGTGATGCAAAAAGCCCGCATATTAGGTTTGCTACAGACAGAAGCCGTGGCCTAGGAGGTCGACAGATTGCTGGAAGCTAAAGCGATCAGCGAGGTCCAGTACCCGATCTGGTTAGCCAATACGGTGGTTGTCAAGAAGAAAATCGGCAAGTGGAGAGTGTGCATCGATTTCACCAACCTCAATAAAGCTTGCCCGAAGGACAACTTCCCACTCCCGAAAATCGATCAGATGATCGACGCCACCGCTGGCCACGATAGGATGAGTTTCCTTGATGCCTATCGAGGATACCACCAGATCCCAATGTATGAGCCAGACGAGGAGAAAACCGCGTTCACAACGCCCCGAGGCACTTATTATTACAAGGTGATACCCTTTGGATTGAAGAACGCAGGGGCAACCTACCAGCGACTTGTCACCAAGATGTTTCAGGCTCAGCTCGGCAAGACTGTCAAAGTGTATATTGACGACATGGTCGTTAAGTCCAAGCAGTCTCATGACCATCTAGCAGACTTGGCTTAAGTTTTCGACATACTCAGGGAGTTCAATCTCAAGTTGAACGCTTCCAAGTGCGCCTTCGACAGTCGCTTCCGGTAAGTTCCTCGGAAGTTTAGTTACACGGAGAGGGATAGAGGCCAATCCAGACCAAATCACGGCGATCCTGGAAGTTCAGAGCCCGACAACCACGAAAGAAGTTCAAAAGATGACCGGCATGGCCGCCGTACTCAATCGATTCATCAGCAGATCATCAGATAAGTGCAGGCATTTCTTTCAGCTTTTAAGAAAAAACCTAAAATTTCAACGAACCCCTGAGTGCGACCAAGCACTGCAGGCACTCAAAACCTATCTCTCTTCACCACCCTTACTCTCCACTCCCACCCGAGGGGAGATGTTGTACTTGTATCTGGCGGTCTCGGATCATGCAGTGAGCTCTGTCCTCGTCAAAGATGAAGATAAATTACAAAAGCCAATCTATTATACAAGCAAGATCCTCCTTGATGCCGAGACCAAGTACCTATTGCTAGAGAAGCTCGCGTTGGCACTCGTCAGTGCCTCTCACAAGCTCTCTCATTACTTCCAGTCTCATACCATTGTGGTTGTTACGGAGCACCCACTCAGGTCTATTTTCAAAAAAGCTGACTTTTCAGGCAGGATCTCCAAGTCGGCAGTAGAACTGGGACAGTATGATATCCAATATCAGCCCAGGACCGCGATTAAGGCCCAGATTTTGGCAGATTTCATTATCGAGTTCGTCTCTCCGAGTTCGGCACCAACCCAGCCCAGCACCGAACTGGGGGGCAGAGGGCATGAAAATGAATTCACCGAGGTCGATGAACTATCTCGGAGCCAAGCCCTTGACTCGGCATGGAAAGTCTTCGTTGACGGCTCATCTACTTCCAAGAGAGCTGGCGCCGGCGTAGTCCTCCAATTGATCAAGGCCGAAACGAGATGAACCTGGCCATGGAACTAGAATTGGCCGACGAGCGCAGAGAAACAGCAGCCATACGACTGGCCGACTACCAGCAACGGCTAGCCAAAGGATACAACGAGAGAGTCAGAGAGAGAAGGGTCTCGGTAGGAGAGCTGGTCCTGAAGAAGACGCTCCCGGCTGACAAGAATCCAAACGAAGGCAAACTAGCTCCAAACTGGCATGGCCCGTTCAAAGTAATTTCAGTAACAGGATAGTCGTCGTATAAACTGGAGGATATGGATGGTAGGCAGTTGCCGCGACCATGGAATGTAACCCACCTCAAGAAGTTCTTTTTCTAGAATTGTAATCAGAGTTCTACGATCAATAAAAGCAGCCTTCATTCTGTCATCAATTTGCGTCATCAATTTGCAGAATTCGACAGCAGCGAAAACACCTGAGACTGACCTTGGGTTCATACACTCAGGCTTCTCAAAATCTTGGGTTCATATACCCTGGGACTGACCTCGGGTTCGTACACCCAGTCTTCTCAAAATCTTGGGTTCATACACCCTGAGACCGACCTTGGGTTCATACACCCAGGCTTCTCAAAATCTTGGGTTCATACACCCTGAGACTGACCTCGGGTTCATACACCCAGCCTTCTCAAAATCTGGGGTTCATATACCCTGAGACTGACCTCGGGTTTATACACCCAGGTTTCTCAAAACCTCGAGTTCATACACCCTGAGATTGACCTGGGGTTCATACACCCAGGCTTCTCAAAACCTCAGGTTCATACACCGTGAGACTGACCTCGGATTCATACACCTAGGCTTCTCAAAATCTCGGGTTCATACACCCTGAGTCTGACTTCGGGTTCATGCACCCAGGCTCCTCAAAATTTCGGACCATACACCCAGTCCCCTTGGGTTCACATCAGCTAATAGTAGCCTAAAAAAAGAAAGTGCAATAGACTAGAGTATTGGTTGGAATTCCATTTGAATTGACTAGGAGTGTTTTCATTATAATAGAAAATTTCATTACATGAGTTGTAGAAAAACAATGAAAAGTACAATAAGGAGGCTTTTTGTCCTCTGTAAAAAAAAGAAAAAGAAAAAGAAGAAAAGCTCGGAAACACTACTCTTCATTGGTCATCGATGCTTGGAGCTCTACAATACCCTATGGTTGGTTAGACCAAGGTCGCAACCAACCCCCGGTTCACCGCAGATGTCTGATCTCCTCTCAACCGCATCGGCAAGAGCTGATAAAAGACCCTCGTTCAGAGAGCGCGTGGTCCGCGGTGACCGGATTCAGAGGGCGCGTGTTCCACGATGGCCGGATACAACCTTTCTCGGAGTTGTTTTTAGTCGCAAAAAGGTTCACACAGAGCAAGGAATTTTAAAGGACTCCTGAGAGATGGAACCACCGGAGCATCTGGCGGGAGCGGGCAGATCTCCATGCCTCTGAGGAACATAAGAGGCCATTGACGTAAGTCTCTCCTCCTTGGCCGGCTCATCTCCCCTACTCGATATAATGGTGAACGCAAAGCAGATGAGAGCCTTCTACTTATAGGGGGAAAGGAGGCTCAGATTCCAAGACCTCATTTATGGAGTATGGCCTCCCATGCTTCACGTGCGGCGCACGTTACCTATGAGTTGACTAGCTAATAGGATGGTGACAAGTGGAGTCATCTGCTTTTTTTCCACATCGATCGTACCGCCATACTTATTACTGTTTATGAGCCTTGGAATGCAGGATACCAAGATGGACAACAACGAAAACCGCCAGGTATCCTCATTCCAACACATGCCATCCCAATACCACAAACCATTAATATTTAGCCGGACTCAGACACTTGGCCTAACCAAGAACGAGAATCACAAAAAGGAGAGCAAGAACAGTTTTATTAACTTATTTTCCATGTACAAGGTAAAAAGTTACAATTGGAAAGCAGGAAATACAATCGGAAAGCATCAAAAAACTATAAGACTTCGGCAAATGCCGTCCCCGAAAGCCAGAGCAATGTCCTCACTGTTTTTCTGAAAGACCGGCCGCCTTGGCAGCAGGCGCGGTCGTTTCTGGGACGTCCATAGGAGGAAGAGATAGAGCACCATCCAGAGGGGCGTCAGCAGCAGGCGCTTCGACCCGGGGACTCTCAGGAAGGGGGGCAGGGCTCGATTCTGATTCCGGGCCTGAATACTTCGGGAGATTCTGATGGACCGGATGATCGTCAAGAATCCCCGCTTCTTTCAATGCAGCCGGGCATCCTTCCTCAAACAGGAGAGAGCTTATCTCCCCCACCTGTCTTTCATAGTCCTCCGTTGCCCGGTCCACTCCCTTCTGGAAAAGCTGCATGGACTTCGGCCCGAAGCGAAGACTTGAGGTCGGCATGCTCTTTCAGTGACCGCTCCAGCTCAGACTTCTGCCTCGCCAGTTTGGCTGCCGACTCGGCCCTTTGTTTTTCTAGCTCAGTCTCTAGCTCCAGCACCCTCTTTGTCTTCGATCGGACATCCCCTTTTAGCTCGTGGGTCTTGGCCGTGAGGTTGGTGATGCTAGTCACCGCCACCTCATTTTCCACAGTCAGCTCGGCGTTGTTCTTCACCGGCACCAAATGCAATTCGGTGAGCGACGGGATCGGTCAGCAGAATTTTCCCAGCTACGGTTGATGTGACGGAAGGTTCGCCTGTCTGAGGCTCGTCCCCCTGCGATGTTTCGACCCTCCTATAGTAACGGTACCTCGCGTGTAGCCAGAGCTCAGGCGACCGTCTCTCAGGTCAGCCCAGCAGCGCTTCAGGCCGACCCAAAGATAAGATATCAGTCGGCAATTCGAAGGGTGAAAATAAAATGAGCAAAATTGAGGGACGATATTTTACTTGGGAACGACCCCCAAAGTGGCGCGGGACCATGTGCGTTCTGTCCTCAGGCCATCGCCGAACTCCCAGTTCCCCACGAAGCAGAAAGAGGGCATCCCCGGCGTTCTTATTTGAATCCTCCAAGGCCGAGACGAAGCCCTTCCGGAGCTGTTTCACTCGGAGGTAGTAGGTGCCTTCCCCGACCATACAGATATCATATGCATCCTCGATGTCATGGACACCGAGGTTGATTCCTAAAACCTCGTTGAGCTTGGCCGTGCCCATAATGACTTTGTAGCCATTGGGCATCAGTTGACAGGGGGCGAGAGACCAGGTACTGAGGCAAACCCTAAGCAGAGGGTGGAGGGTGCAAGGGGAACCTAACCCCACCCTTGATTACGGAAATCAAGGGGAACAGCATCCAGCCACCGGACAGGGAACGCAGAGCGTAGTCGGAAGGATCCGCCGGCCTGAGGCGGACCTCCTTCGGGATACCATACGCCTCCCTGAATCTAGCTATACCCTCAGGGGTCTCTCACTGAAACTTATGACCAGCCATTTCTACGACTTGGGGTTGAAAAAGGAAGGCGAGAAGAAACCCTAAAGGGGAAAAACCCTAAAGAACCCAGACTCAGGAAGACTTACAGATGGACGAATCAGAGATGGAGATCAATCTGGGCACGCAATATCCTCGACGTTACGCAATCGTCCTCGCCTGAAAATCTCTGGAGAAGTCTTATGAGAGTGAAGATGAGAAATGGAGATAAAGAAGGTAAGGCAGAAGAAGACGCCCCTATTTATAAAAGAAAGGAGGCCTTCTTTGGGCGCCATTTAGGAGTTCGAAAAGGGTCGCATCGCGAATCGCGCCTATCCCATCAATTTGACGGCACAACCAGTCACTGCACTGACGCGTGTCACTGTCAGCCCATTCCTCATGATGACCTACGCGCAATATTAATTACCTTGAGGAGTAGGAACGATGCTAAATAATGATCAAGCACCTCCCAGCAGATTTTCTCTTTATAGCTTCCAAACTCAAAAGACTAGAAACCCTAAGAAGTCAGAAGTTAGGGGGCAATTGTGTGGGGTGATTTTTAAGGTACCAGGATTACGTTAACTTGGGCGATAAGATGCCAGCTAAGCGCGCCCACATGCCGTCCAAACACACCCCGACAATAGGGTCAGAACCTTGGCCGAGACCAGACTTACCTTGGCTATGCCCTGACCTCGGCCACGCATGCTGACCTCGGCTACGCAGGCTGACCTCGGCTATGTTCTGACCTCGGTCACGCAAGCTGACATCGGCTATCCACTCAACCTGGCCAAGGAAGTCAGGTTGCCAGTTGAGATAAATATTGTGGTCGCCTCCCTACTTCTACTACGTCATCAGACACGTGGCTGAGTACGAGCACGCGCGAATGAGATAGATGGGCCATCCCAGCCGTCCACAATCTTCACCAGATCACTGACAAGGCGGCATCTAGCGGCTGTAGCCAAATCAAGGCAGAGCCCGAGGATGGTTCCGATGGGACCTCAATCGCCAATGACTTGGGACATGATCAGGCCCAACATGACATGCATTTAATGTGATATGGGCTGATCGGACTGGCAATAAATGCATTGTGGGCTATGATGGATCCTCATTTATTACTTTGTGCGCTAATGAGATCATTCCTATCAAATCTCCTACAAATCTATGGGCCCACTCCAAGATATCAAGTAAAATCCTCTATAAATATGAGAACATTCCAAGACAAAGGTATGCATACGCACCCCCTCTTGAGCCGTTATTTTGTCTCTCTTTTCCTTTGACCTTTGTGCAAACTTAGGCATCGAAAAGCCCTACGCTGCCTACAGCCAGGGTCCTCTGACCGTTTATTTCTCCCATTTCAGGATCTTAGCAGCTAATTTCCATCATATATTTGGATAAGTCCTATCAGGCACCCTCTAATCTTGTGAGTTATATTTTTTGCACTTACGGCTACAAATTTAAAATGGGAAAATAAAGGCAAATAGTAAAAAAAAACTACATCAATATTTAAATATTAACCATGTAAATAAAGTGTAAAATGTCAAATATCAAAACTTTAACTAATGGATCAAATTTCAATATATATCAAATCTAAAATGTTTAAATTCAAATAAACAATAAGATTAGAAAAAAATAAATAAATCAGTGGCCATCAAGATGGACGGTCATGATCAACTATTAGAGGAGATTTCAATACATATCAAATGTAAAAAGTTTAAATTCAAATAAACAATAAGATTAGACGGTCATGATCAACTATTAGAGGAGATTTCAATACATATCAAATCTAAAAAGTTTAAATTCAAATAAAAAAATAAGATTTGGAAAAAAAAAATAACTCATTGACCATCAAGATGGACGGTCATGATCAACTATTAGAGGAGAATTAGACAGTTGGGCCCACCATGGGTTGCATATCAATATTAAATATCGTTTTGATTTATCATAGCCATCCACAGAGAGATAGAGGAAGATATGATGGTCTTCTTTCAATCCAATTCAAATATAAAATGGGCCTCCATTATTTTGTATTAAGAATGGTTGATCCAACTTGAATAATGCAAGAGAGATGTAGAGATAGTGGAAGATATGATTATCCCTTAAAAATCGGTATTAATTGTTATCCCTTAATCAAAGGTCACAGTAGATGGATTAGCTCTAGTCGGTCATATGTAGATAGGCCTAGTGTTAGGACCCGAAGATAGTAGTGTCTTCATCTATTGTGTCCATGTATATGATGTCTCTATATGCGGATGGATTGGATTTAGTGGCTCACATATAGTTCTACTGGATCCCATTTACATAAATAATTTTATGAAGTTAAATGGATTATTGGGTCCAGCAACAATGGATTGGGTCACATGGATGGAATGGGTCTAATTGGTCACGTTGATAGGCACACGATTGTGAGTGGCTCATATATGTTTATTATCTCCCTCCATTCAATTTCTTTTTCTTTCAGATCTTATCACAATATTAATTACAATGGATAATTGGATACGCATAGAAATCACACAGCATTGATTTCTTTATTATCTATTTGCACTATTTTTTTAATATATTTAGCCCACTCGTTAAATTATATCATAGGTGATATTCAGCAATAAATGTTGCACTAATTTTAGTTGATTTCATATAAAAATTATCCATGATATAATCTTACTAACTGGTTTTAATTAACTGATATCTGTGATATAAATTATGATGGCCTATTGCACTAATATAATTTAATATTTCTAATTGATCATAGCCTATTTAAAAAATCATCTTACAACCCCACCGACCCAACCGAACATGATAAAAAATACCTTGATATAGATGACTCTGTTGATTACCATGTGAAGTTGTGAAGAAGTAGAACGAATCAACTTATTGATAATGCACACTGTTAAAAAAAAAAAGCGCGGATCATAGCCTATTTGTGAACCAAAACATCCAATAACTGGTGCACTAATTTTAGTTGATTTCATATAAAAATCACCATTATATAATCTTACTAACTGATATTAATTAACTGATATCTGTAATATTAAATTATAATGGGCTATTGCACTAATATAATTTAATATTTCTAATTGATCATAGCCTATTTAATATTAAATCTACATTCAAACAACTTCATCTCACAACCCCACCAACCCAACCGAACATGATAAAAAATATGAAAAAAATACTTTGATATAGATGACTCTGTTGATTGCCGTGTGAAGTTGTGAAGAAGTAGAAAGAAAGCAACGATCTTGTTATGCACGGATACTCTTCTTCTGCTGGCAAGGGAATGAAGAGCTTTTCATTGGTTAGGATGGGAAAAAGAAAGAGGCTTCTGCTGGCTAAGGGAATGGAGAGCTTTTCATTGGTTGGGATGGGAAAAAGAAGGAGGACTCCATGCAACTTGAACTGGTGAGAGAGAGAGCACTGGTTATGGAGGACTCCATGCATCTCGATGGTTTTGAAATTTCAAACATATCTTATCGACTTTCTTCCTAAAATGATGAGCCCCACCCTCCCTAGAATTAAGAGATGGTACACAATTGTAGGCTACCACATGTCATCCTCCAAGGAAGTCCCCTGCCGCCACGTGTCGCTCCACTGCGAACTCATCTGTTATCTTTTATATTACTAGCGCTTGAGGGCCCACGCCCAATGCGGGCCTTGTTTAAAGTGTTATTAAGATTTTAAATAGTAATATTCATTTCATTTAAATGAAATATAAATGACTATTAACATATGATTTTTTACACAATCATAGTTAAAATAAATAATTTAAAAGCAATTGTTTTAATGATTAAATAACCAAAATGAACATTATTTTGTAGTTGGATAATGGAAAAGTTGTAGGATATTTATGAAGAATGAAACATATAAAAGTATTATGGTATTAAAATACGAATTCACCTGCTGCTTTAATATATATAATTGATGCATGATTGTGCACGTTCTACCATAGGGCCTACAATGCACAATCATCTTTATTATTATTTTGACATTAATTAACACATCTCTACATATCATGGACCTGGGCTAAGCACCGACTTATGATGCTAGGAGGACTACAATTTTTGCAGACTGTAACTTATTCATAAATTAAATTGCAGTGGTGGGAGATTAATAATTAGTGATAATGAATATGCCAAGAATTCATCATAGAGTGGGGCATCTTCATTTTATTCCGATAGAATATTATTTTCTCCAACAATAGTACATATCATGACTTTTCCAAAATAAAAGAACTATACATACAAAAATCACAAAAAATGGTAATAAAAAAAATCTAAGAGGACTACAATTTTTGCAAACTATAACTTATTCATAAATTTAAACTTAATATTTCTTTATAATATGATAATAAAAATACATATATAATAAATAGTGATAAAAGGCCCTGTTATATAGAATTTAAATATGTTGGATTGGTTTGATCAATCACTCACGTTTTTAGAAACATGGTATCTCTCAATGATCTGAAATACAAAAAATACATTAACAATTAAATCGAGAATAAAATAGATCTGATCAAAATATGTACCAGAATGCAGAAGAATCTTGCGTTGGATCTCTAGAGAGTTTTTGACCTATAAGAAGAAAGAAAAATGTGAGGATAAAAATATAAAGAGTGGTGATGACAACAAAATTGTAACGCCCCAAAATCCGGGCGCCTCGAATCTCGGGGCGCTACGAGAAAGTACCTAAGAGATGCGGAAAATCCAATAATATAATCAAGTGTGAATCTCATATGAGCAGGTAAATGGACAAGGCCCTAAAATTTTGTTTCACTTTAAAAGATTACAAGGTACTTTCCATAATTAAACTAACTATTCAGTCCTAGGCCAACACGGCCAGCTACAAGAAAAGGAAAGAATAGAGATCTATATGATAGACGCCTCACGATGCACCAAATGCATCATTCTCTGAACCCTGCGGCAACGGATCAGTCGCCAAACAAACCACCAATCAAGAAAGCGGAAGAGAAGATACCTGAAAACACCAAGGATTGGGTCAGGCTCGATGAGCCAGGCAAATAGGCATGTTTAGATGGCAATACATTATATAATTAGATAGGAAAGAGGACCATACCTGATCCCAGCTGTACCTGCATGATTAGTATCTCGATAATAATATAGAATATCAGAGTGCAACAGAAAACGGTGTAGAGTGTAGTGCATAAACGAAAATCGAGATATTGATATAACAGATGTTTGATACAACCTAACAAGTAGATAAGAGAAGCTATCAAAACATCGGATAAACCACACAAGCACATCAGAGTCATCAGTAGCAGAAGTAAACAGAGGAAGTGACATTACCAAAGTCGTATCAATCGCATCCAGATCCAACCGTATCAACGGCGGCAGTTAAAGACAATAAACAATGATATCCATAATATATAATATTCATACATCCAATATACATACATAGAAGCACACCAAGGTACGTCCACAGTTGAAGTACAAAGGACGTGGGGGTCAGAGCCAGCCCATCGTCATCGTCCCAACAACTGTCGATTGACACCAACCATGGGGGTCATAGCCACCCACAGTTGTCGTCACGTCGAATAAGAGCGTACAAGAATCCATCAATGTCCATAGCCACAGCCAAGTCACAGCCATTGGTCTTACGTGCTATCTCAACCAACAATATCCATAGCCACGGCCAAGTCCCAGTCATTGGACTTACGTGCTAGATCAATATCACCATCCATCCATACACCCGGTCCGAGCGCCGGCGGTCTCAGTACCCCACCCACACCTGGTACCTACTGTGTCAATCACATCACAATATCAAAGTCCATGCCGGCATCATAACCCTCGGCAGACTAATCAATATCAATGTCCATGCCGGCATCATAACCCTCGGCAGACTAATCGTACAACCACAGATCTACAGATCACTAGGTGGGGGTACTCCGAACTAGATAGCCTTATTTTCCTTAATATGAGATGATAATAGTCAAGGGTACGAGACACGGAGTTCGGGTATAGCTAGCCCATCCTTGTGGTTCTCAACAGTTAATAATGCATACCTTTGTAAACTCCGCTTCTCTATACGCTTAATTAGTATTATCTCAATATACAGTCCGTCTATCAGTATCTATCGTTAAGTTCCCAATATTATCGGTCAGGACTTCAAGTGCCATGTCCTGACATCTCATCCAATACAGACCGTGATCATGTATCAGAGCCTAAGTGCAATGCCCTGATTTATAGTACCTCTCAAGGCCTACATCCAAGGTTCGGATCTACCAGCCAGCCTTAGTGTCCGTTTCATCAACATAGATACCACACATCCCAAATCCATCGATGATTGCTGCCCCTCTATTCAGGTCTAAGGTCCCACTCCACCTAAGACATTGATCACGGAGTCCCAGATGCTTATTAAGTATCCTTGGTGCTCCTGTAGGTATTTAGCATCATAAGACATCCATAACCCTTGAATCAGGTTCCGTTTTACAACCCAAGACCCTACTTAGATGGCTACACGGGTCAAGGTTAAGCCCGGCCCTTGACTCGTGTATAGCGTATCCCAAATAGTCCAAATGGAAGGTCAACGGGGCCCACACATGATCAAATCATAAAAGGGTACAAATCTGGGAAATGTCAAAGTATACACTGAGCTCGGCCAACCTACACTGAGCTCGGCCAACCAGACACTGAGCTCGGCCAAATTGTTCTGAGCTCGGCCAACCAGGCACTGAGCTCGGCCAACCAGGCACTGAGCTCGGCTAACCTGCTCTGAGCTCGGCCAACTAGGCACTGAGCTCGGCCAAACTGCTCTGAGCTCGGCCAAACTGCTCTGAGCTCGGCCAACTAGGCACTGAGCTCGGCCAACCTGCTCTGAGCTCGGCCAACTAGGCACTGAGCTCGGCTAACCTGCTCTGCCTAGCTGAATACTGTTGCAAGTACCGTAATTCCTGGATTTCTCCCTTTTCATTCCAATATTCACCAAACACTTCCAAACATCAAACACATCTCCTATATCATGATCTCATCACAAGTGGGCCATTGATCTTCCAAATGAGGGATTCTCATCCATCAATGGCCAAATACACATAAAAAGAGCTTAGACTAACAATTCTATACATCTTATCATCCAATCAACCATCCAAATACAGAAATCATGCCAAACATCCATAAAAGGCAGTAATTACCAATCTAAGCATGTTAATCAACTTAATTAAAGAATCTAAGCATGTCTACTTGCCTTTCGTTGGAGATGCCCAAATCCAAAAGCACTAGCTCAAAGCCCAACAAATCAAACCTAAGGAATAATTAGCAAAGTAAAACTAAATTAAAACATAAATCAATGGGAAGCTCTAAGCTACTAAACACACTACTACACCCAATTATTAATCCAAACCTAAGGGGAAGAAGGGCTTACCAAACAATGAAGGGAATGGGGTGGTGGCTTGCAAATTGGAGATGAGAAGCTTGTGGGGTCCATGCGGAGATGATGGTGATGATCGAAGGTTGTGGGGCCCACTTGATTGGTGGCCCACTAAATTAGTGGTGATGATGGTGGTTCATTGGGTAAGGGAAAGGGTGAAAACAGAAAGAAAGAAAGAATGGAGTACAGAGAGAGAGAATTAAAAAGAGAGAGAGATAATGGTGAGATGGGTGCTCAGTCTTGTGGGCAGTGAGTGAAGTGAGTGAGGGAGAGAGAAGAAAGAGAAAGAATAGAGAAAGAAAGAGAGAAACAGAGAAAGGGAAATGGGGGAAATAGAGAGAGATGGAAATGGAGAATTAGAGAGAAAGAGTAAGACAGTGAAGGGGAAGAATGGGGAAAACAGAGAGAGAGAGAGAGGGAAAGAAATGGAAAATAGAGAGAAATGGAGGGGCTGGGTAATTTCGTTGGCTGGGAGGAGTGAGAGAGGATTAAGGGAGAACGAGAAAACAGAGAAAGGAAACAGAGAAACAGGGAAGGGAAGAAGAAACGAAAAATGGAGAAAAGAGAGGTGGAGTGGCTGCCAGTGATCGAGGAGATCATCCACGGCGATGGCGATGGCGCCGTGCTCGGAGTCCGGCGGCAGTGGGCGGCAAGGGTTGAGAGAAGAAGAGATGGATGAGGGGAATGAGGGAAAGAGAGAACCGAGATGAGAGAGGAGAAGAAGATGGCCGGCGTTGTGATGGCGACGACGGCGTCCGGCGAAGTGGCAGCAAGCCGTGAGGGAGGAAGAGAGAACGAGAGAGATGAGAGAAAGAGAGGAATGAGAGAAATGGAGATGGAGGGGCTGCTGTGTTGTGTTGGTGTGGAGTGAATGAGGAGAGGGGAAAGGGTCTCCATCGTGACCTAGAATAGGGAATGGGGAAAAAGGGGAAAATGAGATGGGGGGTGTGATGAGAGTGAGATGAGTGAGGTGGGGCTCACATGGGATTAAGGTGGGGTAGGGTTTGACTAAAGTGCCCTCTTAATTAATGGGTAATGGGTCAGGCCACGGGTAGTTGGGTCATCCTAAGGTTAAATTCATAATTGTCCAAGGGAAGCCCATCTGTAATTAGGATAACCTATGGTTGACTTGGTCAAATTGGGTCCCACCAGGTATGTCTAGGGACGGGTCCTCACATGACAACAAAATAATAAAAAAAAACTGTTAATAAAATACGTTTTTAACAGAAAAAAACATAAATCAAAATAAACCGGCCTCTTCATCAAAATATAATAATAAAAATAGAACTACATGAAAAAAACTAAACAGAAAAAAAATAAAGAAACATAGATCCTATGTTTCACTCATATAGGGCTATATTAAAAAAAAAAGCGGCCTCTTTATCAAAATATAATAATAAAAATAGAACTACATGAAAAAAATAAATAGTATTAATAAAAAAAGGAATGATTGTAAAAAATAAACATAAAAATATATAAAACATAAATCTAAATAAATCGGTCTTGTCATCAAAATATTATAATAAAAACAGAACTATATGAAAAAAAACATAAATTATATTAATAAAAAAGGAATGAATGTAAAAAATTAAAAAATAAAAAATAAAAAAACATTAATCTCCAAAATCAATGCGGCTGAAATGCGTGGCAAGAGTATCTTATGAATCTTAAAAGAAGTGAAGTAACTTATAAACATAAACAAAGATAAAAAAAATAAACCTGACAAAGAAAATAGAAATATTTATACCCTCGTTAATGCTAAAAAGATCACCAAAATCAATGCGGCTGAAATGCGTGATGATCATTATAAATTTTTAAAATTAAAGTGAACCGGAAAAAATACCTTTAAGTTGATAACTTTGTTTTCTTCTTGAACCGAGATGAGGATTTGCAAAATCTAAAATGTTTAAATTCAAATAAACAATAAGATTTGAAAAAAAAAAAATAAATCAGTGGCCATCAAGATGGACGGTCATGATAAACTATTAGAGAAGATTTCAATACATATCAAATCTAAAAAGTTTAAATTCCAATAAGCAATAAGATTAGACGGTCATGATCAAGTAATAAACGAGATTTCAATACATATCAAATCTAAAAAGTTTAAATTCAAATAAACAATAAGATTAGGAAAAAAATTAACTCAGTGACCATCAAGATGGACGGTCATGATCAACTATTAGAGAATTAGACAGTTGTGCCCACCATGGGTTGCAAGGAGAGTGGAAAGTGAGGAGGAGGTGATGGGTGCCTGCACAGTGGGCTGGGCCGGGTGTAGGAGAGAAAGGGAGGATGGAGAGCAGGGAAAGGAGAAGGGGAAAGGAGGAAGGAAAGAGAGGGAGGAGGAGGAGGAGGGGGGCAGCAGGCTGTTGTGGGTGATATGGAGTGGGGGTTGCAGGGAGGGTGGAAAGTGAGAGGGCGGAGGTGATGGGCGCCTGCACAGTGGGCTGGGCAGGGCGTGGGAGAGAAAGGGAGGATAGAGAGCAGAGAAAGGAGAAGAGGAAAGGAGGAAGGAAAGACAGGGAGAAGGAGGAGGAGTGGGGGCAGCAGGCTGTTGTGGGTGAGATGGAGTGGGGGTTACAGGGAGGGTGAAAAATGAGGAGGTGAAGTGAATTCCCTAAAGCTAAGTTTGGTGGACTCCAAAGTCCAAACCTTAATGAAACATGACTTTTAAATGGAACATATCATTTCCCAATAAGCCTTCGATATTGATGATAACATACCGCAATTCCTTTACAATTTATTCAGCTTTAATCCTATAAATTTCTCAATTGATTCCCTTCAAAGTCCCACTAATTTTCCTACTTCTTAATGCCCCATAAGACGATAAATAAATAAAAAAAAAAAGCAAGCATCATTAATAGGAAACCCCACAAAAAAAGTAATGTAAAAGGGTAGAAAAAAAAATCCACCAAGATCAGCGTCGACGTCGTTGCCCAACTGTTTATGCAGTATTGCTAAATGGTAGAATAAGCGACGACGTCGTATTTTCGTAAAATCTTAAAACACTTGGTCCCATTGAGCGACGTCGTTGACGCTTGTCGAAAAAGAGCAAAAGAAGAGAAAAGTTTGGCGGGGATACCAGATTAGTAGCATATAAAGTAATGTCTCTCTTTTTCATCTAGTGACCATCTAAGGTCCTTTTTCAGGTAAATTCCTCTTAAATTTGTCATAACTTGTAAAATATCTCCAAATTCCAATGTCAAACGAAGATGATTGCTTATTTGGCTCTCCCTCACCACAAAAGAAAAGGAAAAAAAAAGAGAAGAGGCGTGCTTGAAAAAAAAAGTTTTTTTTTTTTGACAAAAATAAAACCCTAGGTATATAATTTGATATTTCCAAATTCCAACTGCTTATTTGTCCGGATCTGCAATTGTTTTTTTTTTTTCTGCTATAGTTCCTATTTCCTTCGTTCTATTTAAGTAAGTTGTTTTTAAGTTTTTATTGGTTCCTATATTTCTATTTAAAGTGATTCCATCATTCCCTGCCTTAATTGAGAATTAGCACTTACTAGGGATTAATTAATTAATTAATTAATTAATTTTATTATCGGGAACGAACGTCCGTCGTCGTCCTCGTGCCATGCGAAAAGGATATTTTTTTTATTTTTATTTTTTTTTAAAGTTACCCTCTCTTATAAATTTATTTACTTCCCAGATAGAAATAGAATCCCTTGGATTTTGTTTATTTTTACCGCTTCTCCTTGTCCTTGTTTCCGCCCGTTTATTTCGTCTTCGACCGTATCATCCCGATCCCGATCCGATCCTGACTTGCAGAGAGAAGAAGAAGAAGAAGATCACGAACGAGGTTTGCTTTCGATTTCTAGCCCACGCCACCACCCTACATGCACGTTTCTTTTTCCCACTTGTACGCAACGGAGCTCGCTTGCTTCAGATTTGGGTTTTATCACCTCTGTATGTATTTTTGTTATTTCAATTAATTACTTTTAATCTTATCTCTTTGCGATCGCTAATGTATGGGGATATGAATGATTCTTGAAAGTTAGGGTTTCAAATTTCTGCCCAAGAAGAACTAAAACTCTCAATGACTGCCTGCACGTGGCTTATGTGAAGTAGCAGTGATAAAAGATTAATTTTAAAAAAAAAAATTAAATCTTTCCATGCTTTCTTAGGTTTGGAAGCAAGATTCATTCATTGGTCTCTTATTGCGTTTACTACTGCATGCTTCTTTCATGGTTTTTGCGGTAGAGCTGAACTTCAATCAGGGGAAGGGGAATGGTAAGAAACGGTGGATGAGATGCATTGCTAGCCTAGCAGCCACTAGCAGAGTGGGGGTTGGGGGGGGTTTGGTAGCTCTGTCCCTAAGAACAAATTTTGCTTTGCGTGTGTGAATGGTAGCTTTCTCTTTTTTCTAAAAGTAAAGGAAGTTATATCATGCTTTCATTTCCATATTGTGCGAGAAAACAATTTCTCTATGTAATTTGCAGTGAGAGAATGGCACCTGATACTCGTGCAAGTAGGAAATTGAAGGATGGAGAAAGCAACATCTCAAAGAAGCACAAATACAATGGTGGAAAATCAAAGGATTCCAGTGAGACCTCTAATGCTAAGGATTCCAGTGAGACCTCTAATGCTAATGCTGGCTCTACAACAAAGGGGACATACAGCCTGAGAAGGTCTGTCAGAGAAACACCTTCAAAGAAACAGAGGTCCTCAAGTCCTCTTGGGACACGTAAGTCTGAGAGACACGAGAATCAGATTTCACCTACTCCAGTCAATAGGAAGTCAGAGAGGGTCCAGAAGAGAAGAGTGCAAAATCTACAAAGTAGGTCAGAGAGAGGTGAGAAGCACCCCTCCTTGAGGAGTTCATCTTCCAAGAAATCTGCAAAGAGTTCAAGTTCTTTGGGTACAAAAAGGAAAACGGTGAACAAAGGGAAAAATGGGAAACAGGTGGCAACGGGTGCCGGAGAACAAAGAAAACATGAGAAACAGGATACGCTCGCTGACATAGTACTGAAGAATAAGAAGAGGCTGGATGCACGCAGTTACAGGGAATTGTTAAAGCCACTGGGGAAGAACGTTAAGCAGCCAGGTTGGATAGTTTCTTTGCACCAACTCATTATTCTATTTATTATTTCCATCTTAACTTTACTGTCCCTTATGTTTTCTTATCAAGGGGCATAATTGGTCTTATTTATTTGTTATCCTATTTGAAATTGCAGAACTTGGTAAGAAGCGGAAGAGAGAGGAGAATTCATCCCACAAGGATGCTGCTGGTAGTCCTAAGGAAACTAAGGGGGATGCAAATAAGTGCCTTAAGAAAATTAAGGGGCCTGCAAATAAGTGCCTTCGTAAGAAGGAAGATGAGCTTGCTAAGGAAATTAAGGGGGCTGCAAATAAACGCCTTTCTAAGAAGGAACAAGGGTATTCTACGGACATTATGAGGGGTGCGAAAGAGGAGCCGAGAGGAAAAAGATTACGGAAATTGGGTGAGGAAACTGTGGAAAACTATAGTTCTGGTCCTGTAAGGGATGACTTGCCCCAAACTTCAGAGTGTACACTTTGTACTTCTGAATTGTGGCCACCTTTGTCTGATGTTATTTTGGATACGCATGGAAAAGATGTGGCTTTAAAAGATGGTGATAAGGTCTCCATGAGGGAAGACTTGCCGCCAACATCAGATTGTATGCTAGCTACTTCTGAACCATGCCCACCTTCATCCGATGTTATTTTGGAAAGGGTTGAAACAGAAAGGTATCTTCCCTTGTTTTCTTTCCCTTGCTTCATTTGATATATTGAAACTATCTATATTAAGTGCTTTGCTTATGGAATAAGAAAAATATGTTCACGAAAACTATGTTACACATAGATCTATTGCTTGGAAAATTGTCACATCTTTCGAATGAATTGAGTTTCCAACAACGGCATCGAGGCTAAAAAACAGTCATCCATATTCTTGATTTGTTAATAAGAAGGTACGAAGAACAAAAAATAGAAATAGAAATATACAAACAGAAAATAGCAAGAGAAGATCCAAAGCCAGTTGGGCATGTGATTCATGATGGACCCAATTGTACACATAACTCATCTCACCATGATTGTCCTTTTGAATGAGGAAAATCAGAGGGTAGATGCTTGTCAGCTAATGACATATCTAGATGTTCCTGAATGCTATATTACAATAACTGATAACAATTGTTAAGTAACCATAGCCCTATAGACTACCATACCAATCAAGAAGAAGCACATAATTGCAGACTCATCCAGTGGTAATCATAATAGCTTTAAAGTATCAATTATTTAATCTGACAACATAGCTGATACAAAGTATGAATGATTTAATTTAACTACATAACTGATGAAAAAAAAAAAAAAAACCTAAAAAAAAACCCTATTCAAACTTAGAAGGCCTATATGGTTGGCACTTCTTTGTTGCCAGTTCGTATGCTCTGAATTGACCATTTCTTTTTCTTCGTATCATGTCTTCAATTTTGATCACTTGATTAGGAATGAGGAGATTAGGGGCAAAGTAGGAATAGCACCGATTGGAGATAAAATGAGAGAAAATCGACTGAGATGGTTTGGCCATGTTAGAAGGCGTCCAACGGAGGCACCTGTTAAAAGGTGTGAAAGCATGGAGATTGCCAGGAGTAGGAGAGGGAGAGGGAGACCCAAGAGAAGTTGGAAAGAAACTATTAAACATGACCTTGTTTACATGGATCTAACGGAGGACATGACCCTAAACAGATTTGATTGGCGTCGTCAAATCCATATAGCCGACCCCACCTAGTGGGAAAATGCTTGGTTTGGTTTGGTTTGGTTTATTGCTATCATCTCTCTGCATTATTCAATGAGAAAATTGTCCAGCTATATGGGGGATTATGTGTTCTTTGCTATTGCTGGTGGAACATGGTGACGAAGCTGTCTTCTTTGCTATTGCTGGTGGAACATGGTGTTTGTATACAAGCTTGTGAATTTTAGTATTGTTACTATCAATGGACACATTTTTTTTTTCTTTTTCTTCTTCTGCTTTTGGATGTCACAATGACTGCGCTGCTTGCATTTATCTGCATACATCGGGGAACATTTATAATAGTATCTTGTTAAATAATTTATACTTTTTTTTCGGTGGACAGGTTAGGCTATGATTCACAACACCAGGAAGTCTCTTGCAACACAAGAAATAATGATTTATGTGATATCTCATTAGCAAAGGTTTGTTTTATGTATTTCCTTTTGTTTTTCTTATATAGTATTATGTCTAAACGCCTTTTCTTTTGTTTGTTTTCTTATTGCTACAAGGTCTATACCTTTATCTTCTGAACATAAATTTCTGGACGTGGTGACTTTTTGGATGGTGTATGACTTCCTAGCTTCAATTCTTTAACTCTTTTCTTTCCGAATGGTAACAATGTCAGTAAAAAAATTTGTAATATATATATTTTCAGATTGATACCAAACCAAACCAAACCAAGCCTTTTCCCACTAGGTGGGGTCGGCTATATGGATTTGACGACGCCAATCAAATCTGTTTAGGGCCATGTCCTCCGTTAGATCCATGTAGGCAAGATCATGTTTAATAGTTTCTTTCCAACTTCTCTTGGGTCTCCCTCTCCCTCTCCTACTCTTGGCAAACTCCATGCTTTCACACCTTTTAACAGGTGCCTCTGTTGGACGCCTTCTAACATGGCCGAACCATCTCAGTCGATTTTCTCTCATTTTATCTCCAATCGGTGCTATTCCTACTATGCCCCTAATCTCCTCATTCCTAATCCTATCTCTCCTTGTGATCCCGCACATCCATCTTAGCATTCTCATCTCCGCAACTTCCATCTTCTTGACATGATTATGCTTTACTGCCCAACACTCTGATCCATATAACAACACTGGCCGTACCGCCACCTTATAATACTTTCCTTTAACCTGA
Source organism: Litsea cubeba (assembly GCA_012931725.1). Classification (NCBI taxonomy): domain Eukaryota; kingdom Viridiplantae; phylum Streptophyta; class Magnoliopsida; order Laurales; family Lauraceae; genus Litsea; species Litsea cubeba. The sequence goes on along the minus strand of CM022947.1, from coordinate 139,325,068 downwards.
GGGGGACTTTCCGATCACACAAGACCCCCGAAGCACTCCTCCATTTGGTCCACCCGGCTTGAATCCTGTGACTTACATCAGTATCAATCCCTCCATCCTGTTGCACCATAGATCCAAGGTACCTAAAGTTTTCTTTCTCTACTATCTTTTGTGTGCCCAAACTTACTTCTATGTTACTAGGTGTCCTACTTTGACTAAACTTGCATTCCATATATTCCGTTTTGCATCGACTTAGCCTAAACCCTTTTGTCTCTAATGTTTTCCGCCACAATTCTAGTTTAACATTCACTCCTTCTCTCGTCTCATCCACTAAAACATTGTCATCTGTAAATGGCATACACCACGGCACCTCATCCTGGATATGTCTTGTAATCTCATCCATAACTAGGGCAAACAAGTACGGGCTTAACGCTGAGCCTTGGTGTAGACCAATCGTGATAGGAAACTCCTTAGTTTCGCCACCAGTCGTCCTTATAGATGTCACGACTCTATCATACATATCCTTTATCGCCTCAATATAAGCGACACAAACTCTTTTCTTTTCCAGAACTTTCCAAAGAATCTCCCTAGGAACCCGGTCATAGGCCTTCTCCAAGTCAATGAACACCATATGTAAATCTCTCTTACCTTCTCTATACTGTTCCATTAACCTCCTCAGGAGAAAGATAGCCTCCATGGTTGATCTCCCAGGCATGAAACCAAATTGATTCTCTGAAATATTTGTTGTTCTTCTTAGTCTTCTCTCAATAACTCTCTCCCATAATTTCATCGTATGGCTCATCAATTTAATCCCGCGGTAGTTCGCACAGTTCTGAATATCTCCTTTGTTCTTGTATATGGGTATAAGAATACTTTTCCTCCATGCATTAGGCATCTTCTTGCTCTTTAGCACTGCATTAAAAAGCTTTGTCAACCAACTAATACCATCCTCCCCCAAGCACCTCCAGACCTCAATAGGGATACCATCTGGCCCAACCGCTTTCCTTCTTCATTCTTTTTAATACTTCTTTAACTTCTTCCCTACTGATTCTCCTATAGAACATATGATTCGCTTCTTCTCTAGAAATGGTAAGCTGCCCCAATTGTATGTCACTACTACTGCTTTCGTTAAATAACTTGTAGAAGTAGCTCTTCCAACGCTCCTTTATCTCCTCTTCCTTTACTAATACATTTTCATCCTCATCCTTAATGCATTTAACTTGGTTTAAGTCCTTGGTCCGCCGATCTCTAGTTTTAGCAAGCTTGAATATCTCTCTTTCGCCTTCCTTAGTGTCAAGTCGCCTATATAGCTCCTCAAATGCCTTTGCCTTGGCCTCACTAACTGCCTTTTTGGTTTCTCTTTTTGCTTCTTTATACCTCTCCAAGTTCGCTTCAATTCGATCCTTTTGCCAAGTTTTAAAGCACTCTCTTTTAACTCTTATCTTGTCTTGGACGGCTTCGCTCCACCACCATGCCTCTTTCTGTACCGGAGCACCCCCTTTAGATTCTCCTAAGACTTCTTTCCCTACCCTCCTAATACACTCTGCTACCTTATCCCACATATTATTTGCACTCTCATCTGTCGCCCAAACGTCTTCCTCTAGTACTCTTTCCCTTAAAGCTAGTTGCTTATCACCTTTCAGGTTCCACCATTTAGTCCTTGAGCATCTATACAACTTCTTTTTTCTAGTCCACCTTTGTAACTGCACATCTATGATCAACAACCTATGTTGGGAAGTCAAGCTCTCCCCCGGTATAACCTTACAATCTTTACAAGCTAAACGGTCTCTTTTCCTAGTTAAGAAGAAGTCAATTTGTGTCCTCGATGAGCCACTCTTATAAGTCACCAAATGCTCCTCTCTCTTTCTAAAAAATGTGTTAGTTACCATGAGATCATAAGCCACTGAAAACTCCAAGATATCCTTCCCTTCTTCATTTCTATTACCGTACCCATGTCCCCCGTGTACTCCTATGTATCCATCTACGTCACGTCCTACATGACCGTTCAAATCACCTCCTATGAAGACCATCTCTCCTTGGGGTATCTCTAGTAGCACTCCTTCCAAGTCTTCCCAAAACTTCTCCTTATGTCCATCTCCTAAGCCCACCTGGGGGGCATAAGCACTAAATACGTTCACTATCTCTTCTCCTAACACTAACTTAATTACAATAATCCTATCTCCATAGCGCTTTACATTCACTACATCTTCCTTTAAGTCCTTGTTTACCACTATGCCGACCCCATTCCTCGATCTATTAAGTCCCGTATACCATAACTTATACCCGGTCCTCTCAATCTCTTTAGCTTTGTGTCCCACCCATCTTGTCTCTTGCAAGCAAGCAATTGCGATTCGTCTCCTTTCCATTGTATCCACCACTTCCATAAGTTTCCCAGTTAGGCTCCCAATGTTCCAAGTGCCCAATCTCAGCCTTCTATTTTGGACTAGCTTCCTTACCCCCCACACTCGCCCAATAAAGTGTGAGGACCCTTGCCTATTTAGCACTGCACCCGGGCGCCGATGCAGCGGTCCTTGCTCACTTATCACTGTACCCGGACCATACAGCGCGTCGCTAAGTAGGGGACGCCCCAACGAAATTTCATTAGGCTAAAAAACCGAGAGTATGCTGGCTGTCGGCACTAACGCACAACCCTCTCCTTTGCCGGCGGGACCGGCTGATGTCAAGGATACCCAACAAGCGGAGTTATATTTCAGATTGATGAGAAGTTATATTTGACAAAAGGGAGTAAGGGGCAAGGTCCAAGCAGAAAGGGGGAACATTCACCCTTAAATCCCCTGTTTTGACATGTATGAACAAATCTTTCGAGAGGTGGAGGCTGCTATGCCACTCAGAGCAGTGATGGCATTGCATTGCCAAAATCCATCTCATGATGCGGTGTTACTTTTTTAGCCAGAAAACCCGCTTCCTTGTTTGCATAATAATAAATGTGGTTGAAGAAGGCTTGTTATGGAGGGTGGATAGATGTGGAGCCTTCACACACATCTTGAAGCCATGCCAATGGAGTCTTCACTCATTGGGGTTGCCTAGGAGTTTGATGTAGGCCATGGGCCAAGTGCATCCTTGAAGACTCCATCTATCTTTGGTTCCTATCATATCGTGTTCTTTACCTTGTGTTAAGACTCCTTGCGTTGCCAATGGTGAGGACTCCAAAGTCTAGGCATCTGTGGTGAATGTGTGAATACTCCATTCATCGTCGGGTCCCATCAGAGTCTTCACACAAGGCTAAACCACTTTGCATTCACAACAGTGAGGAAAAGAGAAATTTTCTTTGATTTCTTTGTGGAGCACTACAGCCTTTATATAGAGTAGAAGGCACTAATGTTGCCTCTCAGTTAAAGATTACTCCTCCTAATTAGAGAGGGCAATAATCTTTGACTCTCAATTAGTAATTGGTAATCTCTAATCAAGGCTTGATGAGTTAAGATGGACTTAATCCTCTTGATCAAAGATCAGGTGTACAAATTCACCATCGAATGGTTGGATTTCAGATTTCTTTCATTGATCACTGCATAAGTAGGTCATGCAACTGAGCTCTCCACAAATTAGTAGATTGGAGATTGGGCTTCTGTTGACTGTCTTGATGTGTTATGCAGCGCCTTCGGATAATTGGACCATCTAACGGTTTAGATCTTACTGTTAGATCCATAAGAAAGTGTGATCTATCCGTCAATCTCTCATGTGGGCATCCATCGTTGATCAACAAATGCAAAATCATTGCAAAGATTCTTGATAGTGGGATAGGCTTCCAAGCTCATTATAATCCAGGATTCATCATTTGATGCTTCTTTAGACACTTATGGGATGATCCGGATCACTTGATCCATTGGACCTAAAGCTTTCTTTTCTTGATCTACGTTTTTTAAATTCTTCTTTGCCTGTCTCCTCTATCACTTGTTCCTCTCTTGCATTTTCATGAAACACTGGACCGGCTTCTGTAATTTGATATGTTCCATGCATGCTGATTTGGTAGGACATTCAGCCCTATAATGTCCATTTCACCACATATAAGACAATCTGACACATTAGGACAATCAATTGCATAAGGTCTTTTTCCACCATACTTGGGGCAAATTGTAACCATCTTTTTGCGTTGTGGTGGTGGATTAGTCAATGAAACCTTTCCTTTATCATTTATCAGCATCTGGCTTGAACAAGGGTTTTATTGGTAATCTTGCGATATGGAAGGGAATGCTTTTGGTTGAGAAAATTTTGCCTATGTGGTCTCTATTGACGCTCTAGAACTTCCATGAGGTGTTCAAATCTCTTCTCAAGGTAGTTCAAATTTCTCATGATCAAAGACATAGGATCACCCATTCTTAGTCAGTGAACTTGCCTCATTATGACTCACACTTCTAGTGGTCACTAGGAATCTCCAAAAAGGCACAAGATTCAAGATACGATTGCAAATAGAACTTACTCAGTTATTGGAATGAATGAAAGAAAATATTGGAGCCATGCTGTACAGAATGAAACAAAACTAGTCGGTTAGTATGAAATGGAAGATGTTGGATCTATAAAACTGAATGGGGTATGAAATCAGAGCTGGGTGGTCTGTATTTTTCATAAAACATTTTTGTATGGCTGCCAAAATAGGGCCGAAATTGGGGTTTTTTGATGCTGGATATGTTGGGGCAGATAAGGGTAACAGGAGTAATTAATGCTCCTCTGATGGGTTATAGGACTGATTTTGGATCCAGGGAGATGGCAGTACGGTTGCTGTTTTCAGTCAGTTCTTAGGGACTGGTTTAAGCACTTTTTGGGGCGGTTAGAATATGCTCAGATCTGGGTTCAACAGGGTGCTGCTAGGTATAGAAGAATGGGGAGAACTTGGGGACTGTTATGGCATTAGTTAGGAATTGATTCAGGACCAATTTGGGCCTGCCAATCAGATATAAGTACTGGGACATCAGTTGTACTATGGAGACATTTGACTTGTTGATAGTTATAATGCAACTAATAAGCATTGTCTGACCAAGCAAACATTGTGAGCAGTGAGCAGTAAGGAAGAAGATGACCCACTGACTCTGCATTTGCTCAGAACATAAACATGGCTTCACCATGCAGCGCTTGCAGCACCAAAAATTGTTCATAATTCGTTGACACCAAGAAGCGTTGCACGCTCAAAGGCTATTGCCCTCGGATTTTGGTGGGTATACCTTCCCTGACCGGTGCCATGTTTTTGATTTGCAATACCACCTGCCCTGTTGGATAATTTTTTTTTTCATTTTAAAAAAACTATGCATTTTCTCTTACTCGTAATAGGATTCAAACTCACAGCCTCTCATTTTAACTCTTCCAAATATCATCTGTCCACGGCTCTAAAATAGATGTAGTGTCATGGCCAATTACAAAACAAGTGAAGTAGTTATAAATGGGGTGGGGCCTTGGGTGTCCCTAACCAGCTGAGCTATAGCCTCTGACTCTTGACATTATTCGTTTTGAGTTTTTTGATTTTGACTTTGACATTATTACTGTTTTGACTCTTACAGCAGGAAGTGTCTGAAAAAATAGCTCCATTGAGGACTCCCCAAAAGGATAAGATCATCTTCCAGGAAGATAGAATTGGGAAGTTGGACAAAGATGTCTTGGAACAAGCCACTGTACCTCAAAAGTCCGTGACCTTCTCCTTTATTCTTTTTGCCTCTCTCTCTCTCTCTCTCTCTCTCTCTCTCTCTCTCTCTCTCTCTCTCTCTCTCTCTCTCTCTCTCTCTCTCTCTCTCTCTCTCTCTCTCTCTCTCTCTCATATGAATGCTTGAGTTGGTAGTTTGGAACTTTGTCATAATCATGAATGCTTTTGTTATGTAGGCATTGTTTGGTTCTGTAATTCCTCTATTTTACTCTCTCCGAGTACTTTTATTTTTCAGGTTAAGTGACTTGACTGGCTCACTCACTACAGATGAGATCTCGGTTCCTCCAAAAGAGGTTAGTATGGGTGGTCTTATTTCTTTTATGTTTATACAATGAAAAGAACTTGCCTATTGTCCCTTGTTATTTCTTAGATATTCTTGGCATTTTTTCTTGGCTGGATTTGATGTTTGGAAATTGATATTGCCATACGTTCTCTAATTTTTTCACATTAGGATAGAGTGATGCTTGAAGTCAGAGATGGCATAGGTATCGTTGAAGGATGTAGTGGTAATACTCAGCTAAACGAGTCTTCGTTGGACACTCCAAAAGATGGTGACCATAATGCATGTGCCATTTGCAAACTCGGTGGAAAGCTTTTGTGAGTAACCATATTTTTGTTGTTGATTTTGACGCTAAAATTGAACGAAGGTTTGAAACTCGTTTACGTGTTTTTATTTATCGATTTTTTGAAAAATATTTACTTTGGCTGTTGAAAATGCGCTCAATTGCGTGAGAAAGGGTTTTTTTGGTGTGTGCGCGCGGGGCGGTTGGGGGGGGGGGGGGTGGGTGTTTGTGAATAGGACTAATTATAATATACTAAAGCCGAAGGTTTTGAATTCAATTGTGACCAAATTACTTTCAATTTTGATTTTTTTTATTGAGCCACCGTGGTTAAAAAAACTAAAATTGATATAGGTTAAGAGGTTTGATCTCATGACCTCTTGCTTTTTTTAAATAATAACAAACCTAACCACACCACACAATACTTATGTGTAATTAATTGTCAAGACAATATCAAAAGTAGTTAAATGTCAATTACAAGTGCGAGTCCCAAACACACAGAATTCAAGTTCTTAACAATATAAATATCAATTACAAGTGCGAAAGCAGTAAGAGATCAATAGTGCAGAATTCATGTAGAAATCAACAACAGTAATATTGAATATAAATCTGACATGAGTTCTTGTTGATTAAGCTAAATATCATACATTCTACACGTACATCCCATAGCATCATGCATATAAAATAGAGAATCAATAAAGAGATGTAGACACACAATCTATAGTGGTTCGGTCCTTCAACCTACGTCCACTCTCAAGAGCACTACACCTAATGGTCTCTTGGTAGGCCTGTTAATGGGCTGGGCCGGCCGGGCCTGGTTGTCATCCGTCCGAATAGGATGGCCTCAGGTGTCCCAATCCCGGCCCTGAAATATGAACGGGCCTACATCTAATCCCATCCCGTACGGGCCTGGGATGGGACAGGGCCGGGCCTGGGCTTAGCCTGATCCTGGACATAAGGAAAATATTTTCTAATTATTCTTACTGTCTCCAGACACCCGGTGTGAACCAAACTTTAAACCCTCCTCCTTTTTTCCGGACTTGGGACTGGCAATGTAATGCAACAAGCAACATGGCGGAGTTAAAAACTTTTTTTTTTCCTGTGACAGTAGAAAATCAGAAAATCAATAGAAATGAATGAGTATCCTAAATAGGCTATATGCGTCAAGTAATGTCGGAACAGTTAAAACCTTTATTTTTCCCGGTGAAAGTAGAAAATCAGAAAATCAATAGAAATAAATGAGAATGAGTATCCTATATGAGTCAAGTTAAAGTAATGCAAGATCGGTTGAATTTTTTTTTTTTAACCGGTGAAAGTAGAAAATCAGAAAATCAATAAAATAAATGAGAATGATTATCCTATATGAGTCAATTAATGTAAAAAAGAAATCAACATAAATTATTTTTCTTTTAATATGTCTAAAACATCAGTTAGTGCATTCCCATCATTGTCTAAATCACCATCACTAGTTGGGTCATGACTAAACCAATCTTGAGCACAAACTAATGCTTCTACCGTATCTGTTTTCAAAGAAGTCCTATGTGGGTCAAGTACCCTCCCTCCTGTGCTAAATGACTTTGTAGCGGGCCGGGCCGGGCCTGAACGGGCTGGGTTGTTTCTACCCAGTCCCAGTCCCATTTTGGCCGGGCTTTGAAATGTATTGTCCAAGCCCAGCCCACTGGGTTCAAATTTTTTTAAAAGCCCTGTATTTTCGGGCTTGGGACGGCCGGGCCGGGCTTTTTACCCGTTTCAACGCGTCCCATTGACAGGCCTATCTCTTGGTTTCCACTATGTGAAGTTTTCAATAGGCGCATCTCAAACCCATACAACCTAGATTTTTTGATGCGGTGGTTCAATCACACAGGTTCTACTCCACCACAATATTTTATGTAGTGGTTCGATCATGAAGGTCTAATCCACTTTACATATATTGACAATAAAATGAAAAAAACAAACCAAACACTAATAATAACTGTTTCTTTGAAGATCACGTTTGATGCCGAGATCTGGAATCCAGTCTCGAGCTTTAGTTTCTGCAGTTGATGATCTTTGGTGTTGATGATCTCCCAATATAGCACGACCAAGTAGATTTGGCAGTTCTAGATCTAGGGTAATGGCCTAATGGGAGATGTTCCTAAGGTTTGAAAAACTTAGATCTATAACTATTCCACCACAACTCTCTATAATGAGCTTGAATGCTCAATGTGATTTTCCTATGAAGGGACTTAGGGCCTGTTTCTTTTCCAAGCATTTCTGACGGAGTCAGGCTGCTGTGAATTCCTGAATTCCAGTCAGAAAATTCTTATGTTCATTTACTAGAATTCGCAGCATTTGAGCAAGCAGTATTTTGGAATTCCAAAAAGTGGAATTCCCAAATGCTAGCCCCTCCTCCAGCATTACAATTCTGGAATTCCGGGAGGCTTCCTTAGAAACACCGGCTCTTCCTTATCGTCAAAGAAGAAAGATTAATCAATATGAGTTTGGTGGAGATTGAGAACATCTGGCGGGGCCCACTGAGTGATTGATCACAATCTCGTCCGTTACAATGGCCGTACAGGGTTGGGCGATTTTGATGGAGGAGCCTGATCTAAATTTGATCAGTGGAGTCCATATTTTGTAGCAAAATCAAATCCCAGGCGAGAACGTGTTCTCTGTTTGGGAGAAGTTCTGTTGCAGAACGTGTAAGGATAAAGAAGAGAGGGAGGGGTTCCAGCGGTCTGTGAGTATATGAGAAATAGTGTGGCCACCACCCTCCTTTTTAGTTTCTAGAAAAGTGGAGAAGAATTTCATACACAGGATTCAGTCCTACCGGTCTGTGAGTGCATGAGAAATAGTGTGGCCACCACCCTCTTTTTTTAGGCGAGAATGTGTTTTCTAGAAATGATTTCATACACAGGATTCAGTCCTACCGTTGTTGGCAATTTCTGATGAGACCCACTCTTTGGCTCATGGACATGTGATTAATTTTTGTATGAATGTTGTTTTTATTTTTTATTTTTGCTACTTGAATTGTGAAATTGGTATGTATATAATGCATACATGAGTAAAATTCCAGTAAAAAATCCTTATAGTTATGAAACAGAGAATTCAGAAAATCCAGGAATTCATGAATTCTTCGGCATAAATTCAGACATAAAAGAAACAGGGAATTCAGAAATGACAGAATTCAATAGCATTTCAGAATTCCAGCATTTAAAATCCCAGACAGCCACCAGACATGAATTCCAGGAATTCTAGGAAAGAAACAGGCCCTTAGAGAGGTGGAAGAAAGATTTGATGGATGGCTGGTAGATATGTTTTACTTTTCTGCAAAAATTCTCTCTGAAAAGGCTTTAATGGTCGTGTGCATAGATCTGAATGCGGAACCATATATTTATAGATTTTGAGTTTCGGTTGACCGGGCAAAACCTTCGGTTGCCCGAGGTGCCAAAACAGGCAGCACAACTCATGCACATCGGCTAGGTTGACTCAAATCCATATCCATTTCAGTTGACTGAGGAACACTTCGTTCCCCCGAGACCCTACGAGCTTCAAAAGCAAGCTCTTTGATAAATAAACTGAAGGAAAGCTTCGGTCCTCCAAAGGGTCTTGCGGTTGACCGACACAACCAACTTTAGGCCCCCGAGACCATCAGCACTCAAAATTGAGCTATTTGGAAATTAGACCAAAGTACGATCACAGGCACCCGAAGGGGTGCTTCGGTCCACGAAGCTAAAGAGCCTAGTCCCTCGAAGAACTGGAGAAGCCTTTAATAAAAAGGTATTCTATTGGCCACTTAGACTAGACATATTTTAACCAAATTCACTAAGTGTCTTAGGGCCTGTTTCTTGTTATTTACTAAGGGTCAATTTTACATATTGTTTGGCACATATTAAGGATATGACTTGTTGTAGCAATGCTTTCCATGATCTGAGCTTCTGGTCTTTTGAACTTGATCTGACTGTTGTGGCTTTCCAGCTGCAATGTTGTGAACTCGTCACAGAACTGACACGACTATATAAACTAGTCAAGGAATTGACAACATGAGGAAGTGACAGATTTAACTATGACACTAACAGCTGTCAACTTTTTATGCTGGGTGTTGGCATTAAGTACCATCTTTTTAAAAATGAAATGTTATGATTTTTAGTATGTTTTTTTTTTTAAAATTTTGTCAGCTATTTTCGTGAGGTATTGTTTTTAAATAGCTCCATATGTTTGGTTTCAACATCAAGTCCCTTGAGCAGTCATGCTAATGATAATTATTAACAATAATTAATTTTTTAATCGAGATTTTTTTATCCTACCCCTGTTCATAATTAGTAATTAGGAATCCCCCACCAAGAGGAAAAGAGTAAATTCTTCTTTCGACAGAATGAAATTGGGAAAAAATCTATTTTTGTTCCCTTCTTTCACATTAAATTTTGATGAGACCATTAAAAAAAAATTAAATTTTGATGAGACACAAACAGGATGGATATACCTTTTCATGACAGTGGTTTTCATCTAGTTCCATTTTCATTAATTTCATTAATTTTAATGATTTTAAACCAGTGTCTTAAAATGTTGAGGTGTGAGCGAGGTGTTCCAATTGCAAAGTGTGTGAGTTGGTACGATTAGGGACTACATCTTGAGAAAATTCTTTAATCTATTTTGTTGAGAATAATCAATGGCTATTTATAAAGTACTACCAAAGATAGCAACTCAATCTAAGGAGACTTGATCACATCCATAAGGGGAAGCCTAATCCCATATTTCTTAGGAAGCTTTAATCACATACTAACACTAGTCTAATATAACACTAAATTAATCTAATCTTATTCTTAGACAATCATATTCTTATAATTACAAGTTAACTCATTATTACAAATAAACCCGCACTGTTTCTCAACATACCCCCTCAAGCTGGTGCATATATTCTCTATGTTGAGCTTGGAATAACCATTATATCTCTGCTTCCTTTTGTGACTGCTTTGATGAAGATTGTCTGTCAACTTGGTTTTCAGCACTTTATGATGGATCTTTGATATCTTTTTGCAACCTGATTGTGCGTAAAAATATAACTGCTCAATCAGCAACACTGTTGCTTCAAAACTGCACGTTGTTATGCTACGCTACATATCTGAGGAGGCTAGAATGCTTCACAGTTCACAACATTACACAATCATTCTTAGTGGTGGGCTTTGACGAAAGCCTCAAGTTGCTCTTGTGTGCCTTTCATAGTTTGATTCAAACTCTCCAAATCTTCTCCTGCAAGAAAAAAAAAACTAAATCTCCTAATTTTAAGGTACTTTACAAATGAGGACTCCTACGCTAGTAACTTGCTGAAACAATCCTAAATCAAACTAAACTTGTCATTGACTCAAACTTCCCCATAGTAACCAGCTGGCTGGGTCCAATGGCCTGGTCGACTCATTAGTCATGGGTCTGGCCTAGCTCGATTCGTACCTTACGGCTGTCTTGAATAAGAAAAGAAGATTTTGAATTTCTTGAAATTGAAAATTGCTACTCTTTTTATTTAAAATAAGATGTGTTAATGGGGCTTATTATCATGGATAGGGTGAATCATGATGCAGTCCTAGGGTTAGGATGCAAGTGCTAGGGCACAATTAGAGTTCCCAGGGAACAATCACACGAGGAAGAAACAGTCTTCAACGATAAATCTTCTATTTACTCAATTCTCTCTGAGATTACCAATCTCTACAATGTCATATTTATAAGAAAAGAAACTTAAGGGCTAAGAAAGCAATCTAAACCAAACTAGGAAACCAAATAATAATTAGAATCTAATCCTAATTATACTCTTGCTAAAATAAAACTAATAATAATTAAAATTAGAATTTCATGGGTCCCACATGTGGCCCACGAGTCTTGTTGTAATGATGTGGTATTGCTGCTACATCATTCTCCCCAGGTTGGAAAAGAGTTCGACCTCGACCTCGGCTCTTCTTCTTGATGTTGCTTCTGTAGATAGTGTGCACATGAAGCGCATCCTTGGTGAGACGAGAACTTGACCCTTGCGTTGGTGGTGTCGGCTTCATAGGACGGAGTGTGACTTGCTTTTCACCATGCATGAATGTATATGTGTTGTCGCGCATGCCATTAGTTCCATTCTTGTCATACATCCTCGGACGACCCAACAAGATATCACAACATTCATGGGTACCACATTACACCAAACTGTATCTGTATAATCTGCACCAATGGAAAAGGTAACTGGACATGCATATCGGTCTTGCACTTCATCACCTGTCATTAACCATCTAGCAAAATAAGGACGATGATGCTTCCGAACTTTCAGCTGTAAGCGATCCACAAAAGCTTGGGATATAATATTCTGACAACTGCCTCCATCAATGATTACCATGCATTCCTGACCATTGATTCTTCCTTTGGAGCGGAAAATATTTTCTCGCAACCACTTCGTCGCAGTAGGTGATGGAGCATCGGTGATGATCATGAGAGATTCACCTTCAACTGCATTGTAAATCTCTAATTCTTCTGTCTCAGCTGCAACATCTTTTTCTTTATGATCATCTGGGACATCATTCTCATCACTTTCATTCTCAATGAAGTGGATGCGTTTGGGACATTCCCTTGCATGATGTCCTTGTTGGTGACAATTAAAGCAGGTGATCCTATTTTGACCTTCGGGCTTGTTTAATTCTTTCTCCGATGAATCACTCGGTTTAGAACCTGTAATTGAAGAATTCTTCTGCATAACCCATTTAGAGGCAGTAAGTTTTCTGGCTTGATGATGTGCAATTCCCTCAGCTTTGATAGCATGCTGAACAATCTCATCAACATTCTCAAAATGCTTAAATGTGAGGATATCTTGTATGTCAAGTGTCAGCCCATTAAAGTATCTGTCAATTAATACATCCTCATCTTCATTCAAACCTCAACGAGCTTGCATGGTCATAAATTCCTCAGAATACTCAACAACTGTCTTAGATACTTGTTTCAAATATTGAAAACGTGAACGCAGATCTCTGGAGTAATTGACAGGCAAGAATTTTTGCTTTAACAAAATTTTCATCTCGGCCCACGTGTCAACAGGGTCAATTTGTTGGGATCTTCTTTTCTTTTGCAACTCGGCCCACCATGTCGCAGCATAATTGCGAAATCGAGTTGCCACAAGTGTAATCTTATGACCATCCGTCATTGGTTTATGTGCAAAAATATTTTCAACGCACACTAACCAATCCAAGAATTCATTTGGTATCAATTTCCCATCATATTCGGGAATCACAAGTTTAATACCCAAATCACGATCAACGTTGACTACATGTGGATCTCGTTGATTTCGATGAGGTCCTCCATCATCGCGATGATTATCATCACGCCGATTAGTTTCCAAATTGGTTAATCGGTTTTCAATCCGTTCAAGAGTCGCTTGCATTTGAACTTGCATTTGAGCCATCGTTGCGGATATTTGATGAACAGTTACCGACAATTGCGCAACAGTTCCCCTCAAATCATCATCATTGTGAGAGGAAGACTCCGCGTCAATCAGTTTCTTGGGAGGCATTTTCGTTAATGCAGATTTAAAATTTGTGACTGACCTGATGTGTAGATCTGATTTCCACGATCACGCTGTCGAAAATGGATCTGAATTCGGACGGCGGATGGCTGTGATACTGCGAAAACAAGATCCAACGGTTGATCTTGGTCAAATCTGGGCACTTGATCAGATGTGCTGAAGTAGAGATGATGTCAGCACAACGTTACAGGGCTTCAAACAGAGTTGGACCTCGAACAAGACAGGCAAGAGCCTGACCCAGACCTGACTAGGCCCAATTGGGGGGCATTTGTTGCTCCTCATGTTCCGTGCGCAGAAACAAAGGGCTACAACCCTTTTACTGGTGATGCTCAACGAAACGAACGAAAGAGAGAGAACGGGAGGAGAGCTCCGACGAAAGGGAAGATGGAGATGCACGACGATGGTGATGGCTACGGGTCCGGCAACAAGTTTGGTGATGGAGAGGTGCTGCGTGATGGATGGATGGCAGAGGAGTGGAGCAGCGGCGGCGACGGTGCCAGGTACTCACTTCTTCCCTAATCATTTCCTTTCTGCTACTTCTGTTCTTCTTCTTCGTCTCTCTGCTATATATATATATATATATTTTTTTCACGGGTTGCGATGTGGCTGGTGTTGTGAAGGGCTATGGGTTTGGCGGTTTGGGGATTCTGGATGGGGTTGGGTGTCGAGAGTTGGGCTGGAAGAGTTTTCCGTGAATGGGGTTTTGGCAGCGGGATGGTGCAGGGTTCGGGTATGGTGTTTCTGAAGTGGGTGACTACTGGGTTGGTTGATTTGGGGAGATGAAGGTCGTGGTTCAGTCACGGAGGTGAAGGGGTTCTGTGAATGGGCTTCTAAAAAAAAAGGTACGATCTGGGTTGGGTTTGGTGGACGACGGGTGACAGTGGGGATTTGCTGGTATAATGGATGGTGAGGATAGGATGGACGGATAGGGGCAATCACGCCGATGATCGGGGATCGTTCGGCTCTGATACCAATTGATGCAGTCCTAGGGTTAGGATGCAAGTGCTGGGGCACAATTAGAGTTCCCAGCGAACAATCACACGAGGAAGAAACAATCTTCAACGATAAATCTTCTATTAACTCAATTCTCTCTGAGATTACCAATCTCTACAATGTCATATTTGTAAGAAAAGAAACTTAAGGGCTAAGAAAGCAATCTAAACCAAACTAGGAAACCAAATAATAATTAGATACTAATTCTAATTATACTCTTGCTAAAATAAAACTAATAATAATTTAAATTAGAATTTCATGGGTCCCACATGTGGCCCACGAGTCTTGTTGTAATGATGTGGTATTGCTGCTGCATCAAATCCCCTTGATTCTAGCTCTCCTATGTGGCATGTGTTTATACCCTTTGAGCTAGCAAGTTAGCCTTCTCCAATTTCAGTTGAACCCTTGGATCAATGACTCACACCTTGAGGCTATGTGCACTCACATATCAACTAGAGAGAACATTTAGAGTAGTGAGAGCTTGTATTGCTTCTCCAAAGTCGCTTGCTTGAATATTTCTTGTTACAAATGAAGATGAGTCTATTTATTGACCTTTCTATACTAACCAAGGGCTTAGATTAATCCACATGTCACGAGTTCAATGGATGAGAATCCTTCTATAATCCACTCTAGAAAATTCTACACACAAGAAATTAAGAACGAGAGCGCCACCCCGTTATCTCATCAAATCGTGAGTCTCCCACCACTTTGGATGGTTATGATGCATTGCGGCTCTAGCAAGCCTCTATCCATGCCATTTTGTGGCATGCCGACCTGCACGTGTGCCATGAGCTGGGAGCGCGACGATAGCCAACAATATGGTGCGTGACAAAGCATGTGCTTAATTTAGGATGCACGCCTCATCAAATACGCCTCATATGGTGAGATGTATGCTCTAAACGCAAGCCACACCTCCAACTTTGAGTTGCGGGTTGTGGGGCATTTTCGGGAAGCCCCGCCACGAGGCCTAGGAACTTGTGATGGGAAGGTTATGTAGATTGTGTTGCATGAATTTTAATGGTGGTTGAAGTAGTTTACTGGCAAAAATGAAGTTTTGTAGTGATGCCTTTCTCTACTTGAAACCAGTGTTGCAGTATCGTTGATATTTTTAGTTTTTTGCGATAATATCGAGATACTTTTTTCTTAAAATCTTTTATTGTGATGTTATTGCGACAAATTTAAATTTTCGTCAGTGTTGTTATTATTGCTAAAATGTGCGGTAGCTACGATAATATAATGATATTTACAGTATTTTATGCTGAAAAAAATAAAATCCTTCATCATAGAGGAGTTTCAAGCCCATGATGTTAAGCAATGGAAAAATGGCTCTGACCAGTAAACCAGCGAGTACCAATTGTTATAATCGTTCATGGAATGGCATAAGGTAAAATAATGAAAATAACGTAACTTAATGTTACATGGAGGATGAATCTCCATCGTCATCATCATTGTAAGGTTTTAAATTCTAGCTTACTACACCATAATGTTTATCAAAACTATTTTAGTAAGCTACTTTGTTAGGTAATGTTTTTAGTATAATTTTAATATGTCTATAATGTAAGTAAAAATTTGAGGCGACCAGTGACTCCCTGAGTTGTTGAGATGATTCAACCCCTTGACTTGAAATTTCCCGATTTTATCACCCACCGATATTATCCTGATGATGATAGTTGCAACCTGGCTTTAAACCCCATTGTGTAGACTATAATCCTAAAGCATACTAATCTTCTTCAAACATTTTTCCATTGAAGCTCATGATAGTTTGTTTATTTTTTTTTATTGACGTGTTAATATTGTAGTCAACATCTTGTAGTGACAAAATCTGGCAACTCGGTGTGTAATTTCAGGGTTTGTGATGGAAAAGGGTGCAGAAAGAGCTACCATCTCTCATGTCTTGATCCACCCCTAAAAGATGTCCCTCATGGAGTTTGGCACTGTTTGTCATGTGTTAAGAAGAAGATAGAGTCTGGTGTACATTTGGTGTCCGAAGGGGTGGAGTCTATATGGAACACTAGAGAGGTTGATGTGTTAGATCATGAAGGTATCCACTGTTTAAATGACTGATTGTAGGTTTGGTGTTTGCAGTTCTGCACCCTCTTTGACTTTTTTTTTTATTGATAACGCCTTCTTGGTCTTTCTATTGCTGACTTTAGTAATGTGTTGTTAGGCATGCGGAAGGAGAAACAATATTTGGTCAAGTACAGAGGCCTTGCTCATGTGCATAATCGTTGGATTCCAGAAAGCCATCTTCATGATGCTCCTGTTCTTGTTGCCAAATTCAATAGGGGACATCAGAATGGGAAGGTCATACCCTTTATATGAAGTTGCAGTAGCCATTTGTGGCATCCTTCTCTTTACTTTGATATCAATTTTTTTAATGAATAATTGCGTTTCTTTCACTGTTGCAAAAATCGGCCTAGGCGGCGCCTAGGCGCTAGTCGGCGGTCACCGCCTAGGCGCTAGGCGGGGATTAATCGGACTAGGAGGGGATTAATCGGGTTAGGCGGGGATTAATCGGGAATTAATCCCTAGTCCATGTCCACCGCCTAGTGTCCGCCTAGCGATTTTTACAACATTGGTTTCTTTTGGATAAAAAGTAAAACTAAAATCCTAAGGACACAAAAATATGGGAAAACAAGTTTTTATTCTTTATTTTAAAACAAAGGGTCAGTAATTGTGGGAAAGCCACATTTATTTATAATTTCTGCTCCTAATTATCTGCTTCTAATTGAGATTTTTTTTTAATTTTCAAGTCCAAAAGTATTTCTTTTGAACAGTAACAGATAACTTTCATTAGAGAGAACATTTAAAATACAAAACTAACACCAAACAAATGGGTAAGCTATCACAGGAGATGTCGTATCCACTCCTTGTATTGCTAAGGTATCCCCACCATATGGTTATCTGTGCGACATGATTTAAAAGTCACCTGATGATGCGAAGATTATATTCTAATCTCTTTAAAATGGAACTGAATTTCTCCGCCTTGAATCTTTGGATGCCATCCATGAGATAACATTAAATGAATCACTCTCAATGATAAGATTATCTTCATAGGAAGATGAAAAAATCCAAAGAGCCTTAGAATCAGCATCACGACGGCCTCAATAGAATCCTGGACACCATCATGTTTAGAAAACATACACAAAACTACTACAAAACTACTCCCTTCATATTGTGAAGGACCCCTCTAATGCCCGGAGTACCCAGTTTTCCCCATACTGCTTCATCCAGTTTAAACTTTAACAAACTGGGCCAGGGAGAGGTCCAAGCTTCCATATTCCTCTCCTTCTGCAATCCATAAGTTATACAGCAACCTTCGCAAACAAATAAAATATCTTCCTAGTTGACTTACCCCTTTCTAAGTGACACCCATTTAGCGATCCTTAGAGACACCACCTTGAGAAGCGCATCAATGGATTAGGAAGTGTTGCTAAAAATCCTGTTATTACATCTCTCCCCAAATTGGCCATAATATAGCAAATGGAACTATGTCCGAAGCAAAAGCTCGCTTCCTTGAAAACGGCCCCAACTTCTAAGTCTCTACAAACTCTTCCAATGAGCCCGGAAGACACCAAGCCAACCCACATTTGTTGAAAAGTAGTTCCACAAATAGCAAGTTTCATAACAATGAAGAAACAAATGATTGATCGATTCTTCTTGGCATCTGTATAGCATGCATATACCGGAACTACCTTCTGATACCCTGCCTGTCCTGAGGTTGTGTCTCATAAATTTCTTGCCTACAAATACCAACCAGCAAAATGCCTCCACGCAGGGAGGGGCCTGCCCTAACCACACAAGGGATGATGAAGGGGGTGATTTGGAAGCCCCCTGCAAAGCCAAATAGAATGCCTTGACTGAAAACTTTCCCAAGTGAGAAGGCTTCCAAATATGAATATCTGTCATCCCTGCACATAAAAATGTTAGGAAGATGACCCAACAACAGCCCATACTGACTCTCCTCTTTCTTACGAAGACCTCTTCTAAAAGGCACCTTGTATGACACCACACACACGCCCACTTCTTTTTATCATTGTTCTACCCCTCCAATAAAAGATTCCTCCTTATGCGCTCTAGCCTAATTTCCATTACTCATCTTAAAGGGAGACAAAATATATTGGAGGAGACATGGTTGCTTTGATCAATGTGATTTTCCCTCCCAAGTACAAGTTTTGCCTTTTCCATGAAGATAGTTTCTTCTCGAATTCTTTACAACAGGATAATGACTTAGGCTTCACATCTGCTCCAATTGAAAAATCAAATGCCGAATAAGAAGCTTTCCAACTTCACAATGTTTGCTATTAGCTATGGACAGAATAACATCCTCAGAACATCCAGCCCCCACCAATAAACTCTTTCACATATTAATCTTCAATCTTGAAGACAGCTCAAAACACCTCAGAATTCTCCTTAAAGCCATAATTTCCTCTGTTCTCACTAAGACGAATAGAATGGTGTCATTTGGAAATGGGCAACAGCTTCTCCATTTAGTCTCACCTCAAACTCCCTAATAATACCAATTTACTTAGCCGTCATCAGCGAAGCTCCCAATGCCTTGACTATTGTAAATAAAAATGGGGATTATAGGTCTCCTTGCCAAAGCCTTCTCGAGGATTTGAAGAGCTGAGGAGGTGAGTCATTTAGTAACATGGGAAAAAAGTAGAGGAGATACACTCCCTAATCCATCTCCCTCATTTTTCTCCAAAACCCAACCTACCAACCACATAATCCCAAAACTCCCACTCTACATGATCGTATGCTTTTCTAGATTGATTTTAAAGATTGCTCCATCTACCCTTATGTGTTTTCTTGAATCAATAAGTTCATTAGCAATTAAAATCACACCAAGGATCTGCCTCTTGCCAACAAAAGTTCCTATGTGCATAAGGGCCTGCTTCATATGATCAGCCAAAACCTTAAAACAAAAGTTTATACACACACCCCCTATGATACCCGTATACTCGTACAAGCTCACTGTATCTGTATCGGACTGATATGACACTCATATTGGTAACAGATATCACACCGATAATTCTTGGGTATAAGTTTAGCATTCCCCACTCACCAAGTCCATTATTTCGCATAGTTCTTTTAATTTTCTTACTTCTCAACATGAAAAATGTAAAAAAGGAACATAAACAATGATAATTTCATTAAATTTAAAAGTGATCTAGAGAAAAAGTTAGGACAGCCGTATCTGTATTTGTGTCCAAGATTTTCAAAATTGCAGAGTTGCATCCCCATATCCGTATCGTTGATTCATTGTTCATACCTGTATTTGTATGTGGGCATCATGGCACACCCCACGAAGCTAATCAGTATAAAATCATGAAGCTCTATAGGATTCAGAAATTTTGGGATGAGTGTCAAAGAAAAACAATTAGTTTCTCTACTTAACTTGCCCTTCCAAGAAATTCAGCTAGCATCTCACAAAAGTCTTCCTGGAGGATATTTCAAGTAGCTCTAATAAAAGTGACATTGAAACTGTCTGCACTTGGAGCTTTATCCCCTCCACATTCTTTCAAGGCCATGTCCACTTCCAATTCGAACTCCCTTTGTAACCAGGCTTGCATTTCTAAAGCAACTATCAGAAAAGAACACCTTTAAATTTTGGTCACTCTCTTTAAGAATTTAGCTATTTCCCCCACCTTTACTGGATTTTTGGTGAATGTTCCACCTCTCCTTACTTTTCCAATGTGCTTTACTTTCTGACATTAGCCATGCAATGAAAGATGGATTGATCGATTTGAGTTTTTTCAATTTCCATATTGCATGCCCTGTCCAATTGGTACCATAGTTTTGTGGCCTTCCTTTTATTCTTTACCTAACTCATTAATATTTCATATTAACTATTCTAGTGATGCAAATTGTTATAAATAAAAAAATGCAATATAAATTGTTTTACAGACTCCTATGTGGAAATCAGAGTGGACCGTGCCACAACGTCTTGTGCAGAAAAGGTTATTGATGACCCCAAAACTGGCTGCTGAGCTCCTTTCTGGTTGTGGTTCTGATGCTTTAAATTGTTGTTATGAATGGCTTGTGAAATGGAACGGTCTGGGTTACGAGCATGCTACTTGGGAGTTAGAGAACGCATCATTTTTAAGCTCACATGACGCTCTTGTAAAAGATTACGAGTGTCGCCGTGAGAAAGCAAAGAAGGCATCTGATCCTTCTAGAATACATAAGGTGCGTTGTATCATATAAGATATAAACTGTTATTTGCTCTCTAAATTCATCAGAATCTCCTTTTAGTAAAATGGTCATTTATGTTTTTGTTAATAATTTGTTCCTTTTGGTTAGCTGCATGAATATTCATTGCCATGAAGTTATCTAAGAAACCTTGTTTGTATTTTTCTTCGTTCCTTCCTTTTTCTCCTTTTCCTTTTCAATTTCTTCTTGTAAGTTAAAGCATACTGGTCATCCTGGGTAACCCTTTAATTTCAGACTCCACACAACAGTATGTATTGAACCTTACAAGGGAGATTCGTCTGGAAATTCCACTAAATAGGTTGTATCCCTTTCAATAAAGGGATACTTTCTATTTAGTAGTCTGGGTTGATAAAGGAGCATTCCAACTGGTTACTTCTCCAATCTCATTATCCAAGATATTGCATTGGTTGAGTCACTCTCTATGGCTAAAGGATTCATCCGAGAGATTGCATTGGATGAGTCACTCTCCATGGCTAAAGGATTCATCCAAGAGATTTGCATTAGATGAGTCACTCTCCATAATAAGCCTTTCATGGAAAAGTGAGGACCAAAGAGCCTCAAAAATAGCAAGCCCCTTTGCCTCATTAGAATCTTTATTACTTACATATTTCGAAAACAAAAAGAGCTTTTCCCCTTATCGACTTATCGTTACGAAGAATGACATCACTACCCACTGGCTCCGATTTACCTCAAAAGCCCCATCTACATTGAACTACAAGCAACCAGGAGGAGGGGAGTAAAGAAAGAGAGATTTTTTCCTTCAAGGGCCCCCGTGGCGGCAATAGGGGGTGGCAAATGGGTCGTGTTGGGTCAAAATGGGTCAAGTTGACCCGTGTTGTCTACAAGTTGAAGGCCAAGTTGTATTTGACCCATTTTAACCCCAATTTGCACCCGATGCAGGTCAACATGACCTGACCTATGTAACTTGTTTACAATGTGGGTCGACCATTTAACTTGGCCCAATCCAACTTGTAGAAGGTTGGCGGGCCTAAGCCCATTGCATCTCAAGTATTTAGGTTATATTTTGATTTTTATTGGTAGAAAAAAAGGCCTAGAGTGAAAAAAATTGTTGAACACTGTATATTCTAAATAGGTTTAGCTATCCAAGTTGACCCTAACCCAACTCATTCAAATGAGTTATGTGGATCAACCTAACCCGACCCTTTTTATTGTGGACCTACTTTATCTCACATGTGACCGACCCAAATAGGATGCAGGTCGGGTTAGCCGGTTGAGTCACCGATTTTACTACCCATAGATGTCATATATGCAACTCTCATCATAATCATCATCAAAGCCTTGTCCCAACTATGTGGGGGTGATGCAGGACCATGAAAACTAGCCAAAGATGAAGGTTTGAGATGAAATAACAAATTAATTTAAAAAAATTCAGAATATAAAATAGCGTTAAATTCGATCCAAGTTATATTGAGTCCTGATGCAGGCCAGACAATAGGTCGGCCAACCCATTGGGTCCAGTCCATAGGTCCAACAGGACATCCATTCAGTTAGGAAGTATTATTAAGTAGTTTGATTTGTTTAGGATTATTATCAGTGATTTTCTTATTTTATTTTAGGCATTATTTAAATATTAGAAAGTATTGTTGCTTAGGGATTAAGCCAACTCCCCTATGTAAGGATGTTAGGCCACATTGTATTTAGAGTACTTATTTTTATCAATTAAAAGTTTTCTTTGAGATTTATCTCTTATGGTTATGGTGTTTTCTCCTCTTATGGGGGTGCCCTAGTGGCTGAATCCATTCTCGGATTCAATCAATCATTCGGGAGATTGGTCTATTATCCCGATCCCGGATTCGGGCTGTGCCAATTGCTATCAGAGCCGAAGAGCGATCGCCGGGAGGAACATTGTCCCTTCTGGATTCTATCCTCTGCACCTTCCATCACCATCTTCCTTCCACCATCGTTAGAACTGTCGTCATCTTGCCACCCATCCATCCGTTCTTCACCGATCCCCATTCCACCAACTTCCCAACCATCCACAAAACCCCCAAACCTTGCGGCCAACCCCTCTCACCTCCCCGTCAACTATAAATCCCTACACGAGATTACCTGAACTCCAATCTCCCTCCACCTACCTCTCCCAAACCTCAAATCGAGTAAAAAAAAAAAAAAACAACAACAACAGACAAACCAAGCAGTCCAACCAACCCAACATAGTCGACTCAACTACATCTCCCATCTCCAACCTCAGAAATCCCGAAACAATACGAGATAAGATGATAAAAAGCGATATATGAGAGGTTTGCGATGAGAAATACGAGATAAGATGCGTTTTTGCATGACCATTCAAGAAGCATATGCTGAAGCACTCCGGGCTGAAAGTGAAATATGGCATTCTCAAGAAGAAATTTTTTAGCAAAGATCAAGAGCTCATATTAAAGAAGAAAAATTTCAACAAAGATCAAGAGCCCATATTGTGGAAAGACTTTTTGCAGGTGAAGATAATCCCACACTCGTCATTCATCGGCTCCTCAATACGAATGAGACGGAAGAAGAAGAATGGAGACGGGCTAAGAAATTCCACATGCGGGCAATAGTCGAAGACAAATCCGCTAATATGATTATTGACATTGGTAGTGCAATAAATTGTCGCTCAAGAGATCATTGACAAACTTCATTGACCAACTGAGAAGGTTCCTAAGCCCTACCAAGTCACATGTTCTAATGGTCATGTCATCCGTGTGACTCATAGATGTTTGGTATCATTCAAGATGGGCCATTATGAGGACAAAACTTGGTGTGATGTGATCCTATGAATATTGCTCACATTATTTTCGGACGTCCATGGCTTTTTGATCGAAAAGTGCACCATGATAAAGAGGCGAACATGAATACCCTTTTGTGGAATGGAAAAGGGTTATGCTCATTCCAATGGCATCAACAGCCTCATCTTCGTCTACATCATCTCCTTCCACGGAACCAAAGAAAGAGCAAAATGAAGATATAGTAGTCATGATTGCACCACAAGAGATACCAGTCATGCCAGCAGACATTAAAGGTGCAATAGATGAGCAAGGTCAAGGCAAAGCTGATCTCATGGAAAATTCAGAACAATTACAAGATGATCAAGATAATGTTAATCAAGAGCCACAAAAAGTAGAAGAAGAACAAGGAGAAGCAAACATTGAAGACTTTGACTAGGATACCCACCAGAGTGAACATCCGGTAGATCTGATTGAAATGCAACAGCCAAAAAATCCAATTGCGTCATCAGAAATCAAATCAATTGTCCCAGTGGTTCCACATGAAGATTAAGTAGTTGAAGTTCCTTACATTGACTTCATTTTTGGCGATCGACGATGGATAGTCAATGTTCATGATCTGTTGGCTCGTAGGAAACAACTGAAGCATCTAATGGTCATATCACACATCTGAACTCAATGTAGGCATCAGAAGAAGCGACACCTCCCATCTACTTCTAAATGGAGAAAGAGCCTACATGGAGCTTGCAAGAAACGCAACGCAAATGAAGATCGCAAGAACATTTTGAAGTTTGTGTGATTGATTTTCGATCCCGGAGGACCTTCCTGAACTTGTGGTCGGATTCTCTCCCGTATTATCAAGCTGTTAACTCGCCGGAGTCGAGTTTTTTCAAGTGGGGGAAAATTGATGCGTGTCGGAAAATAGGTCGGCCAACCCATTGGTTCCAGTCCATATGCCCAACGCGATATCCATTTAGTTAGGAAGTATTATTAAGTAGTTTGATTTGTTTAGGATTATTATTAGTGAGTTTCCTATTATATTTCACGCATTATTTAAATATTAGAAAGTACTCTTGCTTAGGGATTAAGCCAACTCTCCTATCTGAGGATGTTAGGCCACATTGTATTTAGAGTGCTTATTTTTATCAATTAAAAATTTTCTTTGAGATTTCTCTCTTATGGTTATGGTGTTTTCTCCTCTTGTGGGGGTGCCCCAGTGGCTGAATCCATTCTTGGATTCGATTAATCCTTCGGGAGATTGGTCTAACGTTGTACCAAGTCCCGAGTTTTTTTAATTGTGCAATAATGGCATGCATTTTCACAATCCTACTTGCAAGTCCCTTTTTTTATTTTATTTTGATAGAGGTTTCCAATGGGAAAATTCGATCTCCACTAGTCTAGGGATCACTTGTATTCAATCAGATTGTTCTTGACTTCCCACAAGGATTTCAAGAATAGGTTAAGGCTCAAAATAGGATCAGCATCAGAAGTGCTCCAAGAGATTCGGTGAATGTGTGGTTGTGATGTGGAATTCTGCCAACATGAAACAATGAAGGATGTGGCTCGGGAGAAGTGTATTGGTGATTGTTTATAGTTGGTTGAAGTGGGAATGGGTATTAGGTGCATTCAGTTAACAGGTATGGTGGGTTTTGGGATTCAACTTGGTGTGGTTTGGATAAGAGAGTTGGGTATTGTCTATGGGTAAGATTAGGTATGAGGCTAATGGGAGTAGACTATGGACTGTCGGCTATGGTATGAATGTTTGGTAAACATTCGGTTGAGGGGTTTTGGGACTAATGAAGTGCGGACATGTGTTTGGGATTTGGGGTGGTACGACATTTAGGTTTAGGGATCTATTATGATTCGGTAGTTGGGTTTGGCTTATGGTGGTACGACTCCTTTGGTCTTGGGATTTGAAAAGTTGTAGGGTTTGGAGATGAGTTAGATGCTGTGGGTAGGGTTGGAGAAGAAAGAAAATATATATATAAAAAAAAAAAGAATCACAGAGGGTTTAGAGAATATGAAGAATGCCTTGGATTTGCACCAAGGGTGGCTTCACACCAGATCCATTGCAGGAGATTTCTCTAAGCATTTTTTTTCTCATTCATTAGGTCCGAAGAAGCCAAAGGCTTTACAGTGATATATATAGAGAAAAGTAAACATAAATCTAATCTTAGCCACTAATAACAATATAAAGCTAAGATCATAAACGTTTAAATAAAATCTCTAATTACAAATAAGATCAAATAATCAAATAAAAATATCCTAAGGTGGGCGTCCCATATAATTGGGTCTAATGGGCCCACAAACTCCTAGCAGCCCATTTGTATCTTTCCAGGACAGGGCGCCTTCCTAATATCATGTAGATGGGGTCTTCTACTCTAATCATCCCGGTGTGGGGTCTTCAGCTAATTATTGGGGATGTGACTTGATGTGATCTGACTGCTGATCCATGATGAGAGTGCGAACCAACGGTAAATCCCCTCTATTATGTTGATCCAATGGTGGGTCTCCACGAAAATGATGATCCAACGGTGGATCTCCACCAAATCCTGGAACTGGGCCTAGATAAATGTCATCTAACCACAAAGAAGGGTGGTTAGGATTCAGTAGCCTTTTCTTCTTTGGCAAATTTTCCAATGAGACGATCCGATGTCCTCATCATGGGTTCAACAATGCAAATTCTGTTTCTCTATTTCGATCTATCCCGTGCCAAATCCTCAGATTGGTTGCACCACTTCTTTAGATCTATCCTTAGTACTTCCATCCATGTCCTCGTTGGCCTACCCCTTTTCCTTGATGGGCCATCAACTTGAATAGAAAAGCTATCTTCAATGTTGATGTTACTTGCATGCATTGGACATGTCCAAACTATGTTCAAACTATCTCAAATAAGTCTCTCTTAATTTATCACCTATTGTTTACCCTTAAATGCTCCCGAAAGCGCTTATTTCTAATTCTATCTTTTCTAGTTTTACCAGACATCCATCACAATACCAGACATCCATCACAAAATTTTCATCTCTTCTACACAGTTTGTGCATGTGCTACTTCTTGATTTGCCAGCATTATACTCCATAGGTCAGAGCTGGTCTAAAGTCTAATCGCTAGCATGTAAAATTAAATAAAATATTATCTACCTGCATCTATTTGAATTCCTTTCGACCAATGATCCACTTTGCTAGATGCGACAGTACTGCATGGAACATCTCATCCAATCATGATGAAGAATCTCTAAAAATCCAATCATTCCTTACATTCAAAATTGGCCAAGGAATAGCTGTGGCAACAACTTTATGAAGTAACAAACCACATCCAAAGAAAGGAGCCTGCCATCAAGCCTTGAATACCTCACTCGAAGAAGCTGACATGAATACGTCACTCAAAGAAGCTGGCATATAGACCACGACACACCACATTTGTTGAAGAAGCGGCTCCTCGGAAAAGAAATCACAATGAAGAAAAAGGTGACCGACAATGCCTCTCTCCTCTCCACATAAAGCACAAACCCGAGCACAACCAAAAGGATCTCAAAATTCTTTTAAACATTGAAACTCATCCCATGTAGAAGAAAATAGGATTGCGTCATTTGCGAATTGAAGATGAGTGATTGCCTCTCCCCCTCTACCCACTTGGAAATCTTCTGCTAATCCAGGCTCCTTGGCCTTGAAAGAAAAAAGCCCAAGCTTTCATTAACTAGAGCTTTAAATGTTGCTAAGGAAGCTTCATTTACTAGCACAAAGGACATGGTATAAATGAATTCTTTAAATCCAACCTTTCTGTTTAGCTCCAAACCCGAACCTCCTCAACATATAATCAACTTAGTCCCACGCCACATTGTCATAAGCTTTCTCTAAATCAATTTTAAGGATAATGTCTCCTTTTGAGACCTCTTCCTCGGATGAATTAACTCATTTGCAATCAAAATTCCATTCAAAATCTATTTTGTTATTGGCAGAAGCACATTGGAAAGTGCTAATGATCGTAGGAAGAACCTCCTTAAACCTATTGGTAAGACTTTTAGATAGTAGCTTGTACGCATTGCCTACTAAGCTGATGGGTCTTAAATTCTTTAAATCCACCGGGTTTGGAATATTTGGAATGAGCGCGAGGAAGGTTTTGCATTGATCTCCTTGCTACAGCAACTTCTATGGCAAAATCTTAACAACATTTTGCAAAAGTTATCCTTCAAAAAATCCCCAAGTTGCTCTAATGACAGAAAATTTTTAAGCCATTGTCCCTCACACAATCTTGAAGTGCCTTGCTCATTTTTTCTCCTTCAAGCTTCCTCTCCAGTTAATCGCAAAACTCTAAAGAGATTGAAGAAAACTTACTGCTATCCTTGTGCTGCCCCTAAAAGACATCTCCAGAATACGTCTCCTCAATATACTTTGCAAGTTCTTCCTTAGAAACATGCGGATCTTTTATAAAACCATTACCGGTTCTAATTTGCCTGTATAGTTATTTCTTCTTCTCACATTTTCCATTTTGTGGAAAAACTTGGTATTTCTATCACCTTTGAGCCAAAGAGCTTTAGAATTCTGTTGCCCAGAAATTTCTTCCTTTCAGTTCACCTCCCATAGATTGCTAGCGGCTACCAATCTTGATGCTCTTTCTGATTGAGGCAAGTCCCAATCTTCCCCAATCTGATCGCAATGCTCAACCTCCATAATCTGCTAGCTTTTCTTTGGACACTTTCAATTTCCCAAACGCATCCTTTTTCCATTATGGATGGTTTGGACATGTCCAATGCAGGTTAGCAACAACGTCCCAAACCAAACCAAACCAAGCCTTTTCCCACTAGGTGGGGTCGGCTATATGGATTTGACGACGCCAATCAAATCTGTTTAGGGCCATGTCCTCCGTTAGATCCATGTAGGCAAGATCATGTTTAATAGTTTCTTTCCAACTTCTCTTGGGTCTCCCTCTCCCTCTCGTACTCTTGGCAAACTCCATGCTTTCACACCTTTTAACAAGTGCCTCTGTTGGACGCCTTCTAACATGGCCGAACCATCTCAGTCGATTTTCTCTCATTTTATCTCTAATCGGTACTATTCCTACTATGCCCCTAATCTCCTCATTCCTAATCCTATCTCTCCTTGCGATCCCGCACATCCATCTTAGCATTCTCATCTCCACAACTTCCATCTTCTTGACATGATTATGCTTTACTGCCCAACACTCTGATCCATATAACAACGCTGGCCATACCGCCACCTTATAATACTTTCCTTTAACCTTGAGGGGGACTTTCCGATCACACAAGACCCCCGAAGCACTCCTCCATTTGGTCCACCCGGCTTGAATCCTGTGACTTACAGCAGTATCAATCCCTCCATCCCGTTGCACCATAGATCCAAGGTACCTAAAGTTTTCTTTTTCTACTATCTTTTGTGTGCCCAAACTTACTTCTATGTTACTAGGTGTCCTACTTTGACTAAACTTGCATTCCATATAATCCGTTTTGCATCGACTTAGCCTAAATCCTTTTGTCTCTAATGTTTTCCGCCACAATTCAAGTTTAGCATTCGCTCCTTCTCTCGTCTCATCCATTAAAACAATGTCATCTGCAAATAGCATACACCACGGCACCTCATCCTGGATATGTCTTGTAATCTCATCTATAACTAGGGCAAACAAGTTCGTGCTTAACGCTGAGCCTTGGTGTAGACCAATCGTGATAGGAAACTCCTTAGTTTCGCCGCCAGTCGTCCTTATAGATGTCACGACTCTATCATACATATCCTTTATCGCCTCAATATAAGCGACACAAACTCTTTTCTTTTCCAGAACTTTCCAAAGAATCTCCCTAGGAACCCGGTCATAGGCCTTCTCCAAGTCTATGAACACCATATGTAAATCTCTCTTACCTTCTCTATACTGTTCCATTAACCTCCTCAGGAGAAAGATAGCCTCCATGGTTGATCTCCCAGGCATGAAACCAAATTGATTCTTTGAAATATTTGTTGTTCTTCTTAGTCTTCTCTCAATAACTCTCTCCCATAATTTCATCGTATGGCTCATCAATTTAATCCCGCGGTAGTTCGCACAGTTCTGAATATCTCCTTTGTTCTTGTATATGGGTATAAGAATACTTTTCCTCCATGCATTAGGCATCTTCTTGCTCTTTAGCACTACATTAAAAAGCTTTGTCAACCAACTAATACCATCCTCCCCCAAGCACCTCCAGACCTCAATAGGAATACCATCTGGCCCAACCGCTTTCCCATTCTTCATTCTTTTCAATACTTCTTTAACTTCTTTCCTACTGATTCTCCTATAGAACATATGATTCGCTTCTTCTCTAGAAATGGTAAGCTGCCCCAATTGTATGTCACTACTACTGCTTTCGTTAAATAACTTGTAGAAGTAGCTCTTCCAACGCTCCTTTATGTCCTCCTCCTTTACTAATACCTTTTCATCCTCATCCTTAATGCATTTAACTTGGTTTAAGTCCTTGGTCCACCGATCTCTAGTTTTAGCAAGCTTGAATATCTTTCTTTCGCCTTCCTTAGTGTCAAGTCGCCTATATAGCTCTTCAAATGCCTTTGCCTTTGCCTCACTAACTGCCTTTTTGGTTTCTCTTTTTGCTTCTTTATACCTCTCCAAGTTCGCTTCAATTCGATCCTTTTGCCAAGTTTTAAATCACTCTCTTTTAACTCTTATCTTGTCTTGGACGGCTTCACTCCACCACCATGCCTCTTTCTGTACCGGAGCACCCCCTTTAGATTCTCCTAAGACTTCTTTCCCTACCCTCCTGAATTCACTCTGCTACCTTATCCCACATATTATTTGCACTCTCATCTGTCGCCCAAACGTCTTCCTTTAGTACTCTTTCCCTTAAAGCTAGTTGCTTATCACATTTCAGGTTCCACCATTTAGTCCTTGAGCATCTATACAACTTCTTTTTCTAGTCCACCTTTGTAACTGCACATCTATGATCAACAACCTATGTTGGGAAGTCAAGCTCTCCCCCGGTATAACCTTACAATCTTTACAAGCTAAACGGTCTCTTTTCCTAGTTAAGAAGAAGTCATTTTGTGTCCTCGATGAGCCACTCTTATAAGTCACCAAATGTTCCTCTCTCTTTCTAAAAAATGTGTTAGTTACTATGAGATCATAAGCCACTGAAAACTCCAAGATATCCTTCCCTTCATCATTTCTATTACCGTACCCATGTCCCCCGTGTACTCCTATGTATCCATCTACGTCACGTCCTACATGACCGTTCAAATCACCTCCTATGAAGACCATCTCTCCTTGGGGTATCTCTAGTAGCACTCCTTCCAAGTCTTTCCAAAACTTCTCCTTATGTCCATCTCCTAAGCCCACCTGGGGGGCATAAGCACTAATTACGTTCACTATCTCTTCTCCTAATACTAACTTAATTGCAATAATCCTATCTCCATAGCGCTTTACATTCACTACATCTTCCTTTAAGTCCTTGTTTACCACTATGCCGACCCCATTCCTCGATCTATTAAGTCTCGTATACCATAACTTATACCCGGTCCTCTCAATCTCTTTTGCTTTGTGTCCCACCCATCTTGTCTCTTGCAAGCAAGCAATTGCGATTCGTCTCCTTTCCATTGTATCCACCACTTCCATAAGTTTCCCAGTTAGGCTCCCAATGTTCCAAGTGCCCAATCTCAGCCTTCTATTTTGGACTAGCTTCTTTACCCCCCACACTCGTCCAATAAAGCGTGAGGACCCTTGCCTATTTAGCACTGCACCCGGGCGCCGATGCAGCGGTCCTTGCTCACTTATCACTGTACCCGGACCATACAGCGCGTCGCTAAGTAGGGGACGCCCCAACGAAATTTCATTAGGTCTCAAATCCATAAAAAATCTGACTGAGTATTGTGCTAGCTGTCGGCTACCTAACGCACAACCCTCCTCCTTTGTCCGGGCTTGGGACCGGCTATGTCAAGGATACCCCCACATAGGCGGAGTTAGGTTAGCAACAATGTCGGTGAGGAAATATTTTTCTATGGAGGTTGATGGCCCAGCAAGAGGAAGGGGTAGGCTGAGGAGGACATGGATGGAAGCAGTAAGGTTGGATCGTAAGAAGTGCAACATATCCGAGGATTTGACTTATGATAGATTGGAATGGAGAAACGGCTCATGTAGCCAACCACAACAGAGTTGGGACAAGGCTTTGATGAGGGCCCTCGATGCCCCCCTTCTGAAGTGACCCAACCCAACGACAATTCCAAGAATCAAACAAACTCATTGACTATATGCAGAACATTTGCAGCAATAAAAAATCCTTTTTTTTTTTTTTATTCTTTGCAAGCTTCCTAACTACTGGCCTCCCAAAACCTCTTGTATTCCAACTGACAATAATCATGGAGAAATTATAATAGCCGACCCCCAATTGAAGTTGCATCTTTTTTTTAGAATTTCACGACAAATCTTTCACTTAAAGAGACTCCGTGTGTGAGAAGGTGGCGAAGCCCCGATCCGCGATCGACGCAATAGATCAATCTCCCGAAGGATTGATCGAATTGAATAGTGAATTCCAGGAACTAGGGCACAATCACAACCATGAAACACTCCATAAAACCGACGAGAAACTCTGAAATTTTATTATCAATTGAAGGAAGCATGCCCAATTACAATGTAGGGTTTAATATATATAGACAGTGTTCTTAACCACTAATAATTCCAAAATAGGGAGGTACGAATCCTGATTAATCAATAAATTAGAAATAATTTCTAATTAAATAAATTTAAATTAAAAATAGCATGCCACAGTAGCTTTTCAGCCAATTGGGCCTGTGGGTTGAACCCAACGGACTGGGTCCATCATGTGGGCCCAGGAGCTCTTTTGGGCTTCCATATTGCATCAGAAGGATATTGTTGTAGTTGACTTAAGAGGCCACGAAACATATCCTTAAGTTTCTTGATGAAATTTTGATGAAAGGTGACTCATAAGTGGTTCTTAATTTAAAAGAGGTGGAGTCGTCCCAATTCCACTCTATGCTGGCAGTCCTTGGGAGTGTCTTCATCCCTAAGGAGGGCAAAAGATAGAAGAATTTGGATGGCTTCCTCTGATGGCGTCTTTTCGGTGTCTTCCTTCTCTTCGATGTCTAAAGTGGTGGCACAGAGCCATTCTTTCTGGGGCAGCTTGTGGAGCATGAAAGCACCGCCTAGAGTAATAGCATTTGGATGGATTGCGTTGTTTGGTGGGATACTACCAATGGACAACTTACGTCGACATAAAGTGATTTTAGTTGATGCATGTCCGATGTGCCTCGCTAGTGAGGAATCTATAGACCATTTGCTTCTTAATTGTCCCCTTGCCCAATGCATTATGAGATTGATTTTGTCTTGGTTCCATTTTTGTGGCCCTCTTTTGAGTTCTATCCCTTCTTTGTTTGACTTTTGGAGATTAGGGGTAGTCTCTAAAAGCGGAAGGGTGATGTGGAAGCTTTCGTTCTTAGTGGCAATTTGGTCCTTATGGAAAGAAAGAAATTTGAGGTGCTTTGATGGAAAATCCTCAGATGCTACCAAGATAATGGATAATGTCAAGCATCTGGTGGCTCTTGGGGTCTCCCCTCTACCTTTATTTAAAGGAATATCGATAAGCTCCATTACTCATAATTGGGATGAAGTGGCCAGATCCCGCCCTATTGCTAGGCACATATTCCCCAGATGGCACCTACCTCCACATGGAGCTTTGAAACTAAATTTTGATGGGAGCGCTAGTGGTAATCCGGGTATGGCAGGTGTTGGTGGTGTTATGAGATGGGATAATTATTATGTCTTATTCCGGCCTAGTAGGTGTTTGTTCAATCAACAAAGCGGAACTACTTGCCTTGAACATTGCTCTTTGAGAAGCTTCCCGCTTACAATTTCAACGACTCCTTGTAGAAGGGGACTCTTCTTGTGCTATACAGTGGGCGACTCTGTGTTCTTCACCTCCTTGGTATCCGACAGACATTTTAGAAAAGGTGCTTCACTTGTCGGGTGATTTGAACGTTTCGTTCAATCACATTTTGAGATTCAGCAAATGCGGAGGCAGATAAACACGCCAAAGAGGGATTTCTTAAACCTTCTTTGCTCATATCTGGAGGGATTTCTTAAACCTTCTTTGCTCATTTCTGGCCCTACTTTATTTCTTTTTGTTTTTTGTTGGTGCCCGTTGTTTTGGGTCTCGAATCTTTTTGTCCAGCTCTTCTCCGTGTTTTTGTAGGGGCTTTTTTGGTCGGTATAACCCTCTTATACTCTACAGTCTTTGAGCAAATAAAGGTCACCATTTAAAAAAATAATAATGCTGTCATCGTATCCAATCGTTGATAAGAAGCTGTGTTGTATAGGGAGGTTTGATTCCCTAAATGAGGGGTCAACTAATTTTTGAAGAGAGAATAGCAACCTTATGGACAAGAACACCCACCTGGCCTGATGTTAGCATATAATTATGTGCTCCCACCTATGATGCCCAGATACGGCTAGGACACGCCATAGATATGGCAAGGACATAGATTTTACAAATAAAAAGTGAAGTATTGGATACGATACGGCAGGATACGTTGCCCATTTTGAAGTATCCTTGTATCATAGGCTCCCACAGTATTCCTTATGTAGAGAGGATGTTCCTAACCTAAAACCAAGTGCAACCTTATGGAGAGAGAATTTTCTGTGGAGAGAGCAACTATATATGGAGAAGAGATAATTTTGTATGGGGCCACATTGTTGAGGTTCATCAGCCCACCAAATTGTGCGACATTAACATCTAATTTATGTGCTCATAGTGTAACATGCATAAAGAATTTTGTCTGACGGAATATGAAAATCTTGTACAGATAATAGTCACTCTAATAAGGGCTATGATAGTGTATGTTGACATGTAGCATCCATTGTCCTCTCAATATTTCCTCCAATTTTCATATTTCGGTGGGTCTAATATATATTTAGTAGTTCAACTAAGAGAATGGTCAACCAGTCAATCTTTATTTATTTATTTATTTTTTGAATGGTTAATTTCATTAGAAGATAATATGACTAATGGGGTGTTTGGAAACCATATATTTCTAAAGATTTTGCTATATTATATCCTAGTTTAGAATATAATCTAGGTGTTTGGATAACTTAGAAGGTATTCTACAATATCTCACTTTCTTATAAAAACCTTCATGTTATAATATTCAACTATATGCTGTATAAAACAATATTTCATTAAGACAATAACCAAAACAAGGGTTTGGCCCACTGCATTTTTTTAAATATTGATGGTTTCTATAGGAATCCTACAATGACTCAATATTATATGAGCCCTTTAGTATTTATAAATTTTATGTGGGTCCCATAGCCCTGTCATAATTACATAATTTCTTTATTGATTACTAATATTAGGTGGGTCCTACATTAAGTGGGTCCCGTACTACCAATTTTAGATGGGTCCTATGCTAATTACCAATATTGGATTGTAGGACTAATTACTAGTTTGCCATCATTAAATGAGTCATATTGTTCAATGGCCCCCTCGTGATAACTATAATTAGCTTGGTTAATGTGATGATTAACTTCAAATGGGTCTTACATTTATTTCTCATAGATGGATTCCTCAGTGATGTTCAACACTCATCGGGTTCTCCGTTATAATCGCCATTGGATGTATTACATTATGGTTATTAACATTTGGTGGACCCACATTGATTAAACAATATTGCTCGTGGTTTTTAACATTTAGTCTAATGGTTTTCTAATTAAATGGGCCCTACTGTGGTTACAATATTAAATCACTCTAGTGTGACTACTAGTTAGTGGGTTCCCACTCGGTCAATCATCCCTGTTTTTCTATTCATTTACTGTTTCGATGCATCATCTAGTGAAAATGTTATAAATAGCAAAACACTTGAAAGATATATTGAAATTTGTAGAATTGCCAAACACCATAAATGACACAATATTATAATATGATACTATTTTATTATGTGATAATGAAATCTTACAATATTCAAATTTGATCATATTATATTATACCTTTATCCAAACACCCCCTAAACTCCCCTCATGGACAAAATAGGGATGGAAAAGATCGCTTACTTATATAACTTTACACTCCCCCTTAAGCTGGAGAATAAACATCAATCATGTGTGGCTTGTTTAACAACCCTTGTAATTTCTTTCAATGGGTTTCACTAAGAAACACGGCAGTTGATCTTCTCACCTCATATAGGATGAATGATGTTCGTGGTCACCTGCCCATTTTTTTTTGAACAGTAAACCTCTCTGTGTTTCATACTTCTATGAAATACTGGGTTGATTACTGCTATCTGTCAACAATAGTTGAGCCAAGACCCATGTACAATAGGCCCACTGGCCCATTCATAAACAACATGGGATAAGGATTAGTGGACTGTGACTCATCAATCTATTTTGAATTCTTTCCATGTATATAATCTGTATCAATATTCTTTATTCTCTTTCCATTCATAGAGATTGTAATTAGATTGTAATTTGCCTTGATTAAGGTCATTAAGTCTATAAGTAAAGCAAATGACTGATCATTGAGATGATCCAATATTCCAAAGCTTATTCTCTTCATCTTAGAATTCTGGTTCTGACATGGTATCAGAGCCTGCAACTTGTTCTACTGCTGTATCTTCTTCTTCATGCTACGTCATCTGCATCTTAGTAACTCAATAGAGATCACCACAGCAACTGATCTCTACTGTTAGAAATTTACAGCCAACTAGGAGGAAGGGAAACATTGTCGTCAGGCATATTCTCTCCAACAAATCAGTGGCCCACCTGCGATGATCAAGACACCTTCACCAACACTATCTGTGATGGTCGACAGCTTATTCTTGACATTCTAGAGATTTTTTCAGAATTTTTGGCTGCCTCGAGGTAGGACTTTTGTCTATTTTTCTGGATTCCCGAAATCTTGCTCCAATTTTCATCTCCACCGTCCAATTTCTTGGATTCTCATCCGATTTGGGTGAGATTTGGTTCAGTAGACACGAAAAAGGATTCTCCTTCTTCCCATGTGTTCTGATCTCATCCTTGATCCATCTGTGGGCCACCAGACCAGATCTTGTGCAGAATTTCAGGTCGCCAGTGCCAATTCTGGCATCTGATCACATCTGGCCCACCATAGATCCGTCAGACACAATCAGAAATCCTTTCCTTGGGGTCGTCTGATATTTCTGAGAATTATAGAATTGTTTTCCACATTTTGTTAAGAACCAGATCTGTTCTTTTACAATCTGTCTGAAGCTTTGGATATTACTGCTGCACTATTGGAAATTTCTGCTTGTGTCTCTGCTGCACTGTTGAGTTGATCTTCTGTTCTCTGCTAGTTATCTTCAGCCAGTTTTTTCTAGCGAGATAATCATGGACAAAAGTGACAATTTACTAATTAAGTTCAATGGGACCAATTACACATCATGGGGATTCCAATTTCAGATATATCTAAAAGGAAAAGAATTATGGGGTCATATAGATGGGACTAATCCAAAACCGGTGGAGGATGATAAGGCTGTCTCCAAGTGGGACACCAACGATGCAAAAATAATGACTTGGCTTCTGGGGTCAGTCGATCCACAGTACATCCTGAATCTCCGGCCTTACAAAACAGCAAAAGGCATGTGGGACTATCTAAAACAGGTATATCAACAGGATAACTCTGCACGGAGGTTCCACTTGGAACATGAGCTCTCTCAGTTTACTCAGGGGACATTGTCTATTCAAGAATATTACTCTCAGTTTATTCGCTTATGGACGGATTATACTGAGATTATCTACTCCAGCCTACCAGATGCCTCGATTGCAGTGGTTCAAACCATCCATTCCACTAGTCAAAGGGATCAATTTCTGATGAAACTTAGACCTGATTTTGAACAAATACGTTCAAATCTGATGAGCAGAGTGCCATCCCCATCTATTAATTCTTGTCTCGGAGAACTCCTTCGTGAGGAACAGCGTTTTACAACCCAGGCTGCTCTCCAACAAGCACTGTCCACCGGTCCAATCACTACAGCCTATGTTGCACGTTCCCACCAGCAGAACAGAGATATGACCAAAGTACAGTGTTATTCGTGTCAGAAATATGGACATGTTGCCACGCAATGCAATAAAAATACTGCTCTTACTGCAAACGCAAGGGCCATGTTCTTCCTGAATGTCGGCGCCGTGCTCATAACTCTTCTCAGAAAGCAAATCTGGCAACTCTGGATGTGTCTACTTCTGCATTGAGTCCTGCTGCCACTACAATGATGCCTGGTCCGCCTGCTTCTTCATCCTCTCTCACCCCTGAAATGGTTCAACAGATGATCGTAAATGCTTTTTCTGCTCTTGGCCTCTCAGGTAAATCCAAACAGTCAAACTCTACCTGGTATATGGATTCGGGGGCTTCTAATCATATGACCTATTCGTCTGAAAATTTTTCTCAATTAAAACCTTATGATGGAAGTCTCCGAATCAATACAGCAGATGGTGGCAGTATACCCATCACTGCCATCGGTGAGATGTCACATCCCTTACCTTTGAGTCATGTTTTTCTTTCTCCTCAGTTATCTACCAATTTATTATCTGTTGGCCAACTAGTTGATAATCATTGTTCTGTCTCTTTTTCTCGTTCTAGTTGTGTTATACAGGATCAAGCATCGGGGAAGGTGATAGCGAAGGGGCCTAAATGTGGCCGTCTTTTTCCGCTACAACTATCTACACATGATAGGAATTTGGTTGCCTCTGCCTTGTTTTCTGCTTCTAGTTCAAATAAGAGCCACTTATGGCACAATAGATTAGGCCATCCTCATTCTCGTACTTTGTTATCTTTGTTTAAATCTGGGTTGCTAAATGATAATAAAATTTCTCTTAAGGATGTTTCTTTTGATTGTTCAAGTTGTAAAATGGGCAAAAGCAAGACTCTTCCTTTTCCCATCAATAATTCTTTATCATTGAAATGTTTTGATCTTGTTCATAGTGATGTATGGGGTATAGCACCTGTCATATCCCATTCACATTTTAAATATTTTGTGACATTCATTGATGATTATAGTCGCTTTACATGGATATATTTTTTGCATTCAAAATCTGAGGTGTTTGCTACGTTTAAAATTTTCTTAGCCTATGTGGAAAATCATTTCTCCACATCCATTAAAACACTTCGTACAAATTCAGGTGGTGAATATGTTTCAAATGAGTTTCAGACCTTTTTGCAAAACAAAGGGATCATTTCTCAAAAATCATGTCCGTATACACCCCAACAAAATGACGTATCTGAGAGGAAAAACAGACATCTTTTGGACATTGTTCGGTCACTCCTCTTAGCATCGTCTGCTCCACCAAAATTTTGGCCCGAAACTTGTCCACAGCAGTTCATGTTATAAATCGACTACCCTCACCGCGCATCAACCATGAAACACCTTATTTTCGTTTATTTCGTAAGCATCCTATTTTTTCTCATCTCCATGTTTTTGGGTGTGTCTGTTTTGTTCTTCTTCCCCCGGTTGAACGAACAAAACTATCGGCTCAATCTTCGAAGTGTGCCTTTTTAGGTTATGCGAATGACCAAAAAGGATTTCTCTGTTATGATCCCAAGGTCAAACGTATCCGGATTTCTCGTAATGTTGTGTTTTTTGAAAATCAGTATTTTTTCCATCATCATTTAGATCATGATCCATCTCCTATGTTTTCACTTGTTCCTGCCTTTGGTGATCCTCTGGATCCACCTACGGAAAATATCAAGCCTATTATTGTGTATGAAAGGCGTAGACGGGAAAACACGGTTGCACCTGAGCCTCCTGACTTGTCAGCTTCCTCGGCACTTGACCCCACTCCTGCTCCTGACATCTCCCAACCAGTTCCTCTTCGTCGATCATCTCGGCTTTCCCGCCCCCCTAATCGGTTTGGATTTACCCATACCTCCTTACTTGCTACCTTGTCTTCTGTTCATATACCTAATCACTTTTCCCAAGCAGCGCAACATGAGTGTTGGCGGCAGGCCATGCAGGAAGAACTTGACGCACTTCAAGAGAATCACACATGGGATGTTGTTCAATGTCCTCCGTCCATCAAACCCATTGGCTGTAAGTGGGTTTACTCTATCAAGCTGCATCCTGATGGTACTCTGGCACGTCATAAGGCTCGGTTAGTGGCACTTGGCAATCGTCAGGAGTATGGTATCGACTATGATGAAACATTCGCTCCGGTCGCCAAGATGACAACTGTGCGTACTATTCTTGCTATTGCAGCATCTCGCTCATGGCCCCTGTATCAGATGGATGTGAAGAATGCCTTCCTCCACGGGGATCTTAAAGAGGAAGTATACATGCGTCTTCCTCAAGGATATGAGTCTCCTTCTAAAAATGAAGTGGCACGGCTCCGTCGCTCGTTGTATGGACTCAAACAAGCACCCAGAGCTTGGTTTGAAAAATTTCGTTCTACTCTGATGAACCTTGGCTTTACTCAAAGTCCTTATGATCCCTCATTATTCTTGAAGAAGACTGCTCAAGCTACCACTATACTTCTCGTATATGTGGATGATATCATCATCACAGGCACTCATAGTAACATGATTCAAAGTCTTCAATCCTCACTTCAAGCTGCCTTCCATATGAAAGATCTGGGTCCATTAACATACTTTTTGGGACTTGAGGTCCAACAGTCTAGCAAGGGACTGTTTTTTACATCAACATAAGTATGCTACTGACCTTCATGACCTTGCTGGCCTAACTGATACCACCCCTGTGGACACTCCCTTAGAAGTCAATGTGAAGCTCAAGAAAGATGATGGGGATCTCCTATCCGATCCCACATTCTACAGACGCTTGGTTGGCAGTTTGATCTACTTGACCATCACTAGACCAGACATTTCATATGCTGTGAATGTTGTTAGTCAATTCATGACAGCTCCAAGGCATCACCATATGGTTGCGGTCAAACGGATCATTCGGTACATTCTTGGTTCTCCGACTCGAGGATTGTTTTTTCCGGTTGGCACACCTCTGACACTTACTGCTTATTCTGATGCCGACTGGGCAGGATGCCCGGATACTCGCAGATCCACCACGGGCTGGTGTATGTATTTGGGTGAATCACTCATTTCTTGGAAATGCAAAAAGCAGGAAAGGGTCTCCAGATCTTCCACTGAATCTGAATATCGTGCTATGTCCGCTGCTTGCTCCGAAATCCTTTGGCTTCGTGGATTACTTGCAGATCTTGGTTTTTCTCAGACATCAGCTACCCCACTTCATGCAGACAATACTAGTTCCATCCGTATCACTGAGAATCCCGTTTTTCATGAACGTACAAAACATATTGAGGTGGATTGTCACTTCATTCGAGACGAATATGATCGCAAGGTCATTAGTCTTCCACATGTTTCAAGTGAACTCCAACTTGCAGACATCTTCACCAAAGGACTGCCTCGGCCACGTCATGAGTTCCTGATTCGCAAATTGCTACTATTTGACCAGCATCAATTTGAGGGGGATGTCAACAATAGTTGAGCCAAGACCCATGTACAATAGGCCCACTGGCCCATTCTCATAAACAACATGGGATAAGGATTAGTGGACTGTGACTCATCAATCTATTTTGAATTCTTTCCATGTATATAATCTGTATCAATATTCTTTATTCTCTTTCCATTCATAGAGATTGTAATTAGATTGTAATTTGCCTTGATTAAGGTCATTAAGTCTATAAGTAAAGCAAAGGACTGATCATTGAGATGATCCAATATTCCAAAGCTTATTCTCTTCATCTTAGAATTCTGGTTCTGACACTATCTAATCTCATAGGAAGTTTAATATAGACTCCAAATACTCCAACAAACTAGTAGTTCAAAAACTAAACAATTTACTGTTTGAAGTTAAAATTATTGCAGAGGTATCTTGAGCGGAATAATATATTCATTCCTTTTATTTTCATATATCAATAATTTTCAGGTACTGCTGAGAAGAAAAACTTTTTTGCACGAGCTGCCAAATTTTCCTAGTGGTTGCCCACCTGGACTCGAGGAAGATCTCCTAAGTTTTGTTAACAAGCTGCGTGATTATTGGCACAAGTGCCATAATGCTATTGTCATTGATGACCAGGTTGGTCTTTTTAGCAACTCTGCTTCCTGCTTGCACCAATTACTCTTCTATTATGCATTTGTGACTTGTTCTTGAATATTGTTACAATCATACAGACACTTATGTCCTGGTAAAATAATATATAAAGTTGGAAGTTACACTTTTCATTATCAATGATGTTAAACCATAGAAACTAGTTCTGTTAATTGGAAGTTGAGATACTTGTCAAAAAGTTAGAAGTAATTTGATTGTGTATTTATGTTGTTTATGCTGAAAGGGTAGGCCAAAGAGGACATGGATGGAAGTAATAAGGATATATTTGGGTAGGTGCAACCTATCCGAGGATTTGGCTCAGGCTAGGTTGGAATGGAGAAACAAAATTCATGTAGCTGACCCGAACATATATATATATATATATTATTAGTAACATAAACTTTTCATTAAAAGAAAATGACAACAAGAGAACACAGATCCCTCCCAAAGGCAGGAAGGGATGAAAGGGTATAAAAGCAATATACCGGCACCAACCACAAGGAAAAAAACAATAGTGAAAAAACACATAGAAGAAACTCGGTCAAAGCAACTAATATAGTTGGGACAAGGCTTTGATGATGATGACGACGACGACGTCGACGATGGTGATAGGGTTGTGGTTGTTTCTTGAACAAAACCAAGCATCATTAATTTAGCTTCTATTGATTATTTTTCTATGTATGGAGCTTTTACTGGTTAACAAAAATGTCAAAAGCATTTGAGCAGTTGCTTAAGTAGTGCACTTTTTTTTTTTTTTTAAAAATTTTATTGTCATTTACCTATAGAATCCCATCTTGATTTGGCATCACTTCAATATATGGTTTTAGGTAATCACGTTTATCCTGCACTTGAAATCCATTGATTTCATTTGTCTGGAGTTGAAAGACTAGTGCAGTAGTGCTGTAACTTATGGTGTTTATGTTTGGATGAAAATTGGTCGGTCTGAGTTTGTTTCCTGTTTTTTTTTTTTTTGGAAAATGATGGCTATATACGCAGATCGTTAAGTACTCCGACATTTTGGTGTTCCTATGGACCACTATATCATGATAAACTACCATATTGTGAAGAGCATTGTATCATATGGTGTAGAGGTGTACCATAGTGAGTACTGTAGGTGGTATCGTGTGTGTATCGTATGGGGTGTATCATTCTTTGTTGCAATTACCATTAATTGGGGCACCGATTGGGGTGATTAGGCTGGGTGATATCTTTTGTATATATTTTTTTCTTTTCCATTATCTTTTATGCTATATAAACTCTAAGGGGATGAGCAATGAGATCAAGCAGTCGATTACAAAAAACTTGAGTCTGTTATTTCTTGTTATCATGGTATTAGAGGGTCATCAGTATTGGTCCATGGGAACACCAAAACGCAGGATCATCATCATCATCGCCATCAAATTCTTGTCCCAACTATGGTGGGGTCAACTACTTGAATTCTATTTCTCCATTCTGATCTATCCTAAGCCAAGTGGATCAGGTCCATGGGAACACCAAAACGCTGGATCATCGCCATCAAATTCTTGACCCAACTATGGTGGGGTCAACTACAGGAATTATGTTTCTCCATTCTGATCTATCCTAAGCCAAGTGGATCAATTGCACTTCTTTAGGTTTGTCCTGACTACTTCCACCCATGTCCTCTTCAGCCTACCCCTTATCCTTGGTGGGCCATCAACCTGTAGGGGCTGAGGAGGGAGAGGAGGGTTGTTTGGGTGGGGTTCAGGGGGGATGTGGAGGGGTCGAGGAGGGGCAATTCTCTTCCTCTTTTGTGCAGGAGGATAGAGATTAGGTGTGCATTTGTCTTATGCTTTTGCCCCTCATTTTTCTTTTTTTCACAAGAGGTGAAGAAATTCTCCAAGTAATGAGGGTATTTTTGTATTTGAAAGTAACCATTCAAAAAAAAAAAAAAAAAAAAACGATGTTGTTGCTTCCCTTCGTTGGACATGTTCAAACCATCTCAAATG
The DNA here is from genome assembly GCA_012931725.1 of Litsea cubeba. Classification (NCBI taxonomy): domain Eukaryota; kingdom Viridiplantae; phylum Streptophyta; class Magnoliopsida; order Laurales; family Lauraceae; genus Litsea; species Litsea cubeba. The sequence goes on along the minus strand of CM022947.1, from coordinate 139,281,393 downwards.
AGCTTCTTTTAACTTATCACTAATTGATGCTATCCCTAAATGCTCTCATTCCTAATTCTGTCTCTTCTAGCTTTTACCATATATCTGTCTCAACACTCTCATGTCTACTACACTCATTTTATGCATTCATCTCTGCTACACTCATTTTATGCACGTGTTGTTTCCTGATTGGGCAACATTCTACTCCAGAAGTCATAGCTAGTCTACTCCTTAAGCCAACATTTCTCCAACTTCTACTCATTTCCCATCTTATGTCACTGTGGACGCATTACTCCCGTGCATCAAAGTTAGAAATATAGGATAATATATGGACACAACTTGTTTCCATATAGTATAATGCATTGAGCTGATCCAAGATTGATGGGATAAGATTAAGGCGATGGTATGTGTCTGCATGCTTGTGCATCTCTTTCTCTGTGTGTGACACCACAATGGTGCCGTTGCTGGCCTGCATTGTATAACACAACATTGACACCGGACCCAAGTTCACGTAGACCAGCCTATCCTTTGTCAGAATTAATCTTACGTTATTGTATAGTTATGAAGCCATAGTTAGCCCATTAAATCAAGTGATAGACGAGACTGATATTTTTTCCAACACAATTCCGTTAGGCCTTTCCAAGTTCCAACTCTCCTACCCTTGATTATTAGCATGCTTAGAATGAGCCCCGTTGAGTCGGACAACACATGAATACTATGTGATCCATTGATAGGTGAATATGATTATATACAAAGTTAAAATATCATGTATGGTGGAGGTGTGTGGGGCTCACATGGGGCATTGGGTTTAGGTGGTGGTGTGGGGATGTAAAGGGGGACCAAATAGATATGGTGTATACAAGTTTCACCCGACCCTATTATATGACATGTATGGGGGTAATTCAAGCTTCAACCCCCATCATAATTTTCCTGAGGGTAATACCGGCTGCTGAAGAATCTATGGTGTTAAGAGAAAATTTCGAAGTGTTTATATCACAACCTGAAAGTCGATCTGTTTTAAAGAGGAAATTTTGAAGTGTTTAAATCACAACCTTAGGTTGATTGAATCATGGTGAAAGTCGATCTACTTCTTATTCTCAAGGTCTGTTCTACATCCCATTACCTTACTGAGTTAACATCAACCCAGGTGGGCCACATAGCCCCCACCTGACTCCCACACAAAGAGTCATTTTCAGGAATGGCCCGGCTGTACCTATGCACCGAAGCAGGGCCACCTGGAAACATGACTTGCCTCTTCAAAATTGGTGCATGAGTCGTTTTAGAGACACATGGTCCTCCCTTTGCATGGAAGGGTGTGGTTTGTAGGATTGTACACCCCTTGAGCTACCATTCCGACCAAAACCAATGAAAGAGGGCGTGGTTTGTAGGCCCAGCTGTACCTCAAGGGGTGTACGATTCTACAAGTGGTATCAGAGCATAGTCTCGTGGGTGAGATAAATTGTCAACCTCCTTATGGGCAGACTGTGTACTGATGAGGTAAAAACAGGGAAGGCACTCTTCCACACTCCCAGATGAGAAACACACTGCCAGGTAGCCAGTAACCACACTAATTACAGATAGTGATCAATGCAGACCAGTTGTCCCAAACAAAATGTGACAGTTAATGGGTCGGCAGTTGGGAGACCTGTGAAACGATGACCAGTGGGGAAGGATGAGTAGTGAACTTGGCACCAGTGAAAGAGGGATGAGATGTAGTCGATGGAGGTGAGCCCTACTCTCTGTGAAGTGCTTGGAAGTCAAACAATAGTAAGAAATCACTTGGATGATGATCGGGATGGAAGAACAACACAAGCCCTAGACGGTTGACCACCTCTGCTCATGTTCTGTCTGAGACTGAATGATCCATCTCGACTTTTTAAGTTGCTGGGCGCGCCTGTCCGGTCGACCGGATGAGGTCACGATGTCGACCGCCTACACAGGGGAGAACTGATCAACTGATCAGTCAGGGGGAAAATGAACAATTTAAGCAATGGTCTCCCTGCACTCATCTTACTACCAACTCAAATGATCGAAAAATGTATCTATCTAGGCTCATACACAATCAATTAAATTTGCAATCGACATTTAACTAATTTGCACGCCAAATCGAATGCTACTAATTAAGTCCAAAATTAATTTTCTTTCACTCTAAGCCTCCTTTCTAATTAAAATTATTGACTATACTCACAATTCCATTTGCCAACCTGAACACAAATCCAAGTTGATTTTGACAAAGGTAGTTTTCCAAAAAAAAAAAAAAACCTATGAAATCATGGGAAAACCATTTCTCAAAAACTCATTTTTCAAATATGTGACTATGATAGTTAATAAAAATCAATTGACCAAAGAAACTTGCATTAAAGAGAAGTAACTAAGTAATCACATACAAGTTGAGTTAGGAGCAAAAATAATTTTCCATTTGTGAGGATCGAACTTACAAATCTTTGGAAAGATCATTTTTCAAATCATCTAATTTATCAAAAAAGATTTAACTTTGTTATCCATCAAATCAAATGAATTTGAAAGACATGAGATGAATCATCAATTGATCATCAAAAGAATATAGAAATTTATTGCAAGAGATATAACTAAATGAGATCAAAATGCAAAACTATCGTGACCAACAAAATGATATAACTATAAATAATAGGTTGGTCCATCTAGGTTCAAGGCCTTAAAGGTGTCATAGACATTTGACTTTGGGAATCCACCTAAGGTCTTGAGAGGGTTGTCCTAGAGCGTTTAATTTCAACATCCCACCAACACTAGGAGATTTAAATTGTTAAGTTTTAGTTTGGTGAGATTGTTTTTTAGGGGAATGATGATTTATTTTTCTTTTCTTCTTTCCTCCCTCTTTTTGTCCTTTGAATTTTAATGTTAACTTTTCAACTTTTTTCAAAAGATCTTTCATTTGTTGAGTTAGGGGAGGTATGTTGAGAAGATTCTTTTTGATAGATTCCTTTTTATTTGGTTTCACTTGTTTAAGCTTTTGAAAATCTATCTTGGGAGACCCCTTTTTAATTGGTTTAACTTGTTTAATTTTCTTGGAGTCTTCCTTGGTTGTTAGTGTCTTACCCTTCATAGAATTTGATTTTATTTGTTTAGGCTCATAGATGGGTTTAGACACATGACTTTTTCTTAGTTTGCACTCAAACCTAAAATGCCATTCAATACCACAATAATGGCATTTGATTATGGGCAAGGAAGAATGAGTACTAGAGACAGAGGACTCGCCTTTCACAAATATTGTGTAGGTGCTAGGGCCGGAAGAAGTATACCTATCAAAACCAAGGCCAGTCTTATCTCTTTGAAATTTACCCAATCTTAGTAATTTTTCAAATTTCTCTTCTCCTTGGGTAAACTTGTACTCAAACTTTTGTTTGTATTTTTCAAGTTGAATGACTAAGGGATGAATTTTCAGTTTTTACTTTTATAAGTTCATTTTCAATCCCCTTTAAGTTGTTTAATCTTTCATCACAACCTATATTTAATTCTTTGATTTCACTTTGAGCATTAGATAGGTTATTTTCAGAATTAGCTAACTTAGATTCTAAATCTTTTGTTAATTCTTCTTGATTTCGAAGTTCTATTGAAGAGGTTAATTCTTTTGCTAGCCTTTTAGATTCTATTTTTAAGCTTTTATTTTTCTTAACAAGCTTTTCTCACAATGCATACAATTCTTCATAAGCTTGTTGAATATCATATTTCATTTTCATTGGTTTATTCTTGTTTCAATTTAAATTGGGATTCATTCATTTCAATGTTTGAATCTCCGTATGTTGGAAGGAATGTGCTAGAGAGGGAATCTACATTTTCAAACAGTGGGGAATCCCTTTTAATTATTTTCATCAAAGCACAACACTAGGGTTCTAGCACTAGGTTTTTGCACCTAATCAAGAGCATCAAGGCTCCGATACCAATTGAAAGTCCTATTACGATAGGATTTCAATTGGGAGTACCTAGGCTCTAATACCAATTGAAAGTCTGGGATCCGAAACCTGTGGGGGGTGTTGATTAAGAAAGTAAAGTGCGGAAGCAATCACGATAAATCACCACAAAGCATCCACCATAACACAACGATATATAGTGGTTCAGCCTCAATGCCTACATCCACTACCGGGTTATGTTCCTACACCCCACCGGATTTTCCACTATCTCAATCTTATGCTTTTCAATAGGCTAAGAAATAACCTTTATATTATGCTTTTCAAGGCTAAGCAATAACCTCTACACTATGCCTTTCTAGGCTAAGCTATAGCCTTTACAAGCCTAAAGGTTTTCTCTCTCAAATGTGTCTAAGATACACTCAAAGATACAATTTAAGCTCAATACAATGCCTCTAAAATAGACTGATATGAAAGTGAAAATACAACTCAAATATACAATATAGAAATGCAAAGATGAATGCTCAATGTGTATGTAAGATGTCTTCAATCAAATTTGAAAATGAAAGCTCAAAGATGTATGTCTAAAGCATTTGAAAGTTTAAATCATAAACTATTTGATTGAAGTGAAAAGACTAATCACATATATTATAAAAAAAAATAACCTGCCAATGATATGACTATCAATGGCTCACAAGTTGTATGAAATTTCAAAACTAACACGTGATTTATGAGCTTGTTGATTCCAAATGCAATCAAATTTAACTAAGAGTTCAATATTTGGAAAGCAACTGATTAAAGCTCACTCAATGAAAGAAATCATGCTATGTTAGAAATACAAAGGTTTTCATAAGCATGCAAGTCAATAATCATGGAAACCAAAGTTAACTTGGAAGGGTGTACCTATGAGGTTCTAACATTTGGGCTTTCCATCGATCTTCAGGCCTTCTCAACTCATTCCCTTTGTTTGGACTTCATTATAGCTCCAAGGGTTCACCCCCAGTCCTTTTTTTTTTTTTTCAAGGTTTTGAAATGAGTTGGAACTTGGAATATATATAGAGAACTGCCAACGGCTAGTTCAGGCGGTCGACCAGGTACAAGGGCCGCCGGTCAACCGCGTTTCCAACGGTCACATAACAGCTAGTTTGGCCGGTCGACATCCTCAGGTACCTGGTCGACCAGGTACACTGGCATGATCCCAGTTCCTTGCATTTTGTGAAATTTCTGACGTTTTCTTTTGGGAACTCAAGGTCATGTTACTCATGCTTGGTCTCATGTCAAAATAAATCCAAAGATGGTTTTTCAAAACATGAATCTAAAATGCCTTACTTGATTTGACTAAAATGGCATGGGCATGCATGATTGAAAACATTTTTCATTGTTTGATTGTGCATCCAAGTTCAAAACATGCTTGAGGAATGAATTTTGAACGTTATGAAAATAAGCATGACTAATGTCAAGATTTCAAGCTTTTCAAATCAATGCATGAGAGAAAATCCAAATGATGCTTAAAATGAATATGCATCCATCAAATTGCAACACACAAAATCCCTAACATGGTTCATAGGGCCCAACCGGAAGCATGGCAATCGTGTAAGGTAGAGATTTTGAAGGTCTCTCATGACATACCTCTTTGCTGAAATGGTAACCATCTGATCTTGGAATGTACCACTCTCGAGGCTTCGAAATTGTCCAATTCTAGCCGTTAGATATAGCAAGACGTGTGCCTAGATTGCATGATCAATCCAAGTGTCTAGCATACAAATCTTGGATGATTGTCATTTTGGGTGAGTGCTAATTTGTGGGTGGTAGTGAGTGTGAGAGATCTAGATTGATCATAAGGCGGGCCAGGTGTTCCCTGTAGGCCAGAGCTGTCCATGGACAGCATGGTCATCCCTGAAAACTCCAATGCGTGTAAGTAGGCATTCCTTTATTTTCTCTTTGTTTGAGGCACCTCCAAGCTTCCTCTTATGACTTATCTTATGTACTAATTCTTTTCTTTCCTGTCAGTCCACATCCACCTTCGGATAACCAGCTTTCCATGTATGCCTTAGTCCTTGCCGTGGTCATTTAGTATTCTTTTTAAACACCCCAAGTGATTTTTTCTCAAAGTTGTGTTGTATGATCAGAAGATTTTGGGAGAGAGAGTATATTGAACAACTGTCGTCTTCTGGATTGACTTTTTTGATTACTTGGATGCTTAGTACAGATATATTGAATTTTTCAGTATTCACAATTCAAATTGACCTGATGGATTTCATGCAGGAACGGATCATGAAAGTGATCTTATTCATCATTTCTTTACAGTCTGATGCATATCGGCCTTTCCTCATCATCTCAATTTCCACCAGTGTTCCCACATGGGAAGCTGAGTTGCTGCGCTTAGCACCATCTGTTAATTCTGTAGTTTACACTGGGAACACGGATGTACGGAAATCCATCCGAGAACTGGAGTTCTATGAGGAGAGTGGCCATCCAATGTTTCAGGTTCTAGTATCACCTCCTGAAGCTATTGTTGAGGTGAGTTCTCTTCTTCTCCTGGGGTGTCTTTGGTTGGTGGGCCGGGGAGGGGTGCTATTATGGATTGATATTTATTTATTTGATAAATTTTATAGTTTAACAGGTATAACTCCCTGATGAGTTAACCTTGAGCTCTACTTCAAAAAGCTTTCAATAAATTATTAGCCTTTGAATTGTTGTTTTGCAGGACTTCGAGGCATTAAAATGTCTTGATTGGGAAGCAATAATTGTTGATGATTGTCAAAACTCTAGGGTGTCAAGACATTATGAAAAGATAAGCATGCTGATGTCTGATTTTAGGCTGCTTCTTGCCAGTGGCCTTATAAAGGTATTTTCTTCATTTGGCTTTATAATTGTTACAAATTTGTTTTGTTTATTCATTAATAAGCTCATCTTCGGGTTTTTCCAGGATTACATACATGAGTACCAGAACTTGCTTTCGTTTCTTGAGTTTGGTGATGGTGTGCATTCCAGTAATTTGAAGAATGACTCTAATGAGAATACAGATGCACTTCCTATGTTAAAGGAGAGGTTAGCACGGTATATTGCGTATGAGCGGAAGTCTGACTCATCAAAATTTGTTGAGCATTGGGTACCTGTCTGGCTTTCCAATGTGCAGCTTGAAAAGTACTGTGCCACTTTACTTTCGAACTCTAGTTCCTTATATTCCTGTACAAAAAGTGATCTAGTTGGAGCTCTTCGTGAGATGCTTATATCAACCAGGAAGGTATTGCCTAACAGATTCTCTAGCATTGTGATTTTTTTGATATTAATTAAGGAGTTTTTTTATCAGTTAATTAATTAAGGCAATTAATTGAAATAAACTGTATTATGTATGCAGCCTTCCTGGTTGCTATTATTTCTTATTTCCACATGCAGACCAGTACTGCTTGTCTGGCTAGTTGCCATCAGTGACCCTATTTTCACCTTTGCATTGTTTTTCATATCTCTTATGTAATATTTCTTGGCAGTGTTGCGACCATCCTTACCTTGTTGACGTGTCTCTGCAAAGCACACTCACCTAAAGGGCATCCAGAGGTTGAGTATTTGGACATTGGAGTAAATGCAAGTGGCAAGCTAAAACTTCTTGACAAGATCCTTCAAGAGATTAAAAAGCGGGGGCTAAGAGTACTGATCCTTTTCCAGGCATGTTATTTGTTTATAATACCAAACTGTTTGCTATAGATTGAAATGTTGCCTTCAATATTCATTTTGCTTATCGTGTTAAATATTATGCTGTTGGGTTTTAATGCTCTCCACTAGTTCTGCCAATGGACAGGATCTGGCTGGACTTGGCGGCCCGTGTATGGGCCCAATAATGGTTGCACATCCCAAATCTGGGTCCAGTTTTAACACAGACCTAGGATTTGGTTCCAAGCCTTCCTGATGAGAGTGTTATTGGAGGCCTGAGTCTTTGATCCAGGTTCGAGTGCAACAAATGCCCAATTCCATTAAATGTCTGAGTCCAAGGGACTGGATCATAGGTTCCAGGCTTGGCTTGCTGGGCATGTTGGACAGTCCGAATTCAGATTCAGGCTCAGGGAGATCTGAGCATACCCGGATTTTTGACAGCCTTATGTTCACTGTAGACCTTTTCATCTAGTAAAGAGTTTGATGCTGTTTATTTCTGAACAAAGTTGCACTTCTTTTCCCTTTAGCTTTTAATTTTTATTTTAGGGTTGGCTTTTTGCACTGCAATTCCCCAAATATAGGCACCTCTTAGTAAACACTTGTACTTTTTTTTTTGGTTTTAATTGACAACATGACAAGCCCACAACCTCGAGTTGTGACATTGACCGCCTTCCACCTTTTCTATGCACTGTTGTCAGCCATTTAATGTAAATGTGCTTACTGTAGTTGAGATTTACTACAAGTTTTTTATTTATTGCAGCTACTGTATCCGTTAAGATTAAGGTACACACTCTTTGGAATATGAATATGTGGGAAAAAACAATATTTTTGGGTGCATTTATTTGCAAGATGTTTCATATGTAATATTTTTTTTTTTGTGAGTTTAGGCGTGTGCGCGCCTGCTTGCTAATATTTACTCATATGTGATGCTTCCTGAAAAGTACATGGAAACTTTTTATCTGTGTGTAATTCGTAACTGCCCCACTCCCTAAAAATAGAACAAAACATGGGAAAAATCAAGCATGGACCTATGGATGTATGAGATGTAGGCATATGTTCATGTGTTTTATGGACCTTTTCCTTGATTGAAAAAATTTCAGTGCAGAATGTACTGTCTAATTCAAGAGTAGGGCCCTGGGACGAATTATTTTATTTCATAGTTCATGTGGGCCTCTGTATCTTAGTCTAATTAATTAGTTGTTTGGAAATTTCAGTAATATTCTATCCTGATCATATGTTATTAATCAATGAAATGCATGACCCGTATATGGCGCAGGAGAAAAATGTTCTATTCTAATAATTAGTTTAAGTCATTCATAGTATTTATTTTGGAGTGAATTCGTAACATCAATTTCTTTAATCAAATTATCCGAACTCTAGGTTATCCATTTTCATGCATTTATATATTCAATTAAAACAAACATGGCAAAATTGATTGTGTGAAAATGATGGAAATGACATTTGGTAGGCCAGCGTCCCCTTCGTATCTCCTATTATTTCGTTCGTGTCAAGGCAACATTTACATGATTGATGATGGAGATGGATTTGATGCTTGAATATCATCTAGGATTCAGCACCTAAGATTGAGCGCACAAGGCATACCCGTTGGATTGATCACCCCATCTTTCACACAAATCGCCATATGAGAGGAGAAAGCCTATTAACTAAGCTGTTGGAAATTCAAAGAAATGCCTTCTTTTTCAGACTATAACCCTTAAATGTGTGCAAGTTGCACTCCAATATGACTCAACTTGACTGTATCCCTTCAGTGAATGGGTCAAAACTTGTCCATATTTTGTTAAATTTGCGCAATGAAATGGGTCGATACTTGTCCATATTTTGTTAGAATTGCACAAGCTTGGGTTCATTAATTAGGTGATCGAATGATCTGTGCAATAAACCTAAATTTATATCTACCCATGTTCATTTGGCACGTGGATTGGGCCTATCTTTAAAAACAGATGAGATTTGACAAGAATCTTCTACTTTATGGCCAATATTAACTGAGATGCCTCTTACTTGCACTATTTTAGGCTATTAACCGGATAAAAGCCCTAATAAACCAACTTCTTGACATGACAATACTTATAAAAATTAACTCTAAAAAATATATTTCTGGAACTGATGAGCTTAATGGGCCAATGGCTAGGCCCAATGGGCCTTGGGTCCCTTGGGTAGGATCTGACCCCCATGATCCAAAGTCACCCTACTGCAGCCAGCCAGCCACCTCTTGGGTTTGCGCACTTGAATGTATATGCACGTATGATTTCTGTATATTTGCATGAATGTTTTTAATGAGCTTCTGTTTTTGTTCCTGTATAATGTGCATGCAATTTTTTATTTCACTGTGTAGTGATGTCTAGATACCGACCTTAGTCCTGTTTAGCTCATTCAGTTTTTCAATTTGCAATTACTGTTAACTAACTTTGATCTTGTATAATGTTAATCTTTATGAAAGGTATCAATTTACTAGCTTGAATTAGGCTACATAACTTATTTACTGTTGGTGTTCATGCTGGGAACAAAGGTTGGTTAAGTGATTATTAATCTAAAAATTTAGACCTTTTCTCCATAATGTACCAAGGAAAAGCTAAAAATTCAAAAGGTCTTGATATTTTTCTTGAACAATAAAATCCCTAGTACGAGATCTTTGACTGCCCTTCGCCTTGACACCATCAGTTTTGAAGATTCTATGGTTATCGCTTCTGACTTTTTATAGTACATAATGGAGCTTTTATGGAGTGCAATTATACTGGCATTCTCCCGAGGAGATGATGTTTTAATGCTTTTTATATGACAGTCAATTGGTGGGTCTGGAAGAAATTCTATTGGAGATATTTTGGATGATTTTCTGCGGCAAAGGTTTGGTCCTGATTCCTATGAGCGTGTTGATAGTGGACTGCTCGTGTCAAAAAAGCAAGCTTCCTTGAACATGTTTAATAGCAGGGAGAGAGGTAGATTCGTGTTCTTAATTGAAAATCGTGCTTGCCTGTCAAGCATTAAACTTACAGGAGTGGATGCTGTTATCATATATGATAGCGATTGGAACCCACTGAATGATTTAAGGGCCCTGCAGAAGATCAGCATTGATTCACAATTTGAACAGCTAAGAGTATTTCGTTTGTATTCTCCTTGCACTGTGGAAGAAAAAGTTCTAATTTTTTCAAAGGAAGAAATGACTCTCGAAAGCAACATACAGAATATAAGCCGCAGCATTAGTCATATGTTACTCATTTGGGGTGCTTCCTATCTATTTGATAGACTTGATGAGTTCCATGGTTTAAGCAGCCCATGTTTGGATTCAGTTACTTCTGAGCAATCACTCTTGGATGATGTAGTGTCAGAATTGTTGACTCAACTACCATCCCATGGGGTAGAAGCCGACAATATTAGCAACTGCTCAGTCATAAAAAGAGTCCATCATAGAGGAACAGCCTATTCTCGAAATATTTCTTTGCTTGGTGAGCAGAAAATGTTGCCAACAAAGGTTGAACAACCACATGTTTTTTGGAAAAAGTTGCTTGAAGGAAGATATCCTCAGTGGAGATATTTGTCTGCACCATCTCCACGGGCTCGAAAAAAAGTTCAATATTTGGACAAGTTGCCGAAGATACCAGAGGTAGAAAATGATGAAGCTAGAAAGAAGCGCAAGAAAGGATGCAACAACCCCATCGATCCAATGTCAACCAATACTTGCCTTGAAGATAAAAGATTTGTTTCGTCAGATAAGGAAGCTAAAATGGCTGATGAAACTACATTTGCATGCAGTTCTAGTGGATCATCTTTAATATTCCTAAGGAGAACCCCAGATCCTTGTGCTGTTAAGAAGGATTCAGCTACTGGTAGGATTTTACCGAATTTTCAACCCCTGTAGTTTAGTTCTCTGATTCTTTATTTTCATGTTATGAATTTAAGCCTCTGTTTCTGTTTTTCTGCAGGTGTGTCTGGATCTCAAGCTGAGGATCTACATTGTTTGCCCATGTCACAGGCTAATTCTCACATGACTTCAGTGGTCAAAATGAATTCAGCAGTACCTCAAATAAACATTATTGAATCTGAGGGTCGAAGAAAACTGCGTGATGCACAAAAGACTCTTCATCTCTTGTTGGAGCCAGAGATAGCAAAATTGTGTGAAACCTTACAGCTTCCAGTATGTATCTCAAAATTTATCCTCACAAAAGACCCCTGCCAAATCCCCTATATTTTGTATTGACACACTTATTTCGAGAAATTCCTTTATCTTAAACATGCTAAATTTGAAACCGATCTTTAAGTGTCTAATTTATGTTTTATATGGTAGTCTTGTTGGTGGCTTTCAGTGCCCTGCCTATGTTACTGGAGTATGTAATTTAATAGGTCTTTACATTTGGATGCTGGATTCGTTTTCGATTCCTAATGTGGAGGTTGAGAGTTTTACATCATGATAAATATATGAAAATAGAACCATTGAGAAATGATACAATACAACTTTGGCCCCTCTGAATTAGATTGCTAGTTGGTGGCTCTCAGTGCCCTGCCTATGTTAGTGGAGTATGTAATTTAATATGTTTGTACATTTGGATGCTGGATTTCTTTTCGATTCCTAATGCGGAAGTTCAGAGTATTACATCATATGATAATATGAAAATAGAAACGGTGAGTAATGATAACATACAACAGCCCCATTAGAAGATGAATTACAAGCATGCATGTTGTTCCCTTTCATCCATCTCGTGATTTCCTTTGATTTTCAAACCTTGAACTTGTTTCTCTAAGGCTTAAGAAGCACGTACATTTGTGCATGCTGGACCTCATAGGGGCAAAAATGAGATGCTTTGCAACCTTGTTACAATGAGGTTCCAAAAGGCCAAGCTTGTTTCTTAGGTTTATCAAACACATTTATCATCATCATCTTTTTTTTTATCCATTCACCACCACCACCACCACCATCAATTCAGTACTGCTTTGGTGTGCTGTTATATTTTCCACTTCTGTAAGTTAATTTTCTCAGTAGTTGTTCTTGGATTAGCAGGTTATGATAGGCATATGCTTAACCTGTAAAACATGTCTAACTTTGATGTTTTAAACTTGCAACAGGAGGATGTCAAGCATATGGCTGGAAAGTTTCTTGAGTACGTAATGAATAATCATCATGTCAGTAGCAAACCAGTGACTATATTACAGGCTTTCCAGATATCCCTGGTTAGAAATTTCCTTGCCCATTTGCTTTTCTTTTACATCATTTGGTTGGATCCTGAAATTTCCAAAGCAAGCATTTCCCCTATCCCTCCAACCCACCCACCAACACACACACACACACAAAAAAAAAAAAGGCACAAAAGAAAAGAAATAAAGAAGGAAAATGTAATAGCTACTATAAATGATAGTTCCCTTTTTTTTTTTTTGGTACATAGGGAACTCAAAGCTCACACACTCTTGCACTCATGTTCCTAACCAGCTGAGCAACAGCTTGGGACTTATAAAGTGTTCCGTTTTATGAAGACCACATGAGACATTATTTATATTCCATGTTTTCCCTTTACTTTTGAGTAGAACATATTAAGCCAGACCCAGTTCATTGGGTTAAGTCTAAGGTGATGACGATGGTGTTTTTCGTTTAACAAACACTTCATCAATCATCACAACACTTAGGGCATGATTAGCATGTTCAGTAGACTATCTATTTGTTCATTTGGTGCGCATAGTCTTCCTCGAAGAAAAGTGTCAAAAGAAGCTTGATTTTCCTCAAGTCCATGGAAAAGGGGTTCCGAGGTTGTTGTTGTTGTGGGGGGGGGGGGGGGGGGGGGGGGGGGGGTAGGAAGCACGGAGCGCTCCACATAAAAGCGGAAGTCCCCCCCTCCCCACAAAAAGAAAGGTACCCTTGGAGGCTGTTCAATAACTGGAAATGCTAGGGAATGTGATATATTTCTTGAAAATGAACTTTTTATTTTGTTTGGCTTACCCCATGTCTGGGTAATACAGTTCCCTGTCTGCACCTCCATAAATACTTTAGTCCTCTTTCTCTACCCTAATCCACCAGAATTGCAAATCTTTGGGAATACAGTTCCCTGTCTTTACCCCCGTCTAGTCCTCTTTCTCTACCCTAATCCACCAGAATTGCAAATCTTTGGGAATACAGTTCCCTGTCTTTACCCTTGTCTAATCTTTGTATTTATGTACAAGCATGCAAATCTTCCTGTGAGAACTCCTCTCACCCTCTTACAGTGAGGGAAACATAGTACAGCCCACCTTATGATCCATCCGAACCGTTCACACTCGTGGGAACCCACCTGATAATCAATGGACCCCGGTGTTTGCACCCAGAGTGGACTAGACGTCAATTTTTTTTTATAAAGCCGTTAAACTTGTGGGCCATGGATCAAGGGATTAGAGGTATGAGATTGATCCCATTTTTGTTATCTGGGCCCATCATGAGTGGATTTTTTCATCCCCTAATTTCCCGTGATCTGTGGGGCCTTAGGTAGGCCCCAGCCGCCAGTATGCACGGTAAGACCATGTACACAATCCATATAGAATTTCAAATGATATATTTATGAACAATTAACATTTTTATAAATAAATAATAATTAAAAATAGTAATATTATATTTTTACTGCATCTAAATGTGTGACCATGCTTGACTGTTGACAATTGACATGACCGATTCTCTGTGCATCTGAGAGGTTGATTTTCCAGAAAATAGAGTTTTGCTCATCTGCTGACTCGTGCAATTTCCAGTGTTGGACAGCAGCTTCTTTCTTGAAACACAAGGTGGATCGCAAGGAATCACTTGCACTTGCAAAACAGCATTTGAACTTCGAGTGCAAGGAAGAAGAAGCTGAATCTGTATATTTGAAATTACGGATGTTGAAGAAAACGTTTCAACGCCAAACATGCTTGTCAACTAATTCCACCAAATCAACTTCTGAAGAAGTCCTCTCATCTGCACAAGGAAATGAAAATGTTGCACAGAATGCAAGAACTGTGGAAGCTACTGCAACTGAAATGCTGGATCTGGAAGAAGGAGAGATAAGGGAGAATCCTCCTAGTCATAGCGTGTCTGTAAAAGTTCCAATGAAGCAGGGGCAGGAGCAGGTACCTGAATGTGGAGAGGATACTATAGCAACTAAGACTTCTGATAATGTGTACCCTCAGCATATTAATTCAGAGGAGTCCCGGTATCCTGGTTTCCTTGACAGACGTATCAGCCATATCGAAGAAATTTGTGCCCAAAGAAAAAATGTGATCCTTCTAAAACATCAAGAAGAAATTGGGAAATTTATTCAAATTAGGGAGAATGAAAAAAAGAAACTAAAGGATGAATATAGGTTGGAATCGGATATTATTTCCAGAACTCATAGTGATTTTGTAGTCAGGTCAAATATGCTGAAGAAGCTTGATGCAGTCTTCTTAACGAAAATGGCTGAATTTGATAGACGCATGGTTAACTGCCAGAGAAAAATTATTGCCATGCAACAGGTTGCAAAGGACAAGGAGAAGCAGACAAAGGCTCGCTGGTTGGAAGAAGCGAGATCTGGGCGACTATCAGAGTCATTCTCAAAGCTCCCTTTGCCAAATACCGGATTTATCCTGGAGAACATGGAGACCAGAGCTGGTGATGATATGGGAGGCACAGTGCTTTTGTCTGACCCTTCGTCACAACTGAAGAATGTCAATTTAGCTGTGTCAAGAGGAGCAGAACCAACAGTGCCAAATGCAAAATCAGTTGATACTCCGGCTATTTCTTCTAGAGACGGGGTGGAAGGTGTGCCCTTCGGAAATGCTACTATGCTGTCCGGTAACAGGAATGGAGTCGGCTCGAGGAATGATGGGATGGAAAATGCAGCATTGGAAAGGCTGAGTGGGGCAGAGACATCTGCCCATGTACATTCGGTATCTTCCCCTCAGCAATTCCGGATTGAATCACCATCTTTAGCTCATTCTTATACAAGTCTTGGTCCGGTGGCTGATGCTCCAGCAAGAGTTTTGAGCGAAGGAACAGAGGATACACTTTTTGGAAATGTTACTCTTACTACGCACTCTAGAGACAAGACTGTAGTCAGCTATGAGAGTAATGGAGTGAAAAATACAGCCTCGGAAATGCACAGTAGGGCAGATGAGTCCAGTCGTCCATGTTCAGTTTCATCTCAGATGCCCCACATTGTTTCACCTTCTTTATCTCAATCTCATACAAGTTCTAGTGATGATCATGCTCAGCCACCCCATCAGGTATACATAATTGCAGCTTGAGTTTATATTATAAATAGACAATACAATACTATAAACTTTCACTTTGGCATGCATTCTATGAGCTTGCCTGATCTAAGAGAGAAAAGATGGATGCAAGTTGTTTACTAATGTCCGTTACCAGGTACCCTCCTCCACCAACTATAATCAACCACTTGTATCTGCCGGGTCAGGGACTGAAAGCATTCCAAGTTGTGGAGGACAGAGTTCTCATCATCACAGTGAGGTCCTGTCACTGCATTCGGCTAATGTTCTATCATCACGAGTTGAGCAATCTAATGATAATGGCTTAGACTCACTTTCTGATGCTCAGTTGAATCTGCCTCCAGTAGATGTTCCTTCTGAACATAACCGACCAACCGTATCTTTCTTGGGAAGCCAAGATGAACCTAGTAGTGCAAGGAGCAGTTCTCAGCAAGCTGAAGTGGCAATGCAACCGCCACCTGAGGTCTTATCTTCACAAATTGAGCAACATTACTGTTCAACATCACAATCTCTCACACACTTTCCTATGCCTGTATATATGAACATGCCTCCGAGGGGAATGCCTATGGCAGGTCTTGAAGCCAGAACTGGGATGATAGAGGAACACAGCAACCGTCCACAGAACCTGATTGCCCTCCAATCTCAATTACATTGCACAGGTCCTCTTCCAAATGAACTCAACAAAATGCGCAGAGAAGAAGAGAAAACCATCAAGATGCATGAAGATGAGGTTTGATATGCAACCTTTTACAATGCTTTTTGTAAATCTTGAACTTCATTAAGCTTTTCCCCATTTAGTGTTTTATTCCTTTTCTTTCTGCTCAATGAATAGAAAGCTCGGCTCAAGTTAGAATGCGAGAGAGAGATTGAAGAGGTTCGTAGAAAATACAAGGGCTTTATTCATGATGCAGAGATGATGATTCAAAAGAACTTAGAAGTAACTCAGAAAAACATAAGTAAGGTTTGTAAAAATTCAAAGTTAGCAGAAGGATTCAGGTTGATGCTAATTGATGCTGCCAAATCCAGGGCGCCGGCTTTGAGGCAAGGTACCAGATATCATGAGATCTTTTCAGGAACCTTTTTTTTTTTAATAATAAATGGATCTAGTTACTGCTTCACATCCTTTGCACATGCAACATGATGAAATAATGAAATATATAGACATGGATTGGTGTGTATGTTTCTAATTTTGTACTTGGGGTTCTATAAAGAAGTCTTATAAAAAAAGAAAAAAAAAAGATCTTGGGAACTTATTAAGGGCATGTTCGTGTGCCTCTGACCTGGTTTCCGTAGGACCGGGATGGAGAGTTTATTTATATGGGTGTGTGTTTCTGCAGAAGTTTGATCTTCCATTTCATGTTAATCATACCATGGATCTATTGCTCTCACCATTAGGATCTCATAAAAGCATGACAGAAATGCATGACCATGCCCTAAGTATCTTACTAGCTATCCTTGGGGTTTATCCAACTCTTGCTGGAGATACTCCACATGATGCGTTATTTCAGGCTGTTGCCTTGGTCTTTTTTTTGTTTTCTTTTTGGTAGGATGTTTATTTCCTAAATACAAGTAACTTGTGACTCAATATTTTCATAGGTGTTTTCTTGTTAAGTAGCTTTTCTGACCTTGATTCTCCTTTCAGGTATGCGTTTTACTTCAAGCCTACCATCAATGCAATCCTTGCATGGATTGTCCTCAGCTGAGACTGCAGGCCTATCCACCCAGCACCCTCCTGCCCTTTCCTTGGGAAATCTGGCTGCCCCTCACATCAGCCCAGTGAATCCTCCTGTGACCTTCCATGTTGGAGCACAACTGCGGGCTCCTGCTCCGCACCAACAGCCTTTCAGGCCATCGTACACGCCACCACCATCCGATAACTTATCTCCTTTGGTCAGGATGCCAAGTCAGCAGCAACTACACAATAGCTTTGTCTCCACCTCACCACTATATCCACAAGCTACGATCCGCCCTCCCTCGTTATCTGGGACTCGTGGCAGGACTGATTTGCCATATGATACCAGTGCATTGCCAGCTTCCCAATATCGTTCTCTATCTGCTCTTGAGCTGCTTGTCGATGTCAACAATCATCAGTCTGGAACCGATCCACTGAACTTGCCACCACTAACAGAACCAGGCTTGACATTTGATTCTCTGGTCCCGTCTAATATAATGATGGTTGGGCATGGTGGACAGGGTACTGCCAGTTCACAGACCACTGGTCCCTCAACTGTGTTTGATGTGATTTCCTTGTCAGATGATGATTAAATTGTGAATAGAGGCATTTTTGTACATTGTTGTTACATATTGGAATGATGTAAATCATTCCTCTCTCTATTTTTCGGTGGCTTTGTCCTGGTCCAGTAGTACTCAGGAAATTTTGGCTTCATAGTTTTTCTGTTGCTGATGTAGTTAATTGTACAGAACCTACTTAAATGGAGATTTCGTTACAAGGATGTGCACCTGGACTTGAGACTGAGCAATTATTCTATGGCCCAACCCTGGCTCAAAAGGAAAAAAAAAAAAAAGAAGCAAAAAAAGCCATAATAATAAGATATTAATGGTTAATAAAAAAAAAAGCAAAAAAAGCCATAATAATAAGATATTAATGGTTAATAATAACAAAAATTATTTATCCATACAAATAGGTGCATAGAAGTGTAGAATTATATTGAATGATTTTGGAGCAAAAAAAGAGTTACCTCAAATTGGTTTGAAGGCGTATTTGAATTAAAACAATCAAAATATAATAGAATATATATATATATATATATGAGAGATGTTTCTACGATAGATATCTCTCAACTTAAATGAGAGATTGGGTGGGGGGTCTCATATTTACCTATCTCCCATATAAGGTGAGAGATATCTCTCATAGGAGCATCTCCCTATAAATAAATATATAATTTTTCTAAGCTTATATAATGAAAGAACATTATATATGTTTACCAAATTTAATCAAACCAAATATCAAGCATATGAAAGGAAAGCATAATTCAAAAAAATACATCAAATACTTCAATAATAAGAAAATATAAAAGATGTGGAAAAGGAGCGCCTTAAATTGCCTTGATGGCAATTCGAAATGAAACAATCAAAGCATCGTAATAAAAATTATATGAAATTTTTAGGCATATGCAAAGAAAGAACATTATAAATATTTACCAAATTCAGTTAAACACAACATGAAAGCAATATAAGAGTATATAAAAGAAGAAAAAAAGAACAGAACAATTAAAAAAATATTGTAGGGAAAGCAATTTTAACATTTTATCTAAGTTTTAGAGGATACGAACTCTATGCACCACCGTCACTTCTCTCTCCTATCTATTTCTTTAATGAATAAAGCAATTCTTGAATAGAGACATTAAAATTTTTCGACACTATAATAGATTCGAGTCGGAACCTATTATTAATATCCATATGCTCCCACTTCACTTCTTAACCCAAGCCTCTCTCTCTTATTAGACCAATTTCACCACCCCACCATGGATTGTGCAATCTTAGCCATTCGATTTCTGGGTCTCACAATATCATGGTAAATCAATTGGAGTGAAGGGCCGTATTGATGTGAGTAGCCTTATTTTAAATTTAAAGATTTATTCACAAAAATAGCAAGAGTCAGGAATGGAAAGATTATCATGTAAGATAAGATCCAATATGTTAGATGACGTGAAGATTAGATTAGATTTTTTTAGGAAATTATAATAGGAAACTATGATAGATTTGAAGGAAGCCTATTAGCTTGAATTTTAATTTGAATTTCAAGTTTTTAACTTACTTATAGAAAAATTAGGAAATTGAAGATTAAATTTTGTAGCTCTATAATCAATTGGTAGGATGATTTGATTAAAGTTGACATAACCCACCAAAATAAAAGCACTCAATCACCTAAAGTCAACATAGAACCTAGACTCCTTGCAAATTACTAAAATATAATAATAAAAAAAATTAGGGACATCTACCAAAAAAATTCCCTTAAATAGGGTAACAAAGTTGAAGATCTTAAACTTTTATAATGACGGCCAAGGACCTCCAGCCCAAATCATCTCTATTTTTCCATTTTGCCCTTTATTTGTTGATGTCAGCATAACTATATTCCTTATTCATGTAATAAAAAAGAAAAAAAATCCATATTCCTTATTCCCAAGAATCAGTCTCTTCACCAAAATCGACAGAAATTAAAGTCCCCTATTCTATCATGAGTGATATTTGTTGACATCAACAAAACATTTGTCGACATTAACATAAACTTTTATTGACGTCGACAAAAACGTCCAATTAGTACAACCAAATGACCCTTGTACATGTTAAGTATTTATACATAAAATTTATTGACGTCAATAGAAGATTTGTTGACATCAACATAAATTTTTATCCATGTCGACAAAAACGCCTAGTTAGCATAATCAAGTGACCCCTGTCCACAACATAGGTTAAACATTTATATATAGAATTTATTGACGTCGACAGAAGATTTGTAACATCAACATAAAATAACTTTAACCTAGGATTAAGGTTATTTTGACATCAACAAAGAAAGGGCAAAACGAGAAAGAAAAGAGATGATTTGGGTTGAAGGTCCTTGACTGTCATTATAAAAGTTTATGGTCCTCAACTGTAGTTACCCAATTTAAGATGATTTTTCCGGTAGATGTCCCAAAAAAATAAAACTACATATAAAAAATAAATAAACGATAGTAAGAAAAAGAGGATTTTACCGGAAAAATCCCCTAAGACTCGTTATAAGCCAAAAACGCCGTCAATGTTTTATAAAGACTATAGTGGTCTCAGGGGCTTTGTTTGTTTGTTTGTTTTTCTCTCTAAGTGGGGATATCCCTGCTTCCTTTTATTTTAAAAAGTCTCAAAACCCTTTTCTCCATTTTCGTTCTTCTCCCATCTTCTCCCATCTTCTTCTCTCTTCCACAACGATTCACATCTGAAGCTCCATTAAAACCCCAAGATGAATCCAAGTCTTTCAATCCTTGTACTACATCAAACACACTGCAACCCGTTCTACCTGCAGAATTCGCGTAGAAGCGCGCTCGTCTTCCCCAAATCACGCAGATATCTAATCCCAATATCAGAGAGAGCGTCGAGGGCAGATTGCTGGAAGCGCTGGAATCCAGCGGAATTGCTTCTCCCACCCCATCTGACTCCACCAGTCAATCCGGTGGAACCTTTGCTCGCTCTCGACAACAAATCAATGAACCCACAAACGAGCCAATTGATGAAAGAAATGGCACTTGGTCTCGAGCATAGAGGAACTATTTCCTTTGGTCCCTACAGTGCCATTCATCCATCGACACATGTGGGCATCCTTGGACATGTGGCCGTTGGTGAATTCGTCTCGCATTGTGGATGGAACTTGACCCTGGAGAGCATATGGATTGGGATATCCCCGTCCCAACTGAAACCATCTTGAGAGACCCATAGTACTCTAGTGTGCGGGGATATCCCCACTCACAGGCGCTAACACAGGCAGGGATGTCCCTGTTCATAGCACTAATTTGGGAGGGGATATCCCCGTCCCAACCGAAATCACTATGAGAGACAACACTCACAATACTTTAGTGTGCGGGGATATCCTTGCTCACAGCACTAACACCGGCAGGGATATCCCTGTTCACAGCACTAATTTGGGCGGAGATATCCCTGTCCCAACTGAAATCATTATGAGAGACAACACCCACAGTACTCTAGTGTGCGGGGATATCCCCGCTCACAGCACTAACACCGGCAGAGATATCCCTATTAACAGCACTAATTTGGGCGGGGATATCTCCGTCCCAACTGAAATCACTATGAGAGACAGCACCCACAGTACTCTGAGAGACATCACTAATTTGGGTAGGGATATCCCCGTCCCAACTCAAAGGTAGATATGCACATTCACATTCACATCCGTCAATTAACATTCAACAGCAAGTTCCCTGCCAATTACATGTATATTCTGACAAAATAGTATAGGTAAATCAAATTAACAACTGTCTACACAAATACATCGTCTCTGACTAGAAACCTAATGCACATCAATTCTCCAAAAGCATGTCCTATTGTGTCAACTGAATATACATGCAAACTGACCATATAAAAAAAAACTGGCCAATTACATAAAAAGATCAAGGTCAGCTTCTTAGTCTAAAGCACTTAAATCCAATCTATAGGAGTTTAGCACCCAGGTTCTTTTGAATATCTCAAGAACTATTTTGCTCCAATAAAATGGAATGTCAGCTTGTGTGAATTTGCGTGGTTTTCGGAGAATGCAGTATTCGGCGAAAGCACATGCGAAGACCACACAGTCGTTCCCATTGTCTTGGTGGGGGATGTCTATCTTTTCTTTGAAGGTCCAGACGAAAGGGTCATTCCAACCATAAACCGCAAATTTTTCGGTGAGCCAACCAACCTGGGGAGTATCAAAGTAGAAGGTTAGTTTGCAAGTAGTTAGAGAATAATTTGTATAAAGATAGTACAATGCATACTTACAAATTCCTTGCAAGTAGTTAGAGAATAATGATCACTTGTTGAGCTATTGTAAACCTATTAGTTCAACTTGGTGCATGTATAAATATAAACATGTGTTGAAGATTTTGGCTAATATGCATTTGGTGCTTGGTTTGTTTCAAGAGCGCTTTCATCAAGAGAATATAACTGTTTGACTTGGTCCTAGTGGTGGTCGAATGAGGCAATTTGCTCAAGATTGAAATCTCAAAAGCTAAGAATCTTACTCAAGATTGCCATGGAGAATCACTATGAGCATGTAGAGAACTGAAGTTTTGCAGATTACATGCTCATATGAGTGGGTTTTGCCGTTTTGGGCTAGTAAGTGGAAGGTCGACTGCAGCAAGTATCTCTTGGACCTTAAATCTAACTCAAACAACAACAATAATAGTAATATCAAAGTTTGTTGCTGAAAACCATAATTCAAATGCAACAACAACAACAACAATAGTAATATCTCCAAGATTTACCCCTTAGCACAAAAAAAAAGAACATAACTTGGATGTGTACATCTTAAAAATCGAAGGGAGAACCTTTGTTTTTTTTCTTCAGATGGGTGAGTTTGTAGGCCCCAAAACAATGTGACCCAAATGCTCTCTTTTTTTTTTTTTTTGGGTGTGGGGGTGTGGCGTTTGCTCCTACAATATCCAATAATCCGATTCAATACCAATATCAGATACACACACACTTAAAAATCGAATTGCTACTCTGTCGTGCTAGTGATGACCGCGAATGGATAGATGAGCACGTAATTCTTGTCACTGGTGGTCATATTTAGTTGCTTCAGGTAATTGTAGTATTGCACTCATATTAAAATGCATTAGTCTCAAATAAATAGATGGTTTTGTTCAAGGAAAAACTCAAAGAGGCAAAAGTGCGGGATTTACTGTAGTTAGATGGATGCATTACTTTTGTTTCTAAAGGTGTGCTGTAAAAGAACTGTTCCACCTAAACTAAAAGGGTCACGCTCTGTTTCCTCCTTGAGAGGTGCTTCATAAACTTGCGGGCAATGATCATAAACTTGAGGTCAGCATCGTCCAATATTGAGAATTCTTACAAAGGCATTTACATCAACAATGTGCCCAAAACGTTGTTTGGTAAGGGTCTCACCTGATTAATGGCCTCTCCTACTATATGAGAGAAGGCTGGGTGATTGGAAACAATATAAGAAACAACATGGTTTTCATATCTATAAAATCCTCATGAAGCCAACATGCCCGTCACTAGACTATGAACAAGAGAATCAATGGACATTTAGCTTATTTTCCCACCCAAACTCAGAACGTTTTAATCGAAAAAGACTCAGTCACATAGGTATAAATACAACCCCCAACCCAACAAAACCCCCCTACAAACATGACCCTTCTTCATTCTCATTCTTTTTTCCATTCAGAAACTCCCCAAACAGTTCACATTAGAAACTTTGAAGAAGAAGAAAAAGAAGTAGTAGTTTAAAACTCGAAGAAGAGAATTACTGAAAGAGAGATACCTGAAAAGGAGAGACAGTTGATGAAGAGGATCACTCAAGAGTGAAAAATGCGTCACGTGGAGAGGAGAGGAAGAATTCTGCTGCCGGTGCAGACCGATTGGGAGAGAAAGGGAGATAGGCGGAGGGAGAGAGAAGAAGTCGAAAAGGGGAAAATGATTTTGGAGTTTGTTTAAGGTAAAAGAGCAGGGATATCCCTGCTTAGAGAAAAAAAAAAACCAAATAGGGCTTTTGAGACTACTATGGTCCTTATAAAATGTTGATGGTGCTTTTGACTATTGACAAGTCTAAGGGATTTTTCGTATAAACTCCTCTAAGAAAAAAGGAATGAATGTAAAAGAAAAACAGATAAAATAAATAAAGCACCAATTGAGCTTATTTTGTCCTACATATCGAGTTATCGACCATTGAATTGTACCCTTGTAGTATTTCTTCTTGTAGCTGAAGATATATTTTTTTAATACAATTGTAGCTGAAGATTTGGAGAGGAGAACATTTTCACAAGTTTAGTCACTCACGTCATGTGGAGTGTGAGATCTCCGTCGTCATGACCAAACAGCTGCGTTCAGCGATAGAGTCATGATGTCACCGGTCATCAACCCTACAACTCGGCCATGACCGTTTTGCATTCAACGTAGGCCAAGTGAAGCTGACCAACAGCGCCCCTACAGCCGAGTTGACGGGCCCGAAGAAGGGTAAGATAACCATCTCGGTCTCGGCATTTTTTATAGAGTTATTTTTTTACATCTCCAAAAGAAAATGCCTAGTGCCCACTCCCTCTCCTAAGAAGAGAAGAGGGCATATAATAGGGTGTGTCACGTGTGTCACGTGTGTGCTTTCTACTTTCTAGTTAGAGCTTTAGCTCGATCAATTTTGATGTATTGCTTCATGAACTTAAGCTGAACCTTTTAAACTATATATATATATATATATCTTTATATATTTGGTGATTATGCGATGTATTTTTTAGTTTCGCTAAAGTTTAACCAATATTTTTTTATAGGACTAATTCACATGTAAAATGAATTTAAGGGGTCATTTGCCTTTTACACGTGATAGAAAAATGAGATTTACATACGTAAATTTTACACATGCAAAAGTTACTCGTTTGAAACATATTAATATGTTTGTCAAAATTATCATTTTCACGAGTAAATGAGTGCATCCAACTATTTTGTTTTTTTTTTTTCACAAATTCCTCAAAATCCATTAAAGATATGAAAATGAAGATCCTAATATTTATTATTACTACAAGGATATTGAACAGTTTGGGTCATGAATTTGGGGCCTATAGTATTAACTGATTACTCAAAATCTATGAAGTTAATTATATTATGTGGGGCTTGTGTTGGGTTAGCTAGGCCCTTTTGTTTTGTTTTGTTAATATGCATAATCCTTTTTAACCAAAAATGTAAATAAATAGTTAATTATATCTTGGGGTTAAAAGGTGAGTGGAACAAGTATAGGGCCCACATAGGGATTTCAAACGGGTGCCGTGACGTGCCTGCTGGTCAATGTGCCGCTGCCTGGCCCGGCCACAGGCGCGACCCGTTCCAGTCCGAACCATGTTGGGCCTGGTTAGCAAGGCTCGTGGGCCCGGCCCGGGGCAAGGCCTGGGCATGGCACGACACGTGGCCCATCAGAACCGTTGATGAACGATCTCTCTTACAGCCCATCATCAGAACCATTGATCCAATGTCTATTCCATTGAACCGCGGCCCATGATCCAATCATCTACACCATACATGCAATGCATTTTCCATTTCAAAGGTGGACCCGCAAAAGATTTCTAGATTATAACTTTTTTTTTTTTTTACGTTTAAAAGTATTTTTTGGCACGCATGTTCCATCTGACACCCCTAAGGCCCACCGCCCACATGAATGAGAAAGGCCAAGGTATATCAAGGCCCGGCCCACCAGTAATAGGGATTATTGCTGGTGGGTTTACTGCAGGGGGATTAGAAAAGCTTTAGAAGAGCAAAAGGATAGATAAATCATTTCAACAATGTCTAAATATGACAAAAATGAAGTGCCCAAGATCTATCCCTGAGTCCTTTAGTTAGAGTTTCACTCCTAAACCAAGGGAAATTCTATTTGCACCCACATTTTTTCTGAGCACACTCACTTACATGAAGAAAATTGTATACATGTGGGTGAGGTCAGCATAAAATGTGGGTGCAAATAGAATTTCCCCTAAACCAATAGCCCAAATCTTAAACATAAAACTAAAAGAAATAATAAAAGAAAAGTATATATATATATAGCGATTTTGCTAGGTCGAGTGAAACTTCTGACTTAAGGCTCAAAAATCAATCCTTAGACATGTGTATGACACAAAGGTGCCAACACCACTCAATAATGGGTGTTTGTTGAAAAAGGAGGCATCAGAATTATTCTTTCACTTTCTAAAATGTGTCATCCTTTCCCTCCCAATAGTAGAGACTCGCAACGTGAGAAGTAATACAAGTAAGAAGGGTGTGATCA
Source organism: Litsea cubeba (assembly GCA_012931725.1). NCBI lineage: Eukaryota > Viridiplantae > Streptophyta > Magnoliopsida > Laurales > Lauraceae > Litsea > Litsea cubeba. The sequence goes on along the minus strand of CM022947.1, from coordinate 139,255,200 downwards.
ATTCAACTTCCTCACATTTACTACCCCGTGAATTGACACTAAACGGAATTTGGCATTATTAATTAGAAATATACTCTTTCAGCAAAAAGAAAAAGAAAAAGAAGGAAAAAGAAAAAGAAAAGGAAGAAGAAATAGAAATATACTCATCATTGGATGGATTGAATTTCATTAAAAAAAGGTGTAGCTTAAGAAACCACTAAGGTCCCTGACCTGAATAATATAATATAAGTAATGATTTTGTGATGTTCATTTTGAGGTGATTTTGCCTAGGGAAATTCTAAACACACCCACCTAATTTGCTGAGCCAACCTACATTTAAATTTTGTTTATTCCAAGAATATCCATCTGTGAATTTTTCTAATTACCCTTGCCTTCATCTTCCTCTTTAGGCCATCTGCTTCTTCCTAAGTAGATTTTTTATTCTTCTTCACTTCATCTTCCTCTTCTTTTCAGGATTTCATCTTCACTTCTTCTGTACTTCTTTCCCTTCTACAATATATACTTTTTCTTCTACTTCCTCTCATCATCATAAAGCTCCCACTTTGGAAGAACTCATCTCCCAACCCATCTCTCCATTTCCCCATATAAGCTATCACATCTCTAATCTTGGGCACCACATTGTGTTTTAGAGAAGCAATCTCCAATATGGACATGCAAATGACCATATATGAAGAGAAAGGGCTTGTTTTTTTACACATGTTTTCATTTTGTTTTTCCGTTCGCGTTCTGCATGGATTTGCAGAACCGCGCATCACAGTAATGCTCGACAATATGAAGTCGTGCATCAGTGTATTGCACGACTCTGAATTTCTGTGCATCAGTGTATTGCACGGGTCTGGATTTTCATGCCATACAACATGACTCGGCAAGTGGCATCGAGTAGTTCAAAGATAACATAAGGGACTCTGTTGCTATGCATGAGACGATTTATCTAGATAGCGATTGACTTTGTTGATCAAATGTCAATGCAAATTTTATTTTATCATATTGTGTACTCTTAGGCTTAATGTAATGTTATTTTACTATTTTATTGTAAAATTTTGCATCACCATTGCTACTTTGATCAACATGCATACTTTAAAAATAAATTGGTAAACAACTTCATCCACTATCATTTAAAAGTACATCCGAATATCAAATGTCATGTAAGTAGTTTTCTCCACATCAAAGTTCATCCACAAAAAATAATACATAGTTCATCTTTCAAGCAACAAAATAAATATCACACCGATAAAATCCGACTACGGTCCTTGTAGATGATGCCTGTATGTAACCGGCAAGTCTCCGCTTTGACGCCATAGGCATATGACGATCTGTGGTGGATGAGCTCGCCACACCACTCCGACCCCGCGAGGTTGATGGACTACTAATAGCGCCATCGCGCCCTGAGGTTGAAGAACTACCACGACGAACTCTTCTTGGCGGCATACTAAAATATATCCATAATTTGGATTAGCAATAAATAAGTAAACATATTGCACGGATTTCATTAGCAGTGCATATGCAACTTGCACGGATTTGAAGCACCAGTGCATATCCATAACGCACGGGTTTGAAACTCCGTGCATATGCAACTTGCACGGATTTGAATTTCCGTGCATATGCAACATGCACGGGCTTGAATTGCCGTGCAAAATTTTTTTGCACTTCATCAAATTGCCGTATACATTTTAATGTGCACGGATCTATGTTTCCGTGCAGAACGCGAACCATGTTTTTTTATTTTACATGCAATCCGTCAGTGATTTTCCCTTCTCCCCTCTCTCATCCCTTCCATTCAACTGGATTTCCCTCCCAATTGCAACCCACACACTCCATTCCATTTGTATGTACTTAATCCATCTGCATTACATGTTTATTTAGTTGGAAAAAAGATTAACAAAGAGGAAAACAAAAATGGAAGAAGTTGAAGATGAAGAGGTTTTGGGGGGAGATGAAGATGAAGAAGCCTTTGCCCTCGAAGAAGAGAAGAAGATGAGCTATCCACAGGCTTGGAGGAGATGCTCGGACAATGGAAAATGACGTCACATGTTTTTTCAATGAACGGACGAAAATTAGGAGGAGGGAACAAGGAGAAAGAGAAGAAGAAGGGCATGTTGATAATGTTATGTGGGTGGGCTCAATAAAAAAGGGGTCTTCATATTTTTTCAGTGGGTGAGCTCAGCATGTGGGTTGGCTTAGCAAAATGGGTGGGTGTGTTAAAAATTTCCCCTTGCCTCCCATCATCCTATCCTGACTAATGGGCCCCACAATGGAGTTTTGGGGGCCCTGCGAAACAGTAGTAACTAACTACTACTACGTTCTCGTTTCCCCGCTGCCTCACATCATCCTATCCTGACTAATGCGCCCCCCAATGGAGTTTTGGGGCCCTGCGAAACAGTAGTAACTAACTACTACTACGTTCTCCCCCACCCCCCTTCCTTTTTTTCCCCTCAAATCGTCTTCCTCCTCCCCTTTTTTCCCGTCAAACCGTCTTCCTCCTCCTCCTCCCTCTCTCTCTCGTTCTGTTTCTCTTTCTCTCTTGCTCACAAGACTACACACTTAACGACACTAGAGACTTTTTAGACCAGTAGTGCTTTAAAAAAAAGAGAAAAGAAAGAAAGAAAGGAAATGGCATTTGAAGGGATTCTTTTGGGGATGGGAAATCCCCTCCTCGACGTTTCTGCAGTCGTAGAGGACGATTTCCTAAACAGGTGAGAATGAAAATTATGCAAATGAAATGAAACCCCCCCTCCATCATCTTCTCATCTCTGATCTGCATTGGGTTGAGAGATTTCTCTCTCTCTCTATATATATATATATCCTCTCCCCTCCCTTCCTCATCGAAATGGATTTCAACCGATTTATTCCTACTTTTCTGATTATCGTTGGCATCGATCGGTTTGTGTGTTTTTTTTTTAATGGTTTTGATGTATGTATGTATTGTCCAGTCATAGTCATAGGACTCATAGGCAGACAGACTATATATTATTGAAGAAATGAAATGAAGGATATCTGTTTCCAGTTTGATATCTTGTAAAGTGTTAGATCCTTTTATTATTATTATTATTATTTCTTCTTCTTTTGATATGACTGAAATCTCTCTCTCCTCTTTTCCTTCCCCTTGATATTTATGATTTGTTAATTTGTGGAATATGGACATTCTGTCTCACCTTTCTAGATGATCTTTTTGTTTGTTTGTTTGTTGAGGCGAGGACGAGGACGAGGACGAGGACGAGGATTGAGATCAATCATGTCGTTTATCCTGTTTTTGAGATCTCTACTCTGCTTACTGATGCAGAGATGATGAAAGATAATTATTGGTTGATTTTTAAAGTCTTCCATCCTTATTTCCCTGGCATTGCATTGCTGTGATTACGTTCCTTACTATTGCACGCCTTGGTTGGAGTCGCATGTATTTATATGATTTTGATGTTTCATTGATTTCGAAGATGGCATTTCCGTGAGGATATCGATTATTCTCAAGTTCGTAACACGGCCGCTAATAATTTGGTTTTGTCTTTGTTGATCGGTGATGGTTTTGTCTATAGGGAATATGGATAATTTCATTGTAGTATTGGTAGTGGTTTTGATACTTTTAAGTCCATGCTTCTCTGACAGATACGATATCAAGTCGAACAATGCTATTCTTGCAGAGGAAAAGCACATGCCGATGTAAGCATTTGATTCTTTGTTTCCAGTTCTGGAATTTCTGGTTTTTGGTTATGCAATGCAGATTACTCCTTCAAATCAATCCTGGATTACTATTTATGAAGTACTGTACCTATCTGTAGATTTTTTTTTTCTCTATGTGATTTCTATGTTTTCTTTGGTACTTCTAATAACAACAACAACAACAACAGCAGCAGCAGCAGCAGCAGCAGCAGAGAGAATGTCCAGTAATCCCTGCTATTTCACTAAATGAAAGATTTCTTGAGCCATCTATGTTGAATCTGCTTTGTTTAAGACAACATATTTGAATTAATCTGTGTTTAATCTTGGGCCTCCTCCTTTTGAATTTTCCTGAATCTCTGGTGGGAATCATGAGAAACTTGCAAGTGAATTGGTAAATTTTGTCAGGTCTTCTTGCTTGCTGCAATTATTTTGAAATATTCTTTGGATGGATTTTCAGGTACAACGAGTTGGCTACAAAATATCATGTGGAGTACGTTGCTGGAGGTAATGTGACAGTCACACTGCTGTTTTGTTCTATGAATCAACAATTGCACTTTTTCCACGTGTGTACCCATATGGTATTTATTCTATTGATGTTTCCAAATCCAGGAGCAACTCAAAATTCAATCAGGGTTGCCCAGGTTAGTTTCTCTCTGTTACATACCCCAAACAACACCCCCTCTTCTCCTATCCTCTTCTGGTAGATCCATTGGTCAGGTGGGTTGAGCTCTTGTGCATGTTCTCCCAGTGGATGCTTCAAATTCCTGATGCAACTAGTTATATTGGATGCATCGGGAAGGATTTTTTTGGAGAGGAGATGAAGAAAAATTCAAAACTTGCTGGTGTTAATGTAAGTTTATTTTTGATGTTTAAGTCCTTCTATAAATTTGATATTCTTAGTTTGGCTAATAGAAGAAGTCAAACTCATTCATTCTGTTGCTATGCAGGCACATTACTATGAGGATGAGACTGCTGCAACTGGTACTTGTGCTGTTTGTATTGTGGGGGGTGAGAGGTCAGTTTCTGCATATGTGCCCTTTGAACTTTCCTTTTCTAATAAGTTAATACATTTTATAGACCCCTTTTCCCCCTAACCTTGTGATGAAGTTCTCGTCAACCCCAAAAAAGGAAAACCTATACTAGCCTAATTTCATTTGTCCTTTTGTTATGTAATGTTATGTAGTGTTGCTGCTGTTACTGTTAGGATAATAAAGGATTTTTAGGATAAGAGATTATATCTCTTTATTAGGATTAGTTGGAGAATATTATGGATTAGATGAGGATCGTCATGCTGCTTTATAACATACTCTATAAATAACTGTTTATGCCTATGATAATCACGTCTATTTTGTGGAATCCTCTCTGGTACTTACCTGGTATCATGGACAATTTTGGCCATTCATTGAGTGGAGAATCAACCTAGTTATTTCCAGCTCCTTGATTAGGTTTGATTGAGGGGCGCCATCAAATTCCTCATCTAGCTTATGTGTTTTCTTTCTTTGATTGCTGACATGTTATGGCTATGTGAATTGCAACCGCTATCATGGTCTTGGCATTAGGAGCTTCTATGTGACTTGACTGCATCAATCTTTTTGCCCTCAATATTTCCGCCTCTCTATTGTCTCATCTGTTACTGCAACAGAACTTGCAAGCTTTATTCATGTGAGCTTTATTCTGCCTCTCTATCGTCTTCAATTCAAGTGAGCTTTACTCATGTTGGGAGGGCAGCAAATGGTTTTGCTGACTCTTTAGCTAAGCAAGGAGTTGATAGGTCTTCTAACTTCTTAGCTTTCACTATGTAACTTGTTTTGTGGTATAATGCTTTTATACCATAGTCCTTTGGCCGGGGCTTCTTTGTAATACTCTTTCCTTTATTAATATAATTTCTTTGTTGCCTATAAAAAAAAAAAAAGAACTTGCAAGCTTCTCAAATAGACTCACCACCTGTAGCTCCACTACTATCATTGCTTGGCTGCGACCAGTCTCTGTAACGATCAATACTGCTAATGTATTTAGATTATGCACCACCTGCCTTTCCTCCAATCTACTTATCTATTGTGTTGTTTTTGTTCTGCTGCTCCAAGACTCTTATGCTGTTCAGCGCAACCTGATTAATATGAACTCGGAACCACTTTCCACATAGTTCATTTGGCCATTTGCTACTTTGATCCGATCCACAAGTAATAAAGGGTTGAGATGACTTTTGATCTACTTGTTGAAAGTTGAAACACCTACCCTTGGCCCATTTCAGTTCATCCATAGTCATCCTGTTTGCATGTATCTTTTCACCAACTACCACCACCTTAGTTTTCTATTCAGCCATGTCTTATCAATCATCTCTGAATTTTCTTTTTCCTAACCATCTTTAATTTTTCCATTGGCCTCTTGCTCCAAACATACTGCCATCAGCACTTATCGAGCTCTCTCTGATCTAGGCTATGCCACTCTGTTTTTGTTATCTTGTCTATTTGTGGCTGATTTGAATTTGAGGCAGATGTCTTAGACTATATCATTTGTCTGGATCAGATCTTCTATTTGAGAATCTGATTATATGCCTTTGGCAGTTTGGCTTCTTCAGATTTTTTCTTTTGTTGATGGACATGTTTGGCCACGGACCATCTCTCATCAACCATGTTCTCTCTTGTTTTGGATCAGATTCCCTTTTTGGATCTACTAATCTGTATCTATATGGATTGGATCTTTAAATCTTAATATCTGGATTGGTTCTTCGATTCTGGTCATTTGTCTTTGTGCCCTTTCAGCATGGGTCATAAATCGCTTGGCTCCTGATCTTTTGTATTTGGATCTGATATGTGTTTTCATTCTCATCTACACCACCTATCTAGTGTTTCGTGTTAATCGATGATACCTACATCATGAGCTCCTTCAGTCTGATGCTTTACTTGCAGCGTGGATTTCTTGCCTCATCTACATGTTTTGATGGTATCATCTTCTGCAACCTTTCAATCATCCACAATCATGATGTGCATCTGCAACCAGCCACAATTGAGCCTTTATATTTAGCCGTTCTATGCAAACTCAAGATTCATAGCATCTTGAGTTTGAGCAGGTGTGCTAGGATCATAAAGGATTTTATCTTAGGATAAGATTAAGAGAGATGATGTTGTTTGTTAGGATTAGTTTGATAATTACAAATTAACTTTCACCATGCGTGTTGTGTTCTTTTCTTCTCTGAAGGATTAAACTCTTTTATAAGATAGTAAACAGTGGGTTGTACTTGTTGGGGAAGCATGTATGTTTTACACATATTTCACATGAATGATTTTCACAGTACTCTTCCTCTGAGTTAGAATACGTGCCACTTTGTTTTTCTTTACTTTCTTCCCTCTTATCCTTATATTTGATGTAAGAAAGATAATTGTCTAAAGACCCTGCACACCTCATCAAATTTTCTAAAATAAACATTTTTTATTTATATGGTGCACAGGTCCCTGATTGCCAACTTATCGGCAGCGAATTGTTACAAGCCAGAACATTTGAAGAGGCCAGAAAACTGGGCTCTTGGTACCTTCCTTTCCTTGCATGTCTGTTCCTTCAGGTATGTACATTTCAAGTGTCAGGCTTATAAATTATAATATTCGTATATGGAACAGTTGAAAAAGCGAAGTACTTCTATATTGCTGGATTTTTCTTGACTGTGTCTCCGGAGTCCATTCAACTTGTAGCTGAACATGGGGCTGCAAAAAACAAGGTCTTAATTGATATTGGGTGCTCTGTTCTCTTCTATCTTCTATCTGTTTTTGTTACTTGTACAATGTTTATTTACCTGTTTCTAGGTTTTCATGATGAACCTTTCTGCTCCTTTTATCTGTGAGTTCTTCAAGGATGTGCAGGAGAAAGCTCTCCCGTAACCTTCTTATTCCTTCTTTACCCTTTTTGGTATTTCCAAACACTTCAAACCATAATATTGTGTGATCATCTCGAACGTGTAGGTATATGGACTATGTTTTTGGTAATGAGACCGAAGCAAGAACCTTTTCCAGGGTTCATGGCTGGGAGGTGAGGGTCCTATGATGTTCGATTCTAGGATATTGTTCATGTTTAAACAGTTTATGCAAATTAATCTCTTTGATGTTTAGACCGAGAATGTTGAGGACATTGCATTGAAGATCTCAGCTTGGCCAAAGGCATCAGGAACACACAAACGGATCACTGTCATAACTCATGGGGCTGATCCTGTCGTTGTTGCTGAGAATGGAAAGGTTAAATATTTCTCTATTTCAAGGGGGTGATTATATATATTTGGTACCGAAAGCTTATTTTGATCTGAACCTGTGAGTGCAGGTGAAGTTGTTCCCGGTAATCTTGTTGCCAAAGGAGAAACTTGTTGATACCAATGGAGCAGGTACCAGATGAGATAGCCATCACATTTCTCTTCTATTATTCACTTCTAAAATTAGAATTTCTCAGGAGGCTAGTATGCCCGTTAGACCAAGCATATGGTCAAGTCAAGCAATTTTTTTCCCCTTTTTCTTTTTCCATCTCGTCTGGACTTTCAAGCATTTGCATTCCACCATGCACTGGAGGAAACATTTATGTAGGTTGCAGTGACCTTAATTACATTGTTCTATGTTGGGTCTCATTTTGATGGTTCAATACATGTCAAATGAAAATAGAAAATAAGCAACTGCTTTTATTATTGTCAGATCTGCTAGAATTTGAACATATCAAAATCATGACACATACTTGCATGGTAGTTTGCATGGCCTAACATTGACAATGGCACCGTCAGCCTTGATAACTGAGTAGTCTCTGTGCTACAATTTTGATGTTAGCGTCTGAGTCAGTTGCTTCCTATGAGATCCAGTGACAAGGTTCACTGGAGCTTAATAAGCAAGCGACAAGCAAACAGATTGACAATTGGGCAGCCATCTTTTTCGAGGGGAAATTTGAACTCGATGTGCCATTTTCCATGGGGTGTTGAATATACCTATCATACCACATTTAGGTGGCCTCAAAGAAAAGTTACCATTCCACTTTCAGAGGCTGCCTCTGTGATAGAGGCCTTGTTAGGATCTCAATTGAATTGTCGACCGTACCTTCATTCGTTTATGCATATGAATCTTCATCTTCAACCTCGAGATCCTTGCGAGATCTTCCAAGGAAGCCCCTGCACATGGAGCCCCCTATCAATTCTTGGTTCTGGGATCCAGACACAGAACTGGAATGCACAATGCCTCCCTCCACCTACGCTACTGGTTCATAAATTAATGAATCCTCTAGTTGTCTGTTCCTGTTGACTCATTCGCAAATCTCAATACATTGGATCATTTTGTTTCTTTCATGGTCAGCATTTCAATTTATTGAACAAGGTCATGGCATATAGGTGTTTTTTTTCACTGGTGGATTGCTAAATTGTATTCAGCATATGATTACCATTTACCACCAGACATCTATACAGTAGAAAATCTATGTATGGTAGGACCCCACATGTACAAGTAATACCCCCAAAAGTAAAAATATTAGCTGCCAAAAAAAAAAAAAGAAAAACACTTGTGGAATGATTGAAATCGATCAATAATTTGTTCTCTCTGTAACCTGGATTTGGTGAACAAATTCTCATCTTTGCTGGCACCAATGAGGGACATAAAGTTTGGTTTCTGCTTCAATGCACAATTACCAAGGTGCCAATGAAGCCTTGTTTGCCTAGCTTAGTTGATTGATTGAATCCTTTTCTGTGATGGCCGACTCACAAATGATCTAGAAAATATACTTAAGGGTTATTTGTTTGCTCTTATTTACATATGTAAATGCATAACATTTACATACACACGTCTGTTTGTGCTCATTTATGTATCACATGCATAAATAAGGTGCGAGAATTATGTGTAAATGGGGCATTTTCAGCCCAAAATTTTCACACCTCCTACCTCAAAAGGCGCCAATAGATCTCCAACCTGATTTCAGCCTACAATGGGTCACGGGAACAGAACCCATCAACCACCTTCATTTTCTTTTGCAGTTCTGTGGCCCTACATTTGTACTCCAAACTTTCAATTTTTTCATTGAACGAATAAACACAAAAATGTTTAGTTTCATATCTTTATTCTTCATAGATTTTAAGAAATACGTGAAAAATACAAAAAAAGAAAAAGAAGAAATTAATCCTATGGATATGATTTTGTAGGCCCCCCTAAACCCCAACTCATGATCCAAACTGTTCGATATTCTCATATAAATGGTAGTTTCATATCCTAGATCCTCACAAATATCAAGAAACATGTGGGAAACACAGAGACATCTAAATTCCACCTTTTGATTACTTGCACTTCTGTGGCCCCAAATTCATGATCCAAACACTTCAATATTCTCATAGATATAATAATGCATGCAATCTCATATCGTAGATCCTCTTAGATTTTGAGAAATATGCAAAAAACAGAAAAATAACTCAATCCCACTTTCTAATCTTTTGCACTAATTCATGATCCGGTTCGTTCACTCTGTTTGAGACCCACTATTCCCTCTATGGAAAAGTTTTGGAGTCCTGTAGCCCACGCAATTGTGTAAAAACTGACCTAGATCCTGTCTTCCTCTTTCTGGTTTCTGCTCCCATATCTTTTACTCATAAAAATAGTGCTTCCAGACAAACATGGAAATATATTTCACATGTAGATTTTGCATATGTATATTCCATTTTCATATCCCATATGTAAAAGATAAGACCCCTGAATGACTCCCTCAATGCCAGAAACTCTGTTGCGATTGTATGTCTAGCAGTAACCTGACTGGGAAGTTGGAAGGAATCTTTATGGCTTTATCATCATGAAGCACACTAAAATGTAAACATGAAATGTAACCTGACTGGGCTCGGTTCTCCTTTAGCAGCTCTGTCCACATCAAATGTAAACATCCCAGTTGGAGGCTCTGCTCACTCCTTTTTAAAGGTACAAGTAAGAGGCCACCAACCATGAGAACTCCTCTCCTCAACCCCTCCCCTCGAAATGCCAAACACCCAACTCCTTCAGTGAAACAATCCATGCAGCTTCCACATACTTACATAAACAACTTTCCACTGAGCAAATTCCATAAGAAAATGCTTTGCCTTTCCTTCCAAATTGACCAAAGAACCAAGGCTAGCTGCAGCTTTCCACATTAATTGCCCCCTATTCTGAAATGGCCTTTGCCTTTGTAACAACCCTGCCCCAATTGCTAACGATATTCAATACTGATGGTCCTTAGAAATTCTGCAGAACAATCCATGAAGCTTTTGTATATTCACATAAACTGCTGCTCCACCGAGCATACTGCATTTGAAAAAACTAACATTCCTTTCAAGGTGACCGAAGAACCAAAGCCAGCACAAGCTATCACATTAATCTTTTTCTCCTTTTGAAATCTCTCTCCCTCCTTCCAAGAGAAAGGGTCATGGGATAGAGTTTGTACTTTGTAGCATATAGACAATCTGCTTTTGACTTTCTCGGTGTCCAACTTGAGAAATTACCTAAGCTCTCTCAGCTTCATCTCAGAATTTGCACCTATGATACTCACAAATCTTCTGATTGTCATCATCATTTCTGATAATGATGAATTTAGCCACTTGCAGAATGCCCGAGGAACTCCTTGTTTCTGTTTTACACATGTAGATAAATTTAAGTGGATACCTCACTGAAGAAAAAACAAAATATAATCTATAATCTTTAACAGGTCAGGTGCTCCATACTACTTTGAGAGTTGTACTCAGTTAACCTTTCCAATGTATGCTGGATTTCTTCCGTTAGCAGAGTAAGAATACAAGTCTCTCCATCCTACATGCGGAATGGTGTTTTGATATTCATCTGCATCACTCACCGATCCAACAAAGAAGAAAAAAAATCATCTGCATCAAAATGCCAGTCTGGCTGTATTATAATGCAATAAGCCAATTGACATCTGCATTGTTGTTATTTTCATCTCTACCTCACTCTGAAAGTTCTGCAAAAATAATCATATATTCATATCCATATTACTAATTTGTTCTATCATTCTCTTTTTCACTTTATACCTACTCTTCTCTTAACAGTCAAAGAAAATTTTGTTATACAAAAGGCAAAACTAACAAATATATGGACAATGCACTCCTAAATGCAAAGAGAATCTTCCAAATTCATTCACGTTCCAATCATCCTGTCAATTTTTTTTTTTAATACACCCCTTGTTGAAAATCCAAAACTACGACAAGATGATTCGAGAACATCATTCTAGTTGAAATTAAATATCCATGTTTTTTTGTTTTTTTGTTTTTTTGTTTTTTTTTTTTATAATTGGATCATAAAAGGTGCTTCTTAGGGTGCATTTGTGTGATGAGGGGATTCCACCATTGAGAGAAAAATTGTTTGATTTTCCATTTAGCCCACTGTTCTGTTTTTTTATGCGACACATTTTTCCTATGGAAAAGGGAAAACATAAACTAATTTCAGCAACAGAGAGAATTTTGATTTCCTATGTGAGAGGTAGGAATTCAGGATTCCAGTCTCCCATGGAAATAGAAAATCCGAGTAGTGTGGAATCCTGCTGTTGCACAACAAAAAGCCCTTTATCTCATCACCATTGTTAGCCACTTGAAAACTCTCACAACTTTTGAAACCCTTTTTTATTGCCTGTACTTGATGATGATTGACATTTTCTATCAACTCTGTTTGGTACATATGCCCGAATAATTGGTCTAAGGTCAAAGTCTTTTCATGCTTCATAGTTTGGTCTCCACAATGCCCCCTTTGGTTTGCAAATGAGCCCTTTATTTATTTATTTTGTTTATTACACCGCAGAGTCTTTCTATTTCTTATTTTTATATCTGTGGATATTTTGTGCAATAATACATCGAAACTGAAGGTATATTTGATATTTGGAAATGTAGCAACAACGCATACATCTCCTTGCATCATCGAGTTGTAGGGTTGTAAACGGGTCGGTTCCGGTCCGGGTCCAGGGTGGAACCGGAACCGGAACCGTTTTCTAAGAAGGGGAACCGGAACCGGAACCGGAACCGTTAAGAATAATGGGAACCAGAACCGGAACCGGAACCGTTTGTGAGGCGGGTCTGGTTCCGGTTCCGGGTCTAGACTAATACCTGTATTTTTCTTTAAAAAAATTATGCTTTTTTCACATTTCAATTGGATCACGTACCTATAAATACTAATGTGACATTTTGTCTATCAATAACAGACACTTTTAACCAAAAACTCAGAAATCACATCCAAACAGACAATGAGATGTAGAAAGTAGAAAACCCTAATGTAGAAAAGTAGAAAAGTAAAAAGGGTTTTGTTCTCACATAATAAAGTTACCTTATGTTAGTATATATTGGGTCGGGTCTCGGGTCCACGGGTCTGAGCCACTGTGGATCCGGAACCGGAACCGTTTAGGTATCGGTTCCAAAAAAAGGATCCGGAACCGGAACCATTTTTTTATCGGGACCAAAATAAGGACCCAGACCCGGATCCTAACGGGTCGGAACCTTCGGGTAATCGGAGAATCGGGTACCCATTTACAACCCTATCGAGTTGTGAGTTTTATTTTATTTTATCTTTGGTATGCAGGGGATGCATTTGTTGGGGGATTTTTGTCGCAGTTGGTTCTAGAGAAGCCAATAGAGGACTGCATAAGAGCTGGGAGCTATGCAGCAAATGTGATCATCCAAAGGTCTGGCTGCTCCTACCCGCAATACCCTGATTTTAAATAGAGGGAGGGCTTTCCTCTCCAATTTTTTTAGCAGTTTATAAGTTTTGAGACCAGTCCCCCTGCCTATAATGGTTTTCCAATAAGGTCAGCGGACATGGTAAATTGGTAATAATGGTGGCCTATTGAACCCTTCCTATGCATCGGATTTTCTTTCAGATGCGGAAACTGATTCTCTTAATTTTGTCTAATTCAAGCACTCCATTGCTTATGTGGTAGTGAATCGTGATGACTTGATGTTTTTTTCCTTTTTTTGGTAGCCTAATTAAGTAGTTGGTTAGACTACACACTGTGACTGTGAATTACGGCCAACGCAGAGAGTGTGGGACTTGGACCCCATATCCAGTTTATCTGGGCACACTTCCAAAGACCGCAGGGCGTAGAGTGCTGCTCGCAGATAATATTATCCGACACTCGCAATAGTTTCAGTAGCCGCCTATCCACCATATCAATACCAACAGACTACTGCGCTCTCTCTATCATTTGTCAAATTGGTGTAAAAGGCTTGAGAGTGTGGGAAGTTGGGATAGAAAAAACTCTCCTAGAAGGCAGCCAGTGGCGGAACAAGAAAATATTTTTTTTTTTTACATGAATTCTCCATATGTGAATACTTTGAAAAAAGAGGAGTCGGACCAGACTCAAATAGTTACTTTGTTGGTTCCATTGCCTTGAACTTGATCATGGATGAATTCACTATTGTAAATCGTGCTCAAATGAGGATCACCCGACCGTCCTCAATATCTGTAATCGGATGCTCGTTGACATCCCCCCGTAATTGGCAGTTAAGAACAAAAATCTTTTCGGAGAATAGCACTATTACCAAACAAAAAAAAAAGAGCCCTGCTACAGGGACCGAAAATCGGTCCCTGAAAAAGGGCCTGAAGGGCCCTTGTCCCTTGGATCAAGGGCAGTCCCTTGATCCAAGGGACAAGGGCCCTTCAGGCCCTTTTTCACCAAGGGACAAGGGCCCTTCAGGCTCTTTTTCAGGGACCGATTTTCGGTCCCCGTAGACTTTTTCAAAAAAAAAAAACAAAAAAAAAGAGTTGATGAAACTTCTTACCACTCACAATTATACGCCATGACATGAGCTTGAAAAATCAAAATCATTGGATTTAAATAAACGGTTTTTTTTTTATTTTATACCGTGGTAAAACAATTGACAAGTTCCAGCAACAATTAATCTCTTCTTCTCCGTCAATTGATGGAACTTTTCATTCGCTCTCGTATAAAATTGCGTTTGATATAATTAATGGACTTGATTATAAGTGATGGTTAATATTTGTATAGGCACACACATCTAATCTAAGTGAATTTTTAATGGCTCAAAGCGAATCGTATCCGATATTTTGGCATTTCTCATTTTTATACCCAGGTTTTAGATGTATGATTATACTTGTTGTACCCCTGCGAGTGTGTGGTATTCCACGTGCACCCAACCGACCACTCCCCGAAAAATACAAGTGGGGCTACTTCGTTAACTTACGCCAACTTAACTGGCAAGGTGGAGTGAAGTAAAGCTTCTATTCTTCTTCGTATAAGAATTATATTAAAAATATATATTTCTAAAATTAACTCCTTTTTTTTAAAAAAAAAGTCTAAAAATACAACTTCCTTCTTCTATTAAATACAAAATAATAATCATTTCTTACAAAAAGAGTAAATTACATTCCCTACGAAACAACTAAATACAAAATATCATCATAATCCATTTACACTTATATTTTATTCTTTCTTAATTTAAGTCTTTACTTCACTTCATTTTACATATAAAGTTTCCAAACGTCAACATGTTTTGATATATAGTGAATTGAAGTTAGATGAGGTGAAGCATCAAATCAAGAAATAATAAAATATTAATAGTTATATTGGTGTTTTATTTTTAATTGTTTGATATGAAATTTATTTGGCTTTTTTGTAAAAAAATATGGAGTTTTTTTTTTTGTCGAGTTGTTTTTTTTTTTATATTTTTTGAAAAAGATGGAAATAATTTTAAAATTGGGTATTTTTAATATGATCAATTGTCTTTTCTTATTTAAATTTATTTTATTTTAACTTAATTAATTAATTATCAAATATATAGAATAAAGTAAAGTAAAGTAAAATAAAATCTCCATTCTTCTTCGTATAAGGATTCCCAAATGCCGCTGGAGTCGTGTGAAGAGTTCCAAGTTTAAAATGCCCTTGCATTTTAATTTTCGAACGAACATTCACAGGAAGAAGCACACAGGACAAACTTGCTATAACAAATATGAATGTAGGACAAACTTGCTATAACAAATATGAATGTAGGGGGTGGGGGGCAATCACGTCTTTTCCCTGCCCTCACTCTCGTGAATGTTGAGGTACTTACTACTACTAGTAGGGAAAATCCCATTTCCACGAATAATAAGCTGAAAGAAAGCATTTGGAATTTGGACATAATAAACAAACAAAATAAAATAGATAAAAAGGAAACAAGGAAAAAACAAGAAGAAGAAGGAGCAGGAGCTGCAGCAGCAGAAGAAAAGAAAGGAAGGAGGAGGAGGAGGAGGAGGTTATCAACAACAACAAACAGCAGGGGTGGGGGGAAATAGACGAAAAAGATATATAGAGAGAGAAATCCAAAAATCCCCAAAATCAATTTCTGATATCGATGTCCATGGCATCATCATCGTCTCCCCGTCTAAACCTGCGCACCACGGCGCACGTTATCAAGCAGTCGACCATCTCCTTCGCCACCAGCTTCCACACCTTCGTCTTCCTCTCTCTCCTCCTCTTCTCCTTCCGCACCGCCGTCGAGAACGGAAGCCTCCTACTCACCTCCTTCCTCGACCGTGATCCAACCGTCCAAACCCTCATCTCCCGCCTCTCCGATCCTCCCCCTCCCTCCTCCGTCAGCAACAACAACGACAACGACCCTTCTCAGGGCGCCCCCACTGCCAATGCCTACGCCTACCCCTACCCCAACCATAACCATCACAATCGCCGCCGCCGCCCCTTCCTCCACCTCAGCCGCGTCGGAACCCTAGACGACGATTTCTTCTCCGACGACCACGACGACTTCCGCCGCTCCCGCCGTCCCCCGGTCAATGGCAGCTCCATCAATCTCAGCAGCAGCCACCACTTCTTCCGTCGCGAGACCAAGTTAGGGCTTCCGATCTTGGAGTCCGGGGAGGAGATTAGGGTCTTGGAGATCGCTGGATCCGGCTTCCTCTTCTTCACGGACGGCGGCGACCCCCGCAATAACGAGACGGGGGCAGCGGCGACCGACGGGGAAGGAGCTGCGGGGGAGGATCGGCCGTCGGATATCCGGATCTTTGGCCACGACATCCATCTCGATCGCCGGGACGCGGCCACCCTCTTCTTCCTGGTGACTTTCCTCTCGGCCGCTTACGGCTGGGTGATTCTAGGTTTTCTCTTCTCCTACTGCTGCGTCCTCGGAGTCGTATTCTTTGCGGTTGTGAACTCTCACTTGGGAAGGCACCATTCCTTCTTCGAGACCGTCAGGTCGGGCTCCAGGCTGGGGCTCCGGCGCCTCGCGGGGTTCGTGCTGCTGCGCTGGGCTGTGAGGGATGCGCTGACCCAGTTCCTCGGCCTCTGGTTCTTCTCGGACATTGAAGATCAGTTCTCCTTCTTCAAGCTCTTTGTGAGGCTGAAGCTCATGCCCTTCTCCATCTTCTCCCCCTGGGAGGGAGGGGATCGGGACGCACTTGCCGCCGCCGCCGACATATCGGGGTTCCTGCTAGTGTGGGCCCTTCTCGACTCGTTCGTCAACTTCGTGTCTGCCATTGATTCCTGGGTTGCGATCTTGGACACTCGCAGGAGCGGCCAGGAGATTGTCAAGGAAGGGTTTTATTTGTTGTCAACCATGATTGACCAGGCGTCCCGGATCAAATGCATGGAAGCCCTTTTCTGTGGGTCCTTTATGAGAGGGCTTCTCGCCAGGGCTGGTGGGACGCTGCTTGCATCATTTCTCCAGTCATTGGCAGAGGTCTATTTCATGGTGGCGTGGTTGATATTTTATTTTGCAGCAAGGTGCAAGGATGCTGAGATGGAAGGGAGCAGATTTGGGCAGAGAGATTTGGAGGAATATGTTGATGGTCTCAGATGAGATTTGAAGCTAGCGGGCAATTTCCCAAGTGTTCAAATGTAACTGATGTGTAAAGTACCGCCGGGTAAACTGCCTTCCCTCCCAATCAAAACCACACACCACTACAAATTTTTTTTTTTTTTTTTTAAGAATCTTTTCTGCATTCATTGCAACAGGCGTGCCATTTTTGTGCAATCTCCGTTTATCTTGTTGTATCTTGCTGGTTATCTCTGGAGATATATGAACTTGTGTATATTTTTTTTTTTCCTTTTTGGGTAAGAATGCATTGCATGCAGATTGGTTTCTGATCGTGGTTCAGAGATCTTGCACTGTGTTTTTGGTGATAAAAGTTGGGATCTGATCCAAACTGATTCAGTTGGAAGATGAATCACAGATAGCGTTTGCATTCTGTTATTAATCTTTGGTCAATTGGCATTTGTCCCATTTAACTGCAGCATTAAGTATCTATGAAGTGTAGGATATCAATGTACATGCCTTATGCAGTTTAAAACTCAGAGAGATATATGAACTGGGGTATATGTATATTTATTAGAACTTTTGTGCGTAGATTACATTTTGTGAGTCTTACAGTATAAATTATCTATAATTGTCAATATGGCTCCTATGAGAGTTAAGTGGCAGTTTTGTGATCCTTATGATTGCCCCCCCTTGGGCCTTGGGCTATATTCAAACAGCCTATTAAGCTGGTGCATGTTTAAGCTTTTATATGTTTATCGGTGTAGACAACGTTGGATCTGTTGATGTATGTGGTCTTTTGTGGAGTCGTACATGTAGTTGCAAGGTCTTATGAGATTGCATGTTGTAGCACATGATTGCTTCAATGATGGTGGTGCTTATGGTTGATTGGTTGTGGTCAGCTGTTAAACTCAGAAGCACAGGAGAGGAATGCACCACCAATCTGAAACATAACCAATGCTTGGTACTAGTTGATAGCATGGTTCACTACTTAGCGGCTGCATTATCGGCTGTAGCGGTTGAGGCTGCAAAGCTATTTTGAAAATAGTGGCGCTACTGTCTAAAGATCTAGTAGAACCAAGCAATTTCAATTTAAAACATTGTTTTTCCGATTTCTTCTCCTCAATAGCTTTTCCTAAAGTTGTCTCGACCCTTATATGCTTTCAAACCACTAAAAAAACACAAGATTAACTTCTACAAAAGATTCGAGTTTTTTTTTTTTTTACCACTTAAAAAACTCACACGGCTGCGTATCGCCCGCTTCGTAGCATTGGCTACGCCCCCCGAAACCTCTATTTTGATGCTTGGTTGATAGTAGCTAGAGAGTGGTACTGGTATCTATATGTTCTTATAAAGGGTACCTGGGAGGATTTCTGATATCCCTTGGCACTGTGGTACACAAACATTACAATTTTTTATTTTTATTTTGTGCGTGGTAATTTTTCCATCGTGTGTTCTCATCTGGTCTTTTGTGTAAATATCTACACACCTACCAGGAGACCATTTTTTCATTTCTATATTTCTAAGTCTTTTTTGAGCTTGCTTAGAGTTTGTTTGTAGAACTCTCTTGGTATTGCCCGTGATGATGATAGGAGCAAATTCCTCTGGAGTGTAGACAAGTCCATTGGTCCATTCAAATGGGACCATTCTGCTCTGTAGTCGGCCTCTTAGGGACCCTTTAGGCCATTGCCAACAGACTCTTCCTTAAAAATACAACATAAAATATGTATATATTATAGAACACCACCTTGTGCCATGATCTTGTCATGTGCTGGTCCAAAGCCTAAATAAAGGAGGGCTAGCCTTAAATGGCCAATTAGCATTTAGAACTCAGCACAGTAAATGAGTATGACTTTGAGGATTAACTCTTAAGCTATGACACCAGATACTTGTAAAAGCCCAACGTATTCATATTGGACCGATAGGATACTTGTATTGGTACCCGATACTGCACCGATACTTCTAGGGTATAAGTTTAGCATATCCTACTTAGCAAGTCCATTATTTCATTTAGTTCTTTAAATTTACTTCTCAACATAGAAAATGTTACAAAGGAACATAAACAATGATAATTTCATTAATTCAAATGTGATCTAAAGGAAAAATTAGTACACCCGTATCCGTATCTGTGTCCTAGATTTCCAAAAGTGCAGAGTCGTACCCCCGATCACCGTATCCGTGTCTGTACCCATATTCGTATATGGGCATCATAGCTCTTAAGGCTATTGTTTCTCGAAGGTGACCTGCCAGATTGGAACCCAGTTGTAGTATAAAGTGAAAGTTGGCTATGGCATTATCTACGAGTGACACGTGACAAAGGCGAGAAATAAGCAAGGGTTCTTATACTTTCAAGAGCAGGTGTGAAAAGTTCGCCCTAAAGTTATGGTTAGCTTCTTGGACTGTTGGTAACTTGATGTTGATAGATATTTTGAAGACAAGGGGAATAAACATAACTGGCTTACAAGAAACTAAGTGGTGAATGCTTGCCCCATGTGTTTGGTAGGTATTTAATGTGATTCATCTCAAACTATGATGTCGAACCGCTCGATGTTTTTGGAGGTCAGTTCTTACTTGGTTTACTTTTAGCTAGACTCTCCTCAGTTCTCTCTTTCAATTGTTTGATGTTTGGAAATTCGGAGTGGGGTAAGAGAGAGGAGGTGTCCATGTGGAATGTCTCCTTCATGGAAATTGTTTGGGTCTTTTGGAGAGAGAGAGACTTAAAATGCTTTGAAGAAAAATCATTTGACATGGAAATCATAGTTTCATCATCGAAGGTCAAATTTTATCCTGCTTCTTGGGTTTCCTCTTTACCTTCTTTTCAGGAGATTCCAATAGCCACTATTCTTAGGTGTTGTCTACCATTTTTTACTCTCTTTCTTTGTCTACTCAAGCTTCCATGATCTTCTCCTTCGATAGGCTAGTTTAAGCTAAATTTCAATGGCAGTTCTATGGAGAAATCAGGCTTAGTCATGGTTCAACAAGCTTCCTGCGTTAATTGTCAAATTATTGTAGAGGTTGATTTGTTTTATGCCATTCAGTGTGCTAGCACACAATGCTTGTCTCCTGTGGGGTTAGCAGACATTGCAGAGGAAGTGACGAATTTCAATCTAGATCCTCCTTTGCCATTTGTCTAGATCTCTTATATTGTAAAGTTCCTTCTTTAATGAAAGTCATCATCCAGAAGGGAAGGGGAAAAAAGAGGCACAAGGGTAGTCTTAGGGGAAGAAGAGTTCTACACATAGGGAAATTCGGTGGGGCAATGAAATCCACATTGACGGACGCGTCTAACTTTGAACAGATGTTCTGGGAGTCAGTGAAGATCCCCTCTGTTTTATGTAGATCTAGATCCTCCTTTGCCATTTGTATGGATCTCTTATATCGTAAAGTTCCATCCTTAATAAAAGTCATCATCCGGAAGGGAGGAGATAAAGAAGATGCACATGGGTAGTCTTAGGGGAAGAAGAGTTTTACACATAAGGAAATTTGGCAGTGCAATTCAGAAGTCCAAAATGCTATTGATGGATAGAAAACATTATATTAGAAATTACAGAAACTAAGAAGTCTAGAATACCAAGAAATGAGTGAGTAAGCAAAAAGTAAAGCTGAAAGAATTGTAAGTAGATGTTTCCAATTAAAAAAAGGAAGTCACAAGTAAAGCTAAGTACGAAGCTTATGGCATTTTTTATGCTCAGTTTGGAACTAAAGATGGGAGGATTGCATTTATATGCTTGCCAAGATTAGAGAATTAAAAACTTAAGACAATGATCATGTAAGATGCATTGAAGATGAAACTGGAAGGGGTTTGCCGAATGAAGAGGTTAGAGATCAATAAGATGTGTTTTAAGGACCTATTATGATGGAATGTGCTTGTGAAATAAACCATAAGCAAATCAAGGAATGGTCAAAGAAATATCTGGAATAGAAGTTGTAAGCGTATAAAGATGTCACTCACAAAGAGAGGGTGTATGGAGACGAGGCTCTTTGAGAAGAACACCGCTGCCTGCCTGAAACCTGAGAAGGGGAGGAAGAACAGTAGGTCAGAGGACCCTGGCCTGGGCGGCGCAAGGCTCTTCGATGCCTAAGTCAGTATGAGAACTGGACAATAGAATGGAGATTTTGGGGAAGAAGATGGCGTACCAGCATGTGGTGTAAGTGTTGGGGCCCTCTACTCTGATGCTGTAGCTGCGTTTATATAGAAGAAGAGAGGAGGCAAGGAGGTGGTTGACTGTCTTGTCATAGCCCACCTTGTCAGAGATACTAGGGAGGCGTGGTCCCATCGTAGCCTTCTCTGGCGTATGCGGACGCCGATCTTGTCAGGAAGCATGGGCGGCATGGGTGGGTGTCTGAGGATATGGGCGGTGCCCTTGTCTTGTCGCACGTGCTGTAGCGTGCTTAAGTGTCCATGGGAGGACAACTGTCAGCCCCCGCCATGGGTAGCTTCCTGGTGCTATAGCCGAGGTGTGTGACCGATCTGGGGTGCTTGGTGCCGAGGTCGGGAGCGACCTTGACTTGGCTGGGGACCTCGTAGGGATGCCGATGTGGAGTCTACACCGAGCTGAAGTCCCTGGCCATGCTAGGGATGCCTGGCCGAGGTGGAGCTTATGAGCGTAAGGCCAAAGTGGAATCACTTGGCCGAGCTGGAGGCTGGCACTGTTGCTGAGACTGAGCCCTTCCGAGATGGACTAGCTGGTGCAGGAGCCCGAAATGGAGCATCTGGCCGGGATTCCGATAAGTTCGGAAATATCCCCACACAATAGCCCCTCAGCTTCTGAGCTCACAAGACTTCTCTTTGAGGTAAGAAGCTAAGTATAATGGAAGATGACAGTTGTGCCTTTGAGCTGTTTCTCGCTTGAGATTGGTGGTCTTCATTCGAGTGGTTCGTGACCAACTGAAGGACCAAGAGACGATTGGCCGGAGAGTGCATTGCTACTGGAAATCGAGAGATGACCAACTGGCCCGTCGCCAGGGGCGCGTCGGCAATCTGGCATGAGAGCCGAGATGCTCACAAAGCACGAAATGGAGACGACCCACTGGCTCGTCGCCAGGGGCACGCCGACAATCTGGCATGAGAGCCGAGATGCTCTCAAAGCACGAAATGGAGAAGAGCCACTGGCTCGTCGCCAGGGGCGCGCCGGCAATCTGGCATGAGAACCGAGATGCTCACAAAGCACGAAATGGAGATGCCCCCCTGCATGAGGCCGAACCTGCATGACGTGGAGACCAGCATGAGGGCAACACCATCGTGAGGCTGTAGCCAGCACGAGGCCGAACCTACATGACGTGGAGGCCAGCATGAGGGCGACACCAGCGTGAGGTGGGGGCGCGTAGCCTGAGATCGTCATGAGGCCGAACCTACGTGAGGCGCGTAGCCAGCACGAGGGCGACACCAGCATGAGGTGGAGAATCCGGCGCTGCTGCCGCGATGCACAAAGTCGAGATCTGGCAAGTAGCCGAGACGCAAGAGATCGAGATCTGTCGCGCGGCCGAGATGTAAGAGCACGGGGCTCTAGATGACTGATGGCGGTAGAGGACCGTGCGATCAAGGCTGACAGCAGACGACCGTGCCGTCAAAATGACGGTAGAGGGTCGTACGATCGAAGCCGACAGTAGAGGATCGTACCGGTGTCATTGAAGCTGACAGTAAAGGACCGTGCCGCCAAAAATGACGATAGAGGGTCGTGCGATCGAAGCTGATGGGCGGTCTAAGCTAAGTGATGATAGGAGACATCTAGCTGCCTCCCGAGCTGGAGATATCAGCCGAGCTGGAGACATCTGCCGTACTGCTTGCTAGATGTGTCGATCAAGCCATTCTCCGAAGTTGTGTTTTCTAGCCGAGCTTTCGTCATGAGCTCGGTCGCTTATGTTGTTCTTCGGGGTGCGCCTTTCGGAAGGTGGAGTCGAGGTCGGCCCCTTAGAGGACGAACCCGATTGAGTATCCTGCTATTGGACGCTCGCTGAACCAGACCTTGCTCCGGACCTTTCCTGGCGGGGGACCATCGGCAGGGGGACCGTCGGCAGCTGTGTTGACAATGTCAACGGTTCCTTTCCCTTTCTGGTTATTTGAGGCATGGTGTTAGGGAAGATGGCTTTTTGCACGATTTCCCACAGACGGCGCCAATTGTAAGCGCATAAAGATGTCACTCACAAAGAGAGGGTGTATGGAGACGAGGCTCTTTGAGAAGAACACCGCTGCCTGCCTGAAACCTGAGAAGGGGAGGAAGAACAGTAGGTCAGAGGACCCTGGCCTGGGCGGCGCAAGGCTCTTCGATGCCTAAGTCAGTATGAGAACTGGACAATAGGATGGAGATTTTGGGGAAGAAGATGGCGTACCAGCATGTGGTGTAAGTGTTGGGGCCCTCTACTCTGATGCTGTAGCTGCGTTTATATAGAAGAAGAGAGGAGGCAAGGAGGTGGTTGACTGTCTTGTCATAGCCCACCTTGTCAGAGATACTAGGGAGGCGTGGTCCCATCGTAGCCTTCTCTGGCGTATGCGGACGCCGATCTTGTCAGGAAGCATGGGCGGCATGGGTGGGTGTCTGAGGATATGGGCAGTGCCCTTGTCTTGTTGCACGTGCTGTAGCGTGCTTAAGTGTCCATGGGAGGACAACTGTCAGCCCCCGCCATGGGTAGCTTCCTGGTGCTATAGCCGAGGTGTGTGACCGATCTGGGGTGCTTGGTGCCGAGGTCGGGAGCGACCTTGACTTGGCTGGGGACCTCGCCGCAGGGATGCCGAGGTACCGAGCTGAAGTCCCTGGCCATGCTAGGGATGCCTGGCCGAGGTGGAGCTTATGAGCGTAAGGCCAAAGTGGAATCACTTGGCCGAGCTGGAGGCTGGCACTGTTGCCGAGACTGAGCCCTTCCGAGATGGACTAGCTGGTGCGGGAGCCCGAAATGGAGCATCTGGCCGGGATTCCGATAAGTTCGGAAATATCCCCACACAGAAGTAAAGATAATCTTGGCTAGGATGAAGAAAAATAGGGTAGTGGGACCAGAAGACACCTATAGAAGTACGGGTTTTGATGAGCATAATTGGTTTCATTAGTTAACTAAATTGTTCAATAAAATCCTGATTGCATAAAAAATTCTGATGGATAACAAAGAAAGAGCACTGCGATCCCATTTTACAAGAAAAAATGGGACATTCAGAAATCTGCTGATTGCCGAGCTATGGAACTTATGACTCATTTGATGAAACTTTGTGAAAGAGTAATAGGGGAACAAGCTGCATGGGAGAACTGAAAAAAAAAGGCATGCTGGAAGGTAAGATTGAATAATGGAATATGCTGGAGGATAACAGCGATCCCTTGCAGCTGGAGAGACCAGAAAGAGGGACTTTTAAGAACATAGGTTGGGAACAAGGTAGGAGAATCTTTATGGAGACAAATCAATGGCACTTTGGTCAAAGGATGGAGACAACTACCAAATCTTTGGGTAGCATGGAAAATGCTAGGACAGTAAATTTGCTAATGAAAGTGATGTGGAAAGGTAGGTTCCTAAAAGAACCGGCACAAGTTAATGTGAGAGGAAAGGAAATACTTGGAGTTGTATGCTAAAGAAGAGTTCATAAGACCTACTTTAGACAGGGCTGAGTTCAATCTGATCTTGACAGCTCAAGCAGAGTATTAGAGAAAAGTTTCACGTATGGCGCGATATTGATATGTTCACCTTTTTGAGGTATCCAGGTATCATAGTTGGCTTACTCATTGGTTGCATAAGTATGAACGTGTTATAAATGGTTTGCAAGAAGAAGATAAGTACTTCTTTAGATCCTTTTTTTTTAGTAGAATTCTTGAAGATCTTAATGTCACCTGTGCAATATCTTCTCTTCTTGCTCTTCGAGTTCCTTCTCTCGGATTAGTGAGCCTTGATGGAACTAGATAACTAATTTGAATGCATCTACCATGCACCCTGTTCTTGTGTTATTTGGCAGTTTTGCGAGCCTTCTCATTTTCCTGTTGGCATTAGATAATGTTGATGTGGTGCCACTGTCGGGAAAAAAAAAAACGAAGAAGTAAAATACATGGTGGATTTTGCAGGGTTGGGTCGTTTTTGACTCTCTCTCTGCATACACCAAAATATTGTGCATGCTAAACCATACGATGTTTAGCAATAAATTTGAATCATTAGTCTGATTGGAAGCTTGTGTAAGATATTAGCTAAAGTTCTTGCTAATCGTTTGTGTAAGGTGCTTCCTGAGGTTATTTCTGACAAGCAAGGTGCTTTTGTTGATCGGAGGCAAATTCTTGATAGTGTTGTAGTTGCTCATGAATGTATTGATTCTCAGAATTGGCAAAAGCGTCCGGGTTTGATCTGTAAATTGGATTTTGACAAAGCTTATGATATGGTGGATTGGGGATTTCGAATGGGTTTTTGGAATAAATGGCGTAAATGGATTCATAGTTGTGTTTCTTCGGCTTACTTGTCTAGTTTGGTTAATGGGTCTTCTAAAGGTTATTTGAAGAGTTCTAGAGGTTTACGACAAGGTGATCCTCTTGCTCCTATGCTCTTTATCATTGTAGCGGAAGCTTTGAACGCCTTATTGGAGAAAGCCAAGCAGATGAGTTTGATTTCTGGATTTGCTATTGAAGATTCCGATTGTGAGGTACTCATTTTGGTTTGCAGATGATTCTATTATTTTTTGTGATGCTTCATTGGATCAGGTTAAAACGTTTATTGAAGTGGTTCAAATTGTTATTGGGGCTCAAAATTAACTAATGGGAAATGCGAGTTGATTGGTGTTCGGACGGAAGATGGTCTTGGTGTTTCTTTAGCTGATGCTTTTGGTTGCAGATTTGGGATTTGGGAAGCTTCCTTTGAAATATTTGGTGTTGCCTCTAGATTTGGGGTGATTTCCTTTGGAAAGATAGTAGGGAGAAGAGGAAGTATCATATGGTTAGATGGGAGATCGTCTGCAAGCCAATTGCTCAAGGTGGGTTGGGCATCCGTTCTGGTGACAAAGTTAATAAAGCATTATTAGGGAAGTGGCTTTGGAGGTTGGGGGAGCTAGGGCAGGGTTTGTGGAGTCATATTCTTATTCATAAATATAATATGGGTAGTGGTGGATGGTGGGTGCCGAGTCTGATGTATAAACCTAAAGG
This sequence comes from Litsea cubeba, assembly GCA_012931725.1. NCBI lineage: Eukaryota > Viridiplantae > Streptophyta > Magnoliopsida > Laurales > Lauraceae > Litsea > Litsea cubeba. The sequence continues at coordinate 139,228,725 of CM022947.1, read as the reverse complement.
TTTATGGAAGTTTGTTCTTTTATTAAGGATGATTTTGATTCTTGGATTCGTTATAGGGTGTATGATAGTCATAGGGTTTGTTTTTGGCATGATGAATGGTACATGTAGGTGGTGTTAGGTAATCTTTTTCTTGTTGGATAGTAGACAAAAGGCTTTTTGTAGCTGAAAGTCTCCAGCTCTCTGGTGGTAGAATTGTGTGGGACTTCAACTTCTGTAGTTGATATGATTGATGGAAAAGCTTCTGACTTTGTTCATTTGTTTGATTTGTTAGAGAAAGTTTGTGTCAGGTGGAAGAGGGGATGTTAGGATTTGGAAGCCTGATGTGTAAGAAAAAATTTCAGTTATGTCTTTCTATAATGTTCTAAATGTGTCTTCAAATAGTATGCATGGGTGGGGGGAAGTTTTTGGGTTTTCCTTAAATTCTGCCAAGAGTTTTAACCTTCTGTTGGGCTGCGAGGTGGTGTAAAATTCTTGCTGTAGACAAGTTGAAAAGAAACAAGCACATTATAGTTAATGGTTGCCTTATGTGTTTGAAGGATGAGGAAGCGGTATATCAGTTGATGATCCATTGTAATTTTTCTCTAGTATGTTTTCTATGCAATGTGTAATGCCTTGTAGAGTTGCCGATCATTTTCATCAGTAGTACCATGTTCGAGGGAAGATTTTATGGAAGTCGGTTTTGTATGCTATCCTTCGGAAATTTTGGTAGGAAAGGAATAACTGAGTGTTTAGAAACAAAAGCAGAGCTCTTTGGAGGACGTTGTTCAATCCATTGTTTGGTCGGTGTCGGAATGGATGTGTTCTAGAGAGGAGTTTTTGGGTGTGGCATTAGAACATCTCAATCGATCTTGGGCAGTCTTTTTAAAATGGGGCTGGTGTGCTAAATCTCTTCATTGAATCTTATGGGAGAGTCCTCCTTTGGGTGTTTTAAATTTAAATTTTGATGGCAGTTTTGTTCAGTCCATTACTAAAGGAAGGAGGTATTGGAGGTGATATTAGGGATTGCGATGGTAATGTTATTGAGAATGAAGCTGAAGTTCTTGCTCTTTTAATTGGTTGTCGTGAATTGCGAAGTTTGGACGTTTTTAATGCTATAACTGAGGGTGACTCTTTCTCGACTATTCAGTGTTCTGGCAAATCTTCTTTTCCTTGGAGATTGCCGGACTTGGTCCAAGAAATTCAGGGTGTTGATTTTTATCATGTTTTACGTGAGGCTAATGTTATGGCAGATGGCCTCTCTAAGGATGGAGTTCTATTTATTTTGATGTTTAGTTTCTTTTAGGCGTTCTGCCTTTGTATTTTGGTGGTTTTTCCTTTGGTGCCCTTTTGCCTTAATAAAATTATACCGTTATAAAAAATAAACAAGAAATTTGAATATTGCATCATTTCTAATAAGCTTGGTTTAATCTGTTGTAGTAATTACTAACAAAAAGAACAAGCAGTTTAGTTGTTTTATCTAACTAGTGATGCTTTTGGGTATCCAACTAAATTAATTGAAAGTTTCTCATAGCAAAGAAGAGCAAAATATTCTCCATTCGTGACTCGAGTTCAGAAAAAACTACCAAAATTTTGCATTGTTGTGTATTCCTCTTGTATATTGTTTGGCTATTAAGGTGTACTCATGAAATTGTGCACTTCATCTTTGAGTAGTTTCTGATAATGCTTTCACAGATCCTGCAGCCCGTTCTTGATGATAAAGATGTGATGTAATGGATCTTGTCGCCTACTTTTATGATTGTATTTGGTTATATTCTCTTGATCTTTGGCCAGTGTCACGCAGTATGTTTGCATTTGTCAAATTCATCTGAAGCTTCTTTTCACTGTACATTTCTTGAATACAGGCAAATATGTCCATGAAGTGCGGGAGGATATTGCTGCCTGCTTATGCTGTTTGTAGTTAATTGTGGAGGGGGGTTTATAAGTGTAGGGAATATGTTGTGTCGATTGCGTTCTATTTAGAGTGTAATTGATCCTACAGCGTTAACTTTTTTATTTATTTATTTATGCTAGAAGGGTGATATTCATTAAAAACTAGAGAGGTCAAAACACGAAAGGAATATAAATGACACCATCTTAGAGAAACTGCAGCATTCTTCTAATCAGCCCCGCATCCGAAGCCTGCTGGTAAGTCAGCTCTCCATCAGGTTAGCCTGAAATGCATGGCTTACATCTGGTGCGAGCATTTGGAGTCTTGTTCCTCTCCCAAAACCTGCTCTGCTGCCTAGACAAAATGTTCCCGTTAATCCTGCTCAGCAAATGAAGATCCTGCAAAAACAAGTCCGCAGTGAAAATGGGCAATTTGGATCTCTAGGTTGTCTACGTTGTGGTGAGAATTATATAGCATCAGGAACATTATTTACTGATCTCATGCAAAAAGAATTAATTTCCCATTTAGCAAATCTGCCAGCTTATTGCCCCCCACCCCACTCATGAATGAATTTCCAAGAAAAATTACCGTACTTTTAAGGTCCACAAAAAGGATGCGATCCCCTTCAATAATTAGACAGTGAATGCCTATTGCCAGGCATTAATCGGTCCCTCCCTTTTTCTAAGGCAAGGAGTTCAGCTTATGGGTGATGCTCTGCTGCCACCCTGCCTATTGTATAAGCAGCCATCATTATTCCATTGCAATCTCAACTTCTACACCAGCGGAATGTGTGGAAGGACGAAATGTTGAGGGCATCGAAGTTCGGCTTCAGAAATTGATCGAGTGGTGGAGGCATCCAATTCCCAGATGGAGTTCCTGCATTAGATACTGTGGATGAGTTAGCTAAACCTCCTTCCACTCAAAAGATAGCATTGAGAGTCCTTTTGTTTCACTGCAGATGGAAAAATTGGGCTGTGATGGAAAGCATTTCTATTCCTCATCTTCTGTTAGTTTGTACCAGGACAGTTAGTCAGACTTAAATATATGATATTGAGTAGCCAGCGCCCCGAACCAATGGTGAAAGTGGCCTCCTGGGGTGGGTTTGACAATCGTGGGAGGAAATGAATTCCAGATATGAACTGTTGCTGGTTTTTTTTTTTCCTTCTTTCTTTCCGTTTGGTACCCCAGCCAAAGGGGCTGGAAGGTAAGAGAGTCTTGCATATACATGGGAAGGTAGCCCACTTAAGTAGGAAGGAGGTTCGTATAAGTGGGAAGAAAGTCCACACAAGTGGAAAGAGGTGTCGTACTCGGGATTCAAACTCCGGGCAACCATGGAAAAGAGGTGTCGTACTCGGGATTCAAACTCCGGGCAACCATGGAAAAGCTTGCGCTCCTTACCCGTTCAAGGATATGAACAGTTGTTTGTTGGACGATATATAATCTTTTTTGTCTTTTTTTTTTTTTTTTTTTTTTTTTTTTTTTTTTTTTTTTTTTTTTATGGTACGAGACAATATATACCTTTTACTGAGATGAGTCGGGAGAGTCGAGAATCAACTTAGAGAATTTCCAACCATGCCCTAAAACCCTATTAATGCAATGCCTTTGACGAGAATTCGATGGAAAATTCGAATTCGCTGATGACTGATGCGCCCGGGACCACAAGAAGGATACGGGAGGACAGTGACCCAATTTTACCCAAAAAAACTAGTGGCGCACGTGGCTGGGCCAGCCCGGGCCCACCCACTGTGTTTTTTTATCAATTGTTTTACATGGCCTGAAAATGATGGCCTGATTTTCGGCCAGAACCCATCTGGACTAAAAGGAGATCCCAGGGTCAGGGTCCAGGATCCCACGGTCCAGGTGGATTCAGCCCTCTTTTCAGGCCATGATTTTCAGGTCATTTAGATTTTTTGGTTTTTTATACTCTGAATGGACCTGGATCTAGACTTTGGGCCTGTTTAATATTTGGGGAAAGCCCACCCCAAATTGGAATGAATCTGGGCATTGTGTTTTCTACTCGGGCTAGGCCTGGATCTAAAACTTTGGGCCAGGCCATCACATTGGGCCAAGATTGGGCCTTGCACTTTTTTGTACTCGGATGGTCCTAGATCTAAAAAAGGATCCCGATTAACTGGATTATACCACTGGACGATAAGTTTTATGTCAGATGAATTTCCTTTCAAAATAATAATGATATATAATACAATAATAAATAAACAGAGAGAGAAATAAAAAAGTAGAGCTCACCACCGCATATCGTCGGCTAACGTAACTTCCCCTCTTTGTTACAGGGCTCATCACCTAGCAGCTAGATGCATTGACTCGGAGCGGGGTTAGCATCAAGGGATACGTACGTACTGAATTAGGAGTAATTGAGGAGCATTTCATATATATATATATATATATATATATATATATATATGGGGGAGGCTCTCCTCAACTTCTGCAAACGTTGCCATAGGCTCGTGTGAAGATAAAACCATCAAGATGGAGGCCCGCCAACCCTTTTCATTTTTTCCCCCTTTCTAAAGCCCTCTTCCGTTCTCTCTCATGTACTCTGCGATTTCTCTTTCTCTCTCTTTGAAAATCTTCAAGCACTCGAGCTCTCTCCCATCTCCGTCTCAATCTCGATCTCTCCATCTCCCTGCGACGACGAGGCCCTCTCCTCTCTCATCTCCCTGCGACGACGAGGCCCTCTCTCTCTCTCATCTCCCTGCGACGACGAGGCCCTCTCCACACACACACACACACACACTCTCTCTCTCTCTCTCTCTCATCTCCCTGCGATGACGAGGCCCTCTCCACTCTCTCTCTCTCTCCCCTGCGATGACGAGGCCCTCTCTTAGCTCGATCCCTCTCTCCCCTCGCGTCGATCTCTCCCTCGCATACCAATCTCTCTCTCAGCTCGATCTCTCTCCCTCTCTGCGCAGCGATCTCGGCGATCTCTCTCTATATTGGATCAACATCTCGGCGATCTCTCTATCTCTCCCCCTCATCTCTCCCTCTCTCGGCAATCTCTCTCTCTGCGATCTCTCTCTCTGTCTCTACGCAGACCGTCTCTCTCTCTGTCGGCGATCTCTCTGTTTCGATTTCCATCGCTCGGTCGAAGCCCCTCCCTCAGCTACTCTACTGCAGAAGACGGTAATAAAAATTCTTGGAATATTTCTTTTTTTACAGAAAACTTGGAATTTTTTTTTCAACCTTGCATCTTTTACTATTGCATTTTCATCCTTGGATTTTTTTCAAGCGTTGAAGAGTTCTTATCTCCGCTCTGTAATGATTTTGTGTGAACTCTAGCAATGAGGACCATGTGAAATCCGGGTACTTCCTTGGGCCATCCCATCTTGTTGGCAGAGAAGCTCAGTCACGCAGCTACAGAACCAACAAAAAAAGAGGATACTTGGGCCATGTGAAATCCGGGTACTTCCTTGGGCCATCTCTGCCAACAAGATCTTGGTCCTCATTACAAAGGTTATGTAATGGGATGGTTGCAAATTTTTTGTTTTTTATATTGGATGTTCTGCGGAAGCTCCCTTGTCTCTGCACCTTTAACATTTTGCAAACCTTCTGCTTTGGGTGGATCATGCACTTCCAAGGCTTGATATTATGTGAGTATGAATTTCCTTTTCCAACTTAAGTTTGATTTTTTGTTACTGAAGTTTTAGCCTCATTTGTTTCATATGCACTTTAGAGAACTCTGGAATTGGAATTGCTTTTGGTAGGATTGCAGAGATTTTAGTATAATTGTATAAGAAGAGTGAAAGAGATGAAAAATGTGGGATTTTTTGGCTTTCAAAGCACACGGACATTGCCTAATGGAGTTTGAAAATTTCTGGGGTACTTGTTATATGATTGAATTGGAGATTTCAAAACCATTCTTGTAGAATTAAGGTAATGCTGAGGTGGGGTTGGGTTTAACTAAAGATGCCATGGCATTTTGTTCAGTAGGTTGAATCCCCTTTCAAACATGGGTTCACTAGTTAGTGGGATTGGGGGTGTTCATGGGCCTGGTTGGGCCATTGCAGAATTGGTCACTAATTGGGCATGCTCTACTTTTCTCTCTTTCAAATTGGTAGGTTAAGTGGTAGAAAAATGTCATCATCCAATTCCAATTCGAGGAACACTAATTGGGCTCCAAAATGCCCCTGTGGGAGTGGAGACATGAGATTATTTACAAGTTATACGGAGACCAATCCGAATCGAAAGTTTTGGAGATGTCCACATTGGAATGTAAGTGATGTTTTCATGATCATATTTGTTGCAATTATTACTGAAATATTCAATTTGTGATTCAAATAAATTGAATTTTGCTAAAATGAATCTCATTTGATTGTAGGATGACAATGGATGTGATGCATTTTTTTGGAAAGATAAAGTGTCAAGGGAGCATCCACCTAACCCAAGCCTTGAAAGAGTCAATGGAAACCTGACGTCATCTGTTGAAGGAATTAAAGAAGCCTTTGATTCACAAAACCGACTTATGCATGCAATTATTGAAAGCGAAAATTTAAGGAATCTGTATTTGTGCAAAATACATCACATTTTGAAAGTTATATGTCATGTATTCGTGATCACGTGCCGTCTTTTAGTTTACATATCTTTCCGGGTGTAAATGATATTGTGAATGAACTTGTGTTTGTAGTTGATAACATGAATATCTAGTGTAATATGTTGTGATCAGCTGGTTGAATGAAACATTTGTCTCACACATGACAAATTTTTGGCCTCCCTACAAACCCCTATGTCTTATGTGAATGTGTTAGAAAATGCAGATTTGAAGGATTAGGTTCGATTGAATTGCTTGGTACTAATTTTTTGGTTACTTTTGAATAGAGAAACAGAAAAAAAAAACTTGGTTGAAAATGTGCTTGATTGAAAAACTGAACAAACGCGAATGCAAGGGTCAAAAAAAAATGCAGATTTTAAGATTGCCATATGGTCTTCCAAACCCCAAATTTTCAGCGAAAAAAACCATCGGGAAGTTGCCTAACCAGTGAGCAAAAAAGTGGTACTCAGCCATTATTTTCAGCAAAACAGCACATATGGACCTACTTGGTTGAAAATGTGCGCGGTTAAAAAACTGACCAAACGCAAATGCATGAGTCCAAAAAAATGCAGATTTTAAGATTGCCATATGGTCTTCTAAACCCCAAATTTTCAGAGAAAAAATCCATCGGGAAGTTGCCTAACCAGTGAGCAAAAAAGTGGTACTCAGCCATTATTTTCAGCAAAACAGCACATATGGACCTACTTGGTTGAAAATGTGCGCGGTTAAAAAACTGACCAAACGCGAATGCATGGGTCCAAAAAAATGCAGATTTTAAGATTGCCATATGGTCTTCCAAACCCCAAATTTTCAGCAAAAAAATCCATCGGGAAGTTGCCTAACCAGTGAGCAAAAAACTTGGGGTTTCACAATTCACATGCATATCCATATAAATTTGAATGACAAAGTGCCCCACTTTAGACTGCATGGATGATGGAATCAGGACCTTCCTGACCCTAGTTCTATTTGTTTGTTGGATGGAAACGGGGATATAAGAAGTCTTGTATTAATGTCCTTTTCTCAGTAAGGGGTTGTTACAGAACATGATCTCCTTGGAAGAGTCACAGAAAACAACTTCTTCCTTCAGTGTTCAATAAATATAACAAAGTGGAACACTGACATGTGGACCACTTTTTTGGTCAATCAAGTTGTAACAAAGAATGAATTTAAAGCACACAACCCATCAGAAATTACAATATTCCTTTCTGCCCATTGCATGGCAACCGATCAAAGGGGGAAATCTAGTAATCGAGGATGCTTTTTAGGACACATCGGCCCAATTTAAATCACCTAGACAGCTTTCCTGGCACCAAATTTACCTGCTAACTCTTTACATACAATGAGTAAAATAGTTGTTACAGCTAAGGTAAAGTATTATGCAAAAGAGCATGAAGCATAAACTCAAGTCTTTCAACGATCAAAATATGTCCACAGGAAATTGGAGACCAGGAAATGCCCATAAAATTCTGCAAACATCTCAAAAAGTATCCTACCCTTCACAATGTGAACTTTGCAGTAAACAGAAGTTGAAATAGAAGGAACTAGGAAAGAGGTGTCTCAAATAACTTGCAGCTACAAAATGGAAATGTTAAAACAAACACTAAGAACAGAAGTTTGTGATTTTGACTATTAAAAGGAAATATAAAGCCTAGTTCATCCTCTGGGAAGCTTCCTTCTGTAGTAGCCTCTCCTTGGCCTTGGATTTGGCTTGCGATTTGGAGCCCATTATCCCACCTCCCCACTTCTTTCGGTACTCCTCGTACTTGTCATTAAAGTTAGCCTGAAACAGATATATATCAGCCACTTCAGATAAGCCATGGAACACCGCAAGAACACAAGATTTTACTAATTATACACATGAAACTCCACATTTGCCTATCTGCCCAATTGTTCGGTGCTAATGGAACAAAGCCAAACATGTTCATGACTGGCAAATAATAGACCCCAAACACAAAATGAAAATGTGCACCTACTTACATAAGTGTTAATTCATCTCAAACATATTATAGTTAATGACACCTTCTCTGCATCAGCTAAGCAATTGGGCTGCAATAGACATAACATGAGAAAAATAACAGAGTGAAATATGCATCAACTTCCATCATCAAAAAATTCTTAAACTAAGGAAAAAATTAATTACCTATGTCCTCATCAGAGCTTCCTCTACTTCCAACATTAGAGTCTAGTGAATGTTCTGGATCAGCATCAGCTAACCTAAAATATCGAATGATAAGTAATAGTAACATAATGAAAAATGGGAGATAACAAGAAAACTCGCATTAAATCAGTTTACCTGTTCAACAACACCGGACAATTTCGCTTGTCATGTGACATACCGCGCTTGTTGCATCCCTTACAAAGACGCCCTTTTGTTGCCTTTTCCTTCGATGATTTAAGTCTTTTCGCGCGTCCTTTCGTCACAACAAGCTTCGGCTCACGACATTCAACAACATTACTTTCCACAAGTCCATTCCCTTTATCAATGCTTGTATTTGATGGGTTGTTTAACGTCAACTGCCTTAATTTCATCTCCAATTCATTATGACCACTGATTAAAAACTCAAAACCTTCTTTAGATTGACTAGCTATGTCAATAAGCCCTGCAAACATACATGACAAGTGACTATGTCTAGCCAAGCATGGGTTAACACCAACAGATTCACCTGATTCAACAACGTCCACCAATGCATCTTTTGTAGCACCCTTCGTCCATCGCTTCAAAATGTAAAGCTCGGGCAAAAACAGTATAGAACATCTCTTCAAGATAGTCAAACATGACAACAAGGGATGCCTTCAAATTCAAACTTCTTGCAAGAACAATATGCATGCTTCTCGTCTTTTTTCCATACAACCTCTCTTTCAATTCCATTCTCTTCAGAATAATTTTTCAAAACGAACTTAGAGGTGAGATCATCTTCGTAAACAATATTTTCTGCAACTGACATGGTAGTGAATAACTCATCCTGAAACTTATAAAATAAGTTTCTTGTGTATGCTTCGGCCATTTGCTTTTCCATTGGTGAACATGTCTTCAATTTCGGCCTCCCATTGCTATTCTCAAAATCCTCATTTTCAAGATACTTCAAACGTTCAACCACAGCGTCAAAACGCAATATGAAATCAAGGAGAGAATTCTTGTACTCTACGTACTGCTTCACAAATGAATTCATGCTTTCACTTCTTGAAGTGGTTGACATGCCACCAAAAATTTTTGTTTCAAATATACCGGAACCCACATATGTCGAATGTTAAATATATCCGCCAACCGATCATTCTCCTTAAGCTTATTGTGTGTTATGATTTGATTCCAAGTACTCTCAAATTGATCATTAGTGTTAGAGTTATGAACACATTTTTTTAGCTGATCTATTAAACCCTCATTGTGAATATGAACCCCTCCCAAATTCGTAGGCAACTTGTCCAAAATGTGCCATAGGCAAAACTGATGAACAGTGTTTGGCATGACATTCTTTATGACCTTTGTCATTGCCAGATCTTGATTTGTTATAATACCCTTTGGTGGACTAAATGACATGGCTTCAAGCCATGTGTTAAACAACCACTCAAATGTCTCCGTTTTTTCATTTGGTAGAAACCCACATCCAAATAAAGTTGTTTGCTCATGATGATTGCAACCTACAAATGCGCCAAAAATAAGTTCATAGCAATTAGTTTTATAGGTTGTATCAAATGTCACCACATCACCAAAGACTTTGTAAGCTGAACGAAATGATCCATTTGCCCAAAACACATGCGTTATCGTTTTATCTGCATCTCGCTTAATGGTATATGTGAAACCATTTTCCATTTCCTTGCGGTTTTCAAAGAGTTGAAATAGCAGCTGTCCATCTAGCCCCCTTTTCTTTGCCTTTTCATCCCTACGGTGATTTTTGGCATCCGTATCTATAAATCCAATTTTGTCTAGTCCCCCAGATTGAGATGCAAAGACTTGCATTTGTTGTTTGCTTCCCACGTTTGCTGAATCATAAGTGTTTATAAGTTGTCGCTTTGATTCTGGCACTTCACGATGCGACCTCAACATAAATCTCTTACTCGGTGTAGCGGGGGCATGAGAGTGTTGAGGAACAAACATGGATACCACATAACCACCTGACTTATCAAGTTTCACTTGCAACTTAGCCTTACAATCGAATCTTGTTTCCATTCGACGTCTTTGAACAAGCTCCTTATCAATCCAATGTTTCTCATCTGTTTTACCCTCCTTTGAACAAACAAATCGCTTCCATACAACCTCCCCATCTTTACCTCTATTGCTCGATTCCTTTCTTATACTAAATCCAGCGAGTTTTCCATAAGCATTATAAAAGTTATATGCCTCATCTAAATCATCAAAATGCATGCCCAATTTTGGTGTCATGTTTTCATCCACAACTGGATAGTGGACAACTGATGATGATGAGGAGGTCATATCCATATGCAATCTGGATATCAAATGATTAAAATTAGTCATGAATAAAAGACCCAAAGAAACAGTTCCATGACTACTCTAATGTAGAATATTGAATCAACATATGGCAAACATAATAAAACAACTGTATATGACATGTAATGATTTACATAGAAACCAAATGATCTACAATAAATTTACAAGATTCAAACGGGTGTGTTGTCAAAAGACTTCTTCCCTAATATGTAATCATGTCCAAATCTCATAGTAAGAAGAACAAATGTGTCCTCAGTTGCCCTTGTTTTAACATACAACCAATCACATTGAAAACTATAATGATCAAGAAACAGATAATAGATTATTTGTTTAACAATCTACCAATCACATTGAAAACTACAATGATAAGCTTAACCATACCATGATCGAGAAACAGATAATAGATTAAAAAATAACATGTACAGTTTTGGCTACATAGAAAAAGAACATGTAGAAATTTCAGAATAAATAATCGGGAAAAAAAGTTGATTTATCCAGAAGAACATATAACCAGCTTAAAAATAAAAACTAATCAAATGGCTTCTACCCAAAAAAAATAATAAAAAAATAGGCAGAGCATACCCAACAATCCAACGATTGTTGATTCAAAGGAAAACCAATTCCATCACCAATCCACACCCAAAAAAATATCCAAACTTGATAAAGAGAATAACAATTTCAATAATTTCAATATAAAATCATTGACAGAAAACCACCAATTCAGTTAATGGTTGAGTGGAATTTAGATGAGATATGAAAGAGAAAAAACGAAACCCATCAAAGATCTGGTAACAAACTTTCCCAATAAAGGAAAAGGGTGAAAGAAAGGTATAAGGTACCTTCGATTGCAGTAAAACTAGGGTTTGTGAAATTAGGGGAAATCCAGCAGAAGCTATCAAAAAGAGGAAAGCAAAACACTTCTAGAAAAATGACTTTTAGCGGCCGCCAGTAGCCGTCGCTAAAAGTCTCCTGGCGGTCGCTAATAATCTTTAGCGACCGCCTAGCGACCGCTTAGTAGCCGCCGCGAAAACCTCGTCTCTAAAGGTTATTAGCGACCGCCATTGACGGTCGATAAGTATTAGCGACCGCCATTGGCGGTCGCTAATACTCAAGTAAAAAAAAATTTAAATAATATTAGCGACCGCCATTGGCGGTCGCTAATACTCAACAAAAACTTTTAAAAAAGTATTAGCGACCGCCATTGGCGGTCGCTAATACTTTTAATTAAAAAAAAAAAAAAAGATTTGTATCGGTCAGCTCGACCCCTGGGCCCCCGCGAGCTGACCGGTCAGCTCGACCCCCGCCGGGGGATACCCCCGGACCCCCTTCGTAAAGGGCATGTATTAACACCATCAAAATCTCTTTCAAACGTTAAAATAAATCATAACCATTCATTTGCTAACAACCAATGCTATCATTTCATAAAAAAAAAAAAAAAAAAAACCCAACAAGCACAACAAATTACACTATATTCCACCAATCCAACCTAAACCCAATCTGTTCATTGTGGGTTCGGATTGAGCCCTTATTAACTTATTGGTTGGGTTCGTGTTGACATTTTAACCCGATTGATAAATGGGTCCATTTAGGGATGATCCTATACATGTTATTTATAGTGCTCAACCCAAACCTAACCAAACACAATGCACATAAAGCAAACTGGAAAACATACCATTTCTGTACCATAGCAAGAACCACAGTATGTCTCATTGTGCTCAAGCCTTCCGCCATGTCTTTGCAAAGGTTTTCTATCTGCATCACATGAAATGAAAACGTGAACACTTTAAAAGTGCATCAAAAGTAGACAAAAAGAACAAGATGATGTATGCTACGCCAAAAGAGAAGCAAAAGAAATGAAGTCAGCTCCTGCCACATAAGCATCTAGAAAAAATCCATTCTGATTTGAGCTAGGAGCATATCCATTTATGTCAAAGATTAGTTAGTGAAATAGAAGACACCAATGATCAATATAATCTTTGACAAATATCTGATATCAAAATCCTAAGGTACATAAAAGCCTAACAAGAACTTCTAAGAAATATAATGTAAAATAAAAGATGTTGAACTACAAAGAACCTGTTATCTTTTTTAATTTTGTAGCCCAAAAGGACTAAGGTGGAAACATCTTGACTAATATAAAAAAAACCAATATGCAAATACATCAAATATGATGAAGAAATAGTACATTGACTTACTCTTCCTTCAATCAAGTGCTTTGCACCAATGTTGATAACAACACATCCAATAGCATTGGCAGAATTGACTACCAGCTCCATTCCAATCTCCCTGGCAACACCAAATATGCCATACACCCATGCACTAAGTTAATTCAAGGAAGTACACCGAAGATATTGAGGGCGGCTTGAAAAGCAACGACAAAGAACTTGATACATCTCATCAATCTTGTAGCATTTAAATTAAATTGGCAGTGTAACTCGATAAATTTGTGTTTTCACATAACATATAAATGAACAAGTGCATAGATCCGCTCTCTGTGTTTCAAATTGTTCAAATTTAGTTTATAAATGATTCTTTATGGTGAAGCTTTGAATTGTTTTCGTTTTCAAATATGGTTGTCAAAGCAAAAGACAACCATAATCAATGATCTAAATGATATATGACAGGATGTTACATCATAATTGCAAACAGATGAATGACACCTGCATGCAACCATAAACAAGATACAAGCCTCCATCCTTGATGTTTATTAACCACTTTGATCCATTTAAGAGCCTCCCAACAGTAGAATAAAATTCAGTACAAAAAAAAAATTCAACTCGATCCCTTGCACATGTAGACCTGTATTCGCTTGTGTTTCTTTTCTTTTGGTTGCATTTAGTGTTATTTATAGTAGTATATTGGACTATTGTGTTGGTTAATATTCCAATATCACTTTGTGTTGTCACTTTAGCAACAAACCCATTAAAGTAAATGAAACCACATTGGGCACTAAGGATAGGATAAATATAAAAAATACACAGAGAGATAAATAGAAAATTTCAAAAGCTACGAATTTCCTCTGCAAGAATGAAGAGATGGGGCGATAGAGGATCGCCTTGACACAAACCACAAGAGGAGCTGAAAACACCACAATGGCTTTTATTGATTAGGATTGATCATTTGCTAGTGCAAATCTGTTCTCTTATCAGGTAGATCCACTCGGAGGAGAGTTGCTTTAACAGTGAAATTTACTAGCCCTTTTGAACATTCCACGCTTGTACATGGAAATGCATCAACTGGGAAATTAGCAAGTTAGTCATTTGCCCAAATTCCATGCCAGGATCAGAATCAAAGATACCAAAAAAAGAGAGTGACATATTCATCCTAAATTAGAAATCAAATGCATCAAAACCCACATCAGAAAAAAAAAGGAGTTTAAAAAAAAACTCACCGAGGTTAGGCTCTGCAGTCCTTGGCGTCGTCAATCTGGCCCTTTTCTTCCTTGGCGTCGCACCAGCCAGTAAAAGGAATCACACTTACTGAATTTCAGTATTAACGAAACAATGAAAGATACCTGTGACTGAGTGAGAACTTCTGATTCAGTCCTTTTGTGAAATCAAAGCGCAGTCCCTCAAAAAGTTCTGGCTTCAGCGACATTACAAAATTAACATTTAGCATTTTATTGCAAGTTCCACTTCAGCTCATTTAAAAGAACATAATTTGCATCATTTACAGGAACAATGTGGCAGTTACTCCATTACTATATTTATATGTTGCCCGGGTAAAATGTAGTTAAGCACATTTTAACCAGTGAGATAGTTACACGCTTCTCTGTTTAACTGACAAGATATGATCTGATAACCATGCTCTCATGTACAAAAAAAAAAGGAATTCTGAAACTGTGACAATGAGCCCTAGAAAACACGTTTCATTCTCCTTCATTTGGCAATTGGGAAGCCATTTTCTCAAACCTTAAGATTTATGCAGCCAAATGTTCTCTATTAAGAAAAATACCCTTTTCAGCCTTTTCCACTTCAAATCACTAACCCCTGCTTTTTCTCAATCACCTAGTTCAGCGCCAAATGGGTAAAAACCCGTATCCCACCCAAAGGCACAATCACAATTGTGTGGCATTCATGGAAGCAGATTTTCACTCATTATATATTTAGCTTCTGAACAAAAATCACCTTGCAAAATATATATATTTAACTTCCAAAAAATTTCAAGTGCAGAAATGTGGGCAATTATCGGTGTTACACGAATGTGCCCTAAACTGATTCCATAATCCACACTATCCCAAATGCACAATGGACTAGATTATCCTCAAGCAATAGAAGCAACCAAAATCTCCATCACTTTCTTTCTTTTAATAATGTGTTGCTTACATGCAACATTGACAGCAACAAAAAACCTAATCAGGAAACACTGAGAAGTTGATACTAACATTGTTACAATCTCAACAAAGTAAAACCCTTCAACTCAGCTTCACTCTTTTTCTTCAATGAATGAATTAAGGACATTCTACCAAGTAAGTAATCAAATGCCCTACTGTCTCTAATTTCTAATTTCATGCAAACAAAATTGGCCCTGAAACTGAAAGTAAGAAGAAGAAAGGCAAAACCCAAAGTAGCAGTCTCACACCCATACCTTGTGCAGCTGCTCAATGTAATACTTTGTGGTGGAAGGAATGGGTTTGGAGTTCTCATCCGTCAAAGGAGACCCTAACCCAGATCTCTGCTGCCCATTGGTTATATCAGAGAGCTTCTTTCTCATGGCGCTCCCCAACGAAGGCCTCTTTACTGAAATTCTCTCTCCTGCCATTGTCGCCATAGTCGTAGTAGCCCCAGTCCCTTCACGAAATAAAAAATGCTCGTAAGAAACCCAGTTCAACAAAACCCAACACCAGATGTTCGATGAAATTCCAATGGAGAAAAGGTGCGAAAAACCCAAATCTAAGAAAACCCCAATTCCCAAAAAACCATCTCACTTCAAGAAAACGCGTTGGGGAAAGCCGATCCCTTTACGAAACGAAATGCTCATAGAAGCCAAACCCAATTCAACAAAACCCTATACGCCAAATGTTCGAGGGAATTCCGATGGAGAAGGTACGAAAAACTCAATCTAAGAAAAACCCACTTCGCACAAACCCTCTCACTTGAAGAAAATTCGAAGGACGGAGGAAAGAAAGTGCAATAATCAAAGAAGAAACAAAGAAGAAGGGGTATGAAGAGAGAGAGAGAACTGTATTTTTTTTTTGACCTGTAACGATGTTTTCAGTATGAAGAAGAACACCTTCCATGGAGGAAGCAGAAGCAGGCGAGTGGGAGCCAAATCGAATAAACCCTTGTGCTTTGTTGTCCTCGAACATGGCGCTCTAAAGCCAACTAGATGAAGGATAGAAGTCGCCACTCTTTCCATTTCAAAACCCTTAAAACGATCAAAGGTACTGATTATGCACAGATGCAATCAACACATCAGAATAAAAAAAAAAAACCGAAAACTTGAAGCAGTCGTAGCTATAGAAATCTCTAGAAAAGAGAGTAAATCAAAGAAATCGGAGAAGGGAGTCGAGACCTACTGAGAGCTTCTCTTTGGATTTCTTCGTAGGGAATGGGGCAGGGGAGATTCAAATAGTCGACCTTCTCCTCCGTCTTGGCCTCGGCCTCCTTCGAGTCTTGAGGAGGATAGACGCCGCCGGCCGGGGAAGAAGGCGGTGGCAGATCGGCGGCGTGGCTGAAGGAGGGTCGCACAGCCCGTGCAGAAGAGACAGAGAGACGAGATGACAACCGGGAGAGACGTCGGAGAGTTCGCGCGAACTGGGCTACCTTCGTCGGAGAGATCGAGCGCCGAGATGACAACTGGGAGAGCTTCACGGGAACTGGGGAGAGACCGAGAGAGAGACGAGTGTGGGGGAAAATGAAAATGGAGAGGGAAAGGAAGAGGTCACGCGGGAGCAGAGCGGGAGCAGAGGGGAAAAAAGGGGGAAGAGAAAAGTGAAAGGAAAATGGTCTCGGGCGGGTTTATTAAAGGGCATTAGCGACCGCCATAAGCGGTCGCTAATGAGCCCTCTGGCGGTCGCTAATGAGTCTATTTGCGACCGCCAGAAGCGGCCGCCCGCATTCTGGTGTGCCAAAAGAGGATTTTCTAGTAGTGAAAGCTATCAAAAAGCCAGCTGCCCAACTTGTGGCCCACCCAGTGGAAGGTCAGATGATAATAGGCCCACTTGTCCCACTGCTTTGACGGTGGATGATGATGGAGGAATGGAACTCACTAGCAGAGCATACCCAACAATCCAACGATTAATATGAAAAAGCAGAGAGAGGGAGAAATCTCAATCCTTACCTGTCGGTCGCCGGAGAGAGCGGTGCGTGAGAGAGGGAGCAGCAGAGAGATGGGAGAGAGAGAGACTGCAGACGTCGTCTTCTGGGAGAGAGACAACAGGCGATAGATGTGAGAGAGACGATCTCGGCAGCGATCTCGATCGCAGCGGGATGGAGAGGGCCTCGTCGTCGCAGGGAGATGGAGACATCGAGATTGAGATGGAGATGGGAGAGAGATAGAGAGAGAGAGAGCTCGAGTGCGGAGAGGGCCTCGTCGTCGCAGGGAGATGAAGAGATCGAGATTGAGATGGAGATGGGAGAAAGCTCGAGTGCTTGAGATTTTCAAAGAGAGAGAGAGAAATCGCAAAGTACATGAGAGAGAACGGAAGAGGGCTTTGGAAAGGGGGGAAAATGAAAAGGGTTGGTGGGCCTCCATCTTGATTGGTTTTATCTTCACACGAGCCTATGGTACGTTTGCAGCTGAGGCTCTCCTCAACTGTAGTTGAGGAGAGCCTCCCCCTATATATTGAGGAGCATTTCCATATATATATATATATATATATATATAGAAGTATTGAGTCATAGGAGCATTTTCATATATATATATATGTATATTCCGTAAGCTCACGTGAGGCCCGTCATTAGTCAATCCAAATGGACTACACACACGACTCCCTTGAATTGTACATGTCCACCAACTTTTGGTCAGATTCAAATTTACTGGACTGTTAGATTAACTATGTACCGATCCGAATAAATTATTGACCATTAAATTTTTGGGTTTAGATGGAGATGATAGAAACCACGATTGGGGTTGGTTTTTTCTTTTACAAAGAAGAGGGTCCCAAATAATCTTAAAATTCCACCATCTACACAGATATTTATATTTACTCAATTCACATAGGTAAATGTGTCGGAAGGTCTAGAATGATCATAGGTGACTCCCAATGTATAAATAGGAGGTTGGCAACCACACTTGTTGTATGCGTGTATGCGGAAACGTGAATCAGTGATTGAACGGACAATAAACCACACAAGAACAATCAATCATACACAAGAAAATTACGTGGTTCGGCAATCTTGCCTACGTCCACGGGAAAGAAACTCGACTCTCCTTTAGGTTCACTCTTCTGTCTGTCTCTATCATGGGTTACACATTACATGAATATATAATGCTCTCTTTCTTACCCCCTAAGAAACACTATCTTAGTCAATAAGAAAGTCTCGGTACAATTACAAAAATACCCATGACCATGAACCCACTTGGTCTGGACCCACTAGGCCCAACAATCTCCCCCTTCAGACCATGGGGAAGACGCCTCTGAACCCCCTTACTAGGAGTCCAGTCTTGCCAACTTTAAACACAGCTCCAGCTTTCCCTTAGACATGACTTTAGCCATCATGTCAGAGGGATTCTTGTCAGTGTGAATCTTTTCCAGCTTCATGAGACTCTTTTCAATGACCTCACGAATCCAATGGTATCTCACATCAACATGCTTCGTGCGGGCATGGTATGTAGCATTCTTGCTAAGATCCATAGCACTTTAACTATCACAGTAGACTACATACTCTCCTTGCTTCAAACCCAGTTCTCTAAAGAAATTCATCAACCAAATCATCTCCTTCCCTGCTTCATTAGCAGCTCTGTATTCTACTTCGGTTGTAGACAATGCTGTACACTTCTGCAACTTAGACTGCCAGGAAATAGCTCCCCCCTGCAAAAGTAAATAAGGACCCAGAAGTAGACAACCGACGATCAAGATCGCCTGCAAAATCAGAATCTGTAAAGCCTTCAAGTACTGGTTTTAAGCTTCCGAAACACAAGCAAAAATCTGATGTACCTCTCAAATATCTGAAGATCCACTTCACTGCTTCCCAATGCTCTTTCCCAAGGTTAGAAAGAAATCTACTCACTACACCCACTGCATGAGCAATGTCTGGCCGTGTACACACCAGTGGCATACATAAGACTCCCAACTGCTGAGGAGTATGGAACAGACATCATCCGTTCCTTTTCTTCATCTGTAGTAGGACATAATCTCTTACTGAGCTTGAAGTGACTGGCAAAAGGCATGTTAACTGGCTTAGCATCTATCATGTTGAATCTCGCTAGCATCCGTTCAACATATTTCTCCTATGACAACCACAACTTCTTGTCATTCCTGTCACGACGTATTTGCATTCTCAAAATCTGTCGTGCGGGACCCAAGTCTTTCATGTCAAAAGTCTTTGACATGTCTCTCTTCAACATGTTAATCATCTTACTATCCTGTCCAACTATCAACATATCATTTACATATAAAAGAAGGAAGATAAATTTTCCATTACCAAACTTACGAACATAAATGCAGTGATCTGCAGCTGTCCTCCGGTACCCATGACTCACCATGAATGAATCAAACTTCTTGTACCATTGCCTTGGAGCTTTTTTCAGCTCGTATAGACTATTTTTCAACCTGCAAACCAGCTGTTCTTTTCCTTCTACCTCAAACCCCTCCGGCTGAGTCATGTAGATCTCTTCTTTCAAATTACCGTGAAGAAAAGCAGTATTCACATCCATCTGTTCAAGTTCAAGGTCCATGCTGGCGACTAGACCCAAGACAACTATGATAGAAGTCATCTTCACAACTGGAGAAAAGATTTCATCGAAGTCAAGACCCTTCGTCTGCGCAAAGCCTTTAACCACTAGCCGTGCTTTGTGCTTTATCAGTTTTCCACTGTCATCTCTCTTCAGCTTGAACACCCATTTGTTCTTCAGAACCTTTTTGCCTTTTGGGAGTTCCACCAGCTCATAAGTATTGCTCTTTTTCAAAGAACTTATCTCATCCTGCATAGCCTTCATCCACTCATCTTTATCTTCATGAGTTTTTGCTTTTGGGTAGCTCTCTGGCTCCCCCTCATCAGTAAGCAAAATATAATCTGCTGCAGGATATCTTGTTGATGGTTGACGCTCTCGAGTAGACCTTCTAGCCTGAGGTTCCGTAGTTTCTGACTAAGGAGACTGCTCCCCCTGCTCAACACCCTGTTCATCTAGCAACCCCTGCGCCTCATCACGATCTAGATCAGTTTTGTCCACCTTCTCCACCTGTAGTCTTTATTGGAGAAGGAGTCGGTGTGAGATCAACCACTCCATCAACAACTTCTTTAGACTTTTCAGTCTTGTCAATATCTCCAAAGAACTGGTCTTCATGAAACACCACATCCCTACTTTCTGATAGTTTTTCTCTTCTCTGGATTCCATAACCTGCAGTCAAACTCGGCTCCACCATAGCCAAGAAAAATGCAACACACTGCCTTATCATCCAGCTTTGAACGCTGCTCCTTTGGTACATGTGCAAACGCCTTGCACCTAAACACCTTCAAATGAGAATAAGAAACATCTTTACCTGTCCATACCCTCTCCGGAAGATCAAAATCCAAAGGAACTGATGGAGACCTGTTAATCAGGTAAACGACAGTCAGTACAGCTTCACCCCAAAATGGCTTGGGCAGCTGTGCCACTCTAATCATGCATCTTATCCTTTCGAGAATAGTGCGGTTCATTCTATCTGCTACACCATTGTACTGTGGAGTATCAGGAACTGTTCTTTCATGTCGAATACCATGCTTCGAGCAATAGCCTTTAAACTGGTTGGATGTGTACTCACCACCATTATCTGTGCGGAGACAATTCAAGAGCTTTCTTGTTCCTGGAACACCTGATCCTTCGATGTCATGTCCCCCGAACCTGATTAAAGAAATAACCGGATCCGGAGAGTAAATCTTAGGACTAATTAAAAATTTTATCCTTTGGGCCCACGGATCGTAGTCCGCGGTGAGGATTTAATATTTCAAACCTCTTTTAATACAATAGACATTGAGTTTATAGAACTCTAGGCATATGGAATCTCAAGCAATGGATAATAATTCTCATTAAATTAAAGTTTTACAATAAAGTTATAGATAAAACAAATCAAAGAGTTAGTTATTACATTGGCCATCCCAATAAACAAGGCCAATAAAGAACAAGTCAATGAATGTAAGAAAAGGTCCAACGAGAGAATAATGGATAAAAAATAAATCTAATGGATCCCCATGTATCTCTCTTGTGCCCGAAAGTGATGACGCTACTCTACGTCATCGGCACGCCACTCTCGTGCCTCCTCAGCTGGTTGGAGATCCTCTGGGATCTCCTCACCTGCCTGCTCCTCGTAGTAATACTCACCTGATGTGTCTGCATACCAAGGAACAAAGTCAACAACATATTGAGCAATAGATATACAAAGCATAATAAACACAACATGCATCAAGTGTAGAATAATGACAAGTATAAGATCATATGAATACAAGAATGCAAGACTAGGCATAAAGCGAGATTAATAAATAACAGGAACAATAAAAGGAATCCTAACAATCATCTAACAATAACCACTATCCATGTAATGCAAAACAAGAACAAGCAAGAGGGAGACTCCGAGGGTGTCCAAAGCCACCTCCCGGGGTACTAGTAACAATCCCCTTGGACTACTGATACCATAGTCCGGCTCCAGTGGGATCCTAGCTCCCTGTCCTGGGAATAGCAGCACGTTCCCTGCCCACTCCCAGCTATTCAACGCCATGGACGCCGTCATACGCCGACTGCCCACTCCGACAACTGGAGTAACCGATTCGTCATTAAATCCCAAACTGCAGATGGCCATGATATGTGGTTCTGACACAAGGACTACAAGACAAGCAAGTCTGACTAGTTCCATGTAAAAGACAAGATCCTAGGGATTATCTTATTCAAGACGATACAAGACAAGCGAAACACATGATAATCCATTTCATACTAGCCAGTCAAGTTCATCAATATAAGACACGGGTTCCTATGGTACACTTTAAGTCAAGTCCAAGTCCTATATTCTATAAGAATTTATGTTTCATAATTGATTACGTGTTTTATGCCAAGAGTGTACAAGGAACAATGGTAACAAAGGATACAAGTCAAAGTCAAGGAAGAATCACAATCCCATCCTAGGCAAGTGGTGTCATCCCTATATTCTACGTGTTCTAACTGATTACATATGGAAATTGGATTAATGATGCTTTTAGGATAATTCCTTGGTGTACAATCATGTTGAGCATCATTAAATTCAACTCCATATGCATTCGGTTACACTACGTGTAATACACGAATACCTAGACAACCCATCGAATTCACACCAAGCACGTGATTCGATTTCAAACCCATTTATGGTCAAGTAATAGTAATTTAAAGGTTTCCATCATCTAAGTCCCAATCATAGGTTTCAGTTTTAGTCCGGAAAAGAATAAGTGAAATGGCTAATTTCGGCTGACCCTCATGATGGTGTCGGTTGACCGGCGTGATGGTCTCGGTTGACTGACATGAACCGAGAGCTAACCGACGGAACAGAAACCAATTTCTGCTCACTGGTTTTGGAACCGACACGAGCCTCGGTTGACCGAATTAGTCAGCTGACCGATGTTCGAACCGATAGCTAACCGACTGTACAAAATCGGTGTAAAACATACTCTCGGGTTTTCTGACCGAGATGGTGATCGGCTGACCGATACCATGCTGTCGGTTGACCGACACTGAACTGACGAGTGAACCGACAGTATGGAACTCGTACGGGTTTAGGCCATTTCTGAACTATTTCATCCCCAATCATTCTCCTCAATTTCTAAGCCTTTCCAGAGGCTATAACCTGCATAAAATAGAGCCTCCTGCTCTCCCCATCATCCATTCCATTCATTCCATAACATCCATTCCATTTAATCCAAATAAACAAATTCTATCCACCTAATATCATCATTTATCCAAACCTAACCTAACATAATGATTTCAAATTAATAATCAGAAAGGCTTGGAATTCACTGGAAATCTATCAGAATCATAATCAGATCAATGAGAACAATACAAGCATATATATTATGAAATGCATATCTACTTGCCTCAATGTCAGAAGAAGATTGGAATTGGGTGAAATTTGAGGAGAAGCTTATCTACCGCAAGATTCACGATCTAACCCGATAAATCGAAATCTAGGAAACCAGGAAGAAGATAGGAAGGAAAAGAATTAAGATCCAACCTAAATCTAGCCAAAAGGAAGATAATAGAAAAAGATGGAGTTACTGAAAACCTTACCAGGTTGATACCGGAAGCAAGAGGGGATCTTAAGGATGAAAATGATCGGTTCGGATCTTCGAACGGGATCTTCTGAGGCTGAGATCTGGCTTGAGAAAGGAAGAAGAAAAAGATGGGAGACTGCGGTTACTTTTGTTGCAGAGAATGAAATGAAAACTAGGGTTATCTTCGTTTAAGAAGACGATAGGAAGAAAATGACTGAATCGCCCTTTAAGTGTGTCCGGTGACAGAATGGACCACTTGAAAGGTTTCTGATCGCTGGATTGCGATGAGTCAAGAGACAAAAATCATCAGAACGACGAGATCTTTCCAACGAACCCAAAATCACGGCGTTTGAAATATTTCGAAAAAACACTCAATTTTTCCTAAATTGCAAACTACACCCTTGCTATGATCAAACGAACTCGGAATCGAACGAAACTTCGCAGATATTATTCTAATGCTAAAAGAAACTCGCTCATGCTCTAAACCCACTTAAATATCTAAAATACAATTAAATAAAATAATAACAAATTAAACGGGTCAACGGGCCGGGTTTCGGGCCCAACTGACCCAGTAAGGTCACAGACCTTACATTCGATTTCAACGCATAAATCCAGACTTTCCTGGATGCATCATCTATAAATGTGATAAAAAAAACTCATTGCCACCCAATGACTCCACCTCCATGGGACCACAAACATCAGAATATACCAAATCCAACACATTAAATTTTATCGTTGATGTTTTAGAAAAAGAAACCCTATGTTGTTTACCAAACAAGCAATAATCATAAGGGTTTAGGGATGTACCTTTAGAGTAATTAATCAGATCTTTCTTTGCCAATAACTGTAGTCCTTTCTCACTCATATGTCCAAGTCTCTTGTGCCACAGATTCGGAGAGGATCTGTCTTCAACAACATTCAACACACCTTTGCATAGCATCACATGTGTCTTGTATAGCGTATTACACGCATTCCCTCTCGCAAAAATAAGAGACCCTTTAATGAGTTTCCACCTGCCATTTTCGAAGTAACTTTCATAACCCGCACGGTCCAATGAAGTCCCAGAAATCATATTCAACCGCAGATCAGGAATATGTCGCACATCTTTCAGCGACATTGTGCAACCAATATCGGTTTGAATGCAGACATCACAAATTCCAACAATATTTGAATGACTCGTATTGCCCATCTTAACAGTGCCAAAGTCCCCTGCTTTGTACGTCGTGGACATCTCCTTATAAGGAGTAGCATGGTAGGATGCTGTTATGTCAATAACCCACTCAACCTGATCATCTGCAACACTCAAACACTCTTCAACTTCACTAGTCAGAATCACTACTTCATTATCCAAAGTAGCAGTAGTGTTAGTGTCATTCTTCTACTTATTGTTGGCTTCTTTCTTTTCCTTCAAGGCAAAGCAATTCTTCTTAATGTGACCCTCCTTGCCACAATGAAAGCACTTTCCAGACTTTTTCTTAGTCTGTGATTCCTTGCCACCTCTGGACTTGTCACGACCTCCCTTTGGTCCCCTACTCTTACTCCTCCCCCTTTTTCTCAGTAACAAAGGCCTGTGCATTATCTGTCCCTGTAGTTTTCCTTCTTATTTCTTCATTTAACAAGCTGCTAGTTACCTGACTCATTGATAACACACTATCTGGAGTAGAGTTGCTCACGGAAAAAACTAATGTCTCCCATGTATCTGGCAAAGAACTTAGAAGAAATAAAGCTTGCATCTCATCATCAAGGACCATCTTCATTGTAGCCAGCTCATTCACAATGCATTGAAAATCATTTATGTGATCTTCAATTTTACCACCTTCCTTGAATTTAATGTTCACAAACTTTCTAATTAGAAAAGTTTTGTTTACGGCGGTTTTTTTCTCATATCTTTCTTCTAACTTCATCTAAAGGGTTATCGCATTGACTTCATTAGACACGTGATGAAATATACTGTTATCAACCCACTGTCTGATGTGACCAATGGTCTTTCTATGTATCTTTTTCCAATCTGGATCAGACATCTCTTTTTATTGGGCACTATCCCCCTCAATGGGATCATAGAGGCCTTTGCAATAGAGGATATCCTCCATCTTAAGTTTCCAAATTAACCCTGGTATCGTTGAGTTTGATCATGGTAGTGTTCACAGTGTTGTTGTCCATCTCAATTAAAATAATCAAGAAATATAAACTATTTTCACTAACCTCGATTTCTACACAAATCTGTAGATCTCATCACCACGAGTACGCTGGAAGAAACGGATCTGAAATCCGACTCTTGATGGCTCCGATATCGCAAAAATAGTTTTCTGCGCTCCAATTAGTCAAACTTTCTTATTGACCGTCAAACTGCCAATCTTCTTCTACATTGCGTAGATCTGCTCGCAACGAGTTTGTAGGTGCAAACGGATCTTCGATCTGACACCGAATGATCAAGATATAGAAGAAATAATTCTCAGCCATCGATCTAGTCAAACCCTTGTTGACTGTACTATTTGCTGACGTATGATGATGTCAGCAACTGCTGGAATGGGCTTCCTGCTTCACGGATCAGGCTAACCTGACCCAAACCGACCTGACCTGGTCTGAATTGTGGGCTGGGCTTCACTGGTCAGGCTGAACTGACCTGAACCCAACCTGGACAAACCTGGCCTAGATCAGATCCATTCTTCATTTTGTTCTGGTTTCTGTAACCAGAAACTGAAATGGAAAGCGATGCTGCCTTCCTTCTTCCTCTAGTCTGGCGATGGCAAGGCAGAAGCGGGACGGCGGCGGAAGAATCTGGCGATGGCACGGCAGCAGAGGGATGGCGGCGGTCAGCGACGATCGGGATGAGTCCGATGATGGCCGGCAGCTTTTTTTTTTTTTTTTTCAGCAGTGAACGACGACCTTTCTACTCCGACGAAGATCTGCGCAGCGGCCTGGGATTTCTGCAAATCCAGTTTCGACCAGTTCACAGCCAAAAGAAAAAAAAAAACGATCCCCTGTTTGCCTCCTTCTCCGGCAACGAGCAGCCCTCTGTTTCTGCAAAAAAAAAAAAAGGAACCTGGATCCTTTGCTTTCGCACCCAGAATCCGGTCGTCTTTGCAAGTGATCGTGTGGCCCAACAGAGATCGAAAGCGATCTCTCCTTTCTGCGACGAATAACCACGCGCAGAAATCCGGATACCCTTGATCCAATCCGTCGATCGCAAACGCAGCACAATCCAACCTTAGCAGACCTAGGCTTTGATACCACTTATTGTGTGCGTGTATGCGGAAACGTGAATAAGTGATCGAACGGACAATAAACCACACAAGAACAATCAATCACACACAAGAGCATTACATGGTTCGGCAACCTTGCCTACGTCAACAGGAAAGAAACTCGACTCTCCTTTAGGTTCACTCTTCTGTCTGTCTCTATCATGGGTTACACATTACATAAATATATAATGCTCTCTTTCTTACCCCCCAAGAAACCCTATCTTAGTCAATAAGAAAGTCCCGGTATAATTACCAAAATACCCATGACCATGAACCCACTTGGTCTGGACCCACTAGGCCCAACAGTTTTTGCTTGCTACCAGTTACTAACTCAAAAGCAGCTTCATTTTAATATGGAGTCTGGATTTGCCGAGGGCAGGCCATCGACCGATCAGTGAGGCCCATTCTAGAAATCCTAACCACTGAAAATTGTCAAGGAACATTTCACTATAGTTATAATTAGCCCCAATATCAGATTGATCAAGTGCAAAACGGGCAATTAAATTTAAAATAAAAAAAATAAGAAAAAGGTCAAATCATATGCTTTGGGCTTGATCTATTCACAGCGGAGATAACTCTGGATTGAGCGATCTGAGCAGCTTTGACCAATTTGCAAGTGGACATGAACCCCAGTTATGGCTTGACTAAACATGACTCAACTTATCTCTCTTTCTCTATATATAGCATCATCAAGTTTAGGATAAGATAAGCTTAAGTGTGCAGTAGGATTCACCTGGGGTCCTACATGGGGATGGAGGGATTTCAAGGACTCCATAGGATCCTCCTCTCTGTAAAAAATCAGCCACAACAGTGATTTTTATCATTTTCATATGGGCTCAAAAGTTTAATGTTCAACAGTCCATTCGGATCGAAACATAGTCGATCCAACGGTCCAGTAAGTTCGAATATGTCGGAAAGTTGGTGGACATATACAATTTAGGGCGGTCATGTGGATGGACCAAAGGTGGACCCCACAAGCATGAGCTTATGAAATTTTCTTCTAAGCTCAAGCTTAGGAGAGCTCCTCTCGTGTGTGTGTGTGTCTATATATATATATATATATATATAAGCATATGATATTAAGATAGATCGTGCAAGACAATGAGACAAAAGGAAATGAATTATCTGATATATAGTCCTAAACATAAGAGAAATCAGAAAAAAGCCCAATGGTAATTATTGCATTCCTCCACACAGATGTAAAATTGTGGTTAATACATAAGCAACTCTGATCTTGTACCAGAGGGCCTACAACGCGATCAACATTATACAAATACTATACAAAAAAACATGGCTTTAAATTAAAACTAAAAGGAAGTCTTAGTAGCAGCAGCAGAAGAAGAAGACTGAACATGCATCACCTCAGTACACAAAGAGAAATAGCCAGGATTAATGTAGAATTATCGTGATGGGATGGAATGTGAAGCATGGGATATTTTTTTTAATTTTTTTAGAAACGACGAATAAGGCAGGTCCTCCTCTCTTGGTATTTGGTAACGCATCGAAGGATGTTGGCGAACATGTTCTCATCGCAGGGAATGCAGAGCCTCATGTCAGGAGAGAACTCGTACTCCTCACGAGCTCTTTCCAGAAGAGCCTTGAAGAGCGGATGGTCAAGGAATGACACCCTTATCACATACCTCTTGCAATCTTCCCCCACATACACCACAAGGTGCCCTTTTGGAACATCTCTCGGAATCAGCTCATCATCATCGTTGAAACATGGCCACCGGCCGCACCAACAGCTCTCGTATGTCCCATTGTTGAGCTTCCTCCACTTGTAGAGGAATGCCCTCAGGAACCTCCCCTTTATCACCATCTTTATCTGTGAGGAGTGTGTGTGAGATCGGGGCAGTGACCAATGTGATGTAATGAAATGGTGGTATGAAAGCGAAAGCAAGAGGAAAATGTGAGGGGGTTATATAGAGGCGTGGCATAGGTAACAAGACCGGAGCATTAAATGGTTGACAAGATTGGCAGCTATAGCTGAGCTTGTGCGAATATAATGCATGAATGATACTCGAAAGCCATATGATTTTGATAAATAGCTCGGGAATGGGACCGTCGTTGTTCCAAAAAAATTTACTCTCATCTCATCATGGGGCCGTGCCGTGCACCTTTGTTACAAGAAACTGTACGAAAGTGCATTCAATGATACCACAACATGTGCCATGGCACTGGGCCACTGCGCTCTCTCCCTCACAGTCTCTCACTCATAGCTGTAGCTGAGCTGTAAAAAAATCAAATTAATGGGACCCACACGTTGAGAATCGTAAGGATAAGATACCGAAACAGGATGGGATAGGGATTCTTGGGCACGGTGCTATTTTCATTTATGGCTTTATGTAACATTATTTTATTGTATTTATATACCCTCAACGTGTGGGCGTGATATTTCATAATATAACATATTATTAAATATTAAATGGTTCTGATTGCGCGGATCCAAAACTCAGGAAAAGAGGGTTGTCCATTAAATTGAGTTCTACATTTACAAGGGTAAGTTATGAAGCATGATGATGCTATGTATGGCCATCATGAACGTATATTAATTTGAGCCCGGCTATATAGACTAATCCATGGACCGATCCATGGACTAATTCCACAGTTTTGGGAGAAAAATCACCTCACATCATATGATTTCCCCCCCAAAACTATGGGGTTTGTCCATGGACTAACTCCATGAGTTAGTCCATGTAGACTTTTTGTATTAATTTAGCCAACAAGTATTTCTGCATCTTAGTAATTCAGATGATTAATAAGGTGGCACCCACAATGAATATCACTTGCAGATTGAATGAGTCACAGGAGATGAATGATCTGGGATCACTCAGCCAAAAGCAGATATCAATATACAGTATACGTA
This sequence comes from Litsea cubeba, assembly GCA_012931725.1. Classification (NCBI taxonomy): domain Eukaryota; kingdom Viridiplantae; phylum Streptophyta; class Magnoliopsida; order Laurales; family Lauraceae; genus Litsea; species Litsea cubeba. The sequence goes on along the minus strand of CM022947.1, from coordinate 139,199,386 downwards.
CTGTTTTAGTCGTTTGGATGTTTGGTCCAAACAGACTAGGCACACATCCTTTAAAAGGACACTCACTGTATAATGTCACAGCGTTTATACAATGGCTAAATTTGGTCGTGGTGGAGATGCTTGGACAACATGTTGTACTATAGTTATAGTTGTAAGTGCCTAAATATTACAGACTTTGTAATGAAGATTATCTTGAGTCTGATGCTCCTTGGAAGATAATGGATGATCTGAAAACCTGAAAGGGAAGAAGACGAGGACGTCAAAGGACCCGGGCTGTGGGCAGCACAAGGCTCTCCTATGCCTAAGTCAGTAAGTGGTCTGAGCAGTAGGATAGAGATAAGGGAGAAGAGAGACAGAGTAACAGCTCTCTGGTTATGGTGTGCATACCTGTAATGAAGATCACTCCTCCCTTTATAGAGGAGGAGGCCTACGTTGCATGGAGAGGCTCATGATGACGTCCTGGCATGCCCAGGGGTATCGTCATATCAGCCCATTACTCATTAAATGACAGTCCGATCAGCCCATCATGCATTAAATGCTGGTTTAATCGGGCCTTACCATATCTGACTTTTGGGCTTAGTCCCATCAGGCCTGGTTGGGGGCCATACTTTGATGGAACTTAACCGCTGGATGCCACGCTGTCAGGGGTAAAGGACGGCCAGGATGGCTTTGTCAGTTCTAGCTGGATACTCTTGAAAATACAGCTGTTACCGCCCATCTCGGCTAAGGATTTGGCCCTGGTGCCGAACTGAGTAACCGAAGTGGATGTTTTGTATTGAGGTCGGGGGCCCGAGACCGGAGACAGTCTTGAATTCGGGTAGCATATGAACGATGCTTGCCGAGGTCAGGACGCGATTAATGGACATAAGTGCCGAAGTTAGCATAACTTTAGTGCTTCGGGAAACACCCCACACAACAGTAACAATCAATAATTAGGATTAGTCACTTCAAGCCTCACGCGCGTGTATAACAGTCACGACTGCCACGACATTCATGTTCTCTAAGAATCTAATTTCATCTTCTTGCAGCATTTATAATGTTTTTTTTTACCTGGTAGTATTGTGCACCACTACTATTGTAGAAGAGGGCGGGCGGATGCCATATCTGATAACAGAATAATTACATCACTTGATAGTTGATACCTAACCTTTTTTTTTTTCTACTTGTGTAACTTGTTCCTGCCTTTTTGACACATGGTGTCACAATATGGTTAGTAGCTTGGGCCGGCATTACCTGTGTCTAACTAATTGTCTTTACCTACCGTAATGATCCAAGAACAAGCAGGACGGAGGATGGCTTGACACGTTTTCCGTAGCTCTTCAAGGAAACCTTATATAATTAAAAGTGATCCACCAACCTTCTTATCTCTTGGTTTTTTCTTTTCTTTGCATGATTAGGTGTAGGCTATTGCATGATATCGATGGCTAAGGGAGAGATTAGTTTGTATGCTGCTGTTAGCACACAGATTCATTCAGTTTTGACCCTTTTTTTGATCCGGTCGGTTGGAAAGGGAGAAGAAGGAAAACCTTTGTCGTCGGCGCACAAAATGTTATCGTAGAGATAGCCAACAGGTTTTGGAAACACGACTTCTTTGTTACAACTATAGACGCTCGTTACAAATTCTACCTACCTAGCTAATGAGAGAGAGAGAGAGAGAGAGATTACAACCTTATCTCTTATAACTACTTGTAACGCGGAGCAGCAGCAAAGAAGATTCCTTACTTTTTTTTTTTTTTTATTTTAACTTAAGAGCCTGATTGGGTTCATTTATGGCATTTCTGTAGTTCAACCATTTTACAAAAGTAGAATCCATATCCATGCTGGCATTTGTTGATGGGCCCACATGTGATCTCATGTGGGAAGGCCTAATGCACACATAATTAAAGACATACCCTCACATATGGGAAGCTGATTTCTCATATCAATTTATATTCTCCCAGGTTTATCTCTTTTTCCTAATCATCTTCCTTGTCTCGATCCAGTTAAAGCTTAAATTGGTGTATGGGGATATTTTCCAGACACCGAAATCAGCGTGCAGCGCCCAAATGGCACTAGTCAAAATGAGGGTCTCAGAGTCAGAATTGCGAACGGAATCCCATTCTGGAAGGAAAACGGCAAGATCTTCAAAATCCATTGCATTGCAATGGGCTTCTCATTTTTAAGCCAAATTCTATCGTTTCGACCCCGAAAAAGGCCTTTTTACCATTTTTGTCATATTCGGCACCTCGGCAATAGTGCCAACCGATATCACCAGCAAGGCAGCAGTGCCAGGCCCTCCACCACGGCAACAGTACCAAGTGCCTCCATCTCCGCCAGGTCCTCACCTCGGCGAGACGCTCCATCTTGGCCAAGAGCCTCATCTCGGTAAAAGTACTGAGCACTAACAATTGTCCTCCTATGGACAGTTAACCACATTATCGGACGTGCGACAAGACAAGGGCACCGCCCATATCTCCTGATAGGTCGTCGTCCGCAGCTCCCAAGGCGCTAGGATATGGCCAGATGGGACAAGACAAGCTATGATGGGATAGCTATTAGAGTTGAGTGAGTTATGATGGGACAGCTAACCACCTCCCTGCCTCCTCTCTTCTTCTATATAAACACAGCTATAGCTTCAGAACAAAAAAGGAAAAAACACCACTCTGGTACGCCCATCTTCTCCCCAAAAAATCTCCATCCTTTGCTTAGTTCTCACACTAATTTAGGCATCGGAGAGCCTGCGCTGCCCACAGCCAGGGTCCTCTGACCTGTTTCGTCTCCCTCTTCCAGATTCTCAGGCAGCGGTTCTTCCATCATCAACAAGGAGCTTCAGCCTCCGTCCTCCTCAGTGAATCTCAAAAATAATACCCCCAGGTCTGTGAATTTTTGTGCACTTACACATCCCTTTCAAAAGGATTTGTGGAGAATAAAAGAGAAAAGAAGAGGGAGAGACATTCACCTATTCGATCCAACTGATTTAGACCGTCCATTGTCTCACTCCACAATCAGGGTGTCAATTCTTACCCTCGGACCGTGCAGAGTGAGATTAATTAGATGAAATCGTTCTATGGTAGACTCTCCACATTGGATGTCTGATCTGCACGACATACGCTTGTCGCGGCCCATTTTTCCGCTCTTCACCATTTACAATGATGTTTTAAGATCTGAATTTAGACACTTTATATCGGAAGGATCACAATAAATTACAAGTTGATACGATAAAATCATAAAGATTTCTTTTTTATCCAGCTGGGCCATCTCATTCTCATTACATTTCAGAGCTAAGAAAGGAGGAAGGGAGGTGATTTGTTTTCTATCTTTTCATTCAATCTCTCTGTGTATGGGTATGGTTTGGCTGATTGTCTTGACAATGGGGAACCTGTCTCTCCTGATCTCCTCCCTCCCTCTCTCCCCAAGCAAAAAGGAGAAGAAAAGAAGATGCATGGTAAAACCAAAAGGCCAAGCGAAGATTGCATGTGGCGCACGTGAGCGACTGTCAGTCGGTGAGCCCGCCATGCAGTAATGTGCGCCCGCTCCTGCCAACCGAATGATTGGATGGTTCTGCCACGTGCACATGCTTCCAGAGTTGGCGCATTTAACCAGGCCAAGCAAAGCCCAAACCAAATGAGGAAAGAGAAAACAGAGGAGGCTCTCTCTCTAAAAAGACTTTTTGAGTCCGAATCACCTCGCCATGAATTCATACCCCTCACTTCACTTCCCCTCCTTGTTGTACGGTCAAGACTCCCATCACTGCCCATGCCCCCCCCCTCTCTCTCTCTCTCTCTCTCTCTCACAGATTTACCTGCTGCTGCTGATCCTTCACAATCCAACCCATGTTTTCTAGACCAGCATCCTAGGGCGTTTTTCACTATGTACGCGTGTGTTGTGTGCAACAATTTTTTATTCAAATTCATCCATCAATTGCTTACCTTGTTTGGGTAATTTACTTATAAAATAAATTGAAATATTGAAAGATGATACAAGAAAAAAAAAAGAGAGGTCATATAAAAAAATATCAAATCTCAAAAATCAAGGATATCAACATATAGGACCCACATGGATTTGGACCTAGAGAGGCGACGTTCATTTTTCGAGTGTAAGTTAAAGTGACAATTGTGAGAGAGTAACCCAATTATTATTATTATATATTTTCTTACTATACCAATGTTTGGTTAGTCATGATAGGTGGAAAAGTATTGTCTCAAGAATCATTTACTTTTCCTGTAGTCAAACACAAGTAAGCTGGTTGCTTTACCAGTTTTCAACCCTTCATCTAACTTCAACTTATGTTACACAATGAAAGCAAACCCAAATATAGCTTATCAGAAAGTATACTTATACTTTAAACAACTCTCATTGTTACACCCCGACCCAAGTTAAACTTGTTTAGTACTAATTAATAATTTTAAATTAAATTAATTATGTTTAGTTGTTAATTATGATGATTTGTGTGTATTAAATGTTGTGAACCTTCATGAGCATTTCATCAAACACCTTCCCTTCATCATTTCTATAATGAGACCAAACTCATTAAACCCAATTCAACCCATTTACAAAACCCAAGCCCATTTTCATTAGGAAACCCTTTATCCAAATTATGTCCAATGGGTGGACTTTTGTGCAAAATGTACAACCTTATCCCTTTATAAGCAAGCCAAACCCTTTCATTTCCTTCTCTCCACTATTCTTCTTTTTCTCTCTATTCCTCTTCCTTCAATCTCTACAGGAGAGAGAGTGCATGTGTCTTGGGAGCTTGAATGGAGAATCCTCTTTGTCATCTTCATCTTCATCAACCCCTCCTTTCACTTGAGACAATAAATCTTCTCCACCTTTTCCTAAATTCTCCCAAATTCGAGATCCTTGGTGGAGGTAAGTAACAAAATCCCTTAAATCATGATTTTGAGTTGCATTAGAGTCAAATAGACTCATACACCCACATGCATAGCATTCTCATCATTTTTCCATGGATTTCTTTGATTAGGGTTTGATATATTTGGGGGTTTTGGTTCCTAGAGCTAATTAGAGTGAAGAGAGCTTTGGAAAGCTTAATAGAGGCAAGTATAAGCATAGATTGGATTTATTTGATGTTATTCTCTTTGATTTTCATGAAATCTCTTTTAAATGATTTTACCTTCTTAAGAAATGAATGGATTTCATGGATTTTTATGATTTCATTTGATGAATAAATTGGGGAAGTTTTGTGTTTTATATGGAAGTAAGAAGACTCTCTTGTATAGATTTTGTGGTGGAAAGAGGGAAGAAGAGAGAGAGCTTCAGAAATGTGTAAAAAGCTCACTCAGAATCCTGCCCGCAGGTCGGCGGTCACCTGGCGGTCACATGGCGGCTAGCCGCGTGACCATCTGGCGGCTAGCCGAACTTAGCCGTCAGTATTCCAGAAGCTCACAAATTCTGGCAATGGAGAGCGGTCGGCAGGCGGTCACCTGGCGGCTAGCCGCGTGACCACCTGGCGGCTAGCCGCCCCACTGGCGGTCAGCTTTCCAGAATATAACAATTTTCTTGTAGAAATTTACGATCGCCAGTCAGTTACCCGGCGGCTAACCGCCTGTGGAACCGCCTGGTCACCGCCAGCTGACCGAACTCTTATAAAACCAAAAATTTTCTTGAAATTTCAAGGGATCTTTTAGGCTATGTTTTGATACCCTTATCCATTATACGTCCAATGGAAACCTAGGAACTTGAACAATCTTAAAAATTGAGATTTGCCATAGGTAATTAATGTTTCTAAATCTTATGGCCATAGAGATGGAACCTTTAACCTCTTGTAATGGTCAAATGAAAATTAATAACTTAATCACTATGCCATGAAGATTAATTTAGAGACTCAACGTATTTTATAATAAGTGACACCAAGTAAGTAGTAATGCGTTGACTCTCTTAATCTATCTTGTATTGGATAGTAATAGTCTATATGAATAATTAAATTGGTTAATAAATATTTTGATTTTCTTTAAATAAATTGCATTGTATCTTTAAATCGAAATTTCATCATTATCGATTTTAATTGATATAGTCATCATATTATTTACATTATTTGATTCAATCATTTACTTCTAATTCGTTATCCAATTGTCGTATAATTATTTGATATTTGATGAAAGATTTGAATTGAGTAAGTACTCAATCATTGAGATTATTATTTGATTTGATTTGTGAACGAGTACATAAAGATACTCAGATTTGATTTGTTATTAATTTGATTTTGCTGGCACTACTTAGCTTTGACCTTGTGAAGCCCGACGGGGATTAAATTTGGTTTAGTTATAGAGACTACTGTAGTATGTCGTCTGGAGTAATCGGAACTCTAGAACCCGGGTAGCCAGTTAGCCTTTGGCCGGGCCGCCGGTGACATCTCAACTAGATTTGCTCTCATAGAGAGGATGAGCTCACGTAGATGCCATATTTGTGTATATATATTATTGATTTGAATTTCGAACCATGGATATGTTATTGATTTAATTTCAAAATCATGGATTTATCATTTATTGACAAATATTTGGTTAATTCTTTATATTTATATTTATCATTCAATTGTCAACTATTTCATTTTGAAAACATTATATATATCCCTTTTATTGCCTATACTTACCAAATCGTTGTATTTGAGATACTACTCTTAGTGTCACAGGGACCCAGGACATCGAAGAGATTAATTAGTAGCCATACAAATTAGAGGATTGATTGGTAAGTTTTTCGGTTAGATATTACAGCCGGAGAACGTTCGAGTGGTAATCTTGAGTTAAGGCTAAGTATTTTGTATTTCACTTAGCTTAAGGTAGTGCATGATTAATAGATTTGCATTTGCATTTGTACTAGGACTATGTTCCTTGAGAAAAGCACCTAGTAGAAAGTCATTAGAGCACTCATGTACTTTGCAATTAAGAGATTTAAATATTAGCTTTGTTAAAGATTACTTTGTAGTTTAATGGATTGGTTAATGGGCTACTCATGGCTTTGATATTAATGTTATATATGCTTCCGCAATTAAATGTTGATTGAATATGGAAATTTCTCCTTCGTGAATTCGGACTTGGTCCGGAATAGGTGTGAGTTCACGGGAGTACTTGTGTCACTCCTTGAGAACCACCCTAATCAGGGAATTTTCGGGTCCGGAATGTGACACTCATCTTCTCCATTGATTTGATATTTACTTTACATTATTATTCAAACATCACCTTTAGATCAACTAGGGTTTGATCCAATTTAGATAATAGCTATGATCCGAGCAAGTGGGGCTCGATTTAAACCTAGGCAGATTCACACCAGGATGGAACATCAATCTAAACAACATTTGAAAACTGTAACATCATTGATAACAATGCCCTGGTTACTTTAGTTAGACATTTCCTCTTCGTAAAGGAGAACTTTTTAATTAAATATCAAGAAAGAAAAGAGGGAAACCACCCAATCATTGGGCGTGATTCCCTATGCACGCCCAATATGGGACGGGTCCCGCAGTTGTTGCACAAAGTTGGATAAATATTTCTCCCTCTCTAGTTTCCATGATCTAGAGGACACCTTTCTCTCTCATCCATATTTGAAATTCAAAATAGGGTAGGATTATTCTAGAAGCAAATCATGGATAGAGTCTGAGTATGAAAGTTCTCCCAAGAAGATTTCAGATGAGCCAGCAATGAGATAAAATTTCATAAAGAAAGGGAGATCAAGTCCAAAAGGAAAAGGAGATAAAAATCTAAAGAGAGAAGATTCCAAGGGATGTGGACGTCCACTAGGGGGGCCCACCCCTTAGACGTCCCACACTCCCTCTCCCTCTCTTTCTTCCCCTGCTCAATCCACACCCCTAATCCTTCTCTACACTGCACACAATATTTCAAAGATCTGCATAAGATGTTAGAAGATTCAAATCATCTCTAGATGAGGACGTTACTTGGAGTGCAAGTCAAGTCAAGATAGAGTCCAAGATGGAAACAAAATCCAAGCCAAAGAGAAGAAAAACTATAAAAGGAGACCCACTAGGTGGGACGTCCCATGCTCTCTCTCCTAGGGCTAGACATGCCACCCCCTGTCTCCTCTCTCTCCTCTTCCTCCCTCTCACTCTCTTTTTAGTTTTAGGTTTCTCTAGTTCTAGATCATCCACTTTATTATTTTTTTATAAGAAAGGTAGCTTTGTGCCTTGTCCAAGCAAGAATAGATTTAGGAAGTAGCAGAAGTTTTGTACTAAAGACATGCTATCAATGAAATTACTAGTTTTCTTTTGTGCAATGGCTGGCTACATTCACGATTGAGGCAAAGAAAGAAGTTAAGTGTTCTTAATTCTTTCTTTTTTATTATGGTTATTTGATTGAATTACTAATATGCTAAGTAAATGGTTTCATAGGCTTGTCTTCGTACTAGTCGGTACCTTCCGTATTGATTTCTCAATGCTAGAGTACGTCTTTGATTATCTATGCTTATTTCTGATAGATCATGCTTAGGGTTTATTCTCTTTGATTGTTTATGCTTAGATTAGATGGGTAATGCTCAGGTAACTTTAGGAATTTAATGAAAGGAATGAGGTCTTGGCAGGTATTTGATTCATTTTTTAGAAAAAAATAAATCTCTTTTGAGAAATTGGTTTTTAATGCTTTATAATCCAAATTTTGGTGCCTTGATTGGATCCAAAACTAAAGTAGAAAAACTGATCAAACAAATATTTTCAATAAGAAAGTGATTTTGGATTGCTTCCTGGATTCTAATGTCTTGATCAATTTCATTATCATTGATTTTTATTATCCCATTATCTAGTTGCTTTAGTTGATTTTATGCACTTGCGACATCATCTTTTTTAATTTGGAAGTTTTCTTCTTGATTCGCTCTCTGCGGGTTCGACCTGTATTTGTCACTATTTATTCGCAAACACCCATGTACTTGCGGTATTTTATGATTAATTGAGATCACATCAACGTTCAAGGTGGTTGATTCAAGTACGATGAAGGTATACGACAAGGCGTCGGCAAGATCATCGTAGTCCTTAGGTTGAGTTGTCACTGGGAAGGAATCTATGAGTTTTTGTAACTTTCGTTTTCATAGTGCTTGGTCGTCTATGATCTAGACGGTAGCCCCTATGATTTTTTCTGAGTAGGATTTTCTACGTTAAAAATCGAGTATCTCATTCTTTTGCGGTTGTTTGCTTATTTTCTAAATTTAGGTTAATTAACTCTAAATTAATTCATTGGAATTGAGATCTGAAAGAGAAACTGATATGGGACCTTAGCTTGTGTTAAGGCTTACTTGCAAGCTTCGGTATCAATCGAACAAAGCTTCTAAGTTGTAATAAGTAAGTTCAAACACCATAAATGCTGACAACTTGGCTCCTTTGAAGCTAATTCAATGTGTATAGATTCAGATTTTAGTTACTGGAATGGGGAAAGGTAGAGAACTTTATAAGAACTATACAAGGATAAATAAAAAAAAGGAAAATAGAAGCCAACCCAGCATATATGCCTTCATTTTACTTTAGCTACGCTCACAACTTCATCCTTCTATTAGTCATTGTTAATTGAACTCCCTCCAGTAGCCTTGCGTCTCTTTCTTCGCCTGGAAAATGTTGCATGGCAAGACCCCCACTCATAGCTGGGCTCAAACTGCTGGTATCAGCTTAGCATCCAAATGTTGCCTGTGTAACAAGGATCGGGAATCCACCCGTCACCTTCTCTTCCAGTGCCCTTTTGCCTCTGAAATTTGGAACTTGATTCTAAGTACAGCAGGAGCTGCTGTAGTTGGAACTCTATCTCCCTCTAAAATCTGGAGTGCACTCTCTCATAAAATTAAAGTGACAAGCTGACTTGCAAAGGGGCTGCTGCGATCTTTTTCACCACGACCTTTGCCATCTGGAAAAATCAAAATGATGCAGTTTTTAACAACTTCAGAGTCTCCCAGATGAAGGTCAGATCTCTCCTGACTGAACTTCTTTCCATTTCTCTTAGGCAGATTACAAAACCTTTTTCTGGTGGTCCTCTGCAGAATCTTTGCCATTTTTTGTTAACTCATATCTAATTCTGTTCTAGGCTTCTTTTGGTAAGCCTCTGTTTTGTTTTCTTCCCTCTTGTATTGGCCTTGGGTTGTTTCCTCTTTTTGGGGCTTCCAGCCGTTTTCTTTTCCTCTCTTTCTCCTTCTTTAATACAATTTGCCCTTTAGCAAAAAAAAAAAAAAATTTGAAGAGGGGATCACCGCAGCCATGGTAGAAAACACAATTTTCGTCCTGTAACTACCGAGACCGATAGAGCTGACCAAAATATATTTTTTGTCAGTCTATTTTAGTAGCTTTTTTGTCTAAAAGTTATTTTTACTAAGTTTTTGACAAATATACAAGCTATAAGGGCTTTTTAGAATGTTTTATATATAAATAAACTATATTAATATTTATAGCATACTTTCATTTTCTTTATGTATATAATCATCCTATTAGATGCCCTCATAAGAACAAACATGCCGGAGCTTAATTAGCTTTGTTCTTTGTAGATCTCATTTTTGTTTTGTTTTGACTTTTGGTTTAAAAAAGGCATGCAGAGGGTTATATGTAGGAGACTACTAGTTATATAAATCTAGTTTGAAGAAATATATATTCAGTTTCTTCTATATATGCCATAATCACCGGATATAACAAATGAGCGAAACTAAGTCTTAAATCTACTTTGAACAAATATATACATTATTAAGCCAGGGCACAATGCAGAGAGAGAGAGAGAGAGAGAGAGAGAGAGAGAGAGAGGCACTAGAAAAAGATAATATAGTACCTTCAGTGACCTAATTCTTAGCGTAATTTTAACAGTATTATTTAGTGCAGCTTCATGGACGAAAAGCCGGCCGCTAAAACAATTGCCGTTATTATGAACCATGCATATTGCAGGCAACCATCTACACTGATGAGCAGAGTCCTAACCCTCATGTCATTAATGGGAATTGACATTTTAATTTTGGTTGCAACTAACGAATTAAACGAAAAGAAAAACAAGTGAATAGAATATATATATATGGGATTTATTCCGGTGAGAACAGTTCTCACCATTTGGTGAGAATTGTTCATCCTAACCGTCCATCTATTTCAAATCATCCAACGGCTGCATAGGTTGGCTATAAGAGGGGAAAAAGCAAGAGCCCGCCCAACCATCACATTTTTCCCCCAAATCTCTCCAGCCTCTCTCCCTCATCGAACCGGACCAGCGCATCTCTCTCCTCGAGTCTGTCACCTCTTGCCCGGTCGTCGCGCACCTCTCTCCTGGAGACACGCGTCTCTCTCCCAGCGTCGTGCATCTCTCTCCCGGCAGGCCCACCTAGATTTCCATTTCCCCCCAAATCCCCTCCTTCCTCGCCCATGTTCCTCCATCTCTCTCCCTTACCGAACCGAACAACGGGTCTCTCTCTCGGCCAGTGCCAAACTGGGACGAGCATCGTCGGCAGTGGCTGATCGGCAGCGGCATCAACGACCGGCTCCCTCCCGTGGACTGTTTTTTCATTTCTAACCACTTGAAGAAATACATGTTATGACAACTGGGATATTGGTGGTTTAGGCTAGGCGGTTCTGATTGTTGTTTATAAAATGTTGTTTTTGCAACTGGTAGTTGGAACTTGGAAGTTTATATTATTCTGCTACACTGCTGCCCAGACTAGTCAAGAAAAAGAATGGATGATTCAGTATATTATTTTTTGGTTTTTTTGGTACCATGGTACTAGTGTTTCTCTATTATGTATTTTTGGTGATTTAGATTCAATGTTTAGGGTTTGGTGGAAAAAGATGAATTGTTGGTGGAATTATTAAGTCTCAGTTATGTGTTTTTTGTGACTTCTTAGTATCTTTTCATTTTGCTTCCGTTGCATTGGTGACTCTGGCAACTTGTGGCAATGCAACTTTGTTCTGGCAATGCAACTTTGTTCTGGCAATGCAACTTTGTTCATTTATTTAGTTGCCAATGCAACTTTTGTTCATTTATTTGGTAAGATTATTGTGCATAATGACCTTTGGTGCAACTGATTTCATTCACTTTGTCCACATCATGGCATTGAACCTTTTGAGAGGAGTGGGATTGACTCATAGTATTCTTGAGCCTGGACTTTGTGCATTGTCCTCATATCTGGTCATCCAGACTATTTAAGTGATGGGTCTTTATGTATATGTTGATGAACCCGATGAATGGATATTGTATATGTTGAACATGACTCTCTCTCCGCTGTTCAAAGGAGCTCCGGCAAGTTTTATGTTTAATTAGTCTTTTTTAGGTGTTTTATAGTTGCTCTATATGTAATTAGGCACCAGGGTGGCATGACAACTGGGAACCAAATTGGCTCCCCTGTTCCAAATCAATGCCAGCAGCAACTATCTTATTTCTGCGGTGCACATAGGAATTGATACCAACATTCTGCAATTAAATGGGATAAATGGGTAGCTACAAGGAACCCTTCATTAGTCCTTACTAAATGTATATGGACATGCCACATTAAATCCATGGCACGATTGGATGGTTGGTTTTTACCCAAACAATAACAGTAAACTGACCACAGGTACATGAAAAGCAAAACTAAATTGCAATTACAACCAAATGAGGTACATGAATGGAACAAGTAAGAAAAAAGATATCAGTAATGCACAAACGGAATAGCCACTTGCAATTACAACTAAATGACTGAAATACAACAAAATTCGGAAGAAATTTTTTGAATAAACACAAGTATAACAAATCAGCAAGTTCTATTGCTCAAGAGGCAACCATTCCAGTTCTATTTCAAGTTCTCCAAGCTCAACATTCTGAAGCTTGAGAGATACCTCCCGCTTCACCATCCCATCAATAATGTTTATTATGCTGTCCCTGATGAGTGCATTGTCACTTGTTTTCAACCACTTCCCAATTTGCATATTTCCAAACATGCTTACATCAACAAATGCTGTGGCTGCTGTAACCAATGGTTGGATGTCAACCTCAGCTTCTCTCATGATGTCATCAGCGGAGAATTGTATTCAGATACCAAAATGCATGAAAAGAAAAAACATAGAAACCATCATGTTGGTATTGTGTTTCTAGTGCTATAGAGATAGACAGATATTGGTTTCACCATCAATCAAAGACATAACATTTGGCGAGCATAAACATATTTGGCGACCGTAATACAAAATCCCAACTACCAGTTGCAAAAACAACATTTTATAAACAACAACCAGAACCACCTAGCCTAAACCACCAATATCTCAGTTGTCATAACATGTATTTCTTCAAGTGGTTAGAAATGAAGAAACCGTCCCCGGGAAGGAGCCGGTCGTTGCTGCCGATGATGCTCGTCCCAGTTTGGCATTGGTCGGGAGAGAAACCCGTTGTCCGGTTCCGTAAGGGAGAGAGATGGAGGAAAACGGGAGAGGAAGAAGGGGATTTAGGGGAAAAGGGAAATCTGGGTAGACCTGGACGGGAGAGAGATGCACGACGCAGGGAGAGAGAGTGCATCGCCGGGAGAGAGGTGAGCGACGACCGGGCGAGAGGTGACGGACTCGAGGAAAGAGATGCGCTGGTCCAGTTCGATGAGGGAGAGAGGAAGGAGAAAACAGAAGAAAGGAAGAAGATATGTGGGGGGAAAATGCTATGGTTGGGCGGGCTTTTGCTTTTTCCCCTGTCATAGCTGATCTATACAGCCGTTGGATGATTTGAAATAGATGGACGGTCTGGATGACGGTTGAGAAGTGTTCTCACCATAATAAATCCATATATATATTTATATATATATATATAGGGGTCAGCTCTCCTAAGCTGAAGCTTAAGATAAGGTAAGCTGAAGTGAGCTCAATTACGTAATGGGGCCCACTTGGGGACCCATATAGGGATGGGGGTGGGGGGGATTTCAAGGACTCCCTTGAGACCCTCCTTCCTACAAAAAATCAGCCCAAATTGTGGTTTCTATCATCTCCATCTGGGCACCAAAGTTTAATGGTCAACGGTTTATTCGGATTGGTACATAGTCGATCCAACGGTCTAGTAAATTCGGATTTGACCAAAAGTTGGTACGCTTGTGCAATTTAAGGGGGTCGTGTGTTTGGTCCATTTGGATGGATCAAGGATGGGCCCTAAAAGCATTAGCTTACGGAATCATATCATAAGCTTAAGCTTAGGAGAGCCTTCCTCATATATATATATATATATATATATAGGACCGTCAAGTGCAAGCCAGTCAGAACCCCAGTCAGATTTGAAGCTGCATGCCTCTCTCCTGAATTGAAGGCCATGTACGATCATTAGTTATTCTTGGAGAGCTCACTTGCATAACTTGTGGTTCAGATAATGCATGGATTTGTCATGTGCATCCGTTCCTAACTAACTGACACAACATCCTAGAAAACCGAAGAACCAGATGCTCATTATCTAACCTAGCTACTCTACGACTATATTGCTCTGGATGATGATAAGGTCCTCATTACAATTGCATCCATTGACATAATACATTCATTCATTGTCGAGGGCTTTGCACAATTGCTAGGCATGTTTGTGCGGGCTGCTTTTCAAAGTCCTAAATAAATTCAGTGCTGGAAGTTCTATATTGTGTAAGAAAGCAAAAATAAATAAATAAATAAATTTACTGCATTTTCCAAGGAGATCGGACTTGGTTTTCCACAAAGGAAAGCATTATTCACGAACCCATTTTCCACATTGAGCATGGCACAAACGTGCCTGTAACAGGTGCAATGTCACATTTGGCACGCTATCAATAGTCTTCTTCATGGGTGTCACACATGAGCGGCATACTCACGTGTTTAGTAATTAAATCTTGTGTCCAACTTCAAAACCACAAGAAAATTCTGATTCCGCCTTCCAAAAAATGCACATAAAATTTCTAGATCTGCAGGTCCGTCCCCTTCAAACTAAAATCCTGAGTCCACCATAGGTGTAGATCCTCAAAAGTGACTTCTCACTTATCCCACAAACTAAAAGATGAAACAAACTACTGCAGAAGAGACCCATTCCCACAGTGACTACATCATCCTAAATCATTAATTTAAGCTTACGCCTGTGAGATGACCTAGATCATTGATATGCTGAGCCATGGGTTGAGTCAACCCTACCTTAAATTTTAACTTTTACCCATTCAAAAGCTCAACCTTTTATTTAGAATGGAAAAGTGTCTACATTCCAAGTATCGAAGGGTCAAGTCTCAGATACGATCGATCGTGTCAGAGTTCTCTGATCATCAGAGAGTCAAGTTTTGAGATTTTTATTCAACGAGGGTCTATATATATGATCCATCAAGGCCCTCCAACTGTGGGATGGGATTGCTGTGCAATGGGTCCATCTCCATTGGGGGACCGCTTACCAGAAACCGTGCTGTTTGTACCGTCTTTATTTATAAGAAGGTAGTAATTATCTACATTTTAACCGCTTCAGATATTTTCTTTTTATTTTTCACATTTGTGGGATGGCGATGGCAATTGAAATGATCACGAGAAACCACATATTAATAAAGGGGCGTTTCTTGCTTGAAGGAAGGTATACATACTGTTGTGAATTGTGATATTATTGTTATTAGATGGGATATTGCATGGATGTTGCACATATTATATTGTGCGATATTATAGCACCGTGCGATATACCACACAATACTCTGTGCGAAATTTTAGGACAGTGTGATATCACACATACGATATCATATGGCAGCGCGAAATTGGACTATTATAATATGAAGAGTTCCGTGGAAATTATATAAACTTCCACCTCAGAGAGGCAAATATCAAATGTAATATCAGTCAATATCCCTTATTAGAGTGCTACGATATTGTTATTGTTATAGACAAAATATGCTAGCTAGCTGATAAGATGGAGATATTTTTGGAAATATCGCCCACATATTGGGACAGTGCCAAGTCCAAATGCGCGGGATATTTCTACTTCCTTGTCGTCTCATTCATCTGCTTAATTATGAGATAACGACTGCCCAGCAGCAACCAACAACCAACCTTGATAACTAATGATAATGAGCTGCTTCAAAATAATAATAATCAACAAAGCCTCCCTTCCTCTCTCCCCTCGACTCCTGCTAGAGCATATGAATCAAGTCGTCATCAGTTTGTCATCACCGTAGCAGGATAGAGTCTCCGACTGTCGGGTGTTGTTTATTGATCGATCACTTTCAGATGAAGTTTTCTCTTGTAAGCTTGTGTTTGTGGGCCCACCTTTGGTCCATCCAAATGGACCAAACACATGACCCTCTTAAATTGCACATGTCCGATGATTTTTTTGCAGGGAGGAAGATCATAGGGAGTCCTTGAAATCCCCCCACTCCCATCCCCATGTGGGTCCCCAAGTAGGCCCCACCACACACTTGAACTTGCCTTATTCTAAGCTTGAGCTTAAAGGAGCTGACCACTGATCCAGTGCGCGACGACACTGGATCAGTGTGCGCACCTCAATGTGAGGCCCACATGCGGCCTCACCTCGGATTGGGACCATGGGGATTTGAAAGATCTGCCCTTGCCCTTCATCTGTGCAAAAAATCAGCCCCATCCCTAATGATCATCACCTCCGTCTGAGCCCCACAAGTTTAACGGTGTACAGTACATTCGGATGGGTGTGCAGTCGATCCAACGGTGTACAGTACAGAGGTGGGCCCCATGTGAAATGTAGGGGGTTGTGTGTGTGGTCCATTCAGATGGATGATCAGGTGGGCCCCACCCTTAGTGCGCAAGATGCGCACAGTTTGTACCTGATAACTCATATATATATATGGGGAGCATTTATATGCATGTTTCCGCATCTTTCCGTCACCATAAGGTGATGGAAACTTCCCTTTTTAGAAATTTCCAAGTATATAGGGTGATGTAAGGGACACGTGCATTTCGTACCTGTTGCCAATGAAGGGAGGCCCATATGAAATCGCATCTAATAGATAGGCCAATGCATATCATGGTGTGTGTGTGTATATATATATAAGAGGGCTGTTCACTCGAGCTGCAGCTTAGTTTAAAACTAAGCTGCACCGTGCCAATTGGGTGTGTGGTCAACAAATTCATCAAATGTTTGTGTTGTGGCCCGCCCAAATTTTCATTTCCCTCTCCTCTCCATCCCTAATCGAACCCTCTCTTTCAGAACCCACGTCTCTCTCCCAGCGTCTCTCTCTCTCTCAGCGCCTCTCTCTCTCTCCCAGCGTCTCTCTCTCTCTCTCCCAGCTTCTCTCTCCCAGCACCTTTCTCTCTCCCAGCGTCTCTCTCCCAGCGCCTCTCTCTCCCAGCGGATCTCTCTCTCTCTCTCTCCAGCGGTTCTCTCTCTCCCTCTCTCTCTCTCTTCCAGCGGATCTCTCTCTCTCTCTCCCTGCGCTCTCTCTCTCTCTCTTCCAGCGGATCTCTCTCTCTCCCTGTGCTCTCTCTCTCTTCCAGCGGATCTCTCTCTCTCCCAGCGCTCTCTCTCTCTCTCTCTCTTCAAGTGGATCTCTCTCTCTCTCTCTCCCAGCGCTCTCTCTCTCTCTCTTCCAGCGGATCTCCCAACGGCTCTCTCTCTCTCAGGCGACGATCTCGATCAGCGATCTGAAATTGCTCTGCCTCCCCTGCTCTGCAACCTGATCTGTCTTATTTTGCAAGTAAGAATCTCCATTTTCTGTCGTTGCTCAGTTTGGATGAGGAAAAAAAAGGTTGCAGTGTCCATCTGTTATCTCTACATCAAAGCTACAGAAATCCCAATACTAAACATAAGGGGGTTTTTTAGGTCCAGTGGCCCTATCAGAGACAATGGTGGATAAAGTCTCTACTAAAAATCTGCCCCTATGGACATTTCTATGAAGGGTCCATCTTAATGCATGCGTTAGATGCTGCACGAACTCAAAATGGCTTCACAGTTGGCATTATTTTTCGATGGTTTAATTTTGTTATAGGTGATCCTCTTTGATGTGGAGAGAATTGTTTTTATATCAAATTTGTGTCGTGCACCTTCTTTTTCCTTTCTATCCTATTGTTTCTCTATATCCAAATGAGCCCTAAGCCCTTTCTGTGTATCTTGACAGTAGGCATGAAGCATCAAGTGTAGATCCATGACACAACCCGAACCCTATGGTGTATTATATTATCCTTAGTTCTGTCTGAGAAATTAAGGTTCTCTTGAACTCTACGAGGAATCTTTACTGTTATTCATGTTACTCATGACCAATTGTCATCATTTGTGTCTAGGTTGGATATGGATATGACCTCCTCCTCAACTGTTGCAGTTGTCCACTATCCATCTGTTGATGAAAACATGACACCAAAAGTGGGCATGCATTTTGATGATTTAGATCAGGCATATAACTTTTACAATGGTTATGGAAAGCTCGTTGGTTTTAGTGTAAGAAAAGAATCTACTAATAGAGGCAAAGATGGGGAGGTTGTATGGAAGCGATTTGTCTGTTCAAAGCAGGGTAAAACAGATGATAAATCCACAATTGATAAGGAAGTTGTTCAAAGACGTCGAATGGAAACAAGATTCAATTGTAAGGCACAGATGCTAGTGAAAATAGAAAAGTCAGGTGCTTATGTGGTATTCAAGTTTGTACCTCAACACTCTCTACGCCCCCGCTACTCCTAACAAGAGATTTATATTGAGGTCACATCGTGAAGTACCAGCATCAAAGCGACAGATTATAAATACATATGATTCAGCAAATGTGCGAAGCAAACAACAAATGCAAGTGTTTGCATCGCAATCGGGGGGACTTGACAAAATCGGATTTACAGATACGGATGCAAGGAATCACCATAGGGATGAAAAGGAAAAGAAAAGGGGGCTAGATGGGCAGTTGTTATTTCAACTTTTTGAAAATCGAAAAGAGATGGGAAATGGTTTCACATATACCATTGAGCGGGATGCACAGAAAAAGATAACACATATTTTCTGGGCAAATGGGGCATTCCGTTCGGCTTACAAAATGTTTGGTGATGTGGTGACATTTGATACAACCTATAAGACAAATTGTTATGAACTTATTTTTGCCGCATTTGTAGGTTGCAATCACCATGGGCAAACGATCTTATTTGGATGTGGGTTTCTACCCAATGAAAAAACGGAGTCATTTGAGTGGTTGTTTAACACATGGCTTGAAGCAATGTCATTTAGTCCACCAAAGGGAATCATAACGGATCAAGATCTGGCAATGACAAAAGCTATAAAGAATGTCATGCCAAATACTATTCATCGATTTTGCTTATGGCACATTTTGGATAAGTTGCCTTCGAATTTAGGAGGGGTTCATGTTCACAATGAGGGTTTAATAGATAAGATCAAAGAATGTGTTCATAACTCTGACAATCCTTGTCAGTTTGAAAATATTTGGAATCAAATCATAACAAAAAATAAGCTTGTTGATAATGCTTGGTTGGCGGATATATTTAAGATTCGTCAAATGTGGGTTCCGGCATATTTGAAGAAAGATTTCTTTGCTGGCATGTCAACAACTCAAAGAAGTGAAAGTATGAATGCATTTGTGAAGCAGTATGTAGAGTTCAAGAATTCTCTGCTTGATTTCATCTTGCGTTTTGACGCCGGGGTTGAACGTTTACGATATCTTGAAAAGAAAGAGGATTTTGAGAATAGCAATGGGAGGCCCAAAATGAAGACACGTTCACCAATGGAAAGGCAAATGGCTGAAGTATATACAAGAAACATATTTTATAAGTTTCAAGAAGAGTTACTCACCACCACATCACTTGGCGAGAAGCTTGTATACGAGGATGATATGAGCTGTAAGTTTGTTGTGACAAATTATTTTGACGAAAATGAAATTGAAAGAGAGGTTTTATGGAAAAAAGACGAGTTGCATGCATATTGTTCTTGCAGAAAGTTTGAATTTGTTGGCATCCCTTGTTGTCATGTATTGTCCGTCTTGAAGCATTTATCTATACTGTGTTTACCCGAGCGTTACATTTTGAAGCGATGGACGAAGGGTGTTAATAAAGATGTTTTTGTAGACGTTCTTGAATCGGGTGACTCTGCCGGTGTTAATCAATGCTTGGCTCGACATAGTCACCTGTCATGTATTTTTGCAGGCCTTATTGACAAAGCTAGTAATTCTACTGAAGGTTTCAACATTTTGGTTAGTGGGCATGTTGAATTGGAAATGAAGATAAGTCAGCTTACGTTAAACAACACAGAAGATACAAGCATCGCTCATGGGAAAGGAGTTGTGGACAGTAATCTGATTGAATATCATGAGCCAGCGCATGTTGTGACGAAAGGACGCGCGAAGAGACTTAAATCTTCGAAGGAAAAGGCAACGAAAGGACGTCTTTGTAGGGGCTGCAACAAGCGCGGTGTATCACATGACAAGCGGAACTGTCCGGTATTGTTGAACAGGTGTTTAATTTAACATAAGTTGTTTTTTTATTTTTTTTACCCCGTGTTGCATGTAAAACTATTACTTATGACAATATATTGCAGGTCAGTTGCTGTTGAGCCAAGCCAGTCACTTGATTCTAACTGTGATAGTAGTGAAAGCTCTGATGAAAAAATCATATGATACACAAATGCAAAGGTATTTACCCATAAATTGTTTTATAGATCATGATTCAATTTTCTGAGTATGTTATTCCATTTATGCAGATAAATTGCAACGATGAGTTCCATCAACAATGGTGTCTGATAGTTTGGTGATGTGTTCTTGGTAGTACTTTGCTGATGATGTGAGTTTTGGGTTAGTAATTTTTGAAGTGCTGGATGTGAGTTTTGTTTTTTATTGTTTTATGTGGTGGGCTCAATATAGTCACAGATGGTATGAACATGATGATGGAATAGATGTGAGATTTCATTTCTCTTGTTCTATGTTGTGGGCTAAACAGTCACAAATTGTATGAAAATGATGATGGAATGGATGTGAGATTTCATTTCTGTTGTTTTATGTTGTGAGTTAAACAGTCACAAATTATATGAACATGATGATGGAATAAATGAGAGATTTCATTTCTCTGTTTTATGTTGTGGGCTGCAATTGGTTCAGTTTTCCAATCGCACACATTTTGAACGAAATTGGGTCAGGTCTGCTGGGTTCTAAAAACTATATAGGGTACCCCTGTTTGAAGGTCTGATTACCCCACTTCCCATGTGAGTTTCTTAATGAAATTTGAGGACTTAAAGACCACATGGGACACTTGATATCTGTAATTTTTCGGTACAAAAGGACTTAGTTTGATCAGTTTTCCAATCGCGTACTTTTTGAACGAAACTAGCTCAGGTCTGCTGGGTTATAAAAACTAGACAGGGTACCCCTGTTTGAAGGACTGATTACCCCACTTCCCATGTGAGTTTCTCAATAAAATTTTGAAGACTTAAAGACCACATGGGACACTTGATATCTGCAATTTTTGGGAACAAAAAGACTGCGTTTGGTCAGTTTTCCAATCGCACACATTTTAAACGAAATTGGTTCAGGTCTGCTGGGTTCTAAAAACTAGACAGGGTACCCCTGTTTGAAGGACTGATTACCCCACTTCCCATGTGAGTTTCTCAATGAAATTCTGAGGACTTAAAAACCACATCGGACACTTGATATTTGCAATTTTTTGGAATAAAAGGACTGAGTTTGGTCAGTTTTCCAATCACACACCTTTTCAATCTACAGTTGTATCCAAAATGAGAACAAAATGAGAACTGAAATGGCACCCAAGAATATAAAAACACACTAGAATTTCAACATTATATTTCAACCCAAATAGTACATGCGTGGGAAATATTTACACATCGTTGAACACATGGCTGAGCCCCATGCATATGCAACAAATAGTAGAAAAATCATTATTATATAGCTACAGTAATGTGGGCGTTTCTGCTGGCCATGCTGAGCTTCTACACTCTTTCTCAAAAGTTGGATTTCATGCTTAATCTTATGCTTCAGCTCTTCAATTGACGTTCTCGTTTATGCCATTCTACTTTCATTTTGCGCACGTCCAAAATTTCCATTCTCTGTAGAATCGGCCTCTACATCATCCTTCCAAATCAACAACCCACAACCTCTTTCTCCCTACACAGAAATTCATATCAAATGCAACATTAATTTAAGAGCGGAAATATACATTAATTTAGGAAGTTAGAATCTATAGATACTTACGTGTAAATCAGGACATTTATAAAATCTTCGACCTGGATTATGGGCTGTTCGGGACGTCTTTAAAATCATATACCCATACCCACATGGGCACTTTGGCGCCCACTCTAATTTTCGTAGTTGAGACGACGCTGACGAAGACATGTGTAAGCAAATACCGAACTGTTCACATAGTTTTGAATCAATTTTTTACAGTAAATGAATATTTCCCATACTTCTAACATCAAGAAATTGACAAAAAAAAAATTGCAAGAACCATTTCAACAAATAGTAACAAGAAGAAGGGTAGCAGAGCATCTGTAACATATGATCAAACCATTTTCAACAAATCCAATCAAGTAGGAGGAACAAACCACTTCTAAAATTTGATCAAACCATTTCAAGAAATCCAAACATGATGAAGAAGAGTAACAGTCCAGACTTAACTCAGACGAATGCTTCGATGCGATTGAACTGGGCAATAGCAAGTCGCTGCACATTGCAATCAGAGAATTAACATGGGCGATTTACAGAGCTTAGAAGAGAGAACAATGGTCGTGCTCAGTCCAGAGTCACCTGAGGCGATTTGCAGAGAAAGAGAGAGATCCGCTGGGAGAGAGAGAGCGCTGGGAGAGAGAGATCAGGTCGCAGAGCAGGGGAGGCAGTGCAATTTCAGATCGCTGATCGAGATCGTCGCCTCTCTCTCAGTATCGCTGATCGAGAGAGAGAGAGCGAGAGAGAGAGAGCCGCTGGGAGATCCGCTAGGAGAGAGAGAGCGCTGTGAGAGAGAGAGATTCGCTGGAAGAGAGAGAGAGCGCGCTGGGAGAGAGAGAGAGATCCGCTGGAAGAGATAGAGAGAGAGATCCGCTGGAAGAGAGAGAGAGAGCGCAGGGAGAGAGAGAGAGAGAGAGAGAGAGAGAGAGAGAGAGAGAGAGAGATGCTGGGAGAGAGACGTGGGTTCTGAAAGAGAGGGTTCGATTAGGGATGGAGAGGAGAGGGAAATGAAAATTTGGGCGGGCCACAATACAAACATTTGATGAATTTGTTGACCACACACCCAATTGGCACGGTGCAGCTTAGTTTTAAACTAAGCTGCAGCTCGGGTGAACAGCCCTCATATATAAAACACATGTTTTATCCTCAGTCGATGTGGATTTAGATACAAATACCGGTGATTATTATCACTCAGACTCACAAATTAATCTTGTTCCATGTTTGTAGTAAATGCTTCCTACTCCGGGTCCCTGAACAGAATCAAATCTACTTTTGCATGGTAGGGAAAAACCGGGTGTGCACCCCATTAGAATTGGACTACTTCACAGATTGAAACCTTCCTTGGCAATTAATAATTGATTATCGATTGACATAAACGTGAGTCCAATCTGTCATTTATTAGGCCCAGGTCCACTTTCCGAGACTGATGAACTGAGAAGCCTAAGAACAGGGCCAACTCCCAAATGTTTTTTTTTTTTCCTAAGTTGCAAAATTGAATTGAAAAAAAAGAGGGGGAACCAACAGAAAAAAATCACTCACAACAGGGGATAGCCCACTATCTCAAACTAGGATAGTGATGGTTACATAAGGCTAAGAAAGAACTCCCAAATGGTTTTGAGTAAAAAATAAAAAAATAAAAAATGAAAAATGAAAAACGAAAAATGAAAAATGAAAAAAATTAGGTGATGAGACTAAACATTGGTGTTCGATTCATATGAATTTAGAACAGGGGTGGTTTTTTATATAGGAGTACGGAAATCCTTGCCCTTAAACACGAAAAGCAGAACTAACTACTATAGAAAAAATTTCGAGGAGTAGCTCAGATGGTATAGGAGTTCGAAACTATATTGTCATACTGTGGATTTACCCCGCTCCCTTAGGTCCGTAGGAATTATTTTCTCCCAAAAAACCGGAACACACCCGTTATGAAAGAAAAGAAAAGAAAAAAGAAACTACTACTTCATAAAATCATTAACATTGTCGGTTAGAATTTATCATGTAATGTAAGAGTATGCGAATATATATGCACCACTCCACTGCCAGTACTTTACCTTTGGCCCCTTCAAATTGGGCTTGAAGGGTAGTTGCACAAAATTGCCAAAGGAGTTAGTGGAGAACCCACAATACAGAAAGGAAACTAGAGAGATAGCTAAGATAGATAATAGAGTGGACAGTAGGGTATATTGTATTGTATAATAGAATAGAACTAGAAGTTTTCCGTGCCTGAAGGCACTGCACACCACGTTATAGAAACTTATTATTCATGGGCCTCTAATTGCCCTAGGAATTGGCTTATTGTAATATGTTCGTCGAGGGCTTTTCGTCCATATATAAAACTTCGAGATCCAACGGGCGGATCAAAAATCATAATAGCAGGTCCCGCACCCCTGGGGTGCCCACCTGAAAAATCACCTATCACTTCTAGACCCTGGATCGCCCCGAAAGTTGGCTCATTTTGAATCTACTCATCGAAGGGTTTCCATCCATATATAGAACTTTGAGATCCGACAGGCAAATCAAAATCTGCGAAACCTGGGTCCCAGTGATTATTGCCCAGACTGAATCCCATTGCAGCCCACCTTTTGGGGCCCACACCTCTGATTGGGCCCTTAGATCAATGGCATAATCTTATAATTATTTTCAACTTTTAGCCCCTTGTGCTTTTGATTGGGATGGTAAAAATTATAATTACGGAAAACTTTTAGCCCCTTTATGTTCAGTGCCACTGCCACATAGGACAAATGTCACTTCAATAAAAAAAAAAAAAGAGGCTAGCTTGAAATGTAATATAGAATTATAGATAGTAGAACTGCCTGCGATCATTTTATTGCCCAGCGGAGGGAAGTATGGGCTGGGGGATGGGGCCCATCATAAATGAATATTGTCTGTCCTACTCCTATCATAAAAAATGAGTTCACTATTTATGGAAGGCACAGATGGAGTGAAACCATTCTGGTTCAGCCATTGGAAGGCACTGTGACCCACTAAGCAAGATATGCAGTATGCATATTATAGGGTTGAGGGCCACACACTAGTCATATCCTCTTGTTTGATTTTGTTGATATAGCTAGAAGTGATCGATCATGCCAAAGATCAGGCCTATAAATATCTATATAATACAGGAGCTCAGTTTTTAAATTTCCCATATTTTGGACCCTTGGATTTAAGAGGGGAATGAAAAACGGGGCTAAAAGTTGGAGAAATTTATAAGTTTTTACCATCTCCATCAAAAGCATGTTCACATCTTGGTTTGTACCGCCCAAAAAACGGCACTAAGTTTGAGTTATTTACAGGTATTGCCATCCCTTCTTCATTTAAAAGGAAAGCAAGAGTGTTTACTTTCTTATTGTTCTGCCATTGATAAAAAAGGTGTCAAAAGCAAAAAAAAAAAAAAAAAATTCTTTTGTAAGGGAGCTCAGTTTTTTAATTTCTCATATTTTGGACCCTTGGATTTATGTACATAAATCTTAAATCTTAAATCTTAGGGCTGAGATTAAGAGGAAAGGGGTTTAGGGGTTTAAGGGGGATTGCGAGTCCAGAGATCTGGGACACTACTTCCCCAGATCCTTGGACTCTTTTTCTATTATCCGGGCGACGGGTCAAGGAGTTTGGGCCAGGTCTGGGGTTAGGTTCAGGTTAGATGGGTTTGGGTTGGATTGGGTTCGGATTGATTTGGGCTAGAGTTTGATGGGTTGGATTGGGTCAAGTTCAGGTAAGGTCTGATGGGTTTAGTACAATTAGGGTCTGGATTAGAGGTTTGAGGCCCAAAAGGTAGGTTGCAGTGGGGTCCGGTTTGGACAATAATCACAAGGACCCAAGTTTTGCAGATTTTGATCCGCCCGTCGGATTTCAAAGTTTTATATATGGTTGGAAAGCCCAAGATGAGTAGATCGCGATGAGCCAACTTCGGGGCAATCGGGGGTTTAGATGTGATAATTGATTTTTCATGTGGGCACCAAGGGGTGTGAGACCTACTATAATGTTTTTTGATCCGTCCGTCGGATCTCGAAGTTCTATATATGAACGGAAAGCCCTCAACGGACAGATTGCAATGAGACAATTCGTAGGGCAATCAGAGGTCCATGAAGAATATATGATCTTTGACTCGGGACCTAATCAGGACATCGATAAATAGGGTGGACCGAATTACCCCTCATAGGGTGCCAAAATTCAAGTTGGTTGTTAGGTGGTCAAAAGAAGAGTAATTAGATTTAGTTGTGCTCAGAACATGGTACGCCATGCCTTCAGGTATAGGCAATCACTAGTATATATATGTATAATGTTCATATGCATCTTTCCCTTACCATAGAGTGAGGGACACTCCCCTTTCTACACATGAAAAGTGCATTTTGTACCTCACCATATGAAAAGTACATAGGGTGAGGTACAAAATGCACTTTTCATGTGTAAAAAGGGGAGTCTCTCTCACTCTATGATGAGGGAAAGATGCATATGAACATTCTCATATATATATATATACATACATACGGGGAGTATTCCTATGCATCTATCCCTCATTATAGGATAAGGAACACTCTCCTTTTTGGGAAGTTTAAAGTACAAGGGGAGTATTCTTATGTGCTTGAAAAATCACTTTTGTACTTGAAACTTCCTAAAAAGGGGAGTGTCCCTCACCCTAAGGTGAGGGATAGATGCATTTGAATATTTCTCTATACATACACCATGATATGCATTGGCCTATCTGATGTTGCGATTTCATATGGGCTTCCCTTCATTGCCTGAACTAGACCCTACCAATATGAATTGGATATTATCACGTTGATATTCTATATAAATTTCTTCTTGAAAAGCCCTACAATATCTACTTCATCGCAGAAGATTGAATTGTTAAATCTCTGATTTCCAGTCTGGACGTTAACAACTCTTTCCACGACTTACCGCACATTTGCATGCTCTGAGCCATCCCGATGGCTCATGGTGAGATTAGCCAATAGATTGCCAGGTCCATACATCAGGACCACTTATTGGATTGGAGGTGGTCCAGATACACTTCATATAACAGACGCGGCCTCACAGGGATTGTCTGGCCACATGGAGAATATTACCATATGTTGTAAAGGAGCGGCACTGATGTGACTTGGGCTGCTCATTGAATGGGCTGGATGGGGCCCATTCAGACCCAGCTGTGGAGTGGGTTCAGTTCATATGACTTATTAGACCGGTCGATTGAGTCCAGCCGTGTCATCTTGGCCAATTTACAAATTGGGCAGGGCAGTGACTGCCTCTCGACCCAAGACCCTGGCATGTCTTTTAGTCATCTAACATATGCGGCAAGTGGATGAATAGACACGACGCTAAACATACACATATATAATGGCATCTATCTATTTTAGAACTGCACAGAATCTGGCCTAAAGCCCAATAATTTTAAACAGGCCGAAAACCCACCTTAAACTGAAACAACACGTCAATCTAGTGTCGTGCTTTTGTTAGGACCCAAAACCAAAAGGACAGGAGTCCTTTTATATATAGTATTAACAAATCAGATTAGGCTTGGATAGGACTTGAGCCCGTCTTGACTATGTGGGCTAGGCTGTGGAACCCACAATTTCGATTTCATAATACCGACCATCGGCCCATGTGACCACCTTGACAGCGTTCATAAGTTCGTCATTACTTTCTACAAATAGCAGTGAGATTTGACCTGACCTGGGGATTTTCTCTCCCCCACCCCCTGAACAAGTAGGAAAGTGAAAGGCAACTTAGGCCATGCCATTGCCATTGAACGAATGCCATGGGTGTGGGTAGAAGGAAATGCACTAGTGCCATGGCACTGGCAGTAGCAACTAGCAACTACTACTTGTCCTTTATTATGTACGTACTTTGTGTTGTCCAGAAACGAAAAGCATCTTTCTTCTTTCCATTCATTCTATTTGCCATTCGGGTGGCCACTAGCCCAACACCATCATAAAGCTTGTGGAACCATGCCCAATAACCAACCTTAAACGACATGGGCATGTGGCCCCAAAAGAGTGATTTAATGTGGAGATACAGCAACAGGCCATGACTCCCTTCTCATGGGCTCCATTACTGCTACTTTCACCATAGCATCATCATCCGCCATCTGGTTTGCAACGATTGCATTTCATGACCATAAGAAACCACAGTTCCAAACCAGTGGTCTGGGCCTGCATCGTACGCGTGGTCGTCTTCTTCTTCTTCTTCTTCTTATTATTTCCCAATAACTGAACAAGCTTGGCAGTAGCCTACACTTTCTCAAAGATCTAACACTCTAACTTTAGGCCTGTCTAAGGGCAAATTTCTTAGTAAAAAGGGAGCATCCTCACATGAACGGGTGAGTACAAGTAGAAGAAGCTCAGAGTCACAGGACACTTGCATATATTCTAAATAGAATCATGGGCCACTTTCATATTCCTTTCTGGGGCAGTCTTAAACCTCTCTTGTCATCTTATGCATCAAACAAAGGGTAGAGACTGGTGACAGTGCATGCTGATGAAGACTGCCATCACACCAGTATATGAGCAAGTATTATTAAGCTCAAAAGAAGCATTTTCTGTTAATGAATTTGGAACCCCGTAAACTATATATAATATGCAAGTGGGAACATGACAAGCACTTAGAAATGGTTTTGGTGGGGTCCATTTGCACTCCTTTGATCATATGCGCCTTTATCTTTATTTTGGGTGGAAATCAAAGTGACACCAAATAATAATTTTTATCCACATGTGATGACTGATGAGGCCAATCCCACACTGCCTCGTGCCATCCAAAACGTCACCTCTCCTGAATAAGACAAGGGGTTCTCAAAGGCCAGGCCTGCCTGAGCCCAATTCAGGCCCATCCGCTTTAGGCCGGGCCTGAAATGTAATTTGGGTCCATTTAATATTTGGGCCCTTCTCAGTTTAGGTGATAGAATGTCCAAAGTTCGGCCTGGCCCAACCCTAGCTAGTTTGGGCCGCTTATAACTTAATTTCATTTGTCCAGCTCCAAACAGTTGCTAGAAACCCCCAAAAAATGGTAAAAGGCCGATTTGAACAGCCCAATTTACTAAATGGGTTTCGAGCACATGTCGCCTAGGCTTGTGTTTCCATTTTCGGGTTAGGGCTAGATAAGCCTGAGCCCCGCCTAACACCGCCCATGAACACTCCTAAAATAAGACGTTAATTAAGAATGAGAGAATAAATGAAGCAAGTCATGTGCCCTTTTATTTAAATGAATTTAATGAGTGAAATGTTCAGAGACCTTTCACTTGATAGCACTATACAAGTAAAATAGCCAAACAGTAAAGATCAACTTGGTGTTAAGAGAACAAACATTTTAGAATAGGTTAGGCTTGCAATGGCTCGGATCGGGGTCCATCCAAGGAGCCCACTTTGGAACTCGGACCCCTCTTACACTTGGTTGTCCCTTCCCTTGTTCAAAATTAATAAAGTTCTCATCATGCGCTTTGCAAGCCGGTATTGCTTAAAAGGCAAAATTAGCGAAAGGTCCCTATAAGTGAATGTGTCCAGCCTCCAGTCCAAGGAAAAACTCTTTAAGGCCTATAGTCCACTCAGGTAGACTGTTTGCAGCCATAGGTCCCTAAGCTCACACGTTTTCATTTTTCATGACTAAATTGCCCTTCCAACCATTTTAGGCATAAAATTTTGAAATTTCAAATTTCAAATTTTATATTATCCCTCTTCTTCTACAACGAGCCTAGGTTTATATCAGAATAGATCTAAGGCTTTCATCAAGCTCTTTTGTTTGTTTTCTGCAACAAGTGGGAAGAAGAAGATGAAGTTGCAATTGTGTTGCCTTGGGATTCGTGCGTCATAAGTCAATAAAACCAAGCAAGGATACTCACGTGTTCTTTCTTTCCGTCCTTTTCCATCTTCTCGCAGCCGTCCGATTCTTGCGTCCAGTGAGCCCATCATCACCATGAGGGCCACCAATCACAAAATGGCCTGATGGGTTAAGGTGGAAGATGGTCTTCTCGTCACATGCTCCTTGAGGGCAGCAGCAATCTCATCATTGGTGACAGTTTCGTCATGCTGGGTGGAGATGAGGATCATGTGGACCCGAAGCCACCAATCACAAAATGGCCTGATGGGTTAAGGTGGAAGATGGTCTTCTCGTCAAGGTACTTGTCAGGGACAGGCTTAATCACATGCTCCCTGAGGGCAGCAGCAATCTCATCATTGGTGACAGTTTCGTTATGTTGGGTGGAGATGATGATCGTGTGGACCCGAATGGGGACAACAGTGACTTAGGTCCTGCCATCTGGGCGCCGCGTTCTCTATACTGTAGCAGAGAACAGATATCGAAGAGGAAGAAGACCCATTTGAGCCGTCCCAGGTCTTGGGTCAGTTCAGGTTAAGTCTGACCCGACCCAATATATAATATGCAAGTGGGAACATGACAAGCACTTAGAAATGGTTTTGGTGGGGTCCATTTGCACTCCTTTGATCATATGCGCCTTTATCTTTATTTTGGGTGGAAATCAAAGTGACACCAAATAATAATTTTTATCCACATGTGATGACTGATGAGGCCAATCCCACACTGCCTCGTGCCATCCAAAACGTCACCTCTCCTGAATAAGACAAGGGGTTCTCAAAGGCCAGGCCTGCCTGAGCCCAATTCAGGCCATCCGCTTTAGGCCGGGCCTGAAATGTAATTTGGGTCCATTTAATATTTGGGCCCTTCTCAGTTTAGGTGATAGAATGTCCAAAGTTCGGCCTGGCCCAACCCTAGCTAGTTTGGGCCGCTTATAACTTAATTTCATTTGTCCAGCTCCAAACAATTGCTAGAAACCCCCAAAAAATGGTAAAAGGCCGATTTGAACAGCCCAATTTACTAAATGGGTTTCGAGCACATGTCGCCTAGGCTTGTGTTTCCATTTTCGGGTTAAGGCTAGATAAACCTGAGCCCCGCCTAACACCGGCCATGAACACTCCTAAAATAAGACGTTAATTAAGAATGAGAGAATAAATGAAGCAAGTCATGTGTCCTTTTATTTAAATGAATTTAATGAGTGAAATGTTCAGAGACCTTTCACTTGATAGCACTATACAAGTAAAATAGCCAAACAGTAAAGATCAACTTGGTGTTAAGATAACAAACATTTTAGAATAGGTTAGGCTTGCAATGGCTCGGATCGGGGTCCATCCAAGGAGCCCACTTTGGAACTCGGACCCCTCTTACACTTGGTTGTCCCTTCCCTTGTTCAAAATTAATAAAGTTCTCATCATGCGCTTTGCAAGCCGGTATTGCTTAAAAGGCAAAATTAGCGAAAGGTCCCTATAAGTGAATGTGTCCAGCCTCCAGTCCAAGGAAAAACTCTTTAAGGCCTATAGTCCACTCAGGTAGACTGTTTGCAGCCATAGGTCCCTAAGCTCACACGTTTTCATTTTTCATGACTAAATTGCCCTTCCAA
Organism: Litsea cubeba; assembly: GCA_012931725.1. NCBI lineage: Eukaryota > Viridiplantae > Streptophyta > Magnoliopsida > Laurales > Lauraceae > Litsea > Litsea cubeba. The sequence continues at coordinate 139,167,990 of CM022947.1, read as the reverse complement.
CCATTTTAGGCATAAAATTTTGAAATTTCAAATTTCAAATTTTATATTATCACTCTTCTTCTACAACGAGCCTAGGTTTATATCAGAATAGATCTAAGGCTTTCATCAAGCTCTTTTGTTTGTTTTCTGCAACAAGTGGGAAGAAGAAGATGAAGTTGCAATTGTGTTGCCTCGGGATTCGTGCGTCATAAGTCAATAAAACCAAGCAAGGAGACTCACGTGTTCTTTCTTTCCCGTCCTTCTCCATCTTCTCTCAGCCGTCCGATTCTTGCGTCCAGTGAGCCCATCATCACCATGAGGGCCACCAATCACAAAATGGCCTGATGGGTTAAGGTGGAAGATGGTCTTCTCGTCACATGCTCCTTGAGGGCAGCAGCAATCTCATCATTGGTGACAGTTTCGTCATGCTGGGTGGAGATGAGGATCATGTGGACCCGAAGCCACCAATCACAAAATGGCCTGATGGGTTAAGGTGGAAGATGGTCTTCTCGTCAAGGTACTTGTCAGGGACAGGCTTAATCACATGCTCCTTGAGGGCAGCAGCAATCTCATCATTGGTGACAGTTTCGTTATGTTGGGTGGAGATGATGATCGTGTGGACCCGAATGGGGACAACAGTGACCTGGGTCCTGCCATCTGGGCGCTGCGTTCTCTATACTGTAGCAGAGAACAGATATCGAAGAGGAAGAAGACCCATTTGAGCCGTCCCAGGTCTTGGGTCAGTTCAGGTTAAGTCTGACCCGACCCAATTTGCGCAAAGAAGCCCAGCTTAGTGTTTGATAAATTTATCTTAGTATTTGAAAAACTTATTTAAGTTTTTTGAGAAATCTATGAGTTTTTATGAAATTTATCTGAGTTTTTCAATTTTGTCAAATTTATTTCAGTTTTGTGCAAATTTATCTGAATTTTGAAACTAATTTCTCTGAGTTCTGGACAAATCTATCTGAGTTTATGGCTAAGCCCAGCTTAGTGTTTGACAAATTTATCTGAGTTTTGGACAAATTTATCTGTGTTTTTGACAAAGTTATCTGTTTTTTTTTTTGTCAAATTTATCTATGTTTTTGTCAAATTTATCTGTATTCTGGACAAATTGATCTGTATTCTAGACAAATTTATCTGCGTTTTTGTCAAAGTTATCTATGTTTTTGTCAAATTTATCTGTGTTTTTGTAAAAGTTAACTATGTTGTTGGCCAATTCATCTGAGTTGTTTTTTAAAATTTATCTGAGTTTTTTTTGCAAATCTATTTGCGTTTTTTGAAATCTATTTGTGTATTTTAATGTTATTTGTGTCTTTTGAAATTTATTTGTGTCTTTTCAAATTTATTCCATTTTTTAAAATTAGTACATGTTTTAAAATTTATTTTCGTTATTTTAAATTTATTTGCATTTTTTGAAATTTTCTTTGGATCTTTTGAGATTTATTTGAGTCTTTTAAAATTTATTTATATTTTCTGAAATTTATTTGAACATTTTGAAACTTATTTGCATCTTTTTAAATTTATTTACGTTATTTGATTACATGTTGCTTTTTTGAAACTTATTTGCATCTTTTTTAATTTATTTAAGTTATTTGATTACATATTGCTTTTTTAAACTTATTGCATTTTTTTAAAATTATTTCATTTTTTAAAAATCTATTTTCGTTATTTTGAAATTTATTTGTGTGTTTTTAGAATTTATTTGAAAATCTAGGAATTCCATTAATCGTGTGCAATTAAATGTTAGTTGGCCATTATTAATGGGATATCCCACCAATCATGGGATTGGTTATGATTTGAAGAAAGGATAAATTAGACATTTTAGGTGTGAATAAGTGTGAGAGGGACCTTTGGCTCTATGACTTTTTTTTGTGGATCTAAGGCTATAAAGTGTAATGTTGAGGGACCTGTCGCCGATTGCCCCTACTTAAAATGAAAGAGATCCAAGTTGTTGTTTTTCAGAGCAACTCTTGTTAATGTTTACCTCTTTTATCATTTACTAGCGCTTCAGGGCCCGCATCCAACGCGAGCCTTTAATTCATAGTGAAAAACCCCAATTTAAATTAAAAGTAAATACCGAGTACATAAACAAACTCCATTTAAAATAATTATATATAAAATTCAGAATTAAATTTACTCAAAAAAGAATAAAAAAACATCTTTACAACGGTGTATTAAATAGGCTTTTATCTCCCAAAGCCGGTTTTCTCGCATGGACAGCTTTACGTTGCTCTATCTAAAGTGATGGATAAATCAGGGCTAAAGATCTTGCTGAAGAGGAATGCTACCATACTAATTGGATGTACTAAAAATGTTGTATACAAAGAAGTCTTGAATGAAGTGAAGAGCCATTACACAAATTACTCTTAGAGGTATAAACAATTCATTCTCTTCTCATTAAAACTGATGTAATATGGATGAGTTGTGCTACAAATTTCACATTGCATTTTACTATAAATAGTGTAAGTGCAAAAAATGTGACTCACAAGAATAGGGGGTGCCTGCACGGACTTATCCAAAGAGACTAGGAACACCGATGCCTGCGCCTGAAGCTTGAGAAAAGGAAGAAGAATACAGGTCAGAGGACCCTGGCCTGAGTGGCGCAAGGCTCTCCGATGCTTAAGTTAGAGTATGAACTAAGCAGAGGATGAAGATTTTTGGGGAAGAAGATGGCATACCAGAATGGTGTATTCGTTGGCCCTTTTGCTTGTGAATTGTTCTTGTGTTTATATAGAGGAAGAGAGGAGGCAAAGGGGTGGTTGACTGTCTTGTCATGGCCCACTCTGTCAGGTACTAGGGAGGCGCAGTCTCATCGTAGCCTACTTTTCTTTAATTGCAGTCCCATCGAGCCTGTCCCTTCCCATCTGGCCATATCCTGGCGCCTTTGGAGCTGTGGACGGCGATCTTTCAGGAGATATGGGCTGAGCTCTTGTCTTGTCGCACGTGCCGTAGCGTGCTTGAGCGTCCATGGGAGGACAGCTGTCAGGGCTCAGTATTTTTACTGAGCTGAGGCTCTTTGGCCGAGACGGAGTGTCTCGCTGAGGTGAGGACTTGATGGAGATGGAGGGTCCTGGCACTGTTACCGAGGTGGAGGGGTCTGGCACTGTCGCCAAGCTGGGTAGCCGAGGTTGGGGACGACTTGGTGGTATTCAGTCAACTGATTCGTCGCTAACTGAGAGACCGAGGCATGACCAGCTGTGTTGACACCAAAAATGTCACTTTGCCTCTTCAAGATCCAAAGAGCTACATGAAGTCGCAACCTGCCATAAATAGGCAATGCTACTTCCAAAAAAAATCAAATCTTGTCAGAATCAAACAAAAACTGCAAGATCCTTCCAGACAGCCAAAAGAGGAGTACACAAGAAGTTTCAGGCCATTTCAAAATCATTTGGCTAACTTCGCTTCTCCGGCAGCTGAAAAGCAGCTCCCGGCGGCAAAAGCATCGGAGACACCAAATCTTCGATCAGAGCCGATGGATGGTCTCAAAATACATGCAAAAGGCTCCACGTCAAGTTCCGAGTCAAACCGACAACGTTTGACCCTACATCAACCCTCGAACAGCTAAATCAAGCCTCTCGGCGGCGAGAACCACCGAGGCCATCACTCATCAGATAGAGCACATGGACGGCTTCAAAATGCTTACAAAGGGCTACACGTCAAATTTCAGGTCATTTCGACAACATTTGACCATACTTTGACGCTCGGAAGCCAAATCAGGCCTCTCGGCGGCGAAGCTCCCCGGGACCACGGTTTCCAAGACAGAGCCTATAGATCATCTTAAAATGACTCCAATAGGTTCCCTGTCAAATTTCAAGTCAATCGGACATCGGTTGACCGCACATCAAACCGCGACATCTTCAACGCGACAAAAGCAAGTCTACTGGTGATAGGGCCCCAAACGGCTTCAAAACTCAAACAAAAGCCTATGGTTGGTCTTATTTATTGCTCAGCAGGCTTCACCCCAAATTTCAGGTCATTCCGACTTCATTTGACCCAATTTCAACTTCTGACGGAAAATCGGCACCTCTTCGCAACAAAGTCTTCGGCTTTCTCAGAAAATTGGAAACTTTGCAAAATAAAATGCAAGGATTCTCATCAGGTTTTCTACAGGGAAATCAGGCCAATAAATGATCAAAAATGTCAAGGAAAAATACAGAATAAAAAAGAATAAAAAAACAGCAAAAACGGATACAAAACGGGACAAAAGGGGGAAAACCCCACCCAGGGTCGCCAGCCCCAGACCCTGGGGCCCGGGATCGCCGGGAGGGCCCCGGAAACCCCATTTTTCGCCCTTTTTCCCCGATTCGAAGCGTCCGGCTTCTGGTATTTTCCAAAATTCATACTTTTGAGACACCAAATCCTCTGACATCTGTCAAAAACACGGGTTAATCATCAAGAGTATGGAAATCAACATTGATCGCCAACTGGTCAACCAAAAAAAAGTGTGCTTTCTACCCGACCGATCGAGAAATCGACAGGACAGATGGCACCGACCCGCTGTTGGCAACCAACACCTGAAGTTACATGGTCATCCGATGTCGATCTACATGAAGATCCATCGATGATCATTGCCAAAAAAATCTCAAAAGACGCGGCACGGCCCGCGACTCTTCAACTGCTCGGCGACCACTTAATGCGATTAATTGAGTAGCTTTATTACAGTCATTAATCTATTTCTTTGGACGGCCCAATCAGAAGCAAGCATCCGGGAGTTACAAGTCAAGAGATTCGTGGCATTTAACCCATGAAACTCCTCCCATCATGGCGATTAAAGGCGATTAAATGCCCTCAAATCTCCTCCGGCCAATCAGAAGCCAAGAAAAAGGAGTTACAAAATAAAGAATTCAATCTTGTAACTCCTCCCTTTATGTAGCTTTATGACAATTAAGGCTCATAAACCCTCCTAAATGGCTACCTAAAAACCTATAAATAGGAGAGCTCTCCAAGAAGAAACAGGACAGACAGCAGAGAAAACAAACAACAGACTGCAGAAAATCCAGAAACTCAGACAGAAAAAGGCATCAAAGAGAGAAAACTCTACGGAAATCCTACACCGACCACCGCTACAAGGTGACAAAAGTCTCTTGGAGGGGTACCCCCCAAGGTCCTTGCCTTCTCCTTCCGCCTCCAATGGCTTAGACGTGACTTTTCAGCCCATCTACTTAGTTTTTTATTGAACATAGGACCTCCTTTTGGTCTTTGTCCTCTAAAAACTTGAGGTTATAGCCAAGTCAAACGAATCAATAGCATCCTCTGTTCTCATCTGCATGGATGATGGCGAAGCCCACATATGGCTTGCGACCGTCAATCTGAACGGGTCCCCCACAATCTCCTGAGAAGTTAGATCCTCATTTTCTTGCTTTTCATTGTAGTTTGTATTTTTTTAAAAATACACAAAAACACAACTCTTGTCTTTCATTATTGATAAGGATTGTAAATCGGCTATAAACGCCAAAATCAACTATAAACGCCAAAAATCGACTATAAATGCCAAAAAATCACCTTTCACGGCAAATCAAGAAAATGCCTCTTTTCTTAAATAAATGCGGTCGAGACCAGCATGAGGCCGAAACCAGCGTGAGGAGGAAACCAGCATGTGAATGGACCAGCATGAGGTCGTTTAATGCGGTCAAGACCAGCATGAGGCCGAAAGCAGCGTGAGGTGGAAACCAGCACGTGGACGGACCAGCATGAGGTCGTTTGGAGGCCAAGAAGCCTGGGTGTATCTACCCGAGGACTTGGTTGCCCTATTGCCGAACGCGAGTCACGCCTGAGTGTATAAAACGACCATAGGGTGAGCTCGATGGCTTTGGATGACTGATGGCGGTAGAGGACCATGCGATCAAGGCTGACAGCAGAGGACCATGCCATTGAAATGACGGTAGAGGGTAGTACGATCGAAGCCGACAGTAGAGGGTCGTGCCGGTGTCATCGAAGCTGACGGCGCCATCGAAGCTGACAGTAGAGGACCGTGCAGCCAAAATGACGGTAGCTGACGGGCAGTCGAAGCTAAGTGATGACAGGAGACGTCTAGCTGCCTCCCGAGCTGGAAGAGACTTCTGCAGAGCTGGGGGCTGCTAGCGAGCTGGTACATCCGTCGAGCTGGAGACGTCCGCTGAGCTGGAAGCTCTGGTCGCTTTCGTAAAGGTTGAACTGCTCCTGGGCTCGGGCTTCGTCTGCTTCTTGCCTGACGAATCGGTTTATCCTGGTCATCAGTGCTGCCATAGTGACCACGGGATACATGGCCAAGTCCCTCCGAAGCTCGTTGCCTGGTAGGAGGGCTTGTTGGAAAGACAGGACTGCTATTGCATCTGAGGCATTCTCGATCTGGCTGTAGACAGCCCAGAACCTTTTGGCGAACTGCATGACGTTCTCAGTCTGCTTCATTCTGAAGGCCATCAGGTCGGCGGCTGACCTCGGGATAATTCTGTGAACTTGGAACTTCGTCATGAATGAACTACGGAGCTGCTGCCAACTTTTGATCGATCCTTTGGAGAGTGCGCAGAACCATTTTAAGGGGAGGTCCCCGAGGCTGGAAGAGAAGACTCTGCAGTTCAGGTGGCCTGCACCGCCTCACACCGACATCCTCTGAGTAAAGTGCCGGAGGTGTGCTGCTGGGTCCGAGGTTCCATCGTAAACGACGAACATCGAGACTTTGAAATCTTCAGGAAGGGGGAAGCTTCTGATCTCTGGAGAGAAGGGAGATGTGCTGAAATCGTCAGAGTTCACCCGAACTTGAGCGAAGCCGGCCATCTCCATGTGCTGTCGTACTGCTTGCTCTATGCGTCGATCAAGCCACTCTCTGGAGTCGCGGATGTTACCCGAGCTTTCGCCATGGGCCCGGTTGCTTTTGTTGTCCTTCAGGGTGCGCCTTTTGGAAGGTAGAGTCGAGGTCGAATCCTTAGAGGATGAACCCGATCGAGTATCCTGCTATTGGACGCTTACTGGGCCAGATCTTGCTCCTGACCTTTCCCGGCAGGGGACCGTCGGCAGCTGTGTTGACAGTGTCAGTGGTTCATTTTCCTTTATGGTTCTTCGAGGCATGGTGTTTGGGAAGATGACTTTTTGTAGCCGTTTCCCACAGGCGGCGCCAATTGTAAGTGCAAAAAATGTGGCTCACAAGAATAGGGGGTGCCTGCACAGACTTATCCAAAGAGACTAGGAACACCGATGACTGCGCCTGAAGCCTGAGAGAACGAAGAAGAATAGCAGGTCAGAGGACCCTGGCCTGAGTGGCGCAAGGCTCTCCGATGCTTAAGTTAGTGTATGAACTAAGCAGAGGATGGAGATTTTTAGGGAAGAAGATGGCATACCAGAATGGTGTATTCGTTGGCCCTTTTGCTTGTGAATTGTTCTTGTGTTTATATAGAGGAAGAGAGGAGGCAAAGGGGTGGTTGACTGTCTTGTCATAGCCCACTCTGTCAGGTACTAGGGAGGCGCAGTCTCATCATAGCCTACTTTTCTTTAATTGCAGTTCCATCGAGCCTGTCCCTTCCCATCTGGCCACATCCTGGCACCTTTGGAGCTGTGGACGGCGATCTTTCAGGAGATATGGGCTGAGCTCTTATCTTGTCGCACGTGCCGTAGCGTGCTTGAGCGTCCATGGGAGGACAGCTGTCAGGGCTCAGTATTTTTACTGAGCTGAGGCTCTTTGGCCGAGACGGAGTGTCTCGCCGAGGTGAGGACCTGACGGAGATGGAGGGTCCTGGCACTGTTGCCGAGGTGGAGGGGTCTGGCACTGTCGCCGAGCTGGGGAGCCGAGGTCGGGGACGACTTGCCTTGGCTAGAGACTTCTGGCAAAGGTACCGAGATGGAGCACTAGGCCGAAGTGGGATGCTTTGGCCGAAGTGGATTCTGCCGAGGTGAAGTGCCTGGCTGAGATGGACCTAGCTGGTGCGGGAGCCCGAGATGGAGCATTTGGCCGGGACTCTGATGGGTTCGGGAATTTCCCCACACAAATAGCTTTTATATAACAATCTCATATGCTCAAACATCTATCGATGCTATTAAAAAATGATCATTTAAACTCCATTCATATTACAATGTTGTATTAAATTTGGAGCGGGCCCTGAAGCTCTGAATTAAATTTACTCAAAAAAGAATAAACCTAAACCTAAGCATTAGACCTGACTTTCTATAATATTTAGTAATTAAATACAAAGGAAAAAATACTTTTCAAAATAATAAGGGGAACTTTCAAAAAAGTATGAAAACTATAGTTTATTTTCAAGAAAGTACAATCTATTCTAAAATGACAAAATTTCAGAACATATTAAACAAAATATAACAGAAGAAAACAAATTAAAAATGGAAAACAATTCATTTTAGTTTATTTTAAAAACTACTTGGACCACCATATCCTACATTTTTCTATATTCATATCCATTATGCAACGATGGTTGTTTCTTCATAATTGTGGAGTCTAAAGACCATGTGCAATGATTATTATCTCTCATTTTTATTATTTTTCTATTTTTCCAAAGAGAAGAAGATCACTCTAATTTCCAAAGATCCAACAATTCATTTTAGTTTATTTTAAAAACTGCTTGGACCACCATATCCTATATTCATATCCATCATGCAGACAACCTCTATGAATTTTTTATAATGATTTTGCTCTGAAGCTCCAATTATCTAATTAGAAAAATTCATATCCTATATTTTGCTCATGTGGGGCATCCTGGAGTGGGCAATTTATTTGAGAAGTTACATTTTCGTGTTTTTTCTGTCTCGTTGAATTTCTGGGTTTTGTATTTTTGGCGTTTGGTTGAGAGGAAATGAATCGGTTGCAACAGAATTTGAATGGTCCAGAATTTGAATAGTCCATAATCCTGACAATGTATATGCCTCTATGTGGTCCTCTTGTTCTCTATTAGAGTGATGATATAACCATTTTTACTGTTTCTTTTTTCTATATCTTTTTAGTGGGTTGTGTATATACTATGCAGAGGAATTTCTAGGTTTGTTTTGGCATTTGTGGAATGTGAATTGTGAGGAGATTCTTTTTGAATGAGTGCAGGCCATAATTAAAAATTCTTTAAATTTTCTAATTAGAAATATTTCTAAATACTTAGATAAATTATAAATAAATATTAATATATAATTCATCATAAGATGGAAACTCATTAGAGGAATTTGAGGTAGCTAGAAATATTTAGGGAAAGATCAAGTAAATAGTAAAGATTTTAGGACCTTGATTTGATTATATCTGTGCTTAGCCATAAATTAGTGCCACTTCATAATTAAATGTGGATTTTGGAATTAATTGGCTTCCACAGATTAATTAATCATACCAAATATCCAAAGATAAATAAGGAGAAAAATATCCATAATGGGGCCCACGGATTAATCTTACTGAATATTGAAAGGAAAATAAGGAGAAAAAAGTAGCAAAATACAACCTATGAAAGTGGCCCCTGTAAATTGTGATTTTGGAAATAAAGAAGGCTTGGATTTCATAATGGGGCTCATAGATTTATTTGGTTAAATTAGTAAATATAAATTAGTATAAATTATAATAAAAAAATCGTGATAAAGATGGAGACTCATGAGAGAAAATTTATTTGGTTAAATTAGTAAATATAAACGATTATATATTGAGTGTGGATTCTAGAATTAACTGGCTTCCACAATGGTCCCCACGGATTAACCATACCAAAATCCTAAAAGAAAAAATAGGAAAGTAAATACTGCCTACGAAAGTGCCCCACCTCACCAAACTAACTCAAATTCTCCATTATCCCATCGCCTTTAATATCTCAATGCAAATCTAAGATATTCTTAAAATAAGATACTTACTTATCCATTCTCTAAAACATAGCATATAAAATCATGGAAGGTCAAAAAAAAAAAAAAAAAACTCCAAATAAAGTTCCAGCAAAATCTTTGGTTTCTGATTCTACCTTGGTCAGTTTTAACTATTCCTCTATCAATATTATGCTCAGTGTTTAATACAAAAATGACCAAACAGTTGCAACCAAACAACTACTTGTGATCAAGATCTTTTAGCAAAAGAAAGAAACTTATAAAATATAGAAAATCTAGATGTGGTGGCCCACTGGATTATCAACCTAGATCATTAACCCAATACAACACTCCTCATATCAATTTCCACCGTCGCCAAAGAATGCAAGTGAAAAATACACTGCATTCAAGCATAATTCATCATCCACTCAGTATACACGGATATTACAATAATTCAAATCAATTATATATAGGCAATCAAACTTACATTGTTTCAAATAAGTGAGCCCCACTTTGGAGTTGTGCTCCTTATAACTCGGATTTCTTCTTAAAGCCTCAACGATCTGCCATGTGACCCATAACTCTAATTGTCATTGATGATCAGTTCATCACATGCTTAGATCATAATGATTAATTTTGCATTCAGATTTAAAATTGGAGAGTTGGCTTTTGGATATTCTTAAGATCCTATTTTGTAAGAAAAATAGAGAATAGTTATATTCTTAAGATCCTATTTTGTAGGAAAATTAGAGAATAAAGTGATTTGTTGTGATTAGATGAGAATGACAATTCCGGAATATGGCATTGCAAAAAGTCTGAGGATGCGCCACGTGTCGCTCCCCCACGAATTCACAAGTATGAGGATGCGCCACGTGTCGCTCTCCGGAAAGACCCGCGCCCAACGCGGGTCATGAAAAATAATAATTATAAATATTAAAATGAATTTTAAATGGATTATAATTTATATTTTTGCACAGTATTGTTTTAAGTGTCTGTTATTATCACTTACCTATACTGTAAGGACCCTACTCTGGACTACCAGTTTTGTTAATATTTTCTTGTATAACAATTAGCCTAAAACTATCAAAATTATCGGAGAAAGGATAATTAGCCGCACACAACGTGATAATGAATAAAATATTAAAGTAAATATTTAAAAATGATGTAAATAGACAAATAACATCTTTGGGTAAAAAAACATAGTATATGCTTACATATAAATAGGTCCATGCAAACTTTGAATAATAAAATAATTGATTTTTTAGGATAAATAATAAAGAGAATGCAATTAATATACACCACACATATGGCTTAGAGTAATTAATCAAAGAGGGTTGTTAGCATAATTACACAGGGGGCGATTAAGGTTAAATAAGTCTATAACAATCAAAATAAATTGCGAGACCCATGGGACCCAAAACATTAAATTAAATATTTAAAAACATGTAGATAGACAAATAACAATTTTGGGCAAAAAACATAGTATATACTTACATATAAATGGGTCCATGCAAACTTTGAATAATTAAATAATTGATTTTTTAGTATAATTAATCAAAGAGAAGTCATAAAGGGTGAAATGATGTACTTGGCATATTATATTTCTACAAACAATATAAAAAGAATGACGCTGCTTCCACTAAAAATTTGAAAATGAATAGTTCAAAACATTCATAGAAATACTTGTATGCAAAAGAACTCCATTACTCTGCATATGAGTGGATGCATTAGTGTAGAGAATGTGCCTCAATCACAAAGCATTATCATTGTGATCGATCACAAATAAATAGGGATTTAAATGCTAAATAAAACCTCAAAATAATGTAATCGATTCTTATAAATTTTAGAGAACACCAACCCGGGCTTAAATGAAAATATGCTAAATTTTAAGAATTCTTTTGAAATATTGTTAAGATAAAATAAAAAATAAGGTTTTTTTTATTATCTTTGAATATTAAAAAATTTTCTATGTATGAAAATAAATATAAAATAAAGTAAATTTACATAACACGATAACCCCTTGAATTTAAAGGTAGTGGGAAAGAGGGTTACATGAGCCGATGTGATCAATTTGGGCCGTTGATGTTGTGAGCCAACCAAAATTGTTTATCATGAAAGGAGATGTGCTAAATTTACACCACATTGGTTCGATGACGCTGCTTCCACTAAAAATTTGAAAATGAATAGTTCAAAACATTCATAGAAATACATGTATGCAAAAGAACTCCATTACTCTGCATATGAGTGGATGCATTAGTGTAGAGAATGTGCCTCAATCACAAAGCATTATCTTTGTGATCGATCAAAAATAAATAGGGATTTAAATGCTAGATAAAACCACAAAATAATGTAATCAATTCTTATAAATTTTAGAGAAAACCATCCCATGCTTAAATGAAAATATGCTAAATTTTAAGAATTCTTTTGAAATATTGTTAAGATAAAATAAAAAATAAGTTTTTTTATTATCTTTGAATATTATAAAAAATTATGTATGAAAATAAAGTAAATTTATATAACACGATAAGTCGATAACCCCTTAAATTTAAAGGTAGTGGGAAAGAGGGTTACATGAGCCGATGTGATCAATTTGGGCCGTTGATGTTGTGAGCCAACCAAAATTATTTATCATGAAAGGAGATGTGCTAAATTTACACCACATTGGTTCCCACAACTTGTACAGACATATGCATTGAACAATATTAATACAATAGCGCCCACTAAATAAATTGATAAAAACGCAATTTACAAGTAGTATGGCAAGAACTTGTAAATTATCATTTGCATCCAACACATGGTTATAGCGGGGTTATAATTTAGTAAAACCATAGCTAACCATGCAGTGGGGCATGCGAATTGAAAACGGTATATAATTATATGTAGGAACATATGTGCACAATTCATTGATTAGGTGAGCCCACTATAAGGTAGTATTCTAATGTGGATTGATTTTAATTCAAATAGATGTGGAGTTTAATTATGTAATATGTAGAAACGTATGCAAATAATTGGTTGATGATTAGGTGGGCCCACAATAAAATGTGGATGAAAGGAAATTTCAATTCGATGTGGCAATTTAATTTTCCATATGGGATTCATTGGTTGATGATCAATAAGATATGCGTCTTAATGGCTATGGAAGAAGAGAGATTTTTGGCTAAAGATTAGATGAAATAGTGTAGCTGTGGTTTAATTTGAAACATATTAGATTACGGAATTGAATTTTTTTCCTATATTGTAGGAGTCTGGATCTCCTATATCTAAGAAACAAAAATACATGTCATCCAATTTGCATTGGCCAACTCTGTAAAATCTCTTCTAAGTGTAATCCAATTTGAATTGGCCAACTCTATAAGATCTCTTCTGAGGAGATACAGATTCTGAGGATCCTATTTTGTAGGAAAATTAGAGAATAGTGATTTGTTGAGATTAGATGAGAATGGCAATTTCGGAATGTGGCATCGCAAAAAGTCTGAGGACGCGCCACGTGTCGCTCTCCCGCGAATTCACCTGCTGCCTTTTATTATACTAGTGCTTCGGGGCCCACGCCCAACGCGGGCCTTTAATTCATAATGGGAAAATCCAATTTAAGTTAAAAGTAAACATCAAACTACATTTAATGCAATTATATAATAAATTGAAGATCGTTCAACATCTTTTGTAGAACCTCATATACATTTTGCTTTCCCATTTGTGGGGCGTGGAAATTTGCAATGGAATAACTAAAATTTCTATTTTCATAAACCATGTATGAATGTTATATGAATCTTATAAGAATAAAAAATAGAAAGCAAAATGATGAGCAAAAATAAGAAATAAAATTATTTAAAATGAAATATCTCATAGATTTATTAAATAGAGTTAGTATATTAAAAGGCATATAAATGAACTATGATATGAGGGCCAATGTATTAAAATAAAATATCAATAATGTTTATAAGTCTTCATCAATCAAATCATGATATTTGTTTTGTCCATCAACTCCTTTGATTTGTGCAGTTGTTTCACCCTATCCAGTTGCTTCATTTATTTCACTTGTCTCATCTCTTGAACTTGTTTCAGCACATTGACTTAGCATTCGCGCTTGTCTCAGCACATTGACTTGTCCCAGCATCTAGTATTTTGTTAGCAACTGCACTTGTCTGAGCACCTGCGCTTGTCCCAGCATCTAATTTTTTGTCAGCAAATGCACTTGTCCCAGCACCTGCGCTTGTCTCAGCAATATTATTTCTATTTTTTATTGCTTCCAAATTATTTGCTCCAACATCTTCACTTGTCCTAATTTCTTGCTTGTTTGATACTGCATGTTCAATTTTCACATGAATTAGAAATTTTTAATGGTATTTCATCGAAGAGTGTTGAAGATGTTTTAATAAGACTTACATTTTTCAATTTCTGCCAACAAAAATTCAGATTCTTTTTTGTAATGTATTTCTTCTATTTTCTTGACCGTGATTCCACTTTCAAATGTCAGTCTGTTCATACTTGAGTCTATTTTTATATGAAATAAATATTGTTTCCATAATGCCTTTTTTATTTCAGTTGCCAATAGATCATACCAATTAACCTGCAAAATAGTTTAAAAGTTAATGTATACATATACATACATAATGTTTATATATAGAATCATTTAAAGTAAAGAACATAATTTATTTATATGCAGATAAATTTAAAAATACCTTATCCGCATAGTCTTTATATGCTTCTTCAGTTGCATTTATGAAATCCTTTAGTATTTCATCATGCATGAATAATGTTGCTTGCTTGGTGTGATCCTCAACTGTTATAGTTGCAATGTATCTAAGAATATAAAAAGCAAGATTAAGAATAATTGTGCTATAATATTTGCAGGATGTAGATATGTTACTACTTTAATTTATTATCTATGTACCTCAGTTTTGTTGGTATCGTTGAATCATTACAACGAACACATTTACCATTGTTGACACCTTCATAAATTTTCTTATCACATTTACTGCACGAAAGTTGTGCCAAAGGGGTTTCCATATGTAACATTACAACTGTGGCCTTTATCGCAACATATTTTACCTGTATTTTTTTATAAAGATAATTAAAAGTTACTATGCACTTCATACTATTAAAAATTATTTTTATCAATTAAGTGAAGATCTAGTTTAGTTTAAATTTACCTCATTGACACCATTTTTCAATAATAAAAATAACTCCTGTAATGACAATCTGATCGAGGTTGAGTCATTTAACAATGAAAGCTCATTACTGTAATTCAACGTTTGACAATGATGTTAGCATTAACAAATAGAGATTAAAATTTAGTAATGAAAAAGTTAATCGCTCACCATAAAAGCAAACGTCTTGCCAATGGAATATTAGGGTTGATTTGTAACTTTGTTGCAGTTGATGGACTGAGATAAATGTTTCCTGCACATAACTCATGAAGTTTGTATTAGTTGCATATAAAATTAAAAAAAATCATTAGTTATAAAAAAAACTATTTTTACCATTGTATTGCTTAACCATTATAGACGTTGCTATAATAACTCGGCCTATACTTGAATTTAAGGAGTAAAAATTATCTAAAGCAAAGTTTCCCCATAGAGTAAGATTCATCCTCTTGCGACTATAAAAGCAAAATATGTGAGATTAATAATGAATATATTCGATGTTAAAAATATAAATAATTTAGTACAATTGAGTTTAAAATACCTTTCATCACATAGTGTGATATCTAACTTCGCAAGCTCCGTTTGATCTTGTTTTCTAATGTATGATATGCCACTAATATCTTCAATAACTCCAATGACGTCTGTATCATATTAATGCAGGTGAATACAGTTTTGAAGACATTTGTAACTTTAAGAATAGAAATGGTTATGAGAGTTGTAATACCTTGCAGATACTTAAATCTGTTGAGAAATAAATGCATTTTATCTAGTGAAGTGAAGCAATACACGTAGTGAGGAATATCACATGTCTCTGTTATTTGTGAAATAACTGCATCTCTTGCTAATGATAGCTGATATTGATGAGGGGCAACATTATATGTATCTGGTGCTTCTTTGACTCTCACATCTCTCGAGGGCCCGCGTCCAACGCGGGCCTTGTTTAAAGAGTTATTTAAATTATAAATAGTAGCTTTCATTTCATTTAAATGAAATGTAAATGACTATTAACATATGATTCGTTACACAATCATAGTTAAAATAAATAATTTAAAAGCAATTATTTTAATGGTTAAATAACGAAAATGAACATTGTTTTGTAGTTGGATAATGGAAAAGGTGTAGGATATTTATGAAAAAGGAAACATATAAAAGTATTATGGTATTAAAATACAAATTCACTTGCTGCTTTAATATATATAATTGATGCCTGATTGTGGACGTTCTACCATAGGGCCTACAATCCAAATCATCTTTATTATTATTTTGCCATTAATTAGCACATCTCTACATATAATGCTGTTATTTGTGGACCTGGGCTAAGCACCGGCTTGTGATGCTAAGAGGACTACAATTTTTGCAGAACGTAACTTATTCATAAATTAAATTGCAAAAAGAAAGACAATTAGCAAAAGAATCCTAACTATCATGGTCAAGTAGGATCCTTTTGTCTTCATGATTGCCACTTCTTTAAAACATGCGCTTCACGAAGGGGGTCAGCTCGCGGGGGCCCAGGGGGCAGCTCCCCCAGACCAAATTTTTTTTATGAAGTTCTTCATTTGAAAACAAATGTCCCTTCTTAAGAACATGTGTCCCTTTTTATATAGTCCTGTAACTCCTGTTACTTATATGGTGGCTGCTGGTCTAAGGAGTATGGAGATAAGAGGAGAGGGGAAGAAGATAAAGATGGGGAAAAAGTTAAAAATATATGATTTTGGGGGTATTTTATATAATATGAGCCGATATATTGAAAATATCAGCCGATATATCGTTACGGCCGAGATGAACTTCATCTCAGCCGAAATATCGCGATATTTTGGCGATATGGAGGCCGATATAACCGAGACCGATATCTCAGTGAGATATCGGCTCGGTACCGGCCGATACCGGTTCATATCGACCGATATGAACCGGTATTGGCCGATTTTTAAAACCATGTAAAGAACACTTAACGCACCACAGCCAAGTTAGACAAAATAACAGGGATACACATCAGGATCAACGAATGTATGGCGATTTATTTTAAGAGAGAGGAAAAGTCACTTTCGTATTTGAAACTTTTCGAAAAGGAGAACATTGATATGCATCTTTCCATCACCACACAGTGAGGGATACTTTCCTTTTTTTTGAAAGTTTCAAATACATATGGTTTTTTTGAAAGTTTCAAGTACATATGGAGTATTCCTATGTACTTGAAAAGTCACTTTTGTATTTGAAACTTCCTAAAAAGGAGAGTGTCCCTCATTCTATGGTGAGGGATAGATGCACTTGAATATTTCTCATATATATATAATATATACGGGGGATATTCCTGTGCATCATTCCCTCATCATATTGTGAGGAACAAACTTAATGGGTCCCACCTAAGGACCCACTAATCATGAGACTTGAGGGGGATGGGAAGAGACACCTTGGATGAGACCATATATTAAATTTGGGGTCAATCACATGCCTCTAACCCCCTTCATCCGTGGCACACAAATTTAATGACTTTATATTAAAGGAAAAAATTTGACCCTCGATCCAACGATTCAATCCATTTGGATATGTGAAAATTCAATGGGTCTAGTGTACTTAAGGGGGTTCCATGTGTGTGGATGGTTCAAATGTATTATAAAGTCAACCCTATTATGTTGTCCCTCACCATGGTGGGGGATGGATGCAGATGAATATTTCCTTATATATAGGGTCAGCTCTCCTAAACTCAAGCTTAGAATAAGGTAAGCTTAAGTGTGTGGTGGGACCCACCTGGGGATCCACATCGGGATGGGGGTGTGGGGATTTCAAGGACTCCCTGGGATCTTCCTCTTTGTAAAAAATCATCCCCAGCCGTGATTTCTATTATCTCCATATGGGCTCAAAAGTTTAATGGTCAACAGTTCATTCGGATCGATACATAGTCGATCCAACGGTTCAGTAGATTTGGATCTGACCAAAAGTTGGTTGACATGTGCAATTTAGGGGGGTTATGTGTTTGGTCCATTTGGATGGACCAAAGGTGGGCCTCACAAGCATGAGCTTACGAAATTTTATCTTAAGCTTGAACTTAGGAGAGCCTTACTCTATATATATATATATATGCTCCTATGAGAGCATTTCTTACCTTATTATAAGAGCTAGAGTGGAAGCCCTCACATCCATATCCAATGCCAATAACTTAAATGTGAGGGTCCTCACCCTCACCCTATCTCTCATATTAAGGTAATAGATACTCTCATAGGAGCATGTCCCTATATATATATATATATATATTTGGACCAATCAGGGGGTGCCACATGTGGAGAAAAAAAAATTTATTCATTGGAGGAGATGGGATGTCAGCTGATTTGACATCATCCTCCCATGTGTCACCCCCTGATTGGTCCAAACAGGGGATCTAGATCCTATATACACACACACAGAAATACAAGGAATTGAGAAATTTTATTTTGAGCCATTCAAGTTTATATTAGTTGGACTCTGCTGTTTGGACTCTGCCGTGAAGTTACATTCCACTGACCCCTTTCAAGTCAATGAGCTCTACTTTAAAAAAGAAATGCCAAGAGCTCTCGAATCTCGAGTGAAAGAAGAGAGAGAAAAAAATGGGGTTTTACCGAAAAATACACTTTAGGTGGGCACTATACCAAACAGGGAAGATTAGGCAAACATGCACTTAACAATGAATCCGTACAGAAAAATAATTTTTTTTAAACAAAAAATCTAAATGGCCTGATGTCAGGCTTGAAAAGTGGCCTGAACATCACCCTGGACCCTAGGATCTCATTTTCAAATGAGATCCTAGGGTCCAGGGTGATGTTCATGCCACTTTTCAGGCTTGAACATCAGGCCATGTAGCAGGACTGTTTTTTAAAACCATTTTTTCGGTAGTCGCTATCGACCTTCATTTCCTGTGTCGAGGGTCGAGGACGACCCTCGCTATAGCAAGTGAGGGTCGCCGTCGACACTGAGCAGGCATAAACTCCTCACATTCTTTCTTCTTCCTCTCTTCCCCAAACTCAATCCAATGATGAAGAAGTCCATGCCTACAATACTTGTGTATCAATGTCTCTTATTTTTCTTACAAATTATATGCTAGGCATGATACAATATCGGTAGGATCCAAGATATGTGGTACTTGTAATTTACACTAATTGAGAATCAGTAGTCATAGAGGTGGCTGGCGTGCCCAAAAACTTCCCTGCAAGGGCATAAATACGATCTAGTTCATCTTTCAACAGTTCATTCTCTATCCTAAGATGTTGTTCTTCTAAAGACACTCCGTCAAGCATCGCTAAGCCTCCACAGTTGCTGCAATTGAGTTCCTCATCACATCCCGACTGGTTAGGTTTTCGGCTCGGAGCTTGTCATTCTCTGATATAAGGAGTGAATACTCATGGCGTTCGAGTTGGGTCTGTGAAAATCGGGTTCTACAGTCTTAATTACAATTTGTCCAAAGATAATAATGAATATAAATCCCACATAGTAGATCTGGGGCTGTGAAATTACCTTCATTTGGGTCCGCCGATTCTTAAACTAGAACTTTACTTGCCTACTCTCCAAGGAAAGCCTTCTACTCAGTTCCATACGTTGTTTTTCACCAGGATGAGGGCATTCTTTGAAGAGACTGAATTACAAGTTCTTGGATCCTACCCATATTGTATCATGCCTAACATACAATTTGTAAAAATGAGAGACACTGATACACAAGTAGTGCAGGCATGGACTTCTCTATCATTGGATTGAGTTTGGAAAAGAGAGGAAGAAAGAAGAAGGTGAGGAGTTTATGCCTACTCAGGGTCGACGGCGACCCTCACTTGTTATAGTGAGGGCCACCTTCGATCCTCAACACAGGAAATGAAGGTCGATAGCGACCACTGAAAAAAAGGTAAAAAAAGAAATATATTTTTCTGTACGGACTCCATGTTAGGTGTATATTTGCATAATGTTTCTTGTTCGGTATAATGCCCACCTAAATTATTTTTTTCGTTAAAAATTAAAAAAAGAAAAGAAAAGAATTCTTTACCCATAGGAAGCCGAATAACACTTTTTCGAAACTCCATTATGAAGCCCACGCCGCGATAATTGCGACCACTCAAGATGGATCCCATCTATTTTACTAATAGGTCATCAAGTTTCAGATAAAAAAGAATGGGTCCCGCAATGTGATGGAGCATAGAGATCCCATGTCGGTATCTTGCCGCATTATACTTAGTTAAATGGTAGGATCCCCTCCTTTTGAGCATGAATTGAAGGATCTAATCAATGGAGATGATGAGATTCATCTTGATCGGTCTCGGGATTGTTCATATGTAGGCCCAAAATAGAATTTAAAGAAGGGACAATTACCGTACAGACGGCCCAAGACTCGAGAATTACCCAATAAAAGATGAAAGAATGTAATTTACCGGATGAAAGATCGTACACAAAAAATGCCAAAAATGGGACTGTTTTACCCTTTTTCCAGCAATATCCTAGGGCTGTGGATATCGAAGGATTCGATATCCTAGGCACTTAGGATATCGCACAGTTACCTACTCCCATACTCCCGCCCAAAGCTTTCATCTTCTCGCTCGACTTTTCCAGCAATGAAAAAACTTTGCTCCTCCCTGTCTCTTCCGGTCTTTCTTCCCCGTAACTTTCATTAAGTCTCATCTCTCTCAAACTCTCTTGTCCCCCCAACCCTCTTTTTCTCTTGGTTTTATCTTGTGCTAAACCTCACAAACCCCATGGATTCAAAAGAGCCATGGTTTCAACTTCAACTCCAGCTCCAGCCCCATCGCAGCTTCTGATTCCATCACAGCACGACCCATCTCAGCTCCACGCCACATCGCAGCCGACGGCGTCCAACCCTCTTTCTTTTCCATCATGGAAATGAAAAGGGAGACAATGACTCATTAACAGGCTAGAGTTCTAAAATTATGTTAATTAAGATTATTTTAAAGTTTTTTATTGTATTTTTTAAAGGATTTCTATTGTGTTTGTTTAAGGGTTTCTGAAATCCCAATAGGATTCTTGGCAACCAATGCATATATATATATATGTTTATTATATTTTTATTCAACAAATTTTTTTTTAAATTTCAGATCGTTAATAAAGCATAAATAGTGCAACCATCGAAAGAATACTATCCATTAAGGAAATGGGATAGTGAGCACAAAGATGATCAAATCACTGCAATCCAAAGATGAGGAAGGACCCACACTGAAAAAGAGAAGGGGTGCTTTCAAGATGTGAAAATTTATTCTAGCTATAGCGAGATTAGGTCTCGCTACAGCGAGACTGTATTCTCTTTATAGCGAGACCTATTCTCGCTATAGCGAGAATCATCCCTGCCTCCCTCTGATTATCCCTCGGACACATTGTTGCTAGGTATGAAGCTCGGGTGGAGTTCGAAGGCAGGTGTAAACCGGTTTCTAATGTCATGGAAGAATGATGACGACCCTTCTTCAGGGGACTATAGTTACAAGATGGATCCAAATGGATTGGCACAATTGCTCTTACGGTTCCAATCTCACCTCAAGTATCGATCTGGACCATGGAATGGTGTTCGATTCAGTGGAATACCTGAAATGAAGCCCAATTTCGTCTACGGTTTTTATTACACATATGAATTGCTCAACAGCTCTTTGATTTCAAGGTCCATGGTAAATCGAACAGGCCATATCGAGCGCTATACATAGGATCTAGAGTCCAGTGATAGCATTTGGAAACTCTACTGGTGGGCGACGAAAGACCAATGTGATGAAACTTCAAAATTAAGGAAGTTTAGACTCAATTTACACACCGAAGAAAGGCACAAAAAATGGATAGATCTGAGCAGCCATGTGATTCCTTTGTGGGTGTTATATATTCATTAACGCTTGATTTCTTTGGTTCTATGGTTTGTGACAAAGTGATTTCTGATTTCATCCTCTGGGATCATTGGAATCCATTAATATATCATGAAATTTTCTTAATGATTTTTCTGCACACTAAGTGTTTGTTGGATTGCCTAAATCAGCTGATTGCACCTTATATGTTTGTTTATTTGTGTCTGTGACTTTCCATGCCTCCATGGTACAGCATGGCTCCTAAAAAGGGAGTGTCCATAAATCTGGTATAAGGCTCAACTTGGGTGGCCACCATGAACTGGCACTAATACAGAATTTACTCCAATTGAAGTGCACCTTGCTGTTGGGTATTCAGAAGTAGGACTACGCTCACTATGATTGAAGTGAAAATTTATGGTCTCCATATATTCACAAGCTGTAAGATATGGGGTGCTAAGATTCTTGAGTAACAGATTCAAAATGCAGGTTTGAAAAAGCATGATCAATTCAAATGCAGCTTTGGATGCTGCAGAAGATACGTAGTTTTGAGTCTCTGGGTAGTACAATGTGCAATCGAGAACAATAAATGTGACTCTGTTGTATTAAGAATTTTGTATAGTCTGAAATAATAAATGTTTGTTCTATACGCTTAAAAAAAAGGATTTCATGGAATGCCCTTTTTTTTCCAAAGAATTCCCCTGTATGGATACCAGATTGCCATGCTGCCAAATGAGACATAAAACTCTACTTAAGAACAAAAGACTCCAAATCCATATATAACTGTTGTAATTCCCCACACCAATGCATACACCAAGTTCCCATATACAACCTACAATACAAATTACAAACATGCAATGTAAAATTACAACCTACTTACAGAAAGGCTCTGATCACATTGACAAGGCCAATTACAAGTAAACCCAAATATAATAACTGAGATTTGCTAGGAAAAATAATCAAAATTCAAATTCAAAAATACATTTTAACAAAAAAAAAAAACAGAGGAAGATCGCCTTATAGAATCAATGCTCTAAGCTCAGCTTGCAAATTAGAGGGCTTCGTGTGTGTGACCCTAGATATCATCATGACTGGTCCTTGCTGCTCAAAGGCACAACTGAAGTCTGGGATTTACCAGCAAATCCAACGATGTCAGCTCCAATAGCATCTTCAATGGATTTCTTGGGGTAAAGAGCAGCATTTGTTACCCTAAAAGAGAAATTTGACATCAATACCACATTTCTAGGCTATCTTTTTAATGCATTCAGAAATTTTATGGTCTCACATACCTGCTATGATGAATAAGATGTATAAATGTGGATGAAAAAAGATGGAATGGTAATAACCAATCGGAACGGAGATGGAAATAGAGGTCTTCAACGAAAACGGAGATGAAAACGGACCTCCTCAGTGAAAATAGAGAAGATGAAAACGGACATTTTGTGGTGAAAACTGTGGTACGTGATGGAATGGAAGTCGGTGACTGTGCGATAAACTCCTAGGATATCGAATCCTGCGATATCCTACCTCCATAGGATATCGCAGGAAAAGGGTATTTCGGTTCCATTTTAGGCGGTTTTTTTGTACGATCTTCCATCCGGTAAATTATAATGTTTCATCTGGTATGGGGTAATTCTCGGATCTTGGGCCGTTCTTACGGTAATTTTTCCTTTAAAGAAAATATTATGCGATTCCAAAGTTATGGGGTCCAAATCTAGCGTCATGAAAAAGGCTTACTCGGGGACTGGAAGAGCAAGTGGAGACTAGAAAAACTGAACGCTCCAACTGTAAATGGGAATAAGAGGTGCTCTACATTGGGCGGGCCCCATCTCGCTACTCTTTTTTTGTTTGTCAATATGAGCAGCAGATTACTCAGTGGTCCCGGTGACTACCAAGCAAACGTCTCTACCAAGTCTAATTAGAAGCTGCACATCCACATGGTGGGGACGCATGGGCTGACGACCAACGCCTGGTCCAGGACACTACAGACAAGTTAAGTGTACTAGAATCCAATTCCAGAAGCCACAATTATATATATATATATATATTAATATAATAATTAAAAAACTGATGATGTTGAATTTTCCAAAACACATATAGATATAGCACCAACACATTGATCCGCTTATCACTCGGGTGGAAAATTGAAAGATATATGAACGCAGAGGCAGGCCGCAGGCACCAGCAGCACAAGTCCTCTTCTTCCTCCTTGCTGCTCCACCCGTGATATGTGCACATGCCTATCTCTGTTCTTTCATTCCTTTCCTCCACTTTCTTGGGTTGGGTTTCTTGACCATTAAAGAGAGAGAGATATATATATTAAGGGTATACCACGTGGTAACCATCTTTAATTTCGTGCTAGATAATAAAGTAAATCGCATTAAAATAATCTCAGCATTTGTTACGGCTACTATAATTATAGAAAATTGACGTTGGCACTTCCTTTTTTTTTTTTATGAAAACACAATTTTTTCCAAGCCAATTTCTTTCTCATCAATTCAAAGAGTGCCTCCATAAAAAAAAAAAGGAGTGCCAATATCAATTTCCTAATTATAAATATAGGTAAAACTCATTAAAATAATAATCTTAGCATTTGTACGACTATAAACGAGACGCTCAAAATTACCACCACCAGATGGTGCTAGGCCTAATTTTCCTCCACTGGCTCATCAATCACATTTAGCAAAAATAAATCACTCGTTGTGGCAACATTCAAAAAATTAATTGATCAAAATTGTGGTCCCTTACCCATTTTATTATAATAATATAAAAAAAAGATTAGGAGTACTTCTATGTGATGGAGTAAGCCAAAATCTCACCTCATCAGGCCCACCATCAGATTTTATTGAAGTTGGGCCCACTATACATTTTGCTCTCTTTATTTTTTTTCCCCATTTTAACTTTAGTCCCATTCTTTTTTACACATGATCAATCTAAGAATAAACTTTAGGGGTCATTTGTCTACACCCATTTACGTATGTAAATGGTAAATATACGTAATATTTACCCATCGGTCATGTCTGTCTACAAGTATTTACGCAGCTTGTGTGTAAATCAGATATGTAAATGGTGTGAAAATGAACTCATTTTCACACCAAAATTTGAAAACCTGTTCAGGTGGGAAAAAAGAATACCAAGCCACATGTGATTTCAGATAATACCCGTTGGAGGCAGACGGTTTGGTTTTGGGACAATTTCCTTCCTCTCTCGGTTTTCGGTTCGGTTTCGGTTTTGAGTTTTTGGCAAGTTCGGTTTTCGGTTCGATTTCGGTTTTTAGAAAATAATTTCGGTTTAAACCGAAAAATCGAACTATATTTCATGTTTTAAATTAAATATATATATGTCAGTATTAGACAGACTATTACTGTAATTTACACATACTAATAGACTATAATCTAAAGACTAAAAGAGTAAAAGACCAAATGGAAAAGGAAAAACCAAAAAACCAAACGTTTAATTAAAAAATTCGGTTTAAACCGAAAAACCGAAAACCAAACCGTTTAATTATTTTCGGTTCGGTTCGGTTTTACATCTTATTCGGTCCGGTTCGGTTTGTAATATTTTGACATTTCGGTTTTCGGTTTTTTTCGGTTTCGGTTTAAAACCGAACCGAAAACCGTACTTCCACCCCTACCCCCATCTAATACATTCACAAAATAATAATAAAAGGGGTAAATTAGCCAAAAGTCCCTGCGCACGGTCTTCTAAGGCATCAAGGACAACAACTTTTTTCTCTAATGTCTCTAGTCCAGACAGCTGGAAATACTTTGGTGAAAGGTCCCTAATATGCCACGTCATATATTTTCATGACTAATTTGCACCTTTCAACCCTCATTCGAACTCATGCCTTCTTCTTCTCTCTCATTTTCCATTTTCCATTCATTTCCATGGTTTGGAGTATCGTTGCAGAGCACTTTTCGTCGCCACCATGCCATGACTTCTGATTCTCTCTATTTCATTTCTTCAAAGATGGAATCGGTTTTGAAATCTCTCTCTATCCAAATCTCTCTCTCTGTACTCAGACAAATTTATCTGAATTTCTGATAAAACTCAGACAAATTTATCTGAGTTTGTGTCCAACTTGTGAGGTATTTTTCTATGATATAACGGTGGAATCTTGACTTGGTCTCTTCATGAAAGTTGTAGCCCTAGATGTGTAGATGATTCTAGGGTTTTGAATTGTCCGATTTGGACTTCGGAAGCTCAAGTTATGGCTCATTGAATTTTACTGGTAAAAATAGGAATTTTGGATCGGTTTTTTCCGGCCTTATTTTGAAGCAACGCTTGGAGGCCCAAATGAACTTGAATTTTTGCAAACCAGACCTTTCTGAAAAGCTTAAGACGTCCTCTAAAAACTTCATGAAGACCACTTTGTCGTTCTGAAACTCTAACGCCATCCAAACCTCAATGGAATGAGAGAAGTTCATTTGACAAATTTATCTGAGTTTCTGGCAAAACTCAGACAAATTTATCTGAGTTTGTGTCCAATTTCTGAGGTATTTTTCTATGATATAACGGTGGAATCTTGACTTAGTCTCTTCATGAAAGTTGTAGCCCTAGATGTGTAGATGATTCTAGGGTTTTGAATCACCCGATTTGGACTTCGGAAACTCAAGTTATGGCTCATTGAAATTTACTGATAAAAACAGGAATTTTGGATTGTTTTTTCCGGCCTTATTTTGAAGCAACGCTTGGAGGCCCAAACGAACTTGAATTTTTGCGAACCAGACCTTTCTGAAAAGCTTAAGACGTCCTCTAAAAACTTCATGAAGACCACTTTGTCGTTCTGAAACTCTAACGCCATCCAAACCTCAATGGAATGAGAGAAGTTCATTTGACAAATTTATCTGAGTTTCTGGCAAAACTCAGACAAATTTATCTGAATTTCTGTCCAATTTGTGAGGTATTTTTTTATGATATAACGGTGGAATCTTGACTTGGTCTCTTCATGAAAGTTGTAGCCCTAGATGTGTAGATGATTCTAGGGTTTTGAATCACCCGATTTGGACTTTGGAAACTCAAGTTATGGCTCATTGAAGTTTACTGGTAAAAATAGGAATTTTAGATCGGTTTTTCCGGCCTTATTTTGAAGCAACGCTTGGAGGCCCAAACGAACTTGAATTTTTGCGAACCAGACCTTTCTGAAAAGCTTAAGACGTCCTTTAAAAACTTCATGAAGACCACTTTGTCGTTCAGAAACTCTAATGCCATCCAAACCTCAATGGAATGAGAGAAGTTCATTTGAATTATTGCTGAGCTTTGCCAAAACTCAAATAAATTGTCTGATTCTGCTTTTGCTGACGTGTACAAGGGTGTTTCTGTCTTTTTCAATGAGTTACTTTTACAAAAGGACTGCCGTCAGTACGATAAAATGTTGTGGACCGTTTGCAATAAAAATCACAGTTGAGGGACCTCCGCCCAAATGCCCCTAATAAAAGATGCGTCAAGACCAATGAAACCTATGAATGAAGACCCTCCCTGCATCTCATTCCATTTTATGAAGGTAATATCTTTATTTCTCTCTCTTGCCTTGCTATACAAAAAAAAAAAAAAAAACTTTATAAAATATATTTCTATAATTGATTTAATATTAGCATAAAGCCGGTGAGATGCATGGGTTAAGTTTTATGTAAATTGAATAATGAATTAAGATAATATTGAACTAAATATTAATTAATAAAAATATTAATAGTAATACTATTTTCTTAACCATTAAACTATAAACTTATATTTCCTTAACCAAACATGTTAGAATGCATTTGTTTAAGGCGTTCATTGATTGAAATATATATTTTTGAAAAGTATATTTCATGTTGAAAAACATGTTCTTTTTAAGGATCTAAATGCAAATGAAAACTTTAATATAAATTAAACCTTTTTTGTCTCCTTTTCATATCGTTATTATAGAATATGATTAATTATTAATAAGTATCATTTACAAAATCGTTTAATACATATACACGTATCATTGAAATGAACATAAAAAAATGAATCACATGTGTAAATGATGCAAAAATAGTGTTATTAGACAAACGTTGTAAAAAAAAACGCATGTGTAAACGTCACATACTTAAAACTTGAATATTCATCATTTACATGTATAAATTATATTTACATATCCCACGCGTAAAAGTCAAATGACCCTTAATATGACCACCAATTGTATTTACATATCTCTACCTCGAGACAATACAATTCAGTTCGGAGAGGTTACTAGGCAAAAGTGTTCCCATGCCTTGGTGGAGGGCCTAAAAACCTATTTGGATGATCACAGCCATCCATCAATCAACAAGGATCATCTGCAATTTGATCCTTGTCGTTGCTGCTGCTCCTCATAAATTAATTATCACTCATGAGATTGAAAACACACCTTCATATTCGTATCAATATCGGTTTTTCACAGGTAAGAAGTTGGACACATAGGACGTGGGCCATGAACAATTAAAAGCTAGCTTTTTTTCGGGCTAGTTTGGCACTATACTAACATAGCGAAAGTCAAGTAGAGCCTCCATTTTTCAAATAAAATATCATATCAAAAGTACTTTAATTCAAAAATCCCTCCATCTTAAAAAAAAGTAAAAAAAAAAAATTTTATCTACTAAAATAAAAATAAAAATTCACTTTCCCATACGAAAAGTCAAAAAAATTTTATAACAAATAACTAAAAATAAAATGTCATCATAAACCACTTATATTTTATTCTTTCTTAAAATCGATCCCATTAAAGAGATCGGAACGGATGATATAATTTCTCATATTCCTCAAGTCACTTTCTCAACAACTACTGTAGCAGTTGAGTGAATCACGCCGTGCACATTTGCACATTCCTCCTCCCGAGCGTAGTAACCAAAAAGTAAAGAGAGCATAAACCCGAAGCATATCCGATTCTGCGCCTATATTAAATTCAACTCCTACCACTCTCGAATGTCTCGATCTCAGAAGAAGAAAACACATGTCCCATTCCCACTCTACTCGACTGGAGTGGACCGGACCCGCAGCGTAACTACTGAGATTCCGGACAGAAATTCCATCTCAATCGGACAGGGTCATCATTCAGTTCCAATTCCAATTCCAATTCCAAACAGAATAACATCATTGCCCCACACACCCACCCTGCTTTTACCGTGGCGCGAGATTAAATTTCACTCCAAATACACATACCTGATTTAAACAAACGAGGCATCCTATCCTTAAAATCATATGAACAACTTGATGGTGGCTTTGGAGAACAGATTTTAATAGATTGCAGGAGATGCTAAAATAGATGGGTGTGAATGTTTTGAATTCACATTTCAGGGACAGGCGGATTTATATAACAAGTAAGAATCTCTTAAAAGTGATTTGTTTGTTTTCTTCTCTAAACTTTTTTTTTTTTTCATCCTATCCTAATAATTCTTGCTTTCGGAGAAGAATTTTCTCGCTATCTTTCCTCTGCTTCAGTTCGAGTTCAAACCAAACGCAATTACACAGACACAAAAAAAAAAAAGTTATCTGCTGGACACAGTGGAATGCACTCTCTGTATATATCATCTACTACTCACTATATACACAACAGCTGGTAAGACTCTGATCAAAGCCGAACAAGGGGGAGAGAAAATAAAGACCACGGAAAAAAAAAAAAAAAAGAGATAGAGCATATTTTTCATCACATTCTCTCATCTCCTGCAACAGTGGAAGCTGTGATTCTTGCGTCCTCTTGGGCACTCCCTTCTATACAAAACAAAACAGATGTCTCTGCAATTAACATTTTACAACCTCTTCTCTCCTCACCTCTAACAGGGACAAGAACGAGAGTACACGATGTACAGATAAGACCCCCGTCCGTGTCTTTTACACTCCGCCGTAAGTAGTAATCGTAACTATTCTCTCAGGTGAGGTCAGATCAGATCGGTCACTGATCTTGCTTCTCCGCCGCTTGTTATCCACGGATGCCCTGCAATTACAGTTACAGCATATAAGAAAAAGAAGGAAAGAAGTTAGAGTCTCAGGGGTAAAACAATATAACAACTCGAGTTCTTGCAAAGAATCAGATGAAAAACTAGGGGGAAAAAGGAACAGAGTCAGTCCAAGAAACTATTGCCCCCCACCAACAACAACATGCAGAATCCCTCCCCAACACAAACGCAAAGCAAGCATGCATGCATCAAAGGATCCGAAGAGAGAGAAACTCCGGTCAAAAAGACGAAAGGGAAATCAGTAACCAAAACCGTAAACCGTCTCGGGGGAAAGAAAATAATAAACCAGATTTTATTAGATTTTCTAAATGCAAAGAATCTCACAACCCGTAATAACCTCTCCCCAACAAAAAGAGAAAACAAAACAAAACAAAACAAAACGACGGGAATCGATCAAAACTTAAAAAGACCTCGATTTGCAAAAGGCAATAACAAAGACAGAGGAGGAGGAGGAGGAGGAGGAGGAGGGGGAGAATTGAAAATAAAAGGGGATCTATCTATCTATCTATCTTCTTACTTAGAACTTGCTCGGCCGAGAATCTCCTCGAGACGTCCTTGCAGAGCATCTTCCGCATCAGATCCTTGGCTGCCGGAGACACGCCATGGAAGATCCTCGTCGGAAACCGGAGATTCGAGCGGAGCACCGCCTCAAAGATCTCCGCCGCGGACTCGCCGTAGAAGGGAGGCATTCCTGCCAGCATTACATAGAGGACGACCCCTGCGCTCCAGACGTCGACCTTCTCGGTGTAGTCCCTCCCCGAGACCACCTCCGGCGCGACGTAGTACGGCGTCCCTACGATTCCCCTCATCGTCGACCTGGGGCCCTCGGCGAAGCACTCGGCCGATCCGAAGTCGGCGAGCTTGAGGCGGTTCCACTCGTCGAAGAGCACATTATCCGGCTTAATGTCTCGATGCGCGACGCCGCAGCGATGGCAGTGGGCGATCGCCTCCATGAGCGACGACATGACGGCGGCGGCCTCCGGCTCGGAGAAGGTGCGCTGGGAGACCCGGTCGTAGAGATCGGAGCCGGAGCAGAGCTCCAGGACCATGTGGAGGGCGGACTCGTCCTCGTAAACGCCATAGATCTGGGCGATGTTGGGGTTTCCGGCCACCAGTTGCATGAGCTTGGCCTCCTTCTCCAGGCACTCCCGGTCCAGGGGATCGGAGAGGAGCCGCTGCTGCTTCTCGATGGTCTTGCAGGCGAAGGACTCGCCGGATTCCGAAGATAAGCACCGGAAAACGGTGCCGAATCTTCCCTTGCCGAGCTCTTCGCAAATCTGGTAATCCCTCTTCAGACTCTCGCTCATGTTATCTCTCTCTCTCTTCTAATCTAATCTCTCTCTACAACAAGTATATATATTTCTTCCCTCGTTGGTTGGGGCTTGGGGGTCTTTGGGTCATTATAAACGGCCGGGCCCCAGCAGCAGCAGAAGGACGCAGAGTCCGAAAGGGTTTCGGAATTTCGAAAGTGGAATATTCGATTTGGCAGCGCCTTTCCTATGGGATTCCACCACGAGTCTCGCACGGCAACTCACGCGCAATTCCTTTTTTTCCGTACTTAAGACACTCTCCATTTTATAGTTGACGCTTCTCAAAAAACCTCACTATTTAGGTGAGGAAATCTCTCACTTGAATACCTCCCGAAACAACAAATGCTTATGTTAAGTTCGAGTAAAAGATCAAAATATCTTAAAATTTTAAAATAATTTTAAAATATTATTAAGATAAAATAATTATAAAATAAATTTTTATTATTATCTTTGAATATTAAAAAAATTTCTGTGTATGAAAATAAATATAAAATAAAGTAAATTTACATAACACGATGACCCCTTGAATTTAAAGGCATTGACCATTACTTTATTTTATAATATATTAAATGTGTGGGCCCACTAATTGATTTGCATCCATTAAGAAACCAGACAACGGGGCTTGCCTCCCTCCATCAGTGGGGCCCACTCTTGAAAAAAAGGGGTTAAGAGAAGGCCAATGGGATTTCATCCAATACTGGAGTCCAATCTTGAAATATATTTAATACGAACTTGTGCCCACTCCCAGAACCATCCATTTGGGAAAAAAAAACTAAAAGGAGAGTAAATGAGCTATATTAATCCATGAGTGGGCCCCACTGCAGAAATAAGTTAAATGTGCGGGGCCCACTATTTGATTTGCATCCATTAAGAAACCAGACAACGGCCAACATGCTTGCCTCCCTCCATCAGTGGGGCCCACTCTTAAAAAAAAGGGGGTTAAGAGAAGGCCATTGATATTTCATCCAATACGGGAGTCCAATCTTGAAATATATTTAATACGAACGGGTGCCCACTACTAGAACCATCCATTTGGGGAAAAAACCGAAAGGAAAGTAAAGGAGCAACAACTTGGATTTCATTTATCGGTAGGGCCCACAAAATATATTTAACGTGGGACCCATTGATGATTGAAGATCTAACGAAAAGAAAACAAACCGACTGTAAAGATTTGCTTATAATATGGATAATGGTAAGAAATAGGACCCAATTCAAAAGTTCATAAAAATCTCTAATGAGAGAGGTTTTAGGAGAGAAATAGTAGCCCAAAGTGAGGTGGCACCTTAAAACAATGTGGATTTTTTGTGCATATTTCTCTGAAATGAGAGAACTTTTTAAGGATGATGTGGCACCCCTCACAGCTCACCTCCCCCTTTGTTTTAATATATATAATTATATATTTCAAAAGCTTTCCTTTCTTGTGAGGGTTATTGTTATTTGTGCGAAATTAGACACATTACCGGACTCTCCAGTTTACCATTCCTTTCTTTCCATTGCCTTCCACCCGTCCCTACTTTCTTGAGTTTTTGTAGATGAAACTACATAAGAGGCAAAAACAAAAAAGCCGTTTATCATTTAACTAATTGAATGTTTATTATTTAAGACCGTACATCCACAGCCCAACCAAATACGTTATATATATATGAGGCCAGCTCCCCTAAGCTCCAGCTTAGGATAAGGTAAGCTCAAGTGTGTGGTGTGGCCCACTTGGGGACCCACATAGGGATGGGGGTGGGGGGGAATTCAAAGACTCCCTAGGATCTTCCTCCCTACAAAAAATCAGCCCCAACCGTAATTTATATCATCTCCATATGGGCCCAAGAGTTTAATGGTCAACAATCCATTCAGATTTATATGTAGTCAATCCAACAGTCCAGTAAATTCGGATCTTACCGAAAGTTGGTGGACATGTGCAAGGGGTTCATATGTTTGGTCCATTTGGATGGACCAAAGGTGGGCCCCACAAGCATGAGCTTACGAAATTTTCTCCCTAAACTTGAGCTTAGGGGAGCCTTGCCATATATATATATATTTGTGTCCCTCTCCTGCTCTTTTTTATGTATTGATTTCGTGCTGTCAATACCATCAGTGGATATCAATTCGATCAGTAATATTCACTAAGACTGGATATTTAAATGTTCAGTTAATCATATAACAAGATTGTGCAATTACTCTCTTTTTGGATGATTGTTAGGCCTTCAAGAAGTTTGAACCCAAGGGTCTGGCTGTTTGCGTGAAATTGAATATTAACAATATTTAGGGTGTGTTTGTGCGCATCCGCGGAAGAGGAAAGCATCGTTTCCTCTTCTACGGAAGACAAATTTGAGGTATACAGGTCAGAAACCGCAATCCACTCCTTGCGCAGAAAACCAACACAAAAAGTCGGAAACCACGTTCTTTCTATGGCTGTACCAAACGAGAGAGGCAGGCCGCTGAAACCTGTTCTGCACAAACAAAACCTAGCGTTTGGTTTGCGGGAATGGTTTCACGCATGAATGGAATGGAGAGTACTGGAATGAGTCTGGAATGGAATCAGATAGGAATCGTTATTTCCATTTCAACGTTTGGTACGCTGAGAAATCAACCCAGTAATAGAATTCTGGATTCCTGTTCCTGCATTTGGTACGTTGGAATGATGTCCAGAATGGAATGAAATTTATATAAGAGTGGTCAAAATATCATTTTTCAAATTTTTTATTTTAAGAAATTTTCTTATTTCAAGCTACTCAAAATATAATTATTTACCTATGAAATTCACCTTGTTACAATTGATACAATTGTTTAGACACGTTACTTTGATTGTTCATGCATTGTAGCCTCTTTCTTTAATTATCTTTCTGGGAAGATACATCTTTTGTAAAGATAAACAAAAGCATAATAGTAATATTGGAATTACTCTCCATATCTCATTCAATCTAATCCGCGGCCCACTAGATGAATGACCAAGATAACCAGTAGGAAGGTATACTTAACAATAACATTTGACCAAACCCATCTTCCTCCCAACAGAAATCGCACATTCAACTGATTCAAGAACCCAACATTGTCAAATAAATGGAAAACAAAGAAAACCCATTGTGTGGGGATATTTTCTCAAAACTCTGGGATTGTATTAGTTTCGGTAAAGGTACCATCTAATCAAATCCTCAATCTCGAACAAAACGCACATCGGTAATAGGATCAAAGCACCAGAAGAGACTGAGGTCACTCCGTGACTTCGGTCTCGGTTGTTATTGATTTCGGTCGCTAGGCCTCACACCTCTATCTCGGTCTCGGTCATGCGTCTCGGTAACAGTACCTGACCATTGACCGAGACCGGCGCAGACAGTTGTCTATCCTAACACGCTCGATGACGTGGAGCAGGACAAAAGGCACCTCCTTAAAATCCCTAACATGGCATCATCCACAGCTCTCCAAAGTCTCCAGCACATGTCCCGAATGGACTCCTATTTAATGAAAAGGAGTCATGATGAGACAGAGTGGGCTATGAAGGGACTAACATTGAAGACGGGTGGGCTATGATGCGACTACAATTAAGGAGAAGCCATGATTAGACAGTACTCCTCAAGTACCTATCCAAATCATAGGACATCTTGCCAAAGACATGGGATCCCACACCCATAAACCGACCTATCTCCACTATAAATAGGGGATTCGTCTCCTCTAAAGGTACGCACTTGCAACTTGCATAACGCAGAACCCATTCTTCATCTCCATCCTTTGTCCAGTTATAGAACTAACTTAGGCATCGGAGAGCCTTGCGCTGACTACAGCCAGGGTCTTTGACTGCTTTCCTCTCCTCTCCTTTCAGGTTGTAGGCACCATATCTTCATCAAAGAACAACTAAGCTCATCTTAAACTTCAGATGAAAGTCCGTAATTTTTAGGCACTTACAATTGGCGCCGTTTGTGGGAAAGTATTAAACCTAACCCCTCAAGCATCATGCCTAAAGCCAGGAGAGGCGGAGGAACTTCAAAAGCTGTACTAACTTCACCGGAAACTCCTCTCCAGAAAAGGTACGGGACCAAATCTGGAGCTGTCGCCATCGAATAACGTCCCGACGAACATCTCTTTGTCCAAATCCCCATGGAAGGACTCCAGGCTTCGTCGGTTTCATCCTCAATGGAGGTAACAGCACCCTCTCGGTGAGATGATATCCGACATAAGCATTCTTAGCAGAAGAATCCCCCACAAAAGCGTCCCCAGAAGGACAAAGCCCCGATAGTGCAGGAGCCACACCAATCTAACTATCAAGCCAACGAAGAAGACGATGATGGCCCGATCCTCGTGGATGTTAGGGCCCAAAACCTTGCTCTCCAAGAGAAGGACGAATTGATTCGTCAACTCAGGCAACAACTCCAGAAGAAGACGAAGGCCTCGTCTGCACTCCTAAGAGGCAAACGAGCCCCTTCGGCTCCTCAGGACCTAAGGCAAATATTGAATAGTAAAAGGCATGATCGAGCTTACGATGAAAGCTCGAGCAATGGCTCCTCAAAAAGAAGATCTGAACAATCCCCGGGAAGAACGGAGTGAGCGCCCGAAGATAATACCGACATGCGAAACTGGATTGACCAGAACGTCAAGCAGACGATCCAGCAGAATATGGAGGTCATGGGTCTCCCTAGAAATCAGTTCAGAGCCTACCGCTCTGAAAACCTCGTTGCATCTCCATTCTCTCAAGAGATAAAGGACTCATCTCTCCCCAAGAAACTCAGCGTCCTGAGGTTCATCCTCTACGACGGTACCTCGGACCCAACAGCACATCTTCGGCACTTCATTCAAAGGATGTCAGTGTTGGGGGATGCAGATCACCTGAATTGCAGAGTTTTTTCTTCTAGTTTAGGGGATCTCCCCCTGAAATGGTTCTATGCGCTTCCTGATGGATCTATTTCAAGCTGGCACCAGCTCCGGAATTCCTTCGTGGAGAAGTTTCAAGCGCATCGAATCATTCCCAAAACTAATGGCAATTTAATGGGGCTCAGGATGAGGCGGAATGAGAACATCACTCAGTTCACCCAAAGATTCTGGACCATCTATAGCCAAGTCGAAGGCGCTTCCGAAGAGGTGGCTCTCATATCTTTCCAACAAGCTATGCTCCCTGGCAACGACCTTTGGAGGGAATTGGTCCGATACCAACTAGCCTCGGTGACAGCATTGATGACCAGGGTGTACCAATTCGTAGAGCAAGAGGAAGACGAGTCGCGAGCCAACGAAAACTTCAGCTACACACCTAGAGAGGGAACCTCCACGAGAGACAGAAAGCCTTTTCGGGGGAATGAGCAAGACCGAAACCGGGCACCCGTCAGCCCGGGAGTAGTCTCGTCCCCCGGCTCGAAGCGCGGCCAGAAGTCCAAGCAGTTCACCCCCAGCGGCTCCTACCAAGCCGTTAATACGATCTTCAAGGAGCCTATCTATAAGCTCCTTGGCAAGATCAAGGCACAACCATTCTTCAAATGGCCCCAACCGATGCGAGGAGATCCCTCCACCAGAGATCATAGCAAGTTCTGCACTTATCATAAACAAAATGGGCACAGAACCGAAGATTGCATGACCTTCAAGTCACTTCTTGAGACGCTTGTCAAGGACGGGCATCAGAAGGACTATGTGAAGGATGCAGACAGAGGTAACAACTAAGCCCATCAACGCCGGAACAATAATGATCAGGACAGTGATGGCTCGGAAAAGATTATCAACGTCATTCACTTAGCCTCCGCTCCAAGCGGAAGTTCTCAAACTCGTACTGAGGTCAGGAGGGCTTCACACGGTAAGCAAGTGGTGGCGGCCGAGCTCGAACCAGCCTCCAAAAGAGCTCGGACAAAAAGACCCAGAATCTGGTTCTCGGACCAGGAGTTAGAAGGGGTCCGACTTCCTCACAACGATCCACTTATTGTATCCCTAAAGTTGAAAAACTACAAGGTACAAAGGATCCTTATAGACCCAGACAGTTCGTCAGAAATCCTCTACTACGACTGCTTCAGAAGGATGGGTCTTAAATAGGAAGATCTACAGGAGGTGAGCACTCCCCTGGTGGGTTTCAGCGCAAAGCCTGTATACCCCAAGGGAAAGTTTCCTTGAAGGTCCAAGTCGAAGGTGCTACCGTACACACTGACTTCGTTGTGGTAAATGCACCATCCCCCCATAATGTTATCATGGGGAGGACCTGGCTGCACAATATGGAGGCTATTCCCTTCACTCTTCACCAGAAGCTTAAGTTTCCGTTACAGAACGCGAACGACAGAGTTGACGTGGTTACCATCAGGGGTGACCAGCAGGCTGCAAAGCATTGCCTTTTGGCCGTCGTACCTGGCGAGAAAGAGCCAAAACAGGTACATATGGCCGAATTAGAAGCAGACCTGGATAGCGTCGGCCGTGCTCCAGACAAAAAAAGCATTGAAGGCCTGACTGAGATCAGGATCAACCCTAACGATCCTGAGAGATATTTTTTGCTCGGTAGCCAGCTCGCAGAGCCAAAGAGGAACGAGCTCTTGAACTTCTTGTTACAGAACAAGGACATTTTTGCTTGGACTCCTTCTGAGATGCCCGGCGTGGACTCCGAAGTCATATGTCATAAGCTAAACGTGGATCCAAAGCACAAACCTGTCGCCCAAAAAGCCCGCAGGACAGGGATTCCGCAAACGGAAGCAGTGACGGAGGAGGTCAAGAAACTGCTGGAGGCCGAACCAATCAGAGAGGTCCACTACCCGAAGTGGCTTGCCAATATGGTGGTAGTCGAAAAGAAGACTGGGAAGTGGAGAGTCTATGTAGACTTCACCGACCTTAACAAGTTATGTCCTAAAAGACTGTTTTCCACTCCCCAAGTTTGACCAAATGATCGACGCCACTTCCGGCCACGACAAAATGAGTTTCCTCGACGCATACCGAGGTTACCATCAGATTCCGATGTACGAGCCTAACGAAGAAAAAACCGCGTTCATAACACCACGAGGCATTTACTGTTATAAAGTGATGCCCTTTGGGTTAAAAAACGCATGAGCCACCTACCAAAGATTGGTGACCAAGATGTTCCAGGCTCAGCTCGGCAAAACGATTAAGGTCTAAATTGATGACATGGTCGTCAAGTCCAAACGGTCAGAAGACCACTTGGCTGACCTAAGTCAGATGTTTGAGGTCCTCAAGAAGTATAAGCTCAAGCTAAACG
This sequence comes from Litsea cubeba, assembly GCA_012931725.1. Classification (NCBI taxonomy): domain Eukaryota; kingdom Viridiplantae; phylum Streptophyta; class Magnoliopsida; order Laurales; family Lauraceae; genus Litsea; species Litsea cubeba. The sequence continues at coordinate 139,129,917 of CM022947.1, read as the reverse complement.
CCTCTAAATGTGCATTTGGAGTCGGCTCTGGAAAATTCCTGGGGAGCCTGGTCACGAGGCGATGGATTGAAGCAAATCCAGACCAGATCACGGCAATCCAAGGGGTGCAGGGTCCGAGCACCGTGAAGCAAGTCTAGAGACTCACGGGCATGGCTGTCGCGCTTAATCGCTTCATCAGCCGAGCTTCAGACAAGTGCCGACCTTTCTTTCAGCTTTTAAAGAAAAGCCTGACTTTCCAGTGGACTCCAGAATTCGACCAAGCTCTACAGGAGCTCAAGGCCTATCTTATCTCGCCCCCTTGCTTTCCACTCCGCAATAGGGCGAGGTACTCTATTTATACTTGGCGGTCTCGGACCATGCGGTGAGCTCCGTTCTCATCAGAGAGGAGGACAAGGTACAGAAGCCCATCTACTATACGAGCAAGATCATGCTTGATGCCGAGACCAAATATTTTCCACTAGAAAAACTTGCATTAGCACTTGTCAGTGCCTCTCGCAAGCTCTCTCATTACTTCCAGACCTATAAGATAATGGTTGTTACAGAACACCCGTTGAAGACCCTTTTAAAAAAGGCAGATTTCTCTGGGAGAGTTTCCAAATGGGCGATTGAACTGGGACAGTATGACATTCAGTACCAACCCAAGACAGCGATCAAAGCCCAGGTTTTGGCTTACTTTATCGTCGAACTTATCTCTCCAAGTTCGGCACCGACCCAGCTCGGCACCGAACTGAGGGGCAAAGGGAATGAAAACGAAGTCACAAAGACCGAAAAAGAGCGATCTTGGAACCAATTCTTTGATTCTGCTTGGAAGGTCTTCGTTGAAGGATCTTCAACCCCCAAGAGGGCTGGCGCTGGCATAGTTCTTCAGTCTCCAGAGGGACTGGTCATCGAGCAAGCCCTAACACTCGACTTCAAGGCATCTAATAACGAAGCTGAGTATGAGACTCTAATAGCAGGACTCAACAGTGCTAAAATCCTAGGAGCGCAGCAGCTAGTAATTTTCAGTGACTCGCAGTTGGTGACAAGCCAACTCACTGGGGATTACCAAGCTCGCGACGAAAGAATGGCGGCCTACTTAGTTCATGCAAAAAAGACTCTCTCTCAGTTCCAAAGAGTTGAAGTTAGGCAGATCGGCAGAGACTCCAATTCTCGTGCCTACACCCTCGCAAGCCTAGCCTCTGCTGTCGAGGCCGGTAGAAAAAGAATCGTCAACGTGGAATCATTGGAGCAACCAAGCATAGAGCTTCATTCACCTCGACAGATCCTATGCATTGATCTCGGCTCAAGCTGGATGGACCCAATCATCTCTTATATCAGGGATGATCGACTTCCTGAAGACGCACATGAGGCTCACAAAACTAGGCTCAAAGCAGCTCGGTTTTGGCTATCTTCAGAAGGCAAGCTCTACAAGAAGTCTTACACTGGTCCTTACCTTTAGTGTGTTCATCCAAGCAGAGTTGAAGACTTCCTTTTTGATATCCACGAAGGAATCTGCGGAAGTCACATTGGAGGTCGGTCACTTGCATACCGAGCTATCAACCAAGGTTACTGGTTGCCTTATATACAGAAAGACGCCCGGTCATATGCTAGAAGATGTGAAAAATGCCAAAAATTCTCACATTCCCTCCATCAGCCGGCACAAGATCCCAGCCCACTCTCCAGTCCATGGCCTTTCACCCAATTGGGACTGGATATCGTTGGACCGCTACATCGAGCCCCTGGAAATAAAAGATGGCCAATGGTAGCCACCGATTACTTCACCAAATGGATAAAAGCCAAGGCACTATCATCTATCACCGAGCAGGATTCAAAGAGATTTGAGTGGAAAAACATAATCACGAGGTTTGGCATCCCACGGGCTTTGGTCTCGGATCACGAGACCCAATTCAACTCCAACCTCTTCAAAACTTTCTGCCAAGAGCTCAACATCCGAAACTATTATTCAACTCCTGCCTATCCGCAGAGCAACGGTCAAGCCGAAATCTCAAACAAAGTGGTGCTCGACGGGCTCAAAAAGAGGCTCGACCGAGCTAAAGCGAGATGGGTGGAATAACTGTCGAGCGTCCTATGGGCTTATAGGACCACTCCCAGACGTTCCACTTCGGTAACACCTTTCTCCTTGGCCTATTGCATGGAAGCAGTGATCCCGCTCGAGGTCGGCCTTCCAACCATGAGATCCGAACTCTTCGATCAATGCCAAAATGAAGTCAACCTGGCTCGGGAGCTAGACTTAGCCGAAGAACGAAGGGAGGGAGCAGCCGTTCATCTGACCGCCTATCAGCAACAATTGGCTAAGGGCTACAATCTAAGAGTCAGGGAAAGGAGATTTTCAGTTGGAGAGCTGGTCTTAAAGAAGACACTCCCTGCTGATAAAGAGCCTAACCAAAGCAAATTTGCTCCAAACTGGTCCGGACCATTCAAGGTAATTTCGGTCGCAGGCCAGTCTGCATACAGACTTGAAGATATGGAGGGTAAAAAGTTGCCAAGACCATGGAACGCATCCCACCTCAAGAAGTTTTACTTTTAAGATTGTACATAAGAATATGAGATCAATAAAAGATGCTTTCTCTTTTTTCACTCTTATCTTCAAATTCATCCCAACGTTGGTCAAGGTACCAACTGGGTATGACTCAATCTCGGTCCCGCATCTCGGTAATGGTACTAAACTGCTGACCACGAAACTAACCTGGCCTCGGTAAAAAGTACCAGACAGGCATGTTTCAAACGTTCAATCGGTGATAAACCAATTGAGCGAAGGCCAATATGCCCAAGCTGAGAGCAGCTCAAAAAAAAAAAAAAAAAAAAGACAAAACTTACCTAACTGTTATAAAACTTTTGGAAGTTTTCAAAGACACCAAGTTACGGAACTCGGTGACTGCCACAAAGACTGCTCGGTTACGAAACCAGGCACTCTAGAGCAGAAAAATAGTCCTGTCTCCAATTTGTCCCCGATTGAGTTCGGTCTACGGACCACTCTAAACTTCGGACCAAATTTTGTATCCACGATCTCCCAGTTAAGGAACCGAGGTCGGATACTTGGCCTCTCGGTTATGGAACCAAGGTCGGGCACTTGGCTTTTAGGTTACGGAACCGAATTCGGTTATGGAACCAAAATTAGATATGGCTTCCCGGGCTAAACACCGAGGTCGCATACTTGATCATTCGATTGAAAAAATCAAGCTCAAGAAACAGTCGCAAGTGTTTGAAAGCAAGCATGAAGAGAGAAAATAATTTTGATGCCAAAAAAGAAAAAAATTCATTGAAATTGATCAGAGAATTACATCAGCAAAAAGAAAAATTACAAGTGAAAGCTCAAGCATTCAGGGGAGCAGAATCTGTTCGGGATACTGACTTGGAAACTTGGCTAAATTTCTGTAAGCAGGATGATCCCCAGGAACCTTCGCTTCCTTCAGGGCGGCCATCCAGCCCAATCCCCAAGCCTTGTCTCTAATAGAGGCAACCTGATGGTCGTATCGCTTTGTTGCCTCATCCACTCCTTCCTGAAGTGCGGCGTGATTGTGAACCTCCGACTCAAGCCTGGCCTCTGCCTCATCCTTCTGCTTCTCAAGCCTAGCCGCCCTCTCGGTCTCGGCCTCGAGCCTGGCCACGGCTTCATCCCTTTGCATTTCGAGCCCTGTCGCCCTCTCATTCACAGCCTGGAGCTTCACTTCAAAATCATTCTTCTGCCTCTCCAGATGAGCTTCGAGTTCAGCCTTCATCTTCCTCTCAGCCTCCATATCAATCTCTAACTGGGATTTCTTGACCTTGATTTGATCGAATCCGAGTCTCCAGCCAAGATTTATATCTTCCAGCCTCTTTATCTTTTGGTTGCCAGAATACACATCCCCTTGAAGATCTTTCTTCTTGCCTTCTAACCATGCAATGGCTGGGCCGAACTGCACGAATCTCTCCTAAACAACTTGGCATTTCTGTGTCAACTGTTGAAAAAACAAAATATTAGAGAAAAAAGATCTGAAAGTGGAGAAACTCAAAAGAAGGATAAACACTTACTGCCAGAGATGACTGCATCGAGGACAGGAGCAGCTTCACGTCATCCAGCGCCCTCAGATGGGCCATGTCATGTGCCAGGGCACAGGCTCGTCCCAGCGCGACGAAAACCAAGGGATCAATCGTACCGAGGACGGGATCCTCAGTTGTCATCATCCTCCCCGGTTCAAGCTGTAAATCGGGTTTCCAAAGAACTGGTCCCGAGGGTTGCGACGCCGGAAACGAACTATCTCGACCACGCTCTCCTGAGCTCCAGAGCTCGATGGCAGGGTAGAAGCAGGGATGGAAGCAGCTACAGGTTCGGGACCAAGGACCACCACCGGAGTAGGTCCCTCGACGGTGACAGGACTGGAAGGAGCCGAAGGAGGTTGAGGAGTCGGCTCCCTGAATGCCTGGGCCTCAAAATCTTTGAAGACCAGAGGGATTTTTCTCCGCAGCATCTCTTTTTCTCCAGGACCAAATGAAGAACTTGATGGCACGGCGACTCGTGGCGATCTCGATCTCAAACCAGTCTCGGTTTCCTCGGATTCAGATCCGGGAATCGAGGCCTCAGCACCTGCTGCTACCCTCTGCTTAGCCTGAGCCTCGACCTGCGAAGCCTCCTCCCTTGCCTGTTCAGCAGCTCGAGCCTCGGCCCGTGCAGCCACTTCCCTTGCTTGTTTAGTGGCTCGAACTTCGGGCTGTGTAGGATCCTCTCTCCCTTCCTCGGTGGCTTGAGCCTCGGACTGCGTCGATTCCTGACTCTCCTCTTCAGCTATGAAGACAGTCCGCTTCTTCGAAGAATGATACATTGGCTCGTAGCCAATGAGAGACCAGGCAACTCTGTCTTTGTTACCCGGGTAGCCGTACAGAAGCTGCAGCCAGCGATTGTTCCTCGCCCAGTGATCTCGTTGGGCATCCTTCTTCCTCTGATGGATGTCTGCACAGACAGAACAAAGCAAGACAGGATGAAACTCGGCAGAGAAATAGTTCAGAGAAAAATACAAAGGGAAAGAAGGGTAAAATTTTACTTAGAGGGTTGCCGAAACCACAAGGGACTCTGTAACCCCTCAGCGCTACAGGTTCGTCCTCATCAAATTCCCAGTTTCTTGAGTCGAAGAGGCGGTCATCCCCAGCATACTTATTGGAGTCCTCCAGCTCCCTGACAAAACTTCCTCGTTTCGCTTTCACTCAGAGGTAATAGGTGTTATCTCCCCCGGATTTGTAGAGATCATAAACATCCTCGATGTCATGGACACCGAGGTCAATCTCGAGGATCTTATTTAGCTCTTCGACCCCCATGATTATCTTGAAGCAGTTCGGCATCAACTGATAGGGACAGAGATTCGACTTGTTTAAGCATATCCTCAAAAGAAGGTGAAGGGGAAATCGGACTCCGCCCTCCACCACGGTGACTAGAGGGAGCGACATCCAGCCATTACGATAGGTATGTCCATCTAAAGGATCCTCAGGGTTGTCTAATCTAATCTGGACATCATTAGGGATTTGGTATCTGGTCCTAAACCGAGCAATGGCTTCCGAATTTTTTAACAGATCCCTAAAAACCCCCATCTCTCTGAAAACCCTAGATCCGAAAGGTTCGGAATAGAGGAGAGGAAAAAAGAAGATTGCAAAAACCCTAAGAAATGGAAACGGACAGAGACTTACGGAACTGACTCAAACTCAGCTCGGTGGAACTCCTCTTTCCAGACGAAAGGTTCTCTCTTATCTCTTCAGTAAAAATCCTTTTTCTCTTTCGCAAGCAGAAGATGAAGAGGCAGAAGGCTTGTATTTTATAGAAGAAAAGGCGCCCTTTTCGGAATTCGAAACGACACATGTACCGAGCACGTCAAAAGACGTCTCAAGCATTAAACACATCGCGTCAATCACTTGGCATGCCTTTTCGAAAAGACGGGGCAACCAGTATAGCGACGACACGTGGTGCCATCGATCCATCTTTTCGCAGAGATTAAAGCGCGGCATTAAAAACCTCAAACAGACAAAGCGGCGTCAAAAATCAAAGCATCAACAGAAAGCTTGATGATCCCTGGTCTCGGTCGTGCATCTCGGCAACAGTGCTAGATCTAGCCGAGGCAGGCATTTACATTTATTCTTACATCTTGGCAACACGGCCTTCCACCAACGCCGATGTAAAGAAGGCATCTGGCTCCAAAATCCAAGAAGTTCTCCCATCACGATACTTAGCTCCTGATCTCTCAGAATCAGAGGACTCAAAGAAATCAAAAGCTGGGGGCAATTGTGTGGCGATATTTTCTCAAAACTCTGGGATTGTATTAGTTTCGGTAAAGGTACCATCTAATCAGATCCTCAATCTTGGACAAAACGCAGCTCGGTAATAGGATCAAAGCGCCAGAAGAGACTGAGGTCACTCCATGACTTCGGTCTCGGTTGTTATTGATTTCAGTCGCTATAGGCCTCACACCTCTATCTCGGTCTCAGTCATGCGTCTCGATAACAGTACCTGACTATTGACCGAGACAGGCGCAGACAGTTGTCTATCCTAACACGCTCCATGACCTGGAGCAGGACAAAAGGCACCGCCTAAAAATCCCTGACATGGCGTCATCCACAGCTCTCCAAAGTCTCTAGCACATGTCCCGATTGGACTCCTATTTAATGAAAAGGAGTCATGATGAGACAGAGTGGGCTATGAAGGGACTAACATTGAAGACGGGTGGGCTATGATGCGACTACAATTAAGGAGAAGCCATGATTAGACAGTACTCCTCAAGTACCTATCCAAATCATGGGACATCTTGCCAGAGACATGGGATCCCACGCCCATAAACCGACCTATCTCCACTATAAATAGGGGATTTGTCTCCTTTAAAGATACGCACTATGCAACTTGCATAACGCAGAACCCATTCTTCATCTCCATCCTTTGTCCAGTTATAAAACTAACTTAGGCATCGGAGAGCCCTGCGCTGACTACAGCCAGGGTCTTTGACTGCTTTTCTCTCATCTTCTTTCAGGTTGCAGGCACCATATCTTAATCAAAGAACAACTAAGCTCATCTTAAATTTCACATCAAAGTCCGTAATTCTTAGGCACTTACACCCATGAATCGAAATGACCAAACAAACAAAGCACAAAACCCCAATATAACACCCACATGCAAAAACCACCAAAAATAATACAAACCCATGTCAAATCTGGCAAAAAGAAAGTGACCCAACAAAGGAAAAAGTGTAAAAGAGAAAGAAGAGAAAAATAGATTATACGGGCATGAAACCGTCAAACTGGGTTGCAGTGACCATCTTCCCCAATAGAAAAACCTCATTGTCAATGTTGGTCTTGTAGGCCTTGCAAGAAGACCGAGACAACTTTGCGTACTCGGCCTTCCATGGCTTTGTGGGGTTCGCCATCGTCCTCTCAACCCTCTCTCAGAGGTCTAGCAGATGGAGACCGCCTTGGGTTTTAGTTTCGCAAAAATGGGGAGAGAAGGGTAGGGTTTTGATGTCATTAGAGGGCATTTTTGTCTCATGGAAAGAAATTAAAGGAATGGAATGGCCATTCCACTATCTCCCAGTGGAATGACCATTCCTCTACATAAAGAAATGGTGATTCCGGAGGTAATGGTCATTCCGCCACTTTTTTGCAAACCAAATGCGGTAATGCTCATTCCAATCCAACCTTCATTACAGTGAACCAAACACTACTTTAGAGTCTAATGGGCTCCAACAAGAAAATTATTAAAGGAATATATCTAGTGGAGGCATATGTTGAGCAATGATTTTTTTTTTTTTTTTTTACAATTAGAGGGGAGATTATTAGATGCTTATTTTTTTTTAAATTTATCTTTGATTTTAACCGCCACTTTTATATATTCAATTCTATTACATGAAATGAATTGGTAGCTCATTGATTGGGTACATAGTTCCCTCTGTTGAAGAAGAAATTGAAGGATTAATCCCTCACTATGGCTCTGATGGTGAGAAACATTGCAGAGGAGGGTGGGGGAGGACATGTAGGGTTAACAACTCCCAATGGGTTAATTATAAGTTTGAAGCAAAGCATATATCTATCATCTATCTATATATATATATATATGGGAGGTACTCTAGTGAGAGACACTCTCACCAAGTTGGTGAGATAGGTGTGGGCCTTCACATTTAAGTTGGGGGTCCTTGCATTTAAGTAATGAGAGTGGATATGGAAGTGAGGGCCCCCACCCATCTCTCATAAATAAATTTGGTGAGAGTGTCTGATAGGAACACCTCCTTTTATATATATATATATATATATATATATATATATGGTGCTGGGGTTGAGAGAAGATGTTCTCCTGCAAGTAACGAGATATGAAAATTGGATTGGCGCCCTTAGTCACGAGGCCCATCCATATAATTAGGGGGGTCCCACCTTATCCTGTTGCTTGCTTGATTGCAGGAGAAAAATTATTCCGTTGTGTAGGAAGGGAGTTTGCTTTTTCTTTTTCCTTTTTTTTTTTTGTTTTAATTTCTTATTGAGTAAGAAGAAGGTAGTTTGTTAATTGTCATCCGGCGCGTTTATATGGGAGAGACATTTGGATGATATATATTTGATTGATTATATGATGATACGACGAAGGGAGGTTGGCGTTGGCGTTGGCGTTGGCGTTGGCGTTTCTGAGGTGAGATGAAGAACAAGGAGGAACCTAGACGTAACCGAACCTTAAAAATTAGACACGACATAGAAAAACGTTTTTTTTTTTTTTTTTAAATCTCTTTACCTCATTCCTTATTGCGCTATCCATTCACACCTGCATTTCAACCTGCGGGTCAACGTGGCGCCGCTTCCTATTTATGGTGTTTCATTCCATCACTATATGCATATGCATATCTGAAATGCACTACTACTTCTCACACGCAGACAAATGAAATGCACAAACCATCTGATATTGAAAGGGCAGTCCCCGAAAATTATTGATGGATCCCACTTCTCAAATCTGTAGCTCCCAAAATGTGAGCTTTAGATCAGATGGGTCACGGATGAGGCTTCCAAATTGAAGGTGCCACATCAGCCACAGCATGTGTCGTGTTTTTTTTTTTTTTTTTCCTTTTTTTTTTTCAAATCTTCTCCAATAAAATGGACTGTATGCTCCTGGCCCAATTTGACAATTGTTTGACCTTAATATCGGTGAAGGTCTAAAAGTATAAATGTAAATATGGGTACCATTATGTATGCAGAATATTTAGATATATAAATGACGGTAAACAAATGAACCCTTAATTTTTTTATTTTGTTTTTTTGTCGAACCCATTTTACCATGAGTTTTAAAAAAGAGCTTTTTGTATATACCCCTTAAGGTTCAAATGATTTGTAAATAGGCCTCTAAGGTTTTAATATTTATAAATAGGCATCTGCATTTTCATTTTAATATCTTTAATTTGTGCCCCCCAAAATCAATATTTTTCCTACCACCATAGGTTTTTAGCTTAAAATGACACTTTTGTCTATCTATTTTATTCTTATATGCACAATTTCATAAGCTTGAATTCAATTTTTCTTTTTAAAGAATATAACATTAACAATTGCACTTAAATGGGAGAGAATAACCTCATATAAATTGAGGGCCCGTTTCATTAAATCCAAACTGACCATGCATGACAATGATCAACACATGTACTTATAATCGGTTATGATTTATTCAATCAATACATGATACACCATTGGATTGATGAAAGTTTCAAAATACATGATTATGCTTTACGTGTAGGGGATGTAAAAGAAATATTGGGGGAACGAGCAAATGTAAAAAAATATATAATTTTTATAATTTGCGAGGAAGGTGGTGTTTGGCTCTATATAAAAGAAATATTGGGAAGAGGGGCAAATGTAAAATAATATGTTAATTTTTAGAATTTGCAGGGGGGAATTTTAAACTTTTCTCATAAACGGGTGGAGGATTCAGTACCTATGCCCTTGTACTTGGGTCCACTCCTGATCATGTGCATAAGAGAGTTATTGAGATAAATAATTGGGACTTGAGATAAAATAATGAATGTAAGGCAAAGTTGTCATTTATATAGAAATCTATAATAAATCTCATGGTGGCTGCCCATTCTAGTAAGGAATATTAATTTTTAGGGACATGAAAGGTATTAAAAAGAAAAAGCAGGGGCTTATTTACCAATAATAAAATTTCATAGGCCTATTTACAAATCCTACAAACCTTAGAAGGTATACACAAAACGTGCTTTAGTAAATTCAGTTGGATGCAAATAAAAGGGCCTTTAAGAAAGGAAATAGGCCATGAGACTCTGACTAGTGTAGTATGCAACCATATATGTGGCATTGGATGTCTGGACTTACTCGATTCTCCCGGCGAGCATTACCCATCCAGTTTTACGAAGATAATTCTGTGTCTTTTAACCCTCTACTTAATTAGGCCTGCGCTTGATAAAAATTAATAAATAAATAAATAAAATAAAATTTTAATTAGTAATATTTATAATATTTAAATAAATCATAAATAAATATTAACAAATAACTCATAATACAAACACAATTAAGACTGAACTTCAAAAATCAAAGTTTTAAAGAAGAAATTAGAAAAATAATCTAATACATGATATTGAAAGAATGGCTCAATTACATATAATAACGGGTCAAAGAAAATAAAAAAAAATTGAAGAGTAATTATGAATAATATAATATATGAAGAAGAAAACATATAGAGAATAATTAGTTTGAATTGTTGATGGTATGAAGAGTGAATTAATTTATAAAAACTGCTCATGCTTGAATGACTATCTATGACTTGGTCCAACATCTTGATTTGCCTCATTTTATTGCTTCTTTGATTCTCCATATTTATTATTTAATTAAAATAGCTAGTAAATATAAATGATAATAATAAAAAAAATTGTGATAAAACTGAAAGCTCGTGAGAGTTTAGGGGCCCTGGAGATTTTAGGGCAAGATCAAGTAAATAGTGGATATTTTAGGACCTTGATTTGATTATATTTATACTTAGACATAAGTTAAGTATCGATTTCAAAATTAAATGTGCATTTTGAATTCAATTGGCTCCACAATGCACCCTATTGATTAATATTCTTACTGAATATTGAAAGAAAAGTAAGGAGAAAAAAGTAGTAAAATACAAACTACGAAAGCGGCCCTCGTAAATTGTGAGTTTGGAAATGAAAGAAAATTTGGCTTTCACAATAGGACCCATAGATTGTTCGAACTTGGGACAAAAAAAGAAAGAGAAAACGATTAGCTTTCAAAGTGGGCACCACAGATTGATTAAAAACAACAAAGAAGAAGCCGACCATAATTTATAAGTAGGCCCTAAATTTTTGCATCTTGGACCTAACAAGAGGATCCCACAAATTGATTTGCAATAAAATTTAATACATAGATGCCCACCTATCATTAAAATCATAGCCAATTTGATCTCTATTTTTTTTTTCATTAGTATGTAGGGCCACTATCGGAGCCAAAGGGCCTTTACTCTTTTTTAGTAGTTTAATCATATGTGGGACCCTTGAAGGTAAATGATCAATATAATCTAGGAAAATGATTTTGGGAGGACCAAAGAGAAATTAGTATCATATGCTATGTTTTGGGGAAGAATAGTAAAGGATGGGATAAGTCTTTTAAAATTTGAAAATCCAAAAATAACTTTAGAAAATGGTTATCTCTACATTGTTCCGAGAGTATTTGCAGGAGAGCTACTTATAATTCCACATGTCGCTCCCTCACAAGGAGGGTTACTGTCATTATATATATAATTCGTCAACAAATCCCTACTGTTAGCATTGATTTTACGGACAGTACGTACAATTGTTAATTGTCAGTCCATGCATGCCCCGTGAGTAGAGGTGTAAAATGGGCTGACCTTGGCATGCTATTTTGTCTTGTGAAGATTCACAGGTCGCGTTGTGTCGTGCGTGCCTAGGTCGGTTGGGGTCGGCCCACGAAACGGCTTAGGACGTGCTGCGCTGTGTCGTACTGCCCACGGGCCTCTCCTAAATTCTTTTATTTTTTAAAATTTCTTTTATATAAATTGAAAGAGACTTTATGAGATTTAGGTTCTCAACTTGAAATAAAGTTAAAATTATTAAAATAAATGCACAAACATTAATGCTAATTCACAAATGAAAATTAAACTTTTATTATTTTAAGGCTTCTATTTTATTTATATAAAAAATAACTGTCTTTTTATATAAATGTCGTGCCTGGCCGTGCAATGTCATGCTACTGCCTAGAATCGCCCATCCTTTGGGCCGGGCTGGGCCGGCTAAGTCAACGCAATCAACGTGCCATGCCGGCCCAAGGTCCGGGTTTTTTTTTGTTAGGCCGTGTCGGGCCTGGGCAGCCCGGCCCAATTTACACCTCTACCTGTAAGCTTATTAATGAACCGACATAGTACTTGTTTATTTTTTACTTTTTTTTTGTAAAAAAGATAATGTTTGAACTTTTTTTTTTTTTGTACCCCAGTTAAGGGGGCTGGGACACAAGAGAGAGCATGCACACATACAGGAAGACAACCTACACGAGTGAGAAGGGAGCTCGCACAAGCAGGAAGAAAGCCTACATAAGTGGGAAAGAAGCCAGCACAAGTGGAGAGAGGTGGTGTACCGAGGGTTCAAATCCCATGCAGTTAGGTTAGAACTGCCGCTCATGGTTTAAAATCTCGGTATCGGTCGCGGTATTGGCCGGGCCGAAAAACGATATCGTCGCGGATATCGGTCCGTCGCGGTCGTCGCGGTGTGAATTTTTTTTTAAATCAAAAAAAAATCGCAAAAATATCCAAAAAAATCCAGAATATTAGAAAATACTGGAAAACAATATTTTTTTTCATTAGTAACAACAATAAATCAAAATCTCGGTCACCTTAAGTTATGAGTCATGTCTGTGTCGATGTTCGCTTTCTTCTCTAGTATTTCATATAATGCAACCATTATTGATGCTCATGATCAATTTATTAGTGTAAAATATAAGAAAATAAAGATAAGTAGATAACAAACATATCAATCATCATTTAATACTAACTCAATCATCAAATTAGTTGTGAAATTCATGACCATGAAGATAACATATTAAAATCTGAAACATGATAGTGAGATAGATAGAGGGGCATATAAAGGTCGTTGGGGATCATGTGGTGGTGGGGGAAGCCTCCCTTACTCAATTAATATCTGTTCGATAGACATTATCGGTGTTGGTGAAGGGGGTACCCAATTAGGGTCATATGAATAATTCATATGATGTTCATACATGGCACCTTGTTGGCCAACATAACCCCCATGATGACCATGAGTACCTTCCCCCACTCCATGAATCATTAAAAGAATATATTTGTGATGAAATTTAAAAAAAAAAGATATATTTTTATTATAATATTAAAATTTTTGAAAATTAAAAAATTAAAAAAATATACAAAATCATGTGTATGAGTAGATCTAGCATGAAAGTATATAGATCTAACTTAGTTCTAAGTGAAGAACACAATACAAGTGACATTCTCATGATTTTAATGCTTCATTTAAAAAAAAACATAAATACATAATAAATCCGAAAATAAAAAATTGAGAAAAAAATTAAAAATCATGTGTATGAGTAGTAGATCTAGCATGAAAGTATATAGATCTAACTTAGTTTTAAGTGAACAATACAACACAAATGACATTCTCATGATTTCCATGCTTCATTTAAAAAAAAAATACATAATAAAATGCTTTAAGATGATTTTCTCTTACTTAAATAATTTTTTCTTGAAGAAAATATGCAAGAGGGACGTGTGAATGTGTGGCTGCTGCTCTAAGGTGTTTGGATATGAGAGGAGAGGGGAAGAAGATGAAAAATATGAAAAAAATTAGGGTTAGTGTTTTTTTTAAGGGATATCGGCCGATATTTTGAAAATATCGGCCGATATCTCGTTACGCAAAATATCGGCCAATATCTCGTTACGGCTGAGACGAAGTTCATCTCGGCCGATATATACCGATATTTTGGGGATTTTTTGCCAATATTTCCGAAACCGATATCTCGTCCCGATATCGTACCGGTTCTGGCCGATACCGGTTCGTACCGGCCGATACGAACCGGTATCGGCCGGTTTTTTAATCCATGCTGCCGCTCCTTACCACTTGGGTACGTAAGGAGCCGTTCTCAAGAACATGTTTGAATTAAGGGCTCGTTTTGAATGTGGCAATAGGAGGAGCTCCACCATTTTCCCTATTGTACAGTTTGGATGCAAAAAGAAGTACTGGAGAGGTGAAAATCATTTTATTTTTTTTTTTTGACATTTGAATCTCCTTCAAGGGAGAAAAATAACTCGCTCGTTTAAGTGTTTAATTACCTTTTGTTTGAAGAAACATGAAAACTATTTTCTCATAAAGGGGGTGGAGAAAACACTCCTTTTCAAGTGAGAGTTAAATCTTTATTAATGAAGATTGACATTTTGACTGAATAAAAACTACGTGCCTGGGTGCTGGTTCATTGGCATAAGGCTTGGGTTCTATCCTAATATAAGCCTTATGCTTGGGAGGAAATCTCCTTCAAGGGAGAAAAATAACTCCCTCGTTTAAGTGTTTAACTACCTTTTGTTTGAAGAAACAGGAAAACTATTTTCTCATAAAGGGGGAGGAGAAAACACCCTTTTTCAAGTGAGAATTAAATCTTTATTAATGAAAATTGACATTTTGACTGTATAAAAATTACCTACTTGGGTGCTGGTTCATTGGCATAAGGCTTGGGTTCTATCCCCACGCCGTGTGTTCGACAACCCCTCAATGTACCTAGTGTATATGTGTTGTGGTGTCATACGTGCGGCTGATGGATTAGTCGTATTAGGTCAAATACCACGGGGATACGTTGTTAGCCCCAAAAAATGACTAATAATTAATCTTTATCCATGAACACTTAAAAAAATATTTTCTCGTTCAAATACAACACTAGTAAGCAGTGGATGTTTTTTTAAAAAGAAATTCAATTTTAGCCCCTTAAGCTTATGTGAATGTGGAAAAAAGTGGCAGAGAAGCCATGTAGAGAAAACTTTTCGTTATACAAATTTGATCCTAGATTTCTCCACCTGTTCTCTTCATCCAAATTTAACCCTAGGGTTTCTCCTCATTTATCCATCTAATGGACATTTGCGGAGCCAGGATTTCTTGCAGTATAGTCGGTTTTGCTGTACCAATTTCAGGGGTCCCTAGTTCTTCTGAAATGCAGTAATTGTAAGAAAATAACACTTGGGGATGTAAGGACTCATCTCTCTCTCTCCACGTGCGAGCTACCACACTGCACACCCCAGTTACAACTTAAAAGCATCTTCACAGACTGATTATCTAATAAGTATATTTTAAAGTATGGTGCAAACCATGACATAAATAAATATGAAGAAGGAAATGGCCGGTGTTAGATTTAGAATACGTGGATGATGACATAAATTTATTTATAATTCAAGGCTGCCTTTTATTTATTTATTTTTCATTTGTCTTCCCTACCAAAAAAGAAAAGAAAGAAACAGAGTTCAGTGATGCATCTTTTTCGTATTGATATTTAATACATATATACAGAGAGAGCATCCAGCTGCATGCCTTGTAGGTTTACATATCAAATTTATTATAGTATATGCACTGATCTGGTACACATCATGTTAGGAAAGCTTTGAAGTTATATTCTTTTTTTTTTTTCTCGACGGTTATAAAATAAATGTTTCCTCTATTTCACGCTTGCTTAGATGAGTGGAGAGAAGTTGTGTGGGGATATTTCCGAACTCACCGGATGACTGGCCGGATGCTCTATCTCATGCTCCGGCGCCAGCTAGGCCATCTCGGCAAGGCCCGTCTCAACGTCCGCCAGTTCGGCCAAGTGCCCCACTCCGGCCAGAGACTCATCTCGGCACCTTGCACGACATTTCCACCTTGGCCAGGACGCTCCCAGCTCGGCTGAGCTCCACCTCGGCCAGGTCGTCTCCAGCTCGGCTAGGGACTCCTCCCCGGTCCTCCATTTCGGCGTCTCTGCAAGGGCTCTAACCAAGTCAAGGTACTCTCCGACCTCGGCTCCCCGACCTCGGTGAGGATGCCAGGACTAGCCGAGGCAGGGCCTGACAGCTGTCCACCCTTGGACACTTGAGCACGCTATGGCCCGTGCGACAAGACAAGGGGGACAGCCCGTATCTCCTGACAGATCGCCCTCCACAGCTCCCAAAGCGCCAGGATATGGCCTAACGGGACAGGACAGGCTACGACGGGACCAGACAGGCTACGATGAGACCGCGCCTCCCTAGTACCTGACAAAGTGGGCTATGACAAGACAGCCAACAACCCGTTTGCCTCCTCCTCCTCTATATAAACACAGCTACCCCTCCAGAAAAAGGAGGACGCCATTACCACTCTGGTATGCCATCTTCTTCCCCAAAAATCTCCTCCCTCTGCTTAGTTCATACACTAACTTAGGCATCGGAGAGCCCTGCGCCGCCCAGGCCAGGGTCCTCTGACCTGCATTTCTCCTTCCTTTTCTCAGGCTCCAGGCGCAGGCATCGGTGTCCCTAATCTCACTCGGGTAAGTCCTCTAAGGCACCCCCCATTATTGTGGGTCGTTATTTTTTGCACCTACAATTGGCGCCGTCTGTGGGAAAGCAATATCCCAGCCTTCCAACCTTCTCCAAATCTTTCCAAACACCATGCCTCGAAGAACCAGAAAGGGAAAGGAACCTATCGCATTGTCGACACAACTGCCGACGGTCCCCCGCCGAGAGAGGTCAGGAGCAAGATCTGGCCAAGCAGGCGACCAACAGCAGGATACTCGGTCGGGTTCATCCTCTAAGGATTCGACCTCGACTCTACCCCCCGAAAGACGCGCCCTGAAGAGCAGAAGCAACCGGGCCCGGGAGCAGTTCAACCTCCGCGACAGCGATCATATCGCTTCCAGCTCAGCAGATATCTCCAGCTCGCTAGTAGCCCCCAGCTCTGCAGGAATCTCTTCCAACTCGGGGGCAGCTAGACGGAACTTTTTGTCACTTAGCTTCCGACCTCATGCTGGTCCGTCCACGTGCTGGTTTCCACCTCACGCTGGTTTCGGCCTCATGATGGTCTCGACCGCATCAGACGACCTCATGCTGGTCCGTCCACGTGCTGGTTTCCACCTCACGCTGGTTTCGGCCTCATGATGGTCTTGACCGCATCTGACGACCTCATGCTGGTCCGTCCACGTGCTGGTTTCCACCTCACGCTGGTTTCGGCCTCATGATGGTCTCGACCGCATCTGACGACCTCATGCTGGTCCGTCCACGTGCTGGTTTCCACCTCACGCTGGTTTCGGCCTCATGATGGTCTCGACCGCATCTGACGACCTCATGCTGGTCCGTCCACGTGCTGGTTTCCACCTCACGCTGGTTTCGGCCTCATGATGGTCTCGACCGCATCTAACGACCTCATGTTGGTATCGCCCTCGTGCTAGCTACGCGCTTCACAGGTTTGGCCTCATGTTGGTCTCGGCCAGTGCCATCGAGGCTGCCTTCGGGTTCTTACACCCAGGTTTCTCCACCTCGGCGAGTGCCAGAAAGACAAGTCACGGGTTAACAGCCCTGGAAAAGGCCTCGAGTTCGGACACTCGGCCAATTCCTAAACTCAGGGTCTTCACCCATCTCCAAGGGTTAACAGCCCTGGAAAAGGCCTCGAGTTCGGACACTCGGCCAATTCCTAAACTCAGGGTCTTCACCCATCTCCAAGGGTTAACAGCCCTGGAAAAGGCCTCGAGTTCGGACACTCGGCCAATTCCTAAACTCAGGGTCTTCACCCATCTACAAGGCTCTACGCCCTGGAAATGGCTTCGAGTTCCTACACTCCGCCTTTCCTAAAGCCCCGTGTCTTGGACACTCAGGCTCTACGCCCTGGAAATGGCTTCGAGTTCCTACACTCAGCCTTTCCTAAAGCCCCGTGTCTTGGACACACTCAGGCTCTACGCCTTGGAAAAGGCCTGCAGTTCCTACACTCAGCCTTCCCTAAAGTCTGGGTTCATAAACCCCTCAAGGCAGTTCGGCCAAGGACAGTTTCCTGAAGTCCGGGTTCATACACCCCTCAAAGACCGTTTCCGAACTTATGCTCATCTCCGACCCACTGTCGCAAGGCAGTTCGTCTCGGCCAAAAGCTGGCCACTTCGGCTAAGGGCAGCTCTACAAGATTGCAGTAGACTGTTCCGTATCACCTCCTCGGCCTCATGCCAGTTCGCAGCTCCACAGCAGCGCCAGACTCCAGTACGGCAGGAAATCCTTCCTCCGGCTCGGCAGCAGTGCCAGTCTCCGGTTTCGGCCTCATGCCAGTTCGCAGACTCCAGTACGGCAGGAAATCCTTCCTCCGGCTCGGCAGCAGTGCCAGTCTCCGGTTTAGCAGCCTCCTCATCAGCTTGCTTCCTCAGCAGCAGCAGTAGCAAGATACTCCTAAATAAATGAGCCATCTCCCTTGGCTTTCAGCAACAATGCACTCTCCAGCTCGACAGAGGCATCTTGTTACAGCTTCACAGTGATGCCAACCTCCAGCTCCGGTTCATTGCCAGCCAGTCATCCTCCATGATACTTACCTTCTGACCTCAAGAGAGCAGTCTATCGAGCTCAGAAGCTGGGGGGCTATTGTGTGGGGATATTTCCGAACTCACCGGATGACTGGCCGGATGCTCTATCTCATGCTCCGGCGCCAGCTAGGCCATCTCGGCAAGGCCCGTCTCAACGTCCGCCAGTTCGGCCAAGTGCCCCACTCCGGCCAGAAACTCATCTCGGCACCTTGCACGACATTTCCACCTTGGCCAGGACGCTCCCACCTCGGCTGAGCTCCACCTCGGCCAGGTCGTCTCCAGCTCGGCTAGGGACTCCTCCCCGGTCCTCCATTTCGGCGTCTCTGCAAGGGCTCTAACCAAGTCAAGGTCCTCTCCGACCTCGGCTCCCCGACCTCGGTGAGGATGCCAGGACTAGCCGAGGCAGGGCCTGACAGCTGTCCACCCTTGGACACTTGAGCACGCTATGGCCCGTGCGACAAGACAAGGGGGACAGCCCGTATCTCCTGACAGATCGCCCTCCACAGCTCCCAAAGCGCCAGGATATGGCCTAACGGGACAGGACAGGCTACGACGGGACCAGACAGGCTACGATGAGACCGCGCCTCCCTAGTACCTGACAAAGTGGGCTATGACAAGACAGCCAACAACCCGTTTGCCTCCTCCTCCTCTATATAAACACAGCTACCCCTCCAGAAAAAGGAGGACGCCATTACCACTCTGGTATGCCATCTTCTTCCCCAAAAATCTCCTCCCTCTGCTTAGTTCATACACTAACTTAGGCATCGGAGAGCCCTGCGCCGCCCAGGCCAGGGTCCTCTGACCTGCATTTCTCCTTCCTTTTCTCAGGCTCCAGGCGCAGGCATCGGTGTCCCTAATCTCACTCGGGTAAGTCCTCTAAGGCACCCCCCATTATTGTGGGTCGTTATTTTTTGCACCTACAGAAGTCATGGCATGGCTTACTCAAGCCGAATTAACTGTTAATTAAAAATTCTGGATGGAACCCAACTCTTACCTTAAAATAAACAACCTTCTTCTTTTTCTTTTTTTGGGATCAACTTTTAATGTCCACCAGATCACAGAGAGCTAGCTACATGTACCCTAAACCCTAGACTGGAATGACCCCTAACCAAATTATCCACACCCCCTGATGTATAGGGAGTCAAAAATTTATTCCTCAATAAGTGTTTTTTCTTATAAATAATTGAGAATTTTACCTGAAAAGGGACCTTAGAGGGCCACTGATCATAAAATGGGCCAATAGTAAATCTGGCACGGAAGTGGTCCCCTGGGACCACTTCCGTTTTTTTATCAATAGTGGAATAAGTGACGACGTCGTCGCTACATTGAACCCCTATATACAGCGCGCGAAACCCCATTTCCCCCATTTCCCCTTCTTCCTCCCATCCCTATCTCCATTGCCCCTGGCGATTTCAGTTCCTCCTTCTGCAAAAGAGCAAGCAGGTGGTCCCAAAGGTCATTTTCCATGTTTGGATTGTAGCATCAAGATTCCAGCATCTTTATTTGGAAAACCCACCGAGACCCCACTTCCCCATTTTTCCCTTCATCCTCCCATCACTTTTGCACTTTCCCCTGGGAGTTTTTTTTTCTCCTTCCTCAAAAGGTATAGCAAGTGGTCCCAAAGGTCGTTTTCCGACCTATTGGATTGTAGCATCAAGCTTCCAGTATCTTTTTCGGGCTATGGTATTCTTCTTGTCTCTTTTTCTTTTTCTGTATTACACAATGATGATTTACTGTGGTTTCTTCATCTTCTTTCCATTTACTTGACATCCTAAAATGGTTAATATTCATGCATTGTACATGATTTTTGCATTGAATCGACCCACGACTTAGTCCTTCCATTTTCCCCATTCTCGACTGGGTTGGCAATCCTAGTGGACATGCAGAGACTTCATGTTTGGACTACTTCATCCCTACTGAAATAGGAAGACATCAACCATAATGCCGATCATTTTGAATTTGATTACAGTGTGATGATATTGTAGAAGATAACAATTGGGTTTTACTAAACAAAAATTTGGGTGTGCAAAGAGGAAAATAAATTAACAGTTACCAAAATCATATAAGTAGAGACTTTTCTAAATTGATAAGTTAATCAAAATTATACAGTAGTGGCGGAATCCGGATCCAGCTAGAGCCCTATTCTCATTGACAATTCATCACTTCTTTTTTTTTGTTTTGTTGGATCATCACAATTCTGATACACACACTAAAATATAGAGACTTGTAGTGGTGGAAAAAACCCATAGGCTTTGGACCATTCGCAATAACAAGTATGATTTGGCCCATTGACAACATAGACTTCCTAATGACAATAGGATGGAATTAAGCTACACATGTGGCCCTTGCATAAAAATGGACCCATTATACCATTATAATTGTTATTGTTCTTCTTATTCATCATGTTTCCATTGTAATGGCTTCATCATTAATCATTTTAGTAATACAAGTGTTGTAAATAAATTTATTCATATAAGAGTATTTGAACTAACTTCAATACCTATTCATTTGCAATGAATTAAAGCCAGAAACAATTGTATAGAGGAAGCGGTGGGAAAGGTTGCATTCTGTTTTTGCAACCATTAAATTTAAATAAGTATTGCTATGATTCTAATTCATACATACAGGCCTAGATAAACGTTGCTATGATTTATTTTTAAGTGAATATAATGAGTCTGTACCCATCAAAATAAGTAGTCTCATATTTGGAATTCTCCAAATCATTAAGACAAATTGCCCCCAGATGTTTGCAACCAAACATGACTTAAATTTCAAATACTGCTATAAGGGAAAGAAGAACTTGAGGACTAAAGGTCTATGTGATCTTACCCTATGCAGTTAACTAGTTTTAATTTCCTTATTAGTTAGCTTTACTTCTCGCTCTAGTTATGTTTACATCTCCCTCTCTCGATCTATTTATTTTTTGCAGATGGCTGGAAGTGAGGGAATAAGAAATAGGCTTCTATATGACCAGGCCAATCATATTTCAGAAGCCATAAACCATGGACATGTATATTCTTAGCCACCCTTTCATATATATATATATATAGTTTACCTTTTTCTTAACTGTAATAACTTGAAACTGTCTCGCAGGAATTCGGTACATTTCGATGCATACCAATGAACCCGGACAAATCTGTTTGGGTGTTAAATGATATCCAAAAGGAGTACGTAAGGCAAGCGGGTTTACATCATTTTGCAGAAATGGAACATATTAGGATAGATCATGCTCTCATTACAGCCTTGGTTGAGAGATGGCGTCCTGAAACAAACACCTTCCACTTCCCATCCGGTGAGGCCACTGTTACTCTTGAAGACGTGGCCTACATATACGGGCTACCTATCGATGGCCCAATTGTTACCGGGAGAACTTTCCCGAGTTCAGTGGTTAGTGATGTATGTCTTGAATTACTTGGCAAGGCCCCTATTCAGGGTACTGAAGTAAACGGGATTAATATTAAATTCACATGGTTGGAGGAAAATTTCGCAGCGGTGCCATCAAATAAGAAGAGTACGAAGAAGAAAAAGAAACTTTCTAAGGATGATGAGATCTACAACACTAGGGCGTACCTTTTCTTCTTAGTTTCCAGTCAAATTATGTCTAACACATCTGGTGGAAGGGGTCCGGCATATCTTCTCGAGTTGTTCAAGGAATTTAAGCCATATGCATGGGCCCCTGCCTGTCTTGCCAATCTTTACTGGATTTTAGCAAAGGCAGTTAAATTTGTTAAGGACAAGTCTGAAGATAGACATCAGGAGGGAGATGAAAGCAAATCTTCGAACAGAACTGATGATTCTAAGAAGTTCAGAACTTTGACTGGACCTCTTCAACTTCTGCAGGTGATAACATTTTTATTTGAACATATTTACAGTTTTTCTACAACTGTTACATTTGTATTTACTTATTAATGACTGTTTTTTGCAGCTATGGGCGTACACGAGAATGCAAATTGGACGTTGTCCACCACCAACGGATACATGGAAAAGTGATATTCAGTTTCCATTGATGAAAACATGGACAGTTAGGTTGAGTTCATTGAAAGCTGTAACCACACTGATTAAGACTCGGGAAGAGTTGAACAAATTGCCACAGGACGGTGTAAGTTCAATATAATCGGATGGTATACAATTGGGAGTTGATGCTTTTATCATTACATTGAAACTAATCTTGTTTTAATTCTTTTTCTGTAGTTCAAATGGCAACCATATAGCAAGTTCGGAAAGAAATTCCGTCATACTGTTTCTAAAGCCGACCGTGACCTATTTTCATCTTCAACGGTCTTGGCTTTTTATTGGGTAGTGGAGCGACATAATACGGGTCGCGTTATGAAACAGTTTGGATTTATTCAGGAAGTTCCCCCACCGTTCAGCATGTCCTATCCAAGAGTGGAGCGAGTAGAAAAAATAGTGTATGACTACAGTGCACTCGGCAGGGTACCTAATTATGTGTTGTGGGACAGTAGATCCCAGTGCACTCTGAAGGGAAAAAAAGCATCTTCAAAGACACATAATGACGAGTATATGCATTGGTATCGGGCCAACACGATCATGTATATCGGTCGAGGGCATGAGAATGAGGAGATTGATAAAAAAAAACAAACGTGATGAACATGAGGGTTGTTGTGAGCAGAAGCACGTAAGATACCGGTGGCTCTTTCTTAAGATATAATTTTTCATTTCCACATGCCTTATGGCTGATTTTCTTGTTATGTCCACAGGTTCATCAACTCTTGCTTCACATGGAAAGGTCAGTTGACCGTGCTGTTCGGAAGAAAACCACAATTGAGCATTTCCGGGAATCATGGATCAGGAAGATACTCAGATTTAGATCTGGTTTGAATACCAAATTCGTCAAATTTAAGGATGACCACTTATACAGCTCAGCATCAGAAGATGTAAGCAAAAATTTCATCGATTTATTTTTACTGTTACTTCAGGGATGTCATTCTATGCAATGTGTGAAAGATTTTATCCTCAAGTTGATGTAATTGAAATTAAACAATGACAGGATAAAAAGGCGTCCACCGACGGATTGAGGGTTAAAAAGCCTGCATCCAAAAGAAGCCCAGGGAAAAAGAATGGAAAGAAGCAGAAGAGCGTGAAGTACAATATTGATGTTCCAGGTTCACCTATGTCACACACCCCTACTGAACATGCCCCTGAAGTAGCCAAGGAGGATTGCAGTATGGATCCAGATTCAGTAGAAAGACATACTTCTACACCGGTCGACTTTGCCAATGAGCCACCAGTGGTTGATATCTTTTCCACTCCTCGGGGGGCATCAACCTCGCAAGCAATAATAGTTTCACCAATCAAGGCGTCCATTGATTCACTAGTTTGGAGGTTAAAATGATTGCCCCGAACGAGGAAGATTCCAGAAAAGTATGATGATTACTTACACTCAATGGGTGGATCGGAGTATTCACTCTCCAAAAGTGACAGGTTTCTACTGAATGGGTTCAAACGATATTTCAATGAGAGGTATAATGTAATTACATTACCATCGTAATGGTTTCATTCCATATATGGCCTTATGTGTATTGTATTTTGCAGTAAGGATGAGCTCGACATTGTATGCACATTGGTATCCAGTGAAGTCCTGAATTGTGCTCTAGAGGAGGGAATTTGGTTCGACACCAATATTCTGTATTATTGGTTTGATGTGTTGAGGGAGAAGTGTCAAACGGCCTTTTTGGCAGACCCAAGCATTTCTGTAAGTATATAGATTCTGATTTGCAATTATCACTTCGTCGCCATTTGGAGGTTAAAAACTCACTTTTAATTTTTTTGCAGAGCTGGTGGCAGTCTGGATTGCCAACCGCTGAAGAAGCAGCCTTCGGTCCCGGAGGTTCTCGAGTGTGTGAGGCTGGAGAATGTAAAACATTGGTTTACGTTCTTCACTCTGTCAATCATTTCACATTACTTGTTGGGTATACGGACGAGAGGAAATGGGAATTCTACAATAGTTCAAGCAGTGATCGTCATGCTTTAACTACCTGTAAACGATTTGTAAGTATACCAAAATTGTACCAAAATTTAAAAGAGCTTCTTAAGGTGTTATCGTACAAGATTTAGTCAGATTTCTTTTACTGATCTTGCAGGTTGAGTGGCTGACGACGAAGTTCAGCCAATATGGGTGGGCAGACCCATACATATGGACAATCAACGTAAAAACGAACATCCCACTGCAGGAAAACGGCTACGACTGCGGTGTCTTCGCCGCTGCGTTCGCTGAGCACTGTATTCGTCGTCCGATTAACTTCACGCAGGCTGACATGATGTATTACCGGCAACGAGTCATCATTGAGATCTTCAAGCGCAGCTGGGAGTTGAATGCATACCGATTGAATATTGATGAGATTCCACTTGACTCAATTGATCCTGAGAAATGATGAAAATTTGATCTTTTGTTGTGATCCATTGTTGCATGTAAATCTAACATGGTCCATGTTTTTGGGTGCCTACTGTAAATCTAACTTTTTGTATGTAAAAAGTTGAAATGAATGTAAAGGGAAGTTTTGTTTGCTTCTGTATGATCAAAGATAGTTGTTTGGCTTTATTGAATGTTGCCCTCCTATGTATTTTTTAATGCAGCTTTTAATATGGACGTGAATGTAGTATGGGAGTTGTAGTGCATTCGCACATCCAACCATTACAGAAGTAACAGGTTTATTGTCATTGCTTAAAACTGACGACGTCGTTGCTTCACAGAACCTAGTATATAGGGTCCAGTGTTAAGAACTGACGACGTCGTCACTTCACAGAACCGTTTATAAAAAATCTCAGATGTAATAAATGACGACGTCGTCGCCTCACAGAACCTAGCGCAAACTATATGTTTGTTAATACTGACGACGTCGTTGCTTAACAGAAACTAGTGGAATAAATTCTAGTGTTAAAGTGACGACGTCGTCACTTCACAGAACCGTTTATAAAAAAACCCAGATGTAATAAATGACGACGTCGTCGCTTCACAGAACCTGGCCAAAACTAAATGGGTGGTGATACTGACGACGTCGTTGCTTAACAGTATGTATTGGAATCACTTCTAGTGTTAAACTGACGACGTCGTCACTTCACAGAATCGTTTATAAAAAAACTCAGATGTAATAAATGACGACGTCGTCGCTTCACAGAACCTGACGCAAAGTATAATGTTTCTTGATACTGACGACGTCGTTGCGTAACAGAATCTAATGAAATAGTCCAATTGTATTAACTGACGACGTCGTTGCTTCACAGAATCTAGTGGAACATAGTTGTGTTTTAATAACTGACGACGTCGTCGCTTCACAGAATCGTTTCTAAAAAAAACACTTATAATAACTGACGACGTCGTTGCTTCACAGAATCTAATGTAACATATTTGTTTGTTAATACTGACAACGTCGTATTTTCACATAGGGAATTGGAGTGAAGTGTTTGTTAATACTTCTGTCAACAGTTAACAAGGGATGTGTTAACAGTTAATAAGCGTATCATTTCAACAAAGCTAACGCTTATTAGATTCTTTGCACACAAAAGTAGAGCACATCGAAACAAAAATGGTGACATAGTTGATAAAAGTTGATAACAAATTTGTTGAAACTGTTATATATAAAGTTGTATTACAAAAGTATGATCCACATCAAGGGATATGTACAAGATATGCTAGAAAGCTACCCCACAAAAGTATGATCCACAGCAGGGGCTATGTACAAGGTATGCTATCAAATCACCCCAACATAAAGTATTTCTACCCCACAAAAGTATGATCCACATCAATGGATATGTACAAGGTATGCTAGAAAGCCACCCACAAAAAGTATTCCTACCCCACAAAAGTATGATATTTACAAGATATGCTAGTTGGATCTATGCAACATGATCTGATGGTGGATTGCGACAACTCTTTCGGTTATGTCCCCTATTTTTGCAGTTAGAGCAAGTAACAACCCTGCGTTGTCGATTTCTGTCTTCAACACGAATCCGGGATTTCTTTGGACGCCCTGGTTGTTTGGTAGCACGTGGAGGCAAGACGATTTCATTTGATGTATGTTCCCATTGTCTGCTATCACGAGTGGCATGAATGACCTCACTATACGAAGCACGATAAGTAGTTGTTAGGTAACAATCCTCAACATAGTCATACGGATTCAGGTGCCTAACTTTCATCGCTGCTAGTGCATGACAGCATGGAATCCCCATTATTTCCCATCTACGACAACTACACTTCTTCAGTTCAAGATCCACAATATCTATGAATTATGCTGATTGAACCTGAAACTCAACGAGCCCGGCAACACGTACATGCACGCGGCGTGAGTCTTCAGCCTCTTGGCTCATTAGTTTCTCTGCATAGGGCGTTAATCGCGATGTAATATCCAGTGACTCGAGATGTCTTCTCTGGAAGAACTCCATCAACTTCGCACGGATTTCTTCGACTTGCTTTGTAATAGGAAGCACCCTAATGTCCTTTAAAAGCGCGTTCGTACATTCGGCAGCGTTGCTGGTTATCATGTCATAGCGCCGACCCTCAACAAACGCATTTGACCAACGTTGTTTTCCAATGGCATTGATATAATTATGCGCCCCTTGGTCTACAGACATGATGTCATTCATATAGGCCTCATACTCACATGGTCTAAAAGACTTGGCAGCCCGCCAGAATTTCAATACAATGGCACGATCACAGAAGGCTGTTTTAATGTTCTCTGCAATGTGATGACAACAGTAGCAGTGCATCGCGCTTGGAATGATGTTGGCCAATGCCGGGACAAGACCCTTTTGTCGATCAGACACAATAGTCAAATTTGTTGGACTTCCCAAAGCAAGAGATAGGTTGGCAAGAAACCACTCCCAACTGTCACGACGTTCGGCCTCGGCCAAAGCGAAAGCTATAGGAAATAGCTTATGATTACCATCATAGGTGACAGCCACTAGAAGCACACCCGGATACTTGCCCCGAAGATGTGACCCATCAACAGCGATCATCGGCCTCATCGACGAACAGAATGATCGGATGCAAGGACCGAAAGCCCAGAAGAATCTTCTAAACCTGTCTTCAACAGTCGTGTCGATATTAGTCACAGTACCTGGATTGGTCATGTGTAATTCTTTACAATATAGAGGTAAAATCTTAAAAGATTCTTCATATGATCCCCGAACTACACGCAAGGCCATCTCTTTTGCAATATGTGCTTTTCTATAAGTGATACGGGTGCCAAACTCCTTTTGGTATTCATTCATAATTTCTTTTGGCTTCAAGTGGTTATTGCATCTGACTCTGTCCTCAATGAACTCTTCAATAAGTTTCGAGGATGCTTGGGGATGTGTCATTCCCATCATTGGTTTTGAGCAACAATGTCTTGGGTTATAAGTCCGCACCTT
The DNA here is from genome assembly GCA_012931725.1 of Litsea cubeba. Lineage (NCBI taxonomy): Eukaryota > Viridiplantae > Streptophyta > Magnoliopsida > Laurales > Lauraceae > Litsea > Litsea cubeba. The sequence continues at coordinate 139,102,029 of CM022947.1, read as the reverse complement.
AAATTCCGGGCCTGAATCAACGATGGAAGCATGTATACGCCAGGGACAACAATCATCTCTGCAACGTGCCGTGACTTTTTTCGTCTTGGTCGACACATGTCGTAGAGTAAAATTGTTATAAATTGCAAATTTCGCAAGAGATCTTCTGAAGCTTTCACGATCAGGAAATTGACGCCCTACCCACATTTCTCGTGCTGAGTCCGTACCAGTATCGGCTATAACATCTTGAGGGGCCATTGTGTCTACAAAATTGATATCTCCCATAGCCACTGAATGAAGCACAGCCTGAATGGTTTCAGATCCTTGTTGATTACCAATATAATTGACATCTTCCATAGCAAGTGAATGATCCACAGCATGAATGGTTTCAGCTCCTTGTTCATTACCCCCAGAATTGACATCTTCAATAGTAAATGAATGATTCATAGCATGAATGACTTCAGCTCCTTGTTCATTGCCAACAAAATTTACATCTTCCAAATCAAATGAATGATTCGCATCATGATTGGTTTCAGTGCCTTGTTTATTACCAACCATCATCGAAGAGGGAGTTCCACGAACCATTGATATATCAAAAGTAGCACATACAGCATCGTGTGCATCAACAGCCTCTCGATCTATACCATCCACATCAAAAACAGCTCTTGTAGAACGATTTGTTGCATGAGGATCCAATGAGGTAGAGAAATGCATATCAACGTTTTCATGGAGATCCACGGTGGGAAATACTAGGCTAGACGTGGGCATTTTTTTCTCGCAAATCCCTTTGCACATTTTCTTCTTGGCACTTGGACAGCCAACCAAAACTCGTTCTCTGCAAGGCATGGACAAGAATTTAAGTTAGGCACGACAAGTGCAACTATATAAATATTAAAAAAAATAGAACATAGGTACGTACCTAGAGCCTTCACGTTTCTTGTTATTAACGTGTAGTTTCCTGTTGACATACACATGTAGCCCATGTTGCTCACTTCCAGACGCCATCAACATTCCCAGCATATCATTTTCATCTTCCAAACTGATCAACGAAAAAACGAGTCCATTGTGATGAAGGTATTTCATGCTTACATCCTTGATATTTGCATCCCAATTAGACAATGCAATGGCTTCATTCATCAACATATCATATGTTAAGGTCTTAGGTAGAGACCTCATCTTCTGTCTTCCACCATTGTAGACCGGGCGTATAATGTCAAAGACAAACTCTCCATCAAAGTGAAATATGATGGAAATCCCAGACTTGGTCATTCTGCCGACGCAAATAAAGCATATATTAATTTGGTGGTATTAGCAAATGTAGTCCAAGGGTCACCTTTCACATAATGCTAATAGAGAGATGATTGTATGGGTCAAACTGTCCATTTCTATTTCTATTTACAAGGAAAAAAATCACAAGAGAAGTTAACTCCCCTAACACTGTTTTTTCCTAGGGTTACTGACAGAGGAGGAGTGAAAATGAAATCATTTTATGGGTGTTTGCTCCCACTTTATACAAGACATATTCACCAAGATTTCTGCACGTATTTGAGTACCCATCTTCATATTACTTATAAGGGTTTAACCCTAACGTGCAAATACGTAGATTCACAATCTTCATATGCTCTCAACTAGGGGTTGTGACAATAAACAACCTTAGAACAGCCAGAGTTGTTACCTTTCTCAAAAGCCTTAATGAACTTTTCTCAAAAAACTGTATATCAAATGCCCTAATGAACTTTTCTGAAAAGGGTAAACATGAAACACAGAATCTTTGGTAGCTAATGCATGAAAGAACACATAAATAGCGATATACCTACCTCTTAATGGAGTTCAACAACCTCCATAAAGAAGCCCACCCGTTGGGGAAGACGCCTGCATCATCTCTATTCAATGGCAGATAAAAAGGATCCCACGAAAAAGAAGCTGTGACGGGATATATATATATATAGAACATAAGCGACGACGTCGATACTAACCCACTATTATAAGTGACGACGTCGTCGCTTGTAGAAAATAAGCAAAAAATATATATTTTCTGGCGGGAATACCCATTCCGTTACATATATTCTATGGGTACCTCTTCTGGTGAGTGACCAACTAGGGTCCTTTTTTTAGGTAAAATTCTCTAAATAATTTATTCGTCATCCAGGGAGAAATCAAAAATTCAAAATACAAGTTCAAAGATTGGGACGATAGATAACAACCGTGAATCGGCTCTATTCTATTCTATCCTATCCTACCCCACAATCACATAGCTAGACCAACCCACTCGGGTCAAAACCGAATCCAAGTCCGACTAAAACATTTGCGTCTACTTCGGTCATCAACAATTTTAAAGTCTTCTTAACATGTCAGCCTCTTTCTCTTTCTCCTCATATAATTTCTTCATTGAAATGTAATGCAAGAAAGACAAAATCTGCTCATGGTTTCTCCACCGACTTCTGGATGATTCGGAGGAGCAAACAAAAGTGGTACGAGTAGAGAATCTAAAGGTTGTTTTATGATCCTCTCCGCCACCACTAACATCATCTGTGATAGTACCTGTTGGTCGTGTATTGCATGCGCGTGAGGGAGGGCCAGACCAATCCCCAATCTGATCCTAGCAAACAAGCCGCGACCCATAGGCCTCAGTCAAATTGATGATCATCTCTGTACAGACACTTAATATGTTTGGTCTATTCACTTTAACATTGATGATCTCTTGCATTCATGAACTACATATTTTATGCGTATACCCTAGCCCCCTTCTTCTTAATTGGTCTCAATGATACGCATCCCATCCAACTTGCAAAAAAATAAAGAGAAATTAGAAAAAAAAAGTTTATCGAAAGAGGTTCAATCATTAGCATGGCTGCCACAAGATGCAACTGAAAAAACAAACCGATCTGATTCTTTTATTAATAAATATATATATGGCCAAGGCTCCTCTAAGCTCAAACTTAGAAAGAAAATTTCGTAAGCTCGTACTTATGGGGCCCACCTTTAATCCATCCAAATGGACCAAACACATGACCCCCTTAAATTACACATATCCACCAACTTTCGGTAAGATCCGAATTTACTGGACCGTTGGATTGACTATATATCAATCCGAATGGATTGTTGACCATTAAACTCTTTGGCTCATATGGAGATGATAGAAATTAATTTTTTGCAGGGAAGAAGATCGTAGGGAGTCCTTAAAATCCTCCTACCCCCATCCCCATATGGGTCCCCAAGTGAGCCCCACCACACACTACTTGAGCCTACCTTATCCTAAGCTTAAGCTTAGGATAGCTGGCCTCTAAGCCTATCATACTTTCTATTGCAAGTGCCGCCTCAGGCATAAAATAATACCTGGTACTGTACTGACTACTTCACCAAAACTCAGGCTGTCAGACCATTTGTGAACCAGTCACCGACAGATTTTTATTTTATAGGCCTTGTAAGCCAAGGCCAAGCCTAAACATCAACCCTGTCTAGCAAGTTAGTCAGGCCACGCTTCTATTTGTAAGACTGTAAACCCACCCCTATTGGCCCCACTCACCTCAGCTCTTCCCCAACAAGATTAATTAGTATATAACTTCACAACATATATTGTTTTCCACAAGTTACGATGATCTTAGCTGCCTTATCAGAGGCACCAAAATGGGTGCATAGCATCAAGGTCCACATTAATTTAATACAAAAGAGTGCAACTTGGTTAAGATTTTCATGCCAGAGCTCCAAACTGTTGGCAAGGTATAGGCTGCTGCTTGATGTCACGGTATCTGAATTTCAGGTCAAAAGATAAATAGGTCGCACTTGGCTATCCTCAGCCTGGCCTGTTGACACCCATACCAATACTAAAACCTAACAGCTCTCCATTTCTTAATTTTGTTCTGAAGTGATTGTTACATGGATTCCAAACAACTCCTTAATTTCAGTACTCTCTCTCTCTCTCTCTCTCTCTCTCTCTCTCTCTCTCTCTCTCTCTCTCTCTCTCTCTCTCTCTCTCTTGCATTTATCTAATCATGGAAGTACAAACTAGAAACAAACGTTTGCGGATGCATAATTAATCTAGTTCATCAATTGTGTGAATTAATTTTTATTTCGGATGTGATGTCGTGCTAGTATGAATCCATATACAAAAATGAATGTGTGCAATTCCATCAACAAAAAGCATAAAGGTTTGAGATGATAGTGCATAGTGCATCCAATTTCATCCTTCACAGGCAGTGAGCATCATAACAAAATATTGAGGAATATCAAAGTCTAACATAAGGATACAGGAAATTGATCACACTATAAGAGCAAAAGAAGATAAAAACTAGCTAATATAAGATGCATCCAACAGCCCAGGCCCCCCTCTTCCTATATAAATATAGTGGGGGCCCTCCAATAATCAATCTATTCCATCAATAGGCAGCCACCCCCATGAGTAAGCTCCGATCTTAATTTGACATTGATCTGAACTCCAATCGCAGCTAGATTTTATCACAATAAGTTTGCATGACACACACAATAAACTTTGAGGGCCTAAAACTAAGGTCTAGGATCATTTGATCCACAACCAAGCCTATCCGTCATCATGACTCCCTTAACTGTCGTGCACTCAAGTGGGCCCCACCGAGTGGGCATCTTTTAATGAAAAATAACTGGACCATTTTGCAAGAGTCATATAAGATTACAAGGTTAGTGTGACATATATATACAAACTTGCTTACGAGTTTATCTTCTCAGATATCACGGAGGTCCCTTACAAGGCCTCATGGATTTTAGAAGGTTAAAGACCTCAAGATCTGCTTCTTCCTGCATATAACAACTATAAGAATCAACAAAATGTGTACAAACAAATAAATGTATCATCTTGGCATAATAATTCAAATTAAATCAAGACAGTTTTTTCTACATATTCACAGCATGGTATGTAAAGTAACACTCAAGACTCAAAATCCAAAAGCTATTTTGATTTCACCACCAGAGCCACAATTCTCAAAAAGCAAATTAAAGTAAGATGAATAGGGTAAGAGTAAGTCTAGTCCACGGGCCTTATATTTATTAATTGAGTTACTAGGGGACTTTGCTTTTTTTTTTTTTTTTTTTCGTTTGTTCTTTTTCTTTTTTCCCTTTTTGAGAGAAGACACTACATGGTTGACATTGACGGAACAAGTGGTGCTCAATACAGTTGAGAATGGCAAAAACTACATTTGGCAGGATGATAATTTCCCCGTCACCTTAAGTATACATCTTCAACATTTCATGTACAATTTGATAATTAGTTTGAAAGCATGAATCCTGTGTAAGATACCATGTATCAACCCAAAAGCTTAAGCTCATAGGTGGAAGGCCCAAATAAGTATTATAAGAAGCCATGCCAAAGACATTACTTAGGCGATGTGGGATGTAGGGCTTTACTTTACCAACACTCCCCCTCACGTGCAGGCCCAACATATTTCATGGATGGGTCTGCCACGTGGGCTAAACAAGCACGACGGGATCGAAACCCACTCTGATACCATGTACCAACCCAAAAGCTTAAGTTCATAGGTGGAAGGCCCAAACAGGTATTATATGAAGCCTTGCCAAAGGCATTACTTAGGCGATGTGGGATGTGGGGCTTTACTTTACCTACATCCTGCGTGCTTGACTTTGCCAACAGATGTAAAGGGCCCTAAAACATTGTCCATGAAATCAACTCAGATAAAAAATCCAACATGGACAAGATTGAACTGAATTGTTCGATGTTAGTTGAAATGGCATAATGCTTCCACTAAATAAAAATAAAAATAAAAATAAAGCTGAGACTAAGCAGTAAGTTAGATGTTTGAAATGGGAAGGTTAATGATGAAGAAAAGCATGCAACCAATACATCCTATGATGTATTTTTGAGGTTTAATTGGGGATGCAAAACCCATGAAAACATTGCTCAGGCAACTAATTCATTACATGTGGGATCAATGGTTGCAAATCCCAATCTATTTCAGTGAGTCGACGGACCCCCATTGTGTAAAGGAGATGCCGTATAAAGCACCATGACTTGAAGAGCCCTACCATCCATCTTTTTCCTTTTAACCGTTTGAAGAAAGGCTATCAATCCCAAGGTTTTGACTTTAACAATCATATCAATGTTGTGGACTGCCAAAGACATGAACATGTGTGGAGGTAGATATAGACTATTATTATGAAGTTAGTGAAGTATAGCTACTTACTTTCATTTGACACACACACACACCCCACACCCATACCCAGACACAGCAGCATGCAGATGCATATCACACAAATGCTCATGCATGTGAGTGCACATTGAGAGACTGCTTTTTTGAAGTGAAGTAAATCTACCTCTTTCATTTGAATCCTTTCTGTGTTGATTGTTCTTTCCATGGTCGTTTCGAAGAAGATTCAATCTGAACATCGAGGTTGGAACGATCACCCTCATTATCTTGTTTTCCATTCGATGGAGAAGCCGAAAGTGGAACAGCATATTTTCCATTTGATGAAGAAGAAAATGAAGGTGGAACGACACATTGGCTTTCACTAATGCTTCTTTTCCTAACTGAAGAAGATTCAGCTGTAGAGCATAAATCTTCATCCTTCCGTGAGCCTCCAGCTTTGGAGACTTGACCAAGTAAGTCAACACAGTTTTTTCTCTCAAGGACCGAAGCTTTCAATCCCTTTTGGTCATAGAAACCATCCTTAGGCTTCTGTAATGTGGGCACTCTCTGATCATGAGCTGAACTAGCACAAGAAATATCCTTCTTAATGACAACCCTTGGAATGGCTTGATTTTCCATACTGTTTGAATTGTCAGCAACGTCTTCCTCTGTTCCATTCAACTTAGCAGCTCTAGCAGCTGTATCTGATTCCCACATCACAGATATAGAATCTAACAAACGTTCTCTGGCCAAGTTAATATCCACAATAGGTTTTGGATAGTTTAATCCCAACTCCACCCCTGATGCTCGCAGCACAGATCTAGGAGCATCCCACGGATGGTGAATCCATTCAGTCGGCATTCTTGCAAGCTCAGGAAGCCAATGCCTCACATATTCGCCCTCCGGATCAAATTTGCATCCTTGATCCTAATCCAGAATTAAAGAAAAAAAATGAGAGGAAAAAAAACTGAATGAGATAGTGAAGAGAAACTATATGATCCTAAACCAACGGTCGGCATAATATCATTGGTTCTTGAGATTGTAAATATGTGTCTGGATGAGTGTGCGCGGGTGTGTGGGAGAACAACTTGCAGCGTACAGACTTGATGATCCAGATTAAGTGATCTGATAGGAAAAGTCGTAACCCTGTAGTTGTTGGCCAGAAAATAGAAAGATTTATTAAGGATTACACCTTTCAACAGGGGAAAAGGCCAAATGTCCAGTGGATAGGAACTTTTAGTATTGATTCTTTAGGGACATGATCTGTCTTCAATGGGGCCATCAGATGATTCAGATAAATTGTATGGAACAACAAAGCAAGAACCCCACTTGAAGAACATCAAGATTAGAAGCTTTGAAAAATCCCAAGTTCAATAACTTAATCGCACTCAAAGAAAAACCAAGTTCGGTACTAAAATCAATCAAGTCATTTTCATTTAATAGTAACGTCAAGTAAAGCCTTTCATCTGATTGGCCTTTCTATTACATCTCTCCTTAATGTAACTCGTATCTGATAGGTGGCACGCGAATGGAAAATTACTGCAGATGGTCCACGTCTAACAGGAAAAAACCGCAAGGTTAAGTTAAAGTGCGTGAATTTCAGAATCTTCCACAAAAGGCTGGGCCCACTGTACAAATGGTTTGTATCACCAAAAGGTTGGCCCAACATGAATAGTTTGTCAGGCCAAAAGAATAGGTATGATGATATCTTCTCCAATGTGAGAATTTTAATGTAGCTCAGATTTTCAGTTTTCAAGGACTCAAAGAAAAGAATCACCTCTTGTGTCTGTGATTAGTTTTTTTTCCAAATGGAAGACTTTATGGTGATCAACCATTCAAAATCAGACTCATCAGATCAATGGTTTGGATCACTGAACTATAAGACCAAATGGTGCAGTGGACATTATATACATTCCAGTGCACCAAGGCTCTACAATTCCCCTGGTAAGGCTTCTAAATTTAGGGTGTGTTTGGTTAGAGGATATCTAAGAATTATTGTGTTGGAAATCTAAATTCCCCAAAAGTTGTCCCCCAGTTGGATTCACAAATGCTCAAGGGCCCCCTGAGCATTGAAAGCTGGATATTTGAGAATTTGGAGAATTCCGTTAGCCAAATATCAGGGGAGTTTGCAAACCGAAAAGGAAATTTCATACCCGTGGGCTGTCAAGACGGTCAAGCTCATGCCCATCTGGTAAGCTGCCAGAGATGTACTGCCAACCAAGGATGTCACTTTCTAGATCAGCATCCAATAAGGTATCCCAAAAATATTTCATCCCCCAAGTCCAAGGAAGTAGCAAGAACTTTACAAAAAAGCTTGACACAATTACTCTGATTCTGTTGTGTATCCATCCTGTCGCCCATAGCTCTCTCATACCTGCATCAACTAATGGGTAACCAGTACGACCCTGTCTCCAAGCCTTGAAATTACCTTCATTGGCACACCACGGAAAATGCCTCAAGTTTCTCATCAATGATCTTTCATGAGTGAAGGGAAAATTAAAACAAAGATAACGTGAATATTCTCGAAGACCAATTGCTCTAAGGAAGAGTCTCACGCTCTCTTCTGCGACAGGGTTCCCTTCTTTTGTACATGATATCTGCTTCATTCGTATGCACTGGAAGATTTTTTTTACGCTCAGTTCTCCAAAATGAAGATATGGTGACAAAAGTGATGTGGCGGTGCCCTCCACCTTCAGCCTGTTCTTGGAATAGTTGAGCAGATGATGTGCCACAAATTCTGATAGTACCTTATCTGCATTGCTCCAACCCGGGGACCATCCTTTACCTAGCAATGCATTGCTAGATTTCTCCATTTCATTCTCAAGACCCAATTCCTCAATTGAACAGCTCTCAACAGTTTCTGTAGACAATACAGCAAACTAAAGAAGAGATCAAGCATCCTGAGAAGTACAAATTTGATAAACATGGCCCCGAAAGTAGAAATGCCATAACTTAGAAGTGTTCTGTATCGGAAAAAATCGATAAAAGGCCTGAAAATAGACGGTTGAGAAAGAAATACAGCAATGGCCCATATTCAAATTTTTAACAGAAGACAAATGTTGGGTGGCTGAGAAATTCATATATTCAACATCTGAGGCATGGTATATCCAAGTGGAGCAGCATGGTATATCCAAGTGGGGACCACCAAATGAACAGTCCAGATTGCTGACCATGGACCCCATAGATACAGAAGGAGTAAGGATGGTGCATATTATCAGGCAAGTATCATAATACCTCATTTTTAAGATACATCGATGTGAACACAAATTTTAGACAAAATGCATATAACAAATGACATGGAAATTTGTGATTTTATTTATGAAATTTGAACATGGTACAACACCACTGGACTCTCTATGGGCCCAAGACAAAAAAAGATAAGGGCCCTTGATGTCCCTTTACAATCCCAAGAGGGCCCAAGAACGACCAGTCGGGGACGTGCTAAAAGTCCCTCAATTTAATTCTCAAAACTCCTCATGAGGCAGTAGAGGAAGAAAAAATAAAGAAAAGGGAGGAATTTCCAAGAGAAAGAAGAGAAATGATAAAGAGAGGAAGAGAGCACTTTCTCTTTCCCCAAAACTCCCCAAATAAGCCTTAGGGCTTAGGGACCCCTATTTATAGACTTTGGGGGAGCACTGCTGGGCACTGGATTCCCAATGCCTAGGGCCTGGTGACCAGCACCCAATGCCTGGCGCCAGCATCTGAACCAAAACTGCACAACAATGACATTTTGCAAAGGCCATAACTGGGGTTGATCAACTCAGGCTAAGACTTTCAGCCAATACTGGGCCCAATATTGTTAAAAAGTCATGCCAGACCAGGAAATCTTGTCGGTCTTTTATGCAAGAGTAGCCAATACAAACCGCCGAATTAGTTTTCAGGCCTGAGAAATAAGAGCAGATCCAACAACAAGGTCCAAAGATTGAGCCTCGAGTGAGTTATGCTACACTAGCATACCCCACAAGCAAGTTGCAACCCTTTCATTGAGACACACAGCTTTCTCCCAACAGTGATGTAACTTTGTGCACCACATGTTACATAGAGTTTTGCTAATTCTTTAAATAAAAGAAGACGTGATTTTGAAATCGTGCAATAAAAATAGATATCTTTCTACATTTAAAACTGACCTGCTGGTGGCACCAATCTCCATGGTGGAAGAAGACATGCCGGTTCAATTGTCATGCTCATGCACTTGTCCCAGTATGCATCAAAGGTTGTAAAAGCATGACCCTTTTTATCATATACATCCCATGGCTCATACAATAAATCTCCATTAAAACTGCTCACACAAATTCCATTCTCCACCAGTTGCTGTTTAATATTGTGGTCACGAACAAGTGAAACAGGATCTGAAAAGAAAGTGGTTAAGGGGAAAAAGAAATAAAAAATGATCAAATCATCTTCATCAATTATCTTATCCATATAATGATGACGACGACAACAACAGCAACAATAATAATAAATAATAGTAACAACTAACAACAATGATAATAATGACAATTAAATGAAGGAGCAAAAATAATAGTATGCCAACCCTCCTTTTTTTTTTGAGCTTCACACACGCACACGAAGGCGGAGCCGGCAGGGGCCATGGTTCCACACAGTTTTTTAAATCCCGTGTTTGCCCTCAAATTTAAGTGTATGAATCATTGATTCCAAAAGAAGTAGTGTTACACAATCTTAATTGATTTGTGTGAAAAAAATGCGAGTGAAGGGAAAAGAAAGGAAAGGAAAGGGAGGAGTTAAAGGAGAAAGAATCTGTGTCACTATGAGAGACTGAAAATGTAAATGTGATCGATCCCTTTGAGGGTCGTCTGTATCTCATATAAATAGGGACTTAATCCCTGATTACAATCAATCAATCTTTATTACAATCAGTTAAGCAAATCTACACTAATCTAGATCCTAATAATTAGCTAACCAATATAGTATGTACATGAGGCTGTGACTCATGATAAGAACAAGCTAATGATAAGAACAAACAATGGGCCTAAATGGGCCTGCGAGATTGGGCTTTGAGCAGCTTCATTAACACCCCCCCTCAAATTGATGCCAATGAGTCAACCAGCATCAATTTGTCCGTTAAGAATTGATGACGTGGTCGAGGAAGTGCTTTGGTGAAAATATCAGCAGTCTGGAGGCTGGAGGAGATGAACGGAAGGGAAATAACATGGCGAAGATATTCATCTCTGATAAAATGGCAAGCAACCTCGATGTGTTTAGTTCGCTCATGAAAAACAGGATTCTCAGTAATCCGAATGGCACTGGTGTTATCCGCATGTAACGGTGTAGGAGATTTCTGTGAGAAGCCAAGTTCTTCAAGGAGACCACGAAGCCATATAATCTCTGAACATGCGGCAGACATTGCACGATATTCTGCCTCAGTTGATGATTTTGAAACTCTGTCCTGTTTCTTCACTTTCCAGGAAATAAGAGCATCTCCTAAGAACATGCACCAACCTGTGGTGGACCGACGAGTATCAGGACAACCTGCCCAATCAGCATCAGAATAGGCAGTCAATGTCATCTTAGAGCCAACAGGAAAGAACAAGCCTCTATGAGAAGTGCCAAGAAGATAACGAATAATGCGCCGAACTGCTGCTAAATGTAAATGATGAGGCTTTGTCATAAACTGACTCATTAAGTTGACTGCATAACTGATGTCAGGACGAGTAGTAGTCAAATATATAAGACTACCGACAAGCTGACGAAAATATGTCGGATCGGACAGGGGATCACCACTGTCACTATGGAGTTTGAGATTCAGTTCCAGAGGAGTATCCACAGGGGTGGAGTTTGACAGGCCTGCGGATTCAATCAAATCCATGGTATACTTATGTTGATGTAAAATCAACCCTTTCTCGGAGTGATGAACTTCCAATCCCAAAAAATATTGCAGAGGGCCCAGATCCTTCATATGAAAAGATTGATGCAACGAAAATTGAAGATCTTGAATCGTTGCTGTATCTGTCCCAGTGATGATGATATCATCTACATAGACGAGAAGAATGGTGATTCCTGTTGATGCATGATGCAAAAACAACGATGGATCATAAGGACTCTGCTGAAACTGTAGCTTGAGTAACGCATCTTTGAATTTGTCAAACCATGCTCGTGGTGCTTGTTTTAGCCCATACAAGGATCGTTTCAGAAGAGCAACTTGATTTTCTGATGATTTTGTGAAACCTTGAGGCAAACGCATGTAAACTTCTTCCTTAAGATCACCATGAAGGAATGCGTTTTTCACATCAAATTGAAAAAGAGGCCATAATTGAGATGCAGCTATAGCAAGGATGGCGCGAACAGTAGTCATTTTTGCAACAGGCGCAAAAGTCTCGTCGTAGTCAATGCCATATTCCTGTCGGTTGCCAAGGGCCACAAGCCTAGCTTTATATCTATCCAAAGTACCATCTGCCTTTAACTTAATAGAGTAAACCCATTTACTCCCAATGGGTTTAACCAAAGCTGGACAGGGAACAGTCACCCAGGTTTGGTTCTGCTGTAGAGCACCAAGTTCTTCTTCCATAGCCTGTCTCCAGCACTCTTGTTTTGCTGCTTGTGAATAAGAGGTAGGAATGGATACAGAAGATAAAGTAGCAAAATATGAAGAATGAGAGAAGCCGTATCGATCAGGTGGACGAGAGATACGAGCAGAACGACGAATAGCAAGTTGAGGCGAAGATGATGCTGGATCAGGATTCTGGACTGGTTCTTGCAAAGGAGGCAAAGTAGTGGCATTTGTTCTTTGTCGACGAGTATACACCTTGTCCGGATGAAAACGCAAAGGTGAAAGAAGACAATCATCAGCAAAGGATGGTACTTTAGAAAAGGAAATTTTTGGAGACGAATCAGGATAAGCCTGAAAAAAAAACTGATGTTCAAAAAAAACAACATTCCTCGAAATGCGAAGACGCTTCGAAGTGGGGTCATAACAAACAAAACCTTTTTGGTGGGAAGCATAACCAAGGAATGCACATTTTACAGATTGAGCGGATAACTTGGATCGTTCGTGTGGGGGAAGATGAACAAAACAAACACAACCAAAAGTGTGAAAAGATGTGTATTGTGGTGCAGTTTTGAAAAGACGAAAATATGGAGATGTGTTTTGAAGTTTTGGAGATGGAAGTCGGTTGATGATATGAGTAGCGGTGGTTAAAGCTTCTGACCAAAATCTGGGTTGAACGGAGGATTCTAATAATAAACATCTGACCATGTCTAGAAGATGACGATTTTTCCGTTCTGCCACACCATTCTGTTGGGGAGTATAGGGACAAGTCCGTTGGGAGATAATCCCTCTGTCTTGTAAGAATTCCTGAAATTGTTTGGACACATATTCCCCCCCTGAGTCGGTTCGAAGAATCTTAATACATGTTGAAAATTGATTTTGAACATAATTCAAGAATTTTTTAAATACATCAAAAACTTCAGATTTGGCATGTAGAAAATAAATCCATGTAAACCGGCTATAATCATCAATGAAAGTTACGAAATACTTATACTGTGAATGAGAAATAATTGGTGAAACACCCCAAACATCACTGTGTATTAAATCAAAACTTTGATCAGCAGAAGAGATATGTAAAGGAAAAGGCAAAGTTCTACTTTTACCCAGCTTACAAGTGGTGCAATCAAAAACAAAATCTGATGATAAAAATTTCATTTTATTGATATGACCAGAGTTTAACAAAGATAACAAGATGGTTGAATTGGGATGGCCTAATCTATTGTGCCACAACTGCACATTATTCTTAGAAACAACTGATAGAGCAAACAATGACATATCTGAAGCCGGTGTTACTATGTGAAGAGGAAACAAACGCCCACACTTAGGCCCCTTCACTATTACCTTCCCCGTCTCCTGATCCTGCACCACACAACCAGAGGAGGAAAAACAGACATTGCAGTTATTATCAACCAATTGACCAACAGAAATTAAGTTGGTGAAAGATTTTTGGAACAAAGGACATCATGTAAAGGTAGAGAATGAGAGATATCACCAACAGATGTAATAGGAATAGTGGTCCCATTAGCAGCATGGACTTTAATCTGGCCATCATATGGTTTAATTGTGGAGAAATTTTTGGAGGATGATGTCATATGATTAGAAGCACCAGAATCAAAATACCAGTGAGAAGGAGATTGATTTTTACCGGATATACCAAGAGTGGATAATGCCTGGAAAATCATCTGTTGGATCATTTCAGGAGAGACTGGAGCAGCAGAAGCAGGTGCTGAAGAAGATGCGGTAGATGAATCAATAGTTTCAGTAGCAGTAATCGCCTGGTAAGCTTTCGGATTTCTGTTTTGAGGACGTTTGCGGCATTCATTGATCGAATGTCCAGATGCCTTGCAGTAATTGCAGATCCGCTGCTTGCACTGATTTGCAAAATGGCCGAAAGTTTGACACTTGAAGCACTGTACTTTACTCAGATCTCTGTTCGGCTGTTTTCCCTTGGAAGAATGACCAACACTGACAGAAGAGGTGGGTACACTATAGGCAACCTCCATAGTACCTGGACTAGCTTGTTGAAGCACCTCAGATTGCGTCAATTGTCTCTGTTCCTCTCGCAATAATTCATGAAGACAGTCATCCAGAGAAGGAGAAGGGACCCTACTCATGAGATTGGATCTGACCGATTCATATTGAGATCTTAATTTCATGAGAAATTGATCCCGATGACTAGTTGCGAGTATATTCAGCAATTCTAGAAGAACCTGTGCGGATACATCTGCATATTTGATTTCATCTAATTCGGCCCATAAATTCTGGAAACCAGAATAATATTCTTGAATTGAGGAAGTGCCTTGCATATAGTTTGCAATTTCAAATTCCAAATGATACTGGCGTGCAGAATTCCCCTGATGATATATTTTCTTTAGATAGTTCCACATATCCTTGGCAGTTTTGTATGGTTTCAAATTCATGAAGAACTGAGGTTCCATGGACCCAAGAATCCAAGTTTTGATTTTAGCATCTTTCGTGTTCCAAGGACACAATTTTCTTTTCATCCTCTATTGGTTTGGGATCAGTCCCAGAGATATGGCCCCATAATTCTTTACCTTCTAGGTAAAGTTCGAATTGGAAAGACCAAGATGGATAATTTGTACCATTAAACTTGATTAAATGAATTTCAGATTTCTCCATTTGAACAAACAGTCGGATGAAGCAACAGACTGAAGTGTCTGATCAATATGTAAATCACAGAAATTATATGTGTATGCACTGCCTAAACAAAAGCAATACACAACAGAAACACCACTAGAACTCAATGGTAGCAGAACAATCAGCAGCAAACCGTCAGGAACCAGAAGTGCACCAAAAACAGACACACACGTCCAGGTCGTCAGTGCATAGAAACAACACCTGGGCCCCACCAGATGATCTTTTGACAGATCAGAGGAGATGGATGATAGGAGATCTAAAATCCACAACTGATGGAAGAAGAACCCCTCAAAAAAGATCAAGATCCAAAAAACTAGACGGCTGAGATTGAAACTGTTGAATAAAAATGACAATCACTAGAATCGAGCAGATGACCTACCTCTGGTGATCAAAAATTATGGAAAAAATCTTCATAAACAAGGGAATATTCAGGCGACCATGAAGGGTTGATTCCGCCAAAATGGTGATGATGATCATAGGTGGGCCACGCAAGGATCTGAGATGATCTGTGATGATCTGTCCGGATGAAAGTCTCTGAATAGTTTGCAGATCTTGGAAGATGACTGGAAGGATCCAAAAACACTTGGATCTTGAAGAACACTAGAGCAGTGGCTCTGATACCATGTCACTATGAGAGACTGAAATTGTAAATGTGATCGATCCCTTTGAGGGTCGTCTGTATCTCATATAAATAGGGACTTAATCCCTGATTACAATCAATCAATCTTTATTACAATCAGTTAAGCAAATCTACACTAATCTAGATCCTAATAATTAGCTAACCAATATAGTATGTACATGAGGCTGTGACTCATGATAAGAACAAGCTAATGATAAGAACAAACAATGGGCCTAAATGGGCCTGCGAGATTGGGCTTTGAGCAGCTTCATTAACAATCTGCTAATGTTATTGAGTGATTTATTGCATAAATAGGATTTCATTGCCCATGCCATTTACTTAATAAATCATAAATGGGAATCTAATGATTTCTACTGTAAAAACTAGCGGGACCATGTTGTCATTGCCCAGGCCATGAATAAATAATGATTTCAATGCCAGGCCATTTACTGATAAAAACTAGTGGGACCATGTTTCTAAACAACTTAAGATTTAAATATCAGTCTCTTTCATTGATATTTATTAATGAGCACATTTAGTTAGGTGTCCCAAAAAAATCCCAAATATTATTGTGAGATTTCAGTGCAAACTATGATGAGTCTTCTAGTCTCACTTATCATTTGTCCTTTCTTAATAAAGCAAAATGGTTTAAAAATAGATGTTACTTCATTACGGTTGTTACTTAATTTCTTAGATTATGGTTTGTTTGAATAAGAGTCATGCAAATATGCAATATAAACTATAATTGTGGAAGATTTATAAATTGGGGCTCTAAGAAAAATTAATGAGGTTCCTTAGTGGGGCCTACTTGTAAAGACCTAAAATGCTTAAAGTATCTGGCCACTCTTTTCTTATAAGCCCTTGCAAAATTTCAATCCAATAAAAGATGACCCACCATCAAATTTATCAATAAAACTCACAAGATTGATACTTTGTTCATATATATATATATATTATTTATCTATTTATTTTGTACGCGATCAATCTAATAGTCGGCCAAAGTCCTATTTGAATGAAATTTTGTAAGGATATGGGCTATTGAGGGGTCCTAATTTTTTTTCATAAGTGGCCGTATTAAGAACCCACATGAATTTCTCATGAGTCCAAGCCTTAAATTATCTTATAAGATTGTTTGTGAATAAGTTATTTTTGCCCTTCAAAGTTCCACTTTAAATTGATACGCTGCTTTGGGACTTGAACTCCTAGGGTGACAAATGAGTTTTCATTTATTACAATTATTATTATTCTTATTATTTCTTTTAAGAAACTTTTCTGTGTTTAATCTTTTTGCTATTTTTTATAAGGTCTCTTGCCACAATTTAAAGGATTTTTTGGTGTATTTTGCTACTAAAATTTGTAATTTTCTTCAAGTTTATTTTACTTTAGGGGAAGACTTACACCTATACTCCAACACTATGTGCTTTATTGGATTGCTACCATCGTCACGGCGGGACCCACGAAATTTGAGGGGAAGGGTCATGCATTTGAAGACGTTCTAGATGATCGATGCTCCACGAAATTTGAGGGGAAGGGTCCTGCATTTGAAGACAGTCTAGATGATCGGTGCTCCCATGGAGCCTATAGCGTAGTAAAAAATTTGGTACTTTGGCCCCCCAACAAAAAATTCCTGGTTCCGCCCCCGCTGGCACATTATGAGGCAAGACATATGGCGGAGGAATTATGATTGATAGCTGAATAATCGCCCACTTAAAAAAAATTTATCCCAATTCTATGCTGAAATTCCATAAAAGTTGGCCTAAAATTCAGCCATCAGATTCAGTTCACGACTGTTGAATCCAGCCTTCATATAATCCTAGCCATTCACCCTTCCTATGCATAAAAACCCTCAACCTGCCTTAATCCAGCAAAACCTCAAAGCCCTAAACTCTGCTCTAATCAATGGCAAAAAAAACCATACACCCTGCTAATTGTTTCAATGTTAGACTCAGCCCTGGCCGTCAAGTGTCAATCAAATCTAGCCCAAGATCACAGCCTATAAGCATATGTCCAACAGGCCTTAACAGTCCAGTTTTGTCACTTTTCAACAGCCCAACGTGCAGCATAAACATGTCCTATTTACATCCATTTAGCATCCATGTGTTCAGCCTGTAAGGGGTTGATTCAATATTTAGTGTCAAACTCTTGGGTTTCCTTTCAGCGCGTTAGTAGGTCCGCTAATGGGACGGCAGATACTTTAGCAAAGCAAGGGGTTGATCGTTCATGTAATATAAGTGTGGCTATAGTGTAATTTTGGTGGGCGTTAGTGTACCTCTATTATACCAGCAATCCTATGTTTGGTTGTTTTGAGTATTTGTGGTTGTAATAACTCTTCATAATTTTATATATCATCTTAACCATTTAAAAAAAAAAAAAAAAAAGTGTTCAGCCTGTAAAGTCAACCCAATATCAACCACTGATCCACGTAGTTCAGCAGCCCCACTCAATCCTCAGACAGTTTCCCAATTTCCCATCAATAACCTATGCCACTCTTATTAGAGACCCAGCAATGGCCTATATAAAGTCCCTCTTTGACTCGCATTGTATCCCTTCAACCTGTTATCCATCCATCCTTTTCACTATTCAAGGGAGAGAAGACCAAATATCATGTATGGAAAGGACTGGCACTAATTATCTCTAGCTTATCCTAATCCTCGTCTCAATGACACCATGTGGTGCCCCAACAACTGGCACTTCAGATGCCATATCTGAGCAATGCTGTGTCCTGATTCAGGCTCCTCTCCTGTACTTTCAATAAGACCATATCATTGGACTAGAAAGAGCTGAATGTTGTCATAGTCCAGATTTAGAGTTGCATTGCTCAGCAAGTGTGTTTTCATCAAGATGCTGACCCATTCATTTCTTTATTTGATAATTCAATAGATCCCTGATCATTTTTCCTTTTGTATTGATTCACATTTTACCAGTTACATCTCTTTCTTCCCATTTTCTTGGGATTTATCAAAGAAAAAATAAATGAAAAGTAAAAGTCAAACCTTACAAAAACACTTCGGCTCACTTTCCTTCTATCAGATCCTCATTTCCTCTTGCTAAATGGTTGGGAATCAGAAAAATGGAAAGAAAAGAAACGAAAAACATCAAAGATTAAATTTAAGAAAGGATGATTGGTTTCATGGATTTCACTCTGGTACCTTGCAGTTCTAATTCCAGGAAGGGAACTGTAGTAATTCATTTACTCATTTTTTCAGAAATCAGAAAAATAGAAAGAAAATAAAATAAAAACATCAGAGATTAAATTTAAGAAAGGATGATTGGTTTCATGGATTTCTTTTTCACTCTGGTACCTTAGTTCAACTTCCAGGAAGGGAACTGTAGTACTTCCTTTACTCATTTTTTCAGAGAGGGGCCCCTAAGTTCATTACTCGCTAGGATTTCAATTCCCTCCAATGTAATGGTGCCTTCCACTTTGTTGTTTTCGGGCTTGTTTGCTACCACCTTCCACTTTGTTTAGTTTGGGCTTGTTTGGAACAAATTCCTGGATTGTCTAAGTAATGGGCTTTTGCCAATTGAGATTAAGGGTAGAGATCTACAAAGGACCATCAAAACACCCCCACTCTTGTTTGGGCAATTTCCTTGTAGCGTGAAGTGAAGAGTGTTAAAGTGTAAACTTGTATGATAATAGACTCAGCCCACTTGTATGATAATAGGCCCAGCCCACTTGTATATATGGGATCTAGTCAGAAGATAACTACGTATATACTAGGATGTCCTTCCATTCTTAGAGATCTAATTAGATCTTGATTCCATGATTTGTAGTGATTTGTAGCCTAAACTTAGGCAATGTAAAGTCTATATAAAGAAGAGAAATCCAAGAAGACAACACATCGAATGAGAATATTTTCACAAGACTCTTTCTCTATCGTTCTAGCATTCTTTCTAGAATGTCTCTGAATGTCATGGTATCAGAGCTTTGGTTCTAAGAGATTTTCTTCATTCTGAGAGACTCCTAAAGATTTATCTCTTCGTTTCTTCTCTTCTCTCTACCTGGAATATCTCTGATCAAGGTGACTTACTGGCGAGACTCTTCTTCACTGCTGATTGTCCACTGATCAACAGTGGCCCACCACTGATCAAACAGTGGCCCCGCAGCGATTCACTCAGTTATGTTCGACAGACCTCAAGGATCTTTTTAAGGATTTTTCTGGATTTTTTCTTCACCATTTAAGGTTGGTTTCAGGCTTCTTTTCCTCTGTCGATTCTAATATTTAAGTGTCAGATAGTTTTCATCCAGACCGTCCAGTTTTGTGGATCTGTACCTGTTGCTCATCAAACTTGGACTGGAGGAAGTCCAATTGATCTTCTTCAAGACACTCAGCCTTGATCTGTGATTAGACCACTCTGTGGGTCCCACACACAGATCTAGCCTCAAACAGTCAGTTCGTTTGGCACTGTTTTTGGAATTTTTGCACTGTTTGTGTGCTGTTTCATGTTGAATGCTTAATCAGCCTCTCAATCTGCATATCCCTGTGGTATTGCTACTGTTAGTCCCTCTGATTAGTACTGATTGGTATTGTTAGTGCTTCTGATTAGTGATCATTGTTACTGATTCGTGCTGTCTGGTGGAAATCTGCACCTTATTGTGGCTGTTAGTGTGTTTTCAAGTTGCAAATTTATTGTGCTGGTAGTAGGATTGTTGTTGCTGTTTTTTCTTGCTAAGAATATCTCTGCATTGATATTATGGAGAAAGGTGATATCATTTTGATCAAGTTTAATGGTAAAAACTATACCACTTGGGCTTTTCAATTTCAAATTTACCTTAAAGGTAAAGAACTCTGGGGACATCTTGATGATTCGGATCCCAAACCTACTGATGAAAAGCTCCTAGCAAAATGGGAGGTTAAAGATTGGCAGATCATGACCTGGATATTGGGGTCCGTTGATGCACAGTTTATCCTGAACCTTCGCCCATATAAGACTGCCAAAGAAATGTGGCTCTATTTAAAGAAGATATATTTGCAGGAAAATTCTGCTCGCAGGTTTCATTTAGAACATGAAATTGTAATTACAGAAAGAGGAAGAGACAAAGGTTGAAGATGAACCGATACCTCAATAGAGGATCGTATGTATATTTATAATATCATTACACCCTAATCAAGGGCAATCAGAATAATAAACAATCAATCTCCTAATCTATACAAGGAATTAACAATTAATCTCCTAATCTATACAAGGAAATAAATCAGCATCAAATCAGAACATTATCCAAGAGGATCTGATATACAGTTGTGTACAAGCCCTTGGCTGGGCCTAGTGGCCTGAGCCGGGCTGGCCTAGTGGGCCTGAGCCACATTATCTTCTACACTCCCCCTCAAATTGATGTGGTAATGCAGAAAACAACAATTTGCGAGTGAGTTCATGATGGCGTGGCTTGGGAAGTGCTTTGGTGAAAATATCCGCCAACTGGTCATGAGTAGAGACATGAGGCAATGTTATCTTCTCAGTGACCACATGCTGACGGATGAAGTGACAATCAAGCTCAATATGCTTCGTCCGTTCATGAAAAACTGGATTATTAGCAATTCTGGTAGCACTGGTATTGTCCCCATGAAGAGGTGTAGAATGATCAACAATGATACCGAATTCACAGAGAAGACGGCAGAGCCAGATGATTTCAGCACTTGCGGACGACATTGCTCGATATTCAGCCTCTGCAGAAGACTTGGACACAGTTGTTTGCTTCTTGCACTTCCATGAAATCAGAGAGTCACCAAGAAACATACACCAGCCAGTGGTAGATCGCCGAGAATCAGGGCAACCAGCCCAGTCGGCATCGGCATACGCTGATAAGCGCAGAGAAGTATCAGAAGGATAGAAGAGACCATGAGTAAGAGTGCCTCTAACATAGCGAAGTATACGCAAAGCAGCAGCAAGGTGGGGTTTGTGAGGATTGCTCATAAATTGGCTAACCGTATGGACTGCATGAGAAATATCAGGTCGAGTCATAGTTAAGTAGAGCAAACTACCAACTATTCGCCGAAAAATAGAGGGATCACCCAGGGGAGGGCCATCCTCTGCACTGAGTTTGTTGTTTAATTCCATCGGCGTATCAAAGGTGTGAGCATCATCAAGTCTTGCTGAGGTGATTAAATCGGTAGCATATTTCCGCTGATGGACCCGAATGCCTGATTTGGTACGTGAAAACTCAAGCCCCAAAAAGTATGTGAGAGGACCGAGATCCTTCATTCTGAAGTGGCGAGTGAGATGGTGCTTGAGATCTGTAATGCCTGAAATATCATTGCCACTGATAATCATATCATCAACATAGACTAAAAGGAATGTATAACCCTTCGGTGTCCATCTAAGAAATAGTGAACTATCAGAATGACTCTGACGAAACCCAGCTTGAAGAATTGCTGCCCGGAATTTATCAAACCAAGCCCTGGGAGCCTGCTTAAGTCCATAAAGAGATTTTCGCAACTTGCAAACATGCTGTGGAGGACAAGCATATCCCGGAGGAGGTTTTAAGTAGACAGTCTCTTTCAAGTCGCCATGAAGAAAAGCATTTTTGACATCCATTTGCCATAGAGGCCAGTTGCGTGCTGCAGCGACACAGAGGAGAGTACGAACAGTGGTCATTTTAGCTACTGGAGCAAATGTTTCCTCATAGTCAATGCCATACTCCTGCTTGTAACCTTGCGCAACCAATCGGGCTTTATAGCGATCAAGACTCCCATCAGAGTTAACCTTTACAGAATAGATCCATTTACTGCCAATCACAGAGGTGCGTTCAGGAGTCGGTACCAAGTCCCATGTGTTGTTTGCTTCAAGAGCAAGCAACTCCTCAGTCATAGCATCCTGCCAATATGCAATCTTCGAAGCCTGTGAATAAGAGGTGGGAATAGGAGCACTATCCAAAGAAGTGAAAAGAGCAGGGAAGCCATATCTGTCAGGAGCAACAGAAGGACGACTAGAGCGTCGCAAGGGTATAACACTATCGGTGGAGGAAGTATTAATACCTGAGGGTGTAGGAGGCAGTATTGGGAGATGATCAGGAGAAGGAGGCCCCACAGGAGGAACCTTGTTACGCCGGACATAGACCTTGGTAATAGGTGGTGGTGGAGAAGTAGTTGCAGGAAATTGTGGCAGATAAGAGACAGCAACAGGATGTGTATCCAAACGCAAAGAGAAGAAAGGAATGTGTTCTAAGAAGATTACATTACGAGATATTCGCATGCGTTTCTCAGATTGGTCATAGCATAGAAATCCCTTGTGTTCAGTACTGTATCCTAGAAAGAGACATTTGGCAGCTTGAGGTGACAGCTTAGTGCGTTCTGTAGGTGGAAGATGGACAAAGCATAAACAACCAAAAACACGCAAGTGAGAATATGAAGGAGTATTACCAAAGAGAGCTTCATATGGAGTAGTCTTTCCTAGAACGGAGCTAGGATGACGATTGAGGAGATATACAGCAGTCTGTGCAGCATCACACCAAAAGGTGGGAGGAACTAAAGATGCAAGGAGGAGAGAACGAACAGTTTCAAGAATATGTCTGTTCTTCCTCTCCGCAACACCATTTTACTGTGGAGTATGTGGGCAAGATTTTTGGTGAAGAATTCCTTTATCAGAAAGGAAGGCAGAAAATTCACGGGACATGTATTCTCCACCAGAGTCAGACCTAAGAGTTTTTATTTCTTTCTGAAATTGAATTTGAACCATTTTGTAAAACTTTTGGAAGAAAGAAAAAACTTCAGATTTGAAGCGCATGAAATAAATCCAAGTGAAACGAGAATGATCATCAATGAATGTCACATAATACTTAAAGCCTGTCCGACTCAAGGTGGGTGCAATTCCCCAAACATCAGTGTGAATAATATCAAAAGATGATAACGCACGAGAACTATGAATAGGAAAAGGCAAGATATGACTCTTACTCAAACAACACGTTTCACACTTAGATTGAAGGAAAGAGGACATCACTTTATTATTAAAAGTGGGTTCTAAAAAACCATTTTTAAATAGGGAAAGTAAATACGCATTGTTCACATGACCAAGACGACTATGCCACACAGTCCACAATTTATCTAACTGAGGAGAAGAAGAAGAAAAGAGAGAATGATGTCCAATGTCCAGCAGAAATAGTCGACCGTGTTTACTCCCTGTTGCGATCACCTTCCCAGTTTGCCGCCCCTGTATGACACAACCAGTGGAAGAAAAGATAATATGGTACCCATCATCAATAAGTTGTCCTACAGAAAGTAAATTGGCTGATAATTTGGGAACAAAGTAGACATTGGGAAGGTGGAGAGACTGGCCAGAGACACCAGATAAAATAATGGTACCAATTCCAGAGATGATTAATTGGTCTCCATTGGCAGTGGTGATTTTTTCTTTTCCAAGGTAAGGGTGAGAGGCTGTAAAGCTACTTTCTACAGAAGTCATGTGGTTCGATGCTCCTGAATCTAGAAACCATGTGGATGGGGTGATGGATGAAGACAGAGATATTGAAGAATGAAAAGCTGGAAATGCTAGAGGAGAGTGAGATTGATACCGATCACCATTAGCATCATAATTGTCCATAGTAGAAAAGAGGCAGGAACAATACTAACAGCAAGGGACAGCAAATATGTAATAGCAACAATGTGGCGGCAGCAAAGAGGGCTAACAGTGGCAGCAGCAACAGTAAGCTTGCAAGCAGCAAATCGAAACAGCAGCAACTATTGAAAACACAGCCAAAAAGTAGCAGAAACAGCAGTAGCAGGTCTAAAAACTCAGTGGTAATACTTGTCAGGTGGATGCTGGTAGCCAGAGGGTGAGGAAGGTGCAAACAGAAGTGCACAGTAGCAGCAACAGAGTACAGGGAAGCCTGACGTCCCAATCGTCAGCTGGTGAATCCACACGTGGGCCCCACAGAATGATCGAATCACAGATCAGGTTTGATCGCTGTAAAGTGGATCAAATGTACTTCCTTCAGGTCCAAATCTGATGAGATTTGGAAAAAGATCCACAAATCTGGACGGTGATGATGAAATCTGTCTTAGAAAACCGTCAGATGAAGAAGATGTTGGAAACTATCTCAAAGGTGATGGAAAAATTCCTGAAAAATCACCATAATTCCCAGAAAAATGAGTCGACCAACACTAGGTTGACAGTTGGTGCTGTTGCAGTGGTCGCTAGTGGTCCAATAGTGAAACAGAGAGCAAACGTGAAACAGTTTGTCGAAATCGGTAAAAACCGTTAAGTTCGGCAGTGTGTCGATTTGAACAGGAACTTCATGAGAGGATCAACAGCAAGATCAGAGGTAGGGGATGGAAGGACAAGATATTTTCGCAACTCCAGGCCAAAGTTTCACTCAAATCGGATCAAAATCCACAAATTTGGACGGTTTTGATGAAAACAGAGGCAAGAAATAGAAATATCACAAATGTTGCTGGGAACCTCACCTCTGATGGGAGAAAAAATCCAGAAAAATGCTCATAAATACCAGCAATGCTGGTCGACCAGGATGGAGGTGGTTTTGAGAGATGTTGAAGTTGATCTGAAGTGGGCCACGTCTTGATCAGGGATGATCAGAGAAGATCTGGCTGAAGAAAATGATTCCAGATGACTACTAAGGAGATGTTCAGAGATTAACCTTGCTCTGATACCATGTAATTACAGAAAGAGGAAGAGACAAAGGTTGAAGATGAACCGATACCTCAATAGAGGATCGTATGTATATTTATAATATCATTACACCCTAATCAAGGGCAATCAGAATAATAAACAATCAATCTCCTAATCTATACAAGGAATTAACAATTAATCTCCTAATCTATACAAGGAAATAAATCAGCATCAAATCAGAACATTATCCAAGAGGATCTGATATACAGTTGTGTACAAGCCCTTGGGCTGGGCCTAGTGGGCCTGAGCCGGGCTGGGCCTAGTGGGCCTGAGCCACATTATCTTCTACAGAAATCTCGCAGTTTGTTCAAGGGACCTTGTCGATACAGGATTACTACTCTCAGTTTACAAGTCTGTGGACTGATTACGCTGAGATTATTTATGCTGACCTCCCTGCTGCCTCCTTATCCTCTATTCAAGAGATTCATCAGACGAGTCAGCGGGATCAGTTTCTGATGAAGTTACGGCCACAATTTGAAACTGTCCGCTCCAACTTAATGAGCCGGGTGCCATCCCCCTCACTCGAATCATGTTTGGGCGAACTCCTTAGAGAGGAACAGCGCTTGGTGACTCAGACAGCACTTACACAGAATGCTCCTCAGGCGGCTCCTATCGATGTTGCGTATATAGCCCGGGGTAAGCCACAAGCCCGTGATATGAGCAAGGTCAAATGTTTTTGCTGCCACAAACTCGGACATGTTTCCACTCAGTGTGACCAGAAGTTTTGTTCCTACTGCAAAACCAAAGGTCATGTTCTTCCAGAATGCCGGACAAGACCTCAGAATAAGCCACAGGCCACAGCAACAGAGAGCGTACTCTGCACATCTTCCTGAAGCTTCTTCACCAGCCATGCCTGCACCACCTGCTGCCACTTCTTCTTCTACCCTTACTCCTGAAATGGTCCAACAAATGATCATAAATGCTTTCTCTACCCTTGGCCTGTCAGGTAAACCAACATCTTCAGTATCCACCTGGTATATTGATTCAGGGGCCTCCAATCATATGACACACTCTCCTGCCAATATGACTCATATTAAGGAGTATGATGGAGACCTCTGCATCAATACTGCTGATGGTGGCAGTGTTCCCATTACTGCTGTTGGCCAGGTTCCTCACTCCTTGCCCTTGCATAATGTTTTTCTTTCCCCTCGCTTAACCACAAATTTATTATCCGTTGGTCAACTTGTTGATAGTAATTGCTCCATCCTTTTTTCTCGATCTGGTTGTGTTGTGCAGGATCAAGTATCGGGGAAGGTGCTAGCGAAGGGCCCTAAGCAGGGACGACTGTTTCCTATCCAGATTTCGTCACAAGAAAAACCCCCTTCGGAGTCTGCTTTGTTCTCTCAATTTCGTCATAATAAATGCCAGTTGTGGCATAATCGTTTAGGACATCCTAATTCCAAAACTTTGATGTTTTTATTAAATTCTGGTTTAATTAATGATAATAAAGTTTCTTTTAAGGATGTTTCCTTTAATTGTGATAGCTGCAAGATGGGGAAAGGGAAAACCCTTCCCTTTCCTCTTCATGATTCTTTAGCAATGAAATGTTTTGATATTGTTCATAGTGATGTCTGGGGTATTGCACCTGTTATCTCTCATTCTCATTATAAATACTTTGTTACATTCATTGATGATTATAGTCGTTTTACTTGGATTTATTTTTTGCATGCTAAGTCTGATGTTTTTTCGGTTTTTAAAGTTTTCTTGTCTTATGTTGAGACTCAATTTTTCACTACCATTAAAATTCTTAGGTCTGATTCAGGGGGGGAGTATGTTTCTAAGGACTTTCAAACATTTTTGCAATCCAAAGGCATTATCTCCCAGCGATCTTGTCCTTACACCCCCCAACAAAATGGTGTGTCTGAACGGAAAAAACCGACATCTCTTGGATATTGCTCGTTCACTTTTGTTAGCATCTTCTGTTCCCACTAGATTTTGGCCTGAAGCCCTCTCAACCGCTGTACATGTCATAAATCGCTTACCCTCATCTCGATTAGACAACCAGACACCGTTTTTTAGACTCTTTCAAAAGAATCCTCTCTATGATCATCTTCGTCATTTTGGGTGTGTTTGTTTTGTTCTTCTTCCTCCCACTGAGCGCACTAAGTTAACAGCTCAATCCTCCATCTGTGCCTTTCTTGGTTATGCTATTAATAAAAAAGGCTATCTATGTTATGATTCTACAGCCAAAAGAATTCGAGTGTCTCGCAATGTCGTGTTTTTTTTAAATCAATATTTCTTTCCAAGGCATGGTGATTCGAATGACTCTGTCTCGTTCTCTTTTTTACCATCTTTTTCAGATGCAATGCCTCCACCTGTTACTCGTTTTAAGCCGAATTTTGTGTATAAACGACGGAATGTTACAGAAGATCCTGCCTCTGGGTCTCTCACTACGCCTACCTTGATTGCACCTGATCCTGCAACTGATCCACCTCCGGAGTCCTCCTGCCCCTGATCCTGCACCTCATCGACCTCCGGAGCCTCTTGCTCTTCGCCGATCCATTCGCCACGTAAAGCCACCTGATCGTTATGGTTTTACTCATGCTTCATTATTAACCACTTTGTCTTCTATTTCTATCCCTAACTCGTACTCTCAGGCAGTGCAGCATGATTGTTGGATAAAGGCTATGCAGGAAGAACTTACTGCTCTTCAAACAAATCATACATGGGACATTGTTACTTGTCCTTCATCTGTCAAACCCATTGGATGCAAGTGGGTATACTCAGTGAAATTGAAGTCAGATGAATCCTTGGATCGCTATAAAGCCCGTCTAGTTGCACTTGGAAACAGGCAGGAGTATGGTATCGACTATGAGGAGACTTGCTCCGGTGGCCAAAATGACAACTGTCCGTACAGTTCTCGCAATAGCTGCCTCTCAGTCATGGCCTCTATACCAGATGGATGTGAAGAATGCATTTCTTCATGGGGATCTTAAAGAAGAAGTCTACATGCGTCTCCCTAATGGCATTCCTTCTTCTTCCAAGACCGATGTCGCTCGTTTAAGACGCTCCTTATATGGCCTTAAACAGGCACCCCGAGCCTGGTTCGACAAGTTCCGAACCACTCTCCTTCAGCTTTCTTTTATACAGAGCCCGTATGATCCTTCGATGTTCACACTTCATTCATCCCGAGGATCCACAATTCTCCTTGTGTATGTAGATGATATCATTATTACTGGCCCTCACAGTGATATGATTCGACAAATACAGGCCTCTCTGCAAGATAAGTTTCATATGAAGGATTTGGGACCTTTGAATTATTTCTTGGGTTTGGAAGTTCATCAATCAAAGAAAGGCTTGTTTCTTCATCAGCACAAATATGCTACTGACCTAGTAGATCTCGCCGATCTCGGTGATTCTAGCCCAGTCGACACCCCATTGGAAGTAAATGCCAAGCTTCGGCAACAAGACGGCGATCTCCTTCCTGATCCTACATTCTATCGTCGTTTGGTTGGTAGCCTTGTTTACCTAACCATTACTCGACCAGATCTCTCTTATGCTGTTAATCTGGTCAGTCAGTTTATGACAGCCCCGCGGCATCATCATTTGGTGGCAGTCAAACGGATTATTCGATATATCCTTGGTACCTCTACCCGCGGCTTATTTTTTCCAGTTGGCACACCACTTACTCTCACTGCTTATTCTGACGCGGATTGGGCCGGCTGTCCGGACACACGCCGCTCTACCACAGGATGGTGTGTTTACTTGGGAGACGCCTTGATATCCTGGAAATGTAAAAAGCAAGATAAAGTTTCCAAATCTTCCACGGAATCAGAATACAGGGCCATGTCTTCCGCTTGTTATGAGATCCTATGGCTCCGTGGGTTGCTCTCAGAGCTTGGATTCTCCCAAACTCAATCGACTCCTCTTCATGCTGACAACACAAGTGCCATTCGAATCGCTGAAAATCCTGTGTTTCATGAGCGGACCAAGCATATCGAAGTGGACTGTCACTTCATTCGGGACGAGTATGATCGCAAAGTCATTTCTCTTCCTCATATTTCCACTGAGTTCCAGCTTGCTGATATCTTTACCAAGGATCTTCCACGGCCGCGGCATGAATTCCTGGTTCGCAAATTGTTGCTGGTTGATTCTCCGCATCAATTTGAGGGGGGGGGGGGGGGGGGTGTTAGAGTGTAAACTTGTATGATAATAGACTCAGCCCACTTGTATGATAATAGGCCCAGCCCACTTGTATATATGGGATCTAGTCAGAAGATAACTACGTATATACTAGGATGTCCTTCCATTCTTAGAGATCTAATTAGATCTTGATTCCATGATTTGTAGTGATTTGTAGCCTAAACTTAGGCAATGTAAAGTCTATATAAAGAAGAGAAATCCAAGAAGACAACACATCGAATGAGAATATTTTCACAAGACTCTTTCTCTATCGTTCTAGCATTCTTTCTAGAATGTCTCTGAATGTCAAAGAGTGATGGGGACATCATGCCTAATTCCCCCAATTCCTTCAAGGTCTACCAAAGGAGGAAGCGTCGGGTGGCGGATCAAGCTATGATGTGGAGGGATGATGTGTATCATAACTTTTCTCGCCAAGATGGCATAAATCCACCGTTGGATTACCATTACGATGATATCCGACGGTTGGATTTTGGCGGATCTACCATTTGAAGGAGAGAAGGCCCCATGTGTGCAATCACATAGAAGGCCCCACTTTGGGAAGTGCCACATGGGTTGAAATAAAATGGTTTTTAAAGTTGAGAGGGGCCCAAGTTATTTAATGAATAATAGAGTCATAAAAAGGGGCCCATTTTCATTAAAGAAGAGAATAAAGAATAAGGGGGCCACCACTTAAAAGAAAATGGCCTTGGGATCACACAACTCCTCCCTCCATCTTGTTCGTTTCTTATTGTTTCTTTTTCTTTTTTTTATTATGTGATGATGTCATCACTTAGAGCTAATATTAATAGACTGTCTTGGTTTCTTTTTTCCTTATGCTATGCTATCTTGTAATGAACTTTGAGATTAATGAAAGGAATGGATTTTCCCTCTTCTTCTCTGTGAGTTTCTTGGGTTCCCCTTGCTCAAAGGACGTAACGCCTCCGGATCGGAGTTTGGTGAGAACCCAATCAAAGGTATCCTCTTCTCTTTCTCTATTTCTTTTCCTACGAGCTATCTCTCTGCACTAACTCTAAATCTCCATTTAAGATCATAATCATCAGATCTGCGACCCTTGTCGCTGGATCTCAACCCCAAGTTTTTTCCATTAATCCATCTCACCTAGCCCCTGCCCAGATAATCACAAGAAATATCAGTTTTGCACAATTGGGCAATACAAGAAATATCAATTTTGCACAATTGGGCCTTCCCTAAGCATTTTGGGAGTTCTATCTTCCATTGGGATCCTACCCATTCATCTGAGAGGGACCTTTACTGCAGGACTGCAAACCTGTTTTAGGATCAATTACCGATTTTCCCATTAGATTGCAATATTTACCAATATGAATGGTGTGTTTAAAGTTCATATTAATTTTAGTTCTAAATCTGATCTCATCATACCATATTAGGTTAGATTTGATTTTGTCCTGCATCAATCTTGGTATCAGAGCTTAGGATTGCTTAGGGAGTCATCCAAAAAAAAAAGTGTCGCCCAAGTTGGGTCATCATACATTTTATTGCACTGCATCATTAGGATAGCCATCATAGTCTTTCTTTCGCATTTGCATGCCCACAAGAAGTGGTAAGGACATTCAACCAGAACATCTCAAAATGAATCTTCAGCAGTTGTCTAAGAGTATCCAAGAACAGTTGTCTAGGAGTATCCAAGAAATCTTGGCCAAAAATAAAGAGGACACCGATGCCCGACTGGATACTTCTCTGCAACAGTCACAAGCCCAAACTGAGGAACTCAAGACTCGTCTTGAGAACATTGAGAGGACCCTACACGGTGATATGGCACATCGCCGTAATCGTAATGAAACAATGAGAGGAACCGGGGTAATGAGCGCAATGATGATTCTGACCTCGAATCCGAGGCTCGGTCTGACCGTAGGACTCATGGTAGAGAACGGAATGCTGATGACCAGGCCGTGAAGAGTGTTAAGATAGAAGCACCAACTTTTGATGGTCGCATTGACCCGAGAGCCTATTCTGATTGGGAATCGGACATGGACCACTACTTTGGGTGGTATGACATGTCTGAGGAGAGGAGAATTCGGTTTGCCAAAATGAAATTGGTAAGTCAAGCCCGGTTGTATTGGTCGGACGTTGAGCATAGGTTACATCAGCGTCGAGAGGAACCCATTGGTACATGGGATGAGATGAAGGAGCACTTACGGGTTAAATACCTACCCCAGTCTTACCATATAGACTTTTAGATCAAAGGTCTAACCTCCGACAGGGTAGTATGTCCGTGACTGACTACATCAATAAGTTCGAGGAACTTAACCTTCGATGTAGGGCCCAAGAAGACCTTCATGCTAGAATTTCCAAATTTAGGACGGGTCTTCGTCAAGAGTTTCAGCGGAAATTAATCACTGTTAAAACAACTAGCCTAGAGGAAATTTACGAAGTAGTCCAAAACCTTGAGTCTGCCATGAAAAGTAAACAGGCTAGGCGTAGTGATTACCGCGGAACAGATTCTAAGCCTTACTCTTTGAGCGGTAAATCAAATTTTGGAGGTCAACCTCCCAAGACCCCCGCGAATTTACCGCCTGCCATCAAGGACAATAAAGGCAAAGGAATCGCTGGTGACAGCTCTAAATGGAGTAATTCAGTTACTTGTCACCGTTGTCACGGATTTGGGCATATCGCCATGATTGCCTCACTCGAAACCTTTGCATCGAGGATGTGGAGGGTGAGAGTGATCCCTAGTGATGATGATTGTGATGACCCGGAGGATCGGGTATCCTTTCTTAGATTTGCCCCCTCATGTCATGGAGATGAAAATGCCCTGAGCAAAACGGAAGTTGATCCACCCCGTGTGATGGTAGTGAGATGTGCATTGACCCTCCAAGAAAATGAGGACTGGCGTAGGACTTCCATCTTTCATACCTACGTCAAATGCAATGATAAGAGCTGTAAGATCATCATCGACAGTGGAAGTTGTACCAATGTAGTTTCTGCCAACAATTTATCTCGTTTAGGCTTAACCCCAATTTCCCATCCCAAGCCTTATCGTGTGTCATGGGTAGATTCTACATCTATTCCTGTCACTCAGCGTTGCCTGGTCCCAATTAACATGTCCACTTATCAGGACCAGTTGTGGTGTGATGTGATCCCCATGGACGTGGGACATATTATCTTAGGGAGACCTTGGATCTACGATTTGGATGTCACCAACTTTGGACGTACCAACATCTGCGTCTTTAATTTCAAAGATAAGAAGGTGAAGTTACATCCATTACCCCCTAAAAATAAAATTGGCAAGAAGGAGAATGATGAGAAAGCCCACACTAGTGCCTCAAGTTCTAAGACAAAAGGCTTACACATTTTGAGTGCTAGTGAGTTCCAGGCTGATTTGGAAGAAAGGACTAGCAAGGGCTCCAAGGAAGACCCCATTGTTTATGTTGTAGTGACTACGGAAGTTCCTAAAGAGCCACCTACTAGTATTCCACATGAGGTGGAACCTATCTTCCGGGAGTTTCAGGATGTCTTTCCTGACGAGTTACCAAATGAACTCCCACCCATGCGTGACATCCAACACGCAATTGACCTTGTCCCAGGAGCGACACTGCCTAATCTGCCTCATTACCGAATGAACCCATCGGAACACGCAGAAATGAAAAGGCAGGTGGATGAACTCCTCAACAAGGGCTTCATTAGGGAGAGCCTAAGCCCTTGTGTTGTTCCCGCACTTTTGACTCCAAAGAAAGATGGAACTTGGAGGATGTGCGTGGACAGTCGAGCAATCAATAAGATCACTGTCAAGTATCGGTTTCCGATACCCAAGTTAGATGATATGCTCGACATGATGGCTGGTGCCACTACCTTTTCTAAGATAGATCTTAAGAGTGGCTACCATCATATTCGAATTCGTCCTGGGGAACCACCTTTAAGACAAAGGACGGCTTGTATGAATGGCTAGTGATGCCATTCGGGTTGTCCAACGCGCCAAGTACCTTCATGCGCATCATGACACAAGTATTGAGGCCATTCATTGGAAAATTCTTAGTAGTGTACTTCGATGACATTCTCATCTATAGTAATACTAAGGAACAACATCTCAACCACTTGTGGCAAGTTTGTGGTACTTTGCGAAAGGAGCAACTATACGCAAACCTTAAGAAATGCACAATCATGGCAGATCGTGTGGTCTTCTTAGGTTTCGTAGTCTCTGTGGCAGGTATGTCCGCTGATCCTGAAAAGGTGCGTGCGATTGTTGAATGGAAGACTCCATCCAACATTCATGAGGTACGTAGTTTCCATGGTCTAGCCACGTTTTATCGTCGTTTCATTAAGGGATTCAGTACCATCATGGCTCCAATTACAGATTGTTTGAAAAAGGGAGAGTTTAATTGGAGCCCGGTTGCTACAAAAGCCTTTCAGGAAATCAAAACCAGAATGATAGAAGCTCCTGTCATGCGATTGCCTGACTTTTCTAAGGTTTTTGAAGTAGCCTGTGACGCATATGGCATTGGAATAGGAGGTGTTCTGAGTTAGGAGGGACACCCCATTGCTTATTTTAGTGAGAAACTGAATGAGGCTAAACGGGAGAAATATTCCAACTACGAAAGAGAATTCTATGCAATAGTTTAGTCGTTGAAACATTGGCAACATTACCTGTTACCGCAAGAGTTTGTTTTGTACTCGGATCATGAGGCATTGCAGTACTTGAATTCCCAATCCAAGTTAAAAGGGGAACATGCGAAATGGGTCGAACTATTCCAAGAGTACACTTTCGTTTTGAAACACAAGGCAGGAGTGGAGAACAAACCCGCCGATGCGTTAAGTCGCAGAGTCCATTTAATCCACTCCATGAATGTGGAAGTCACTGGGTTTGATCGTTTGAGAGATGATTATCCATCATGCCCAGACTTTGGGGACTTGTTTGCATCTCTTTCTGATAATCCTCTGCAGAGCATTGATAGATTCACATTGAAAGATGGCTATATCTTTCGAGGAAATCAAATTTGCATCCCCCGTACCTCCATGAGAGAATTTCTCATTTGAGAGCTCCACGCCGGTGGAGTAGGCGGCCACTTTGGTCGTGACAAAACCATTCTTCTTGTAGATGATCGTTTCTACCGGCCGAGTCTCAAGCGAGACGTCGCGCGCATCATTGAACGCCGTCGCACTTGCCAACTGGCGAAACAGCGTAAACAAAACACGGGGTTGTACACTCCATTGCCAGTGCCTCATGCCCCCTGGCAAGACATCAGTATGGATTTTGTGCTTGGGCTTCCGAATACCAACAAACAACATGATTCCATACTTGTTGTCGTGGATCGTTTTTCTAAAATGGCCCACTTCGTCCCTTGCTCCAAAACATCTGATGCTTCGCATGTTGCGAAAATTTTTATGGAGCGAATTGTGAGTCTTCATGGTGTCCCCAAAACAATTGTGTCTGATCGGGATGTCAAGTTCACTAGTTACTTTTGGAAGACGCTGTGGAAAGTTTTGGGAACAAGACTGCAATTTTCTTCTGCCTACCATCCACAGACTGATGGTCAAACGGAGGTAGTGAACAGGAGTTTGGGTAACCTTCTGAGGTGCCTAGTTGGTGAGCATGTCCGTTCATGGGAGTCTGTGTTACCGATTGCAGAGTTTGCATATAACAGTTCGGTAAATAGATCCATAAGCATGAGTCCTTTTGAAGCTGTTACTGGTTATAAACCTAGGATGCCTGTAGATCTCATCCCCATGTCATCCATTCATCGTCCATTGAGTCAGCTGATGCATTCATCCATCACATTCATGCATTGCATAATGAGATCAGACAAAGAATTAATAAGCAAAATGAATATTACAAATCATCTGCTGATTCACACCGTCGGTGCATTGAGTTTCAAGTGGGAGATGAAGTTATGGTCCGTGTAAGACCTGAGCGGTTCCCACAAGGAATTACCAAGAAATTGCAGGCCCATAGTACTGGTCCATTCAAAATCTTGAAGAGGTTGGGTCCCAATGCATATGTTTTAGACCTTCCATCTGATATGGGAATTAGCTCTACTTTCAATGTAGAGGATCTTGCTCATTTTCGAGGGTCTTCAACACCTTCTGCCAACCTGTCTCCTAATGCCTCTCCAACTCATGCACCCAAAGACTTTGATCCATCCTTTTCCCAAAGCCAATTCCCACAACCTACCCCGCCTCCCCCTCCTAAAGCTCATAAGAAAGAAATTGTGGAAGACATATTGGATGACCAATTGGTCTCTACCAGACAAGGAGGCATTCAAAAATCCCTTGTCAAGTGGAAGCACTATCCGCAGCATGACAGCACATGGATCACACGTGATGAGTTGCAGCATCTCAATCCGGACCTCCTGGAGCGGTATGATAGTTTTATCTCACCAGAGGTGAGATTTTCTCAGGCAAGGGGAATTGATGGGGACATCATGCCTAATTCCCCCAATTCCTTCAAGGTCTACC
This sequence comes from Litsea cubeba, assembly GCA_012931725.1. NCBI lineage: Eukaryota > Viridiplantae > Streptophyta > Magnoliopsida > Laurales > Lauraceae > Litsea > Litsea cubeba. The sequence goes on along the minus strand of CM022947.1, from coordinate 139,065,983 downwards.
AAAGGAGGAAGCGTCGGGTGGCGGATCAAGCTATGATGTGGATGGATGATGTGTATCACATAAATCCACCGTTGGATTACCATTACGATGATATCCGACGGTTGGATTTTGGCGGATCTACCATTTGAAGGAGAGAAGGCCCCATGTGTGCAATCACATAGAAGGCCCCACTTTGGGAAGTGCCACATGGGTTGAAATAAAAGGGTTTTTAAAGTTGAGAGGGACCCAAGTTATTTAATGAATAATAGAGTCATAAAAAGGGGCCCATCTTCATTAAAGAAGAGAATAAAGAATAAGGGGGCCACCACTTAAAAGAAAATGGCCTTGGGATCGCACAACTCCTCCCTCCATCTTGTTCGTTTCTTATTGTTTCTTTTTCTTTTTTTATTTTGTGATGATGTCATCACTTAGGGCTAATATTAATAGACTGTCTTGGTTTATTTTTTTCTTATGCTATGCTATCTTGTAATGAACTTTGAGATTAATTAAAGGAATGGATTTTCCCTCTTCTTCTCTGTGAGTTTCTTAGGTTCCCCTTGCTCAAAGGACGTAACGCCTCCGGATCGGAGTTTGGTAAGAGCAGGGATGAAAATATCGGCCGCTACGCTACAGCCGTGGCGGCCTAGTCCGCCACGCTACAGAGAAAATAGCGGCCGCCACGACCGTATCGCACCCGTATCGGCCGTGGCGGCCGATACATATGTGTAGCGGCCGCTACGTTGCGGCTGGGGCTATAAAAAGCCCCCCCTCCTTCCCAGCCGGCCCTAGCATTTTCTTTTCACTATTTTTGTCAAAGTAACTCCCCCTTCACTGTTGTGAAAGCCTCCCAACTCCAAATTTTCAACTCATTTTCAAGATTTTACTACAAAACAAGTGAGTAACATCAAATTGGAAGGAATCAAACACAAACAATTACAAGATCCAAGGCCCAAGCTTCCATTCCATCTAGGTATGTTTTTCTTTTGGATTTTTTTCTAGTCTTTTAACTTTTGAGATCATCTATTCATGTCTTTCTAAGAGTCTAAGTACTATAAAATGCTTCCTTGTCTTGTAATATGATGAGATCCATGTTTCCCTTTCATCATGCACACTTATTTTTATTTTTATTTTTATTTTTTCTATTTTTTAATTTCGGAATTGTTTTATTTTTTGAAAAAAAAATGTGAATACTCATGGACAACCCAAGAAACCACTTGGAAATGCATTCTAAATGATAGATCTATGTTTCTCATAGATCAATCCATCACATTTTGAATGTTTATTGATTTTTCTCTATTTTTTATTTTCGGATATATTTATTTTTTGAAAAAAAAAATGTAAATACTCATGGACAACCCATAAAACCACTTATAAATGCATTCTAAATGATAGATCTATGTTTCCCATAGATCAATCCATCACATTTTGAATGTTTATTGATTTTTCTCTATTTTTTATTTTCGAATTTATTTATTTTTTGAAAAAAAAAAAGTGAATACTCATGGACAACCCATGAAACCACTTGGAAATGCATTCTAAATGATAGATCTATGTTCCTCATAGATCAATCCATCACATTTTGAATGTTTGTTGATTTTTTTCTATTTTTTATTTTCGGATTTATTTATTTTTTGAAAAAAAAATGTGAATACTCATGGACAACCCATGAAACCACTTGGAAATGCATTCTAAATGATAGATCTATGTTCCCCATAGATCAATCCATCACATTTTGAATGTTTGTTGATTTTTTTTCTATTTTTTATTTTCGGATTTATTTATTTTTTGAAAAAAAAATATTTTTAACATTTGAATACCAATCAAATGTCTTGAAAATGGTTCCTACATTTGATATTTATGTTTTCCATAGATCATTCCAACATATATTGCTTGTGTTTTTACTTTTTTTATTTTTTAATTTCGGATTTTTGTTATTTTTTGAAAAAAAAATTATTTTTAATAATGGAATGCCAATCAAATGTATTGAAAAATGCTCCTAAATGTTATATCTATGTTTGGCATAGATCAATCCAACATATCTTTGTCTTTTCCTAATTCTAATTTATTTTCTTATTTTCGGATTTTTTAAATTTTTGAAAAAAAATTATACTTTAAGTAATGAAATACCAATTAAATGTCAAGAGAATGATTCCTAAGCGTTAGATATATGTTTCCTCTAATATGTTTCTTTGTTTTTTTAATTTTTAACATATTACTTGTTCATATTTAATTATTTATAGCCAGGTATTCAATCTTCTATTGATAAGTTAAAATGCCTCGTGATATTGATCCCGCATGGAGCTTTTGTGAGGCAGTTGATAATAACAGGTTGAAAATCAAATGCAAGTTTTGTGGAAAAGTGACCGATGGGGGCATTACAAGATTCAAGCACCACTTGGGCCATATTTCTGGTAATGTTGCAGGCTGTACCGAAGTACCAAGGGAAGTAAAGGAACAAATGAAAGCTTTGCTTAGCCAAAACAAAGCTAGAAAAGTAGAGATAAAAGAAAAGAGGCGGCAAGATGTTGATGCTGCCCGTTATGAAGTATTTGGGGATGAATACTTTGATGAGGAGGAAGATGCACAAATGGAGGCTGCACGCCGAGAGTCCATCATGAGTCAACAAGAAGAATATGAACGTCGTTCATTTGCTGGAAGCAAATTTTATGATGCAGGAGGCTCATCGTCTGCTGTCCCAAACAGGGGCAAGGGCATTGGGGGGGCTATGCGTAGGGCATTTAGCACCCGGGAACGGGATGTTGATGTAGAAGTTATCTCTACTAGAAGAGCAGTTCCTCCCCCTGTTGATCCTCTAGCACATAGAAAAGATGGAGCTAAACAACCAAAAATAACGAGTGTTGTGAAAGGGGTAATGAAGGCTGCAAGAGATAGGTTAGCCAAAGCTACAGCAAAATGGCTAATTCACAAGAACATACCACCTACAGCAGTAGATTCCCCATATTTTCAGACTATTCTTGATGTTGCCGCCAAAACTGGGCGGAGTATACAGGCACCCTCCGTATATGATGAAGAATATAGAGAAATAAAAGAATGGGTGAAAAAGTTTAGGCCCATGTGGCAACAGAATGGTGTTACCATTATGTGTGACGGGTGGACCAGCGGCACTCAAACACAATTAATAAACTTTTTGGTGTATTCAGTCGCTGGGACCGTCTTTGTGAAGTCCGTTGATGCAACTGAACATAGACGGACAGCCGTATATATATACACTCTTATGGATAAAATTGTAGAGAGTGTGGGAGAGGAGCATGTTGTACAAATTGTTACAGATAATGGTGCCAATTTCAAGGCAGCTGGTAAGATGTTGATGGACAAGAGGGAACATTTATTCTGGACCCCATGTGCAGCACACTGCGTAGATCTCATATTGGAAGAGATTGGAAGGAAGACAAAAGTGGCTTCATTGATCAAGGCATGTAGAGGAATTACAAGATTTATATATGATCATTCATGGGTGTTAAGCTTGATGAAAAGATACACAAATAACCAGGCCTTGCTGCGTCCAGGATTAACTAGGTTTGCAACCCATTTTCTGGCTATGGAAAGCCTTGTAAGGTTTAGAACGGAGCTGATTCAGATGTTTGTATCGGAAGAATGGCTTCGTTCGAAATGGGGCAATGCAACTCATGGTCCGGAGTTTGAAGTCCCAAACTTGATGAGGGACAATAAATTTTGGAAGAAAGTGAAGAAAGTATTAAAGGTTTTTGAGCCTTTAGTTAAAGTGTAGATGGTGATAACAAGCCGACAATGGGCTTTATATATGAAACAATGGATCGGGCAAGCCATTATGGAAAATGTTAGATATCATCAGAAATATATAGACATTATTGATGCCCGTTGGAACGATCAGTTGCACCATCCATTGCATGCTGCAGGTAATTAATATATATCTTTGATAGTGATACTCTTTTGTTTTCCTAACTAATGTATTTATTATATTGTTTGCTCACAGTACATTCTACATATTTTTAATGTAGGTTATTTTTTGAATCCCGAATTCTATTACCAAAATGCCAAACTACACACCGAAGCAATAGATACAGACTTGCGGGTAGGATTACAGGAGGTATTGAAGAAATTGTTAAGCCCAGATGATCAAGTTGATGACGTACAAGAGGTGAGTGGGTGGTTACTTAAAAGAGATTTTAATTATGCTGCCAAGTGCCAATTGCCATACATGTTGTAGGGGTTGAGTGACTTATTTCTAATTTTCACATTGTAGATATCTATGTATACACAAAGGAGAGGAACCTTGGCTGACCCTCTTGTGATACGATCGATTGGAAGGATCCCACCTGGTATGACTATGAACAAAAGGCCCCACCCAATAGTCTTGATCTATTTATCTTAATTGATTAGAAGGACTAGAGGGTTACGAATATCTAATATTTTATTTTTTTTTTTTGCATTTCAGCTGATTGGTGGATGAATTATGGAGAGAGTGCTCCACATCTAAGGAGAGCGGCTGTTCGCATCCTTAGTCAAACTACAACATCTTCCAACTGTGAGAGGAATTGGAGCACTTTCTCTTTGATCCACACGAAGGCCAGGAATCGGCTTACCATGCATAAACTCAATAAGCTTGTATACTGTCATTACAATTTGAAGTTGAGAAACAGAACTAGGGAGAGAAAAGCAAGGGATGATCCTGCTTATTGTCCTATTAATTTGGATAACATATTCAGAGATGACGATCCCTTACTCCCATGGCTAGCCGAGATAGAGGATCCACTGCTAGATTCAGATCCTGGGTTTCAAGGAACGATTCAAGAGTTGATAGATGAGGATATAGGTGAGGCACCTGCAGAAGGCCAGCCACCTCAAGGAGAAGGTACTAGTACCAGGTCCAGTAGGACGAGGAGTGGGAAAGAACCTGGATCTTCTGAGAAAGCTAGTTCTACCACCGTCTCTTCGAGTAGCCATGGTGGAGGAGATGTAGGAGGAGACAGTGAGACAGGTGGTACTAGTGAATACTACCAACATGATGAAGATGATGTCGTTCCGGTAGAGGAAGTACAGGAGTCACCATCTGGAAGATTTGATCCAAGCCGTGGTTATCAACGGCGCCGAAGAGACTCACCACCTGGGGTTGGAGGTGGTAATGAGCAAGGAAATATGGGTGGAGATGTTGGAGGACAACAAGCAGCATCATGGACTGATTCGTGGAACCCTAGTTACAGTGGACAAGGACCCTCACATTATTTTCCATATGGTCAAGTACAAGGACAAGAACAGTCTTCAACTTCAGGGTCCTACTCATATGGTGACTATGGTGAAACGCAATATGGTAGATATCCACCTCCACCTCCAATTTCCTATGATGATCCGGCTGCCTTCTTTGGATTTGTGGATGCCAATGCTCATCAATATCAAATTCAATATGGTGCCAATAGAAATGAAACACTGATGATGATGAGGATAACTATGGCGCCTTGAATCTTGGTAGACATTCCTTTTTGTGGTGATTAAGGTATTCCTAATCCTATTTCCTTCACTAACTCTCTGCTCTGTCATTTCTAAATTGGTGTTGAATGTTGATTGTTGATCACTTCATAGTTCAATCACTTGATTGAATTTGAACCTTGGATGTTGAAGTATTGATATTTGATTGTTCAATGTTCACTAATGAGTAATGAGTAATGACCTAACTCTTAAGTCTTATGCATTTATTTCATGTTCTAGTTTTTTTTTTTATGAGCTTTCCATTACTTTCTAAATTACTATGACTAAGAAACATGAATACATGTGAAAAAACTAATAATTACTATTATTTTCTATTTATACAGCAATACAGGACTTCATATATTGAGGGCACCGCTACTCCCCCTTTTCTTACTTACTTTTGCAAAAGAACCACATATTCTTTCATTTTACAATTTTCTGGATTTTCTGAAATTTTTTCAGATTTTTTGGGCGATTTTTTCAAATCGCACCGCTACGCTACGTATCGCCCGCTTCGTAGCGGTTTAGCGGCGGGCTGCTACGCCCGCCGCTACCGCTATTTTCATCCTTGGGTAAGAGCCCAATCAAAGGTATCCTCTTCTCTTTCTCTATTTCTTTTCCTACGAGCTATCTCCCCGCACCAACCCTAACTCTCCATTTAAGATCCTAATCATCAGATCTGCGACCCTTGTCGCTGGATCTCAACCCCAAGTTTTTTCCATTAATCAATCTCACTTAGCCCCTGCCCAGATAATCACAAGAAATACAAGAAATATCAGGACTACAAACCTGTTTTAAGATCAATTACCGATTTTCCCATTAGATTGCAATATTTACCAATATGAATGGTGTGTTTAAAGTTCATATTAATTTTAGCTCTAAATCTGATCTCATCATACCATATTAGGTTAGATTTGATTTTTGTCCTGCATCAAAGAGGCTGGTCAAATCAAGAGAGAATAAAAGAAGAGGGGGTCAAATCCAAAAGTGCTAAATTACAAAAAGTTGTCATGGCATTCTATCATTTAGTGGTATGAGAAGGTGTATTTTTTACTTTTTTGGTAAAAAAGAAGAGGGCCTTTTGTCAATTAGTAGCATGGAAAGGTATCTTCTTGGCTTTTTTTTAATAAAAAAGGATGGGTTGATTTTTGAAACTTGGTACATTTTATTTGACCCTTGTTTTTTTTATCTTTTCTCTTAAAGTGACCATTCACTTCACTTCTATACAGGTGAATTACCAAACACCCAATGACATCAAATCCTAGGAAGTTGTTGGCCCAGCTAGACTTCACCCTCAATAACCCTTCGCTAGTCATTTGATTAAAAGGCCCTTCCCCATAAATTCTCTATAATCACAGAAGAGAGGAAAATAATATATATATATATACATAAAAGATTTACAAAGTTGTACTAGCTTGGAAATAAAGAAAAAAAACTACAGATTGAAGCAGTGGGGACAACAATTACATCCCTAGAAGTCAGAATATTTCACATGTTTTCAAAATGAAAAACATTATAACAAATAGGTAGGATTTGGCTCAAGACAGATCGGAATGGAGAAACAAAATTCGTGCAGCAGTCCCCAACATAGTTGGGATAAGGCTTTGATGATGTGGTGATGATGATGAGTTCCAATCTATTCCGGTTCTGTCATGTTCAGAAGTTGATTATTTTCCATCTTTCCAAATGAAGAACTTTACAACTAGAAGTACATAACCTAATCTAAATCTCCTCTCTTTCTAGACTGTTCAGAATATGTTCGAACCATTCGCTGCTGAAAGCTATCAACCGTAAAAATGAAATTAAATACTTCAAAGCAGTCACTGCATGCATCATTTAGCCGGCCCCAACATAGTTTGGACAAGGCTTCCATGATGACAACGATGATAAAAGCAGTCACTGCATCAGATGGACTCCATATTAGTCAAGAAAGTTTATCAACGACGCAACAATTGGCCATTGCCATAGATTATTCTTCAATGCAAGCTTGAATATGGATTTCATTCTAATCAAAGAAGCAATTAAAAGATTATAGTATATTGTAGATAATTCCTCTTGCCAGAAATCCAAATACAAGTAATCAAAGTAAATAATTCAAATAAAGAAGAAGCAGATTCAACGAGAGCACAACATACCATAAAGATGGTTAAAGACTAGTCGGGTTGCACCAATAGCGCTAATGCACCGCAAAAGAGCGGCATGAGTAGTCTCTGCTTTGATGAGGACAAGACCAGACCCAAGAGATCGCAAGGACTGGTCCAATTGGGCAAGAGATTGCTTCAGCCACCACCTTGAAACTCGGCCAGGGTAGAATTGCCCTTCCTCTTTGGGACACCATATGTAAACAGGAAGAACACATCCATCCCTAGCGGCGGCAGCTAAGGCAGGATTATCTTCAATCCTTAGGTCCCTCCTAAACCAAACAATGGTCTTAGAAGTGCTGCCCATTTCTTCTTTCTTCTTCTTCTGAAAATTCAGCCTCTTGGATCCTAACTATTTCAGCCTCTGATTGACCGTCAAAATACTCGTATATAAGGAAGGCCACAACCAAAAAGTTGGAAAGCATCGAGAAAGCTCACCTGGGTGCCAAACAAGTTAAAACCATAAAGCATTACAACATGGCATCCAAATTATTAATCCCAGCCAGCTTCCGAAGCCCCAATTCACAATCAGAGTGAGATTCGCCAGCACCTTTATCCTATATAACTCCAGCACTCAAAAGGCCCCGGAATTAATTGCCTCGAGAGGATCGGGACATGGAAACCCTAAATCTCCAAAAAATAAAAAAATAAATAACAAACATCATCCAGCAAGTGTCCGGAAATGAATCGCAGAACGAATATCGCCCGAATTACCTTTACCTTACCTTACCTTACCTTACCAAGTAAAGAAGGCATGCATCATCAAGAAGCAACGAAAGCCAAAGATCCTCCGCGCACACAAGTGTTTCAATCCAAACCACTTCCCCCACACCCACCCAAAATCAATAGTCTCTCAAAACCATCTAAAAGCTGAGTTGCCTCGGTTAAAAAAAAAAAAAAATTCAATGGAAATCCTATCATCAGCAGCATCAGCATAATTAGATTAGATCCCAAGATGCACCCATCTTCACCCTATCAATCAAAAGAAACTAATTAATAATTATTACAGGAAAGTTGAAAAAGAGACGCAGCTGCGCAAGTCTTAAATAAAAGTCTTTTGAGTCTGTCTGGCCTGTAGAACTAGAACCCCACTTTTTATCCTACTGCCAAGTGTCCATCTTTATATATAAGATTCCATAAGTTAATGCTTCTGGGCCTATCCTTGGTCCATCCAAATGGACCAAACATACGAACCCCCTAAATTTCACATGCCCACCAACTTTTGTTCAAATCCAAATTTACTAGACCGTTGGATTGACTGTGTACCGATCCGAATGGACCGTTGACCATTAAACTTTTGGTGCCCAGATGGAGATGATAGAAACCACGATTGGAGCTGATTTTTTGTAGGAAGGAGGGTCCTAGGGAGTCCTTGAGATCCCCCCCCCCCCCCCACCCCTATCCCCATGTGGGTCTCCAGGTGGGCCCCACCATATAATTAAGCTTACTTCAGCTTACCTTATCCTAAGCTTCAGCTTAGGAGAGCTGGCCCCTATATATATATATATTTGTGTGGGGGTATTTTCTCAAGACTATGGGATTATATTAGTTTCGGTAAAAGTATCATCTAATCAGATCTTCAATCTCGGACAAACTCACCTCGACAACAAGACCAGAGCGCCAGGAGAAACTAAGTTCATTCCCTGACTTCGGTCTCGGTTGTTATTGATTTCGGTCGCTACAGGCCTCACGCCTCTGTCTTGGTCTCGGTCATGCGTCTCGGTAACAGTACCTGACCGCTGACCGAGACGGGTGCAGACAGCTGTCTATCCTGACACGCTCCAAGACGTGGAGCGAGACAAAAGGCACCGCCTATAAGTCCCTGATATGGCGTCATCCACAACTCTCCAAAGTCTCCAGCACATGTCCCGATTGGACTCCCATTTAATGAAAAGGAGTCCTGATGGAACAGAGTGGGCTATGAAGGGACTAACATTGAAGACGGGTGGGCTATGATGGGACTACAATTAAGGAGAAGCCATAATTGGACAATACTCCTCAAGTACCTGTCCAAATCATGGAACGTCTTGCCAGAGACATGGAATCCCACGCCCATGAACCAACCTATCTCCACTATAAATAGGGGACTCGTCTCCTCTAAAGTTACGCACTATGCAACTTGCATAATGCAAAACCCATTCTTCATCTCCATCCTTAGTTCAGTTACAGAACTAACTTAGGCATGGGAGAGCCTTGCGGTGACTACAGCTAAGGTCTTTGACTGCTTTCCTCTCCTCTCCTTTCAGGTTGCAGGCACCATACCTTCATCAAAGAACAACTAACCTCATCTTAAGCCTCAGATCAAAGTCCGTAATTTTTAGATACTTACAATTGGCGCCGTCTGTGGGAAAGTACTAAACCTAACCCCTCAAGCATCATGCCTAAAGCCAAGAGAGGTGGAGGAACTTCAAAAGCTATACCAACTTCATCGGAAACTCCTCTCCAGAGAAAGTCTGGGAACAAATCTGGAGCCGTCGCCATCGAAGAACGTCCCGATGAACACCTCTTCATCCCAATCCCCATGGAAGGACTCCAGGCTTCGTCGGATTCATCCTCAATGGAGGTATCAGCACCATCCTGGCAAGCTAATATCCGACAAAAGCACTCCCAGCGGAAGGGTCCTCCACAAGAGCGTCCCCAGAAGGACAAAGCCCCAATGGTGGAGGAGCCATGCCAATCTAACTATCAGGCCAACGGAGGGGACGATGACTGCCCGATCCTCACAGATGTCAAGGCCCAAAACCTTGCTCTCCAAGAGAATGACGAATTGATTCGTCAACTCAAGCAACAACTCCAGAAGAAAACAAAGGCCTCGTCTTCACTCCCTAGAGGCAAACGCGCCCCTTCAGCTCCTCAGGACCTGAGGCAAATACTGAACAGTAAAAGGCGTGATCGAGCTTACGATGAAGGCTCGAGCAATGGCTCCTCAAAGAGAAGGTCGGAGAAATCCCCGGGAAGAACGGAGCGAGCGCTTGAAAATAATGCTGACATGCGAAACTAGCTTGACTGGCAGGTCAAGCAGATGATCCAGCAGAATATGGAGGTCATCGGTCCCCCTAGAGATCAATTTAGAGCCTACCGCTCTAAAAACCTCGGCGGGTCTCTATTCTCTCAAGAGATAAAGGACTCATCTCTCCCCAAGAAATTCAGCGTCCCGAGGTTCATCCTCTACGACGGTACCTCGGACCCAGCAGCACATCACTTGCACTTCATTCAAAGGATGTCGGTATGGGGGGACGCAGATCACCTGAATTGCAGAGTTTTTTCTTCCAGCTTAGGGGATCTCCCCCTGAAGTGGTTCTGTGCGCTTCCTGAGGGATCTATTTCAAGCTGGCAACAGCTCCGGAATTCCTTCATGGAGAAGTTTCAAGCACATCGAATCATTCCCAAAACTAATGGCAATTTGATGGGGCTCAGGATGAGGCGGAATGAGAACATCACTCAGTTCGCCAAGAGATTCTGGACCATCTATAGCCAAGTAGAAGGCGCTTCCGAAGAGGTGGCTCTGATATCTTTCCAACAAGCTCTGCTCCCTGGCAACTACCTTCGGAGGGAATTGGTCCAATACCCGCCAGCCTCGATGACAGCATTGATGACTAGGGTGTACCAATTCGTAGAGCAAGAGGAAGACGAGTCGCAAGCCAACGAAAACTTCGGCTACACACCCAGAGACGGAACCTCCACGAGAGACAGGAAGCCTTTTCGAGGGAATGAGCCAGACCGAAACCAGGCACCCGCCAGCCCGAGAGTAGTCTCGGCCCTCGGCTCGAAGCGCGGCCAGAAGTCCAAGCAGTCCACCCCCAGTGTCTCCTACCAAGCCGTTAATACGATCTTCAAGGAGCCTATTTATAAGCTCCTTGGCAAGATCAAGGCACAACCATTCTTTAAATGGCCCCAACCGATGTGAGGAGATCCCTCCACCAGAGATCAGAGCAAGTTTTGTGCCTATCATAAATAAAAATGGGCACAGGACCGAAGACTGCATGACCTTCAAGTCACATCTTGAGACGCTTGTCAAGGACGGGCATCTGAAGGACTATGTGAAGGATGCAGACAGAGGTAACAACCAAGCCCATCAACGTCGGAACAATAATGAACAGGACAGTGATGGCTCGGAAAAGATTATCAACGTTATTCACTTAACCTCCGCTCCAAGCGGAAGGTCTCAAACTCGTGCTGAGGCCAGGAGGGCTTCACACGGCAAGCAAGTGATGGCGGCCGAGCTCGAACCAGCCTCCAAAAGAGCTCGGACAGAAAGACCCAGAATCTGGTTCTCGGACAAGGACATAGAAGGGGTCCAACTTCCTCACAACGATCAACTAATTGTATCCCTAAAGTTGAAAAACTACAAGGTACAAAGGATCCTTGTAGACCCCGACACTTCGTCAAAAATCCTCTACTATGACTACTTCAAAAGGATGGGTCTTAAAGAGGAAGATCTACAGGAGGCACGCACTCCCCTGGTGGGTTTCAGCGCAAAGCCTGTATACCCCAAGGGGAAAGTTTCCTTGAAGGTCCAAGTCGAAGGTGCTACTGTACACACTGACTTCCTTGTGGTAGATGCACCATCCCCCTATAATGCTATTATGGGGAGGACCTGGTTGCATAATATGGAGGCTATTCCCTCCACTCTTCACCAGAAGCTCAAGTTCCCGTTACAGAACGTGAACGACAGAATTGACGTGATTACCATCAGGGGTTACTAGCAGGCTGCAAAGCAGTGCCTATTGGTCGTCGTACCTGGCGAGAAAGAGCCAAAACAGGCACATATGGCCGAACTCGAGGCAAACCTGGATAGCGTTGGCCGCGCTACAGGCCAAAAAAGCATCGAAGGCCTGACTGAGGTCAAGATCAACCCTAACGATCCTGAGAGATATTTTTTGCTCGGCAGCCAGCTCCCAGAGCCAGAGAGGAACAAGCTCCTAAACTTCTTGTTACAGAACAATGACGTTTTCGCGTGGACTCCTTCTGAGATGCCCGGCGTCGACTCCGAAGTCATATGTCACAAGCTGAACGTAGATCCAAAGCATAAACTTGTCGCCCAAAAGGCCCGCAGGATAGTGATTCCGCAAACGGAAGCAGTGATAGAGGAGGTCAAGAAACTGCTGGAGGCCAAAGCGATCAGAGATGTCCACTACCCGAAGTGGCTTGCCAATACGGTGGTAGTCAAGAAGAAGACTGGGAAGTGGAGAGTCTGTGTAGACTTTACCGACCTTAACAAGGCATGTCCTAAAGACTGCTTTCCACTCCCCAAGATTGACCAAATGATCGACGCCACTTCCGGCCACGACAGGATGAGTTTCCTCGACGCATACCGAGGTTACCATCAGATTCTGATGTACGAGCCTGACGAAGAAAAAAACTGCATTCATAACACCTCGAGGCATTTACTGTTATAAAGTGATGCCCTTTGGGTTAAAAAACGCAGGAGCCACCTACCAAAGATTGGTGACCAAGATGTTCCAGGCTCAGCTCGGTAAAACGATTGAGGTCTACATCGACGACATGGTCGTCAAGTCCAAACAGTCATAGGACCACTTGGCTGACCTAAGTTAGATGTTTGAGGTCCTCAAGAAGTATAAGCTCAAGCTAAACGCCTCTAAATGTGCATTTGGAGTCGGCTCTGGAAAATTCTTGAGGAGCCTGGTCACGAGGCGATGGATTGAAGCAAATCCAGACCAGATCACGGCAATCCAAGGGATGCAGAGTCCAAGCACCATGAAATAAGTCCAGAGACTCACGGGCATGGCTGTCGCGCTTAATCGCTTCATCAGCCGAGATTCGGACAAGTGCCAACCCTTCTTTCAGCTTTTAAAGAAAAGCCTGACGTTCCAGCGGACTCCAGAATGCGACCAAGCTCTACAGGAGCTCAAGGCCTATCTTACCTCGCCCCCATTGCTTTCAACTCCAAAACAAGGTGGGGTACTTTATTTATATCTGGCGGTCTCGGATCATGCGGTGAGCTCCGCTCTCATCAGAGAGGAGGACAAGATACAAAAGCTCACCTACTATAAGAGCAAAATCATGCTTGATGCCTAGACCAGGTATTTTTCATTAGAAAAACTTGCATTAGCACTTGTCAGTGCCTCTCACAAAGTCTCTCATTACTTCCAGACCTACAAGATAGTGGTTGTTATAGAACACCCACTGAAGACCCTTTTCAAAAAAGCGGACTTCTCTAGAAGAGTTTCCAAATGGGTCGTGAACTGGGACAGTACGACATTCAGTACCAACCCAAGATGGCGATCAAAGCCCAGGTTTTGGCGGACTTTATCGTCGAATTTATCTCTCCGAATTCGGCACTGACTCAGCTCAGCACCGAACTAGGGGCAAAGGGAATGAGGACGAAGTCACAAAGATCGAAGAAGAGCGATCTTAGAACCAATTCCTTGATTCTGCTTGGAAGGTCTTCGTTGATGGAACTTCAACACCCAAGAGGGCTGGCGCTGGCATAGTTCTTCAGTCTCCAGAGGGACTGGTCATCGAGCAAGCCCTAACACTCAAATTCAAGGCATCCAATAACGAAGCTGAGTATGAGGCTCTGATAGCAGGACTCAATAGCGCTAAAATCCTAGGAGCACAGCAGCTAGTGATTTTTAGTGACTCACAGTTGGTGACGAGCCAACTCACTGGGGATTACCAAACTCGCGACGAAAGGATGGCAGCCTACTTAGTTCATGCAAAAAAAAATATCTCTCAGTTCTAAAGAGTTGAAGTTAAGCAGATCGGCAGAGACTCCAACACTCATGCCAACGCCCTCGCAAGCCTGGCCTCTGCTGTCGAGGTCGGAAGAAAAAGAATCGTCGAGGTTGAATCATAGGACCACTCCCAGACGTTCCACTTTGGTACACCTTTCTCCTTGGCCTATGGCATGGAGGCAGTGATCCCGCTCGAGGTCAGCCTTCCAACCATGAGATCCGAACTCTTCGATCAAGGCCAAAATGAAGTCAACCTAGCTCGGGAGCTAGACTTACCCGAAGAGCGAAGGGTGGCAACAGCCGTTCGTCTGACCGCCTACTAGCAACAATTGGCTAAGGGCTACAATCTAAGAGTCAGAGAAAGAAGATTTTCAGTTGGAGAGCTGGTCTTAAAGAAGACACTCCTTGCTGATAAAGAGCCTAACCAAGGCAAATTTGCTCCAAATTGGTTCGGGCCGTTCAAAGTGATTTCGGTTGCAGGCCAGTCCGCATACAGACAAGAGGACATGGAGGGTAAAGAGTTACCGAGACCATGGAACGCATCCCACCTCAAGAAGTTTTACTTTTAAGATTGTACATGAGAATATGAGATCAATAAAAGCAATGCTTTCTCTTTTTTCACTCTATCCTCGAGTTCATCCCAACTACGGTGAAAGTACCAACTGGGTATGACTCAATCTCGGTCACACATCTCAGTAATAGTACCAGACTGCTGACCACGAAACTAACATTGCCTCGGTAAGAGTACCAGACAGGCATGTTTCAAGCGCTCAATCGGTGATAAACCAATTGAACGAAGGCTAATATGCCCAAGTTGAGAGCAACTCAAAAAGACGAACTTACCTAACTGTTATAGAACTTTAGGAAGTTGTCAAAAACACTAAGTTATGGAATTCGGTGACTGCCACAAAGACTGCTCGATTACAGAACCAAGCACTCTAGAGCAGAAAAATAGTCTTGTCTCCAATTTGTTTCCGTTTGAGTTCAGTCTACGGGCCACTCTATACTTCGGACCAATTTTTGTATCCACGACCTCCCGGTTAGGGAACCGAGGTCAGATACTTGGCCTCTCGGTTATGGAACCAAGGTCGGACACTTGGCTTTTCAGTTATGGAACCGAATTCGGTTATGGAACCAAAATTAGATAAAACTTCCCGGGCTATATACCGAGGTCGCATACTTGATCTTTCCGAGCTCAAGGACAAAAAATGTTTGAAAGCAGGCATGAAGAAAGAAGACAATTTCAATTCCAAAAGAAAATTCATTGAATCATTCAGAAAAGTTACATCAACAAAAGAAAAAAAATACAAGTAGGAGCTCAAGCATCAGGAGGAGCAGAATCTGTTCGGGAGACTGGACTGGGGAACTTGGCTAATTTTCTATAAGCAGGATGGTCCCCAGGAACCTTCGCTTCCTTCAGAGCGGCCATCCAACCCAATCCCCAAGCCTTATCCCTGATAGGCGACCTGGTCGTCGTATCGCTTTGTTGCCTCATCCACTCCTTCCTGAAGTGCGGCATGAACCTCCGACTCAAGCCTGGCCTCTGCCTCATCTTTCAGCTTCTCGAGCCCAGCCGCCCTCTCGGTCTCGGCCTCGAGCCCGGCCATGGCTTCATCCCTTTGCATTCCAAGCCCTGCCGCCCTCTCGGTCACAGCCTGGAGCCTCACTTCAAAATCATTCTTCTGCTTCTCCAGACGAACTTCGAGTTCGGCCTTCATCTTCTTCTCGGCCTCCATATCAGTCTCTAACTGGGATTTCTCGGCCTTGATTTGATCGAATCTGAGTCTCCAGCCAAGATTTATGTCTTCCAGCCTCTTTATCTTCTGATTGCCAGAATACACAGCCCCTGAAGATCTTTCTTCTCAGCTTCTAGCTGTGCAATAGCTGGGCCGAACTGCTGGAATCTCTCCAAAATAACTTGGCATTTCTGTGTCAACTATTTGAAGAAACAAATATTAGAGAAAAAAGATCCGAAAATGAAAAAACTAAAAAGAAGGATAAACACTTACTACCAGGGATGAATGCATCGAAGACAGGAGCAGCTTCACATCATCCAGCGCCCTCAGATGGGCCATGTCATGTGGCAGGGCACAGGCTCGTCCCGGCACGATGAGAACCAGGGGATCAATCCTACCAAGGATGCGATCCTCAGTTATCATCATCCACCCGGCTCAAGCTGTAAGCTGGGGTTCCAAAGAGCTGGCACTGGGGTTTGCGGTGCCGGAGACGAACTGGACCCCCCTCGGCTCTGCCCTCGGTCCGGGCCCTTTTTTCTGGCCGAGATCCCTCCTACGATATCTCGACCATGCTCTCCTGAGCTCCAGAGCTCGATGGCCTGATAGAAGCAGGGACGGAAGCAACTACAGGTTCGGGACCGGGGACCACCACCGGAATAGGTCCCCCGACGGCGACAGGACTGGAAGGAGCCGAAGGAGGTTGAGGAGTCGGCTCCCTGAAAGCCTGAGCCTCAAAATCTTTGAAGACCAAAGGGGTTTTTCGCCGCGGCATCTCTTTTTCTCCCGGACTAGATGAAGAACTTGATGGCATGGCAACTCGCGGCGATCTCGATCTCAATCCGGTCTCGGTTTCCTCGGATTCAGATCCGGGAATCGAGGCCTTAGCACCTGCTGCTGCCCTTTGCTCAACTTGAGCCTCCGCCTGCGCAGCCTCCTCCCTTGCCCGTTCTACCGCCCTAGCGGCCACCTCCCTTGCTTGTTCAGCAGCCCGAGCTTCGGGCTCCATAGGCTCCTCTCTCCCCCCCCCCCCCTCAGTGGCCTGAGCCTCCGATTACGTCGATTCCTAACTGCCTTCTTCAGCTACGAAGACAGTCCGCTTCTTCGAAGAATGATACCTTGGCTCATAGCCAAGGAGAGACCAGGCAGCTCTGTCTTTGTTACCCCGGTAGCCATACAGAAGCTGCAGCCAGCGGTCATTCCTTACCCAGCGATCTCGTTGGGCATCCTTCTTCCTCTTATGAATGTCTGCATAGGTAGAACAGAACAAGTCAAAATAAACTCAGCAGAGAAACAATTCAAAGAAAAATACAAAGGGGAAGAGGGGCAAGATTTTACTTGGAGGCTTGCCGCAACCACAAGGGACTCTGTAACCCCTCAGCGCTACAGGTTCGTCCTTGCCAAATTCCCAGCTGCCTGAGACAAAGAGAAGTCGTCCCCGGTGTATTTATTAGAGTCCTCCAGCTCCCTGACAAAACTCCCTCGTTTCGCCTTCACCCGGAGGTAATAGGACTTGCAGAGATCATAGACATTCACAATGTCATGGACACCGAGGTTAATCTCGAGGATCCTGTTCAGCTCTACGACCCCCATGATTATCTTGAAGCCGTTCGGCATCAACTGACAGGGACAGAGGTTCCATTTGTTCAAGCAGATCCTCAGAAGAGGGTGAAGGGAAAATCGGACTCCGCCCTCCACCACGGTGACTAGAGGGAACGACATCCAGCCATTACGGTGGATATGTCCATCTAAAGGATCCTCAGGGTTGTCTAATCTAATGTGGACATCATCAGGGATTCGGTATTTGGTCCTAAATTGAGCATGGCTTCCGGATTTTTTAACAGATCCCTGAAAACCCCCATCTCTCTAAAAACCCTAGATCCGAAAGGTTCGGAGTAAATGAGAGAAAAAATAAGATTGCAGAAACAGAAACGGGCGGAGACTTACAAAAACTGATTCAGACTCAGCTCGGCAGACACTCCTCTCTTCGACGGGAGGTTCTTTCTCTTATCTCTTCAGCAAAAATCTTTTCTCTTTCGCAAGCAAAAAAGGAAGAAGGAGATGGAAAACTTTTATTTATAGAAGAAAAGGCGCCCTTTTCGGAATTCAAAACGACACACGTGCCGGGCACGTCAAAAGACGCCTCGAGCATTGTATACATCGCATCAATAACTAGGCATGCCTTTTCAAAAAGACAGGGCAACCAGTGCAGCGGTAACACGTGGTACCGTCGATCCATTTTTTCGCAGAGATTAAAGCGCGGCATTAAAAGACCTCGAGCAGGCAAAGCGGCGTCGAAAACCAAAGCATCAACAGAGACCAAGATCATCCCTGGTCTCGGTCACACATCTTGGCAATAGTGTCAGATCTAGCCGAGACGGGCATTTACATTTATCTTGGCAGCAAGGTCTTCTACAGACGCCGAAGTAAAGCGAGCATCTACCTTGAAATTCAAAAGATTCTCCCATCACGATACTTAGCTCCTGACTTCTCAGAGTCAGAGGACTCAAAGAAATCAGAAGCTGGGGGCAATTGTGTGGGGGTATTTTCTCAAGACTATGGGATTATATTAGTTTCGGTAAAAGTACCACCTAATCAGATCCTCAATCTCAGACAAACTCACCTCGACAACAAGACCAGAGCGCCAAAAGAAACTAAGGTCATTCCCTGACTTCGGTCTCGGTTGTTATTGATTTCGGTCGTTACAGGCCTCACGGCTCTATCTCGGTCTTGGTCATGCGTCTCGGTAACAGTACCTGACCGAGACGGGCGCAGACAGCTGTCTATCCTGACATGCTCCAAGACGTGGAGCACGACAAAAGGCACCGCCTATAAGTCCCTGATATGGCGTCATCCACAACTCCCCAAAGTCTCCAGCACATGTCCCGATTGGACTCCCATTTAATGAAAAGGAGTCCTGATGGGACAGAGTGGGCTATGAAGGGACTAACATTGAAGACTAGTGGGCTACGATGGGACTACAATTAAGGAGAAGCCATAATTGGACAATACTCCTCAAGTACCTGTCCAAATCATGGAACGTCTTGCCAGAGACATGGAATCCCACGCCCATGAACCGACCTATCTCCACTATAAATAGGGGACTCGTCACCTCTAAAGTTACGCGCAGAACCCATTCTCCATCTCCATCCTTAGTTCAGTTACAGAACTAACTTAGGCATCAGAGAGACTTGCGCTGACTACAGTCAGGGTCTTTGACTGCTTTCCTCTCCTCTCCTTTCAGGTTGCAGGCACCATACCTTCATCAAAGAGCAACTAACCTCATCTTAAGCCTCAGATCAAAGTCCTTAATTTTTAGGCACTTACAATATTAAAAATAAAAATAAAAAAACCTAATTCTTCTTCTCTAACCCCTTCATATTCCTATTGGGTGGGGAAGGGAATTGGAATCCCATTGTCAGTGCCCATACACAAAAACCAGTAAGACCTTCATTACACTGGGCATACATATATCTACTACTCTTGTAAAAGAGAGAAAGTTGCATCTTAGTTTTTGTCTAACCATTGTGGGGCCCACTTCTCATCATCTCTCATCATTATCTCATCTCATCATCATCATCTCATTTCATCATCTACTCTATCTCTACTCTCTTATAAAAGAGAGAAAGTTGCATCTTATTTTTGTCTAACCATTGTGGGGCCCACTTCTCATCATCTCATCTCATCATCATCATCTACTCTATGTATATCTATACTATTATCAAAGAGAGAATGATGCAGATTTGGGGCCCACCTTATACTATATATATTCTACCATAGTGAGGCCCACCTTATACTATATATATTATATATTGGGAGCCCCTCTCCTCAGCTAAAGCTGAGGAGAAGCTCCGCTCATCACGTGCGAATCCAGATCCCTTGAAAGGATTCAAGTGTCTTCTTTCCACACATGCGTGGAGCCCGCCCATGAAATTTTCGTTTCCCAACTCTCAAAATCATATCCCATTCATCGATCTGAGCCCCACAACCCAATGAAAAATCGCCCTCTTCGCTGGCTCTCCCCCCTCTCTCTCTCCATTGCCCATTTCATTTTCCATCGCTCGCTCTCTCTCTCTCTCTCTCTCTCTCTCCTCTCTCTGCTCTCTCTCTCTCTCTCTCTCTCTCCTCTCTCTCTCTCCCATTCTGCCCGGGATGATCCTCATCCTCGCGCGGTCGATCGTCTCCGGCGAGACGCTCCTCTGACTTTGCCCTTCCCCCATCGCTGGCTCTCCTCTCTGTCTCGATTTCGCCCTGCCCTGGAGCCCATTTTCTTTTGCGAGGCACGGATCTCTCTCCCACGACGATCTCCCTCCGGCGACGACGCGATCTCTCCTCAGGCATGAGCTTCTCTCCAGCGACAAATGCCCTTCCCCCATTTCCTCTCCTGTCTCAAACCCTCTCTTCTCTCAAACCCTATTCTCTCTCGTCTCTCCATCTCACAATAGAGATTCCTCCCTCTTGCTCGTCTCGTCCCTATGTCGCACAACTCCCTCTTTTCTCTTCTCGAAAAGCTCCTCCGCCAAGACGAACATCACCATCGAATTTGGAGGCAGGATGGGGATATTGACAAAATTAAGACGGTTTATGGTTCTTCATGTTTGGCTTCTCGTGTTCGTCTTCGTGGTGTCATTCAGTCAGAGACAAACTCATTTAACCTGCTGAGACGTATGCCCTCGATTTATATGGAGTTTCAGTATCGTTACAATATTTAGGGCGCAGTTGTTTGATTGGTACTGATAGGATTTCTAATAGATGAATTTGAAGCTAAAACAAATCAAATCAAATAGATCCTGATTGAGGAATTTAACAGTAGTTCAAGTTTTTTTTTTCAATGCAGAGTAGGTGAAAGGGCCAGTAGCGAAGGGGGAAATTTGTAGCATAATTTTTTTTTTTCATTCTGTTCCTATAATGGAAAACTGGTTTCTCTTGTTTATGTGATCTTTTAGGGGAAACCGGACAACTTATTTAATGGCAGTGGTTGTCATTTAAAAAAAATAGATGATTCATATGAATTTGACTCTTGATTTAACATTTTCTTTTATGTTTGTTTACTGTGTTGCATAGGATTATGAGTTGATTTAACATTTTCTTTTATGATTTAACAGGGATAAATGTCGATGGAGAAGGCATGTTGAGAGTTGACATTCTGGATCATTTTCAGCTGTTGAGAGCTGGCATTCTGGATCATTTTGAGTTGTTGAGAGTTGACATTCTGGCTGATTCTGAGTTGTTGTATTTGACATGTAATTTGACTTAGTAGTGAAGAGATTCGCTCAGATTCAAATAGTTGATTTCACTACCCCTGCATTGTTTGGCACCAGCCAGAATTTTACACACATCTATCTAATTCAAATTCATCAATTCGCACTTACATTGGGCAGTAATTGGGTCATGTTTATGCTGGGCAAATACTTGTTACCATAATTGATGAACATGACCGATACCTAACCCAATCCATTGCTTTCTCTATTGAGAATAACCTGACATGTTGGGGGCAAACAAATTTTCTGTGTTTCAGCCAGACAATCTTAATGACCCAATCCATTCATTTCAAATGGCTAATGCAATTCAAGCTCTTGATTTCTTAGTTGTGAAGATGATTGTAACAACTCAAATAGTAACGTGGACTCGACTCCCATCTTTTTCATTTAAAATTATGGGCCTTGCTCGGAAAATTTTGGGTAAGGTACTTGTTAACTACCACCATGAGCCTATTGATTTAGTTAAGTCGGAACATAATTTCTATACTTTAGCGCCAGAATGGATGTGCGACAACAATTTAACGAGTCTCATCTCCTATCATTTTAGACGAAGAAGACTCCATTTGATGACGTGAGTCTCATAAAAAAGATTTCTGCACAAGCCATGCTATCAGTACACCTTTCAAATGCTAACAAGTCCACATTCCCTTTACATTTCAAATGGTAACAAGTCTACATTCATTCTACATTTTAAATGTTCAATCTGCATGAGACCCACCTAAAACTTTATTAATATGCTACACTCCACAGTCATTCTACATGAGAAGCTCCAGCAACCACCACAACCACATTTACAATTCATCGACACTCATAATTTCATAAGTATAGCAAACACACCACGATTCATGACACTGTCATATAACAGCTCTCGAACCATTCAATACAACACAAATTTCATAAGTTTTACAGGAACCAATTACAACTCATATACAACCCAGAAAATCACAGGAACCATAATGTGATACACAACAGCCCCATGAATGTTACAACCCACAAAATTACAGAAATCAGAACATGGAGAATCTGTAAAAGAAAATATGTCAACCTTTGCGGCTACAAAGGGAGTACTGAGGAGCATAGATATTATAAAAATCCTGTCGATGAGGAGGCAGCATCCATCTTGAAATCGGAGTGGTGATGAATCAGATTAGCACTATTCAATCAGAATACACGGTCATCAAGCACACATCAAACATAAATTCAATTAGAGATTAGAAATTCATGGCAATAGAGATTAGGGATTTAGATATGTGGGAAGTAGGGCTTAAGGGTTGGAGAAAGGGGATTAGGGTTCAGGCTTAGGGGTTTGGGGATGGGAGACTAAGGTTTTCGGTTCGGGTGAGAGAGACTGGCCGTGTTGGGTTGTTTAAAGGAGAAAGGGAGAAAGAGGGGGGTGGGGTGGGTTGGTTTGGAGAGAGAAGAAAGTGACCAGAGGGTCTGGTTGGGTCGTTTAAAGCTCCGAGAAAGGGAGGACCTCTCCTCAGCTCATCTGCAGATCCCTGCGGAAGATGCCTCCAAATCCGATGGTGATGTTCGTCTTGGCGGAGGCGCTGTTCGAGAAGAGAAAAGAGGGAGTTGTGCGACTGAGGGATGAGACGAGCAAGAGGGAGGAATCTCTATTGTGCGATGGAGAGACGAGAGAGAATAGGGTTTGAGACAGGAGAGAGGAAATGGGGAGATGGAGAAATGGGGGAAGGGCATTTATCGCTGGAGAGAAGCTGAGGCCTGAGGAGAGATTGAGTCATTGCCGGAGGGAGAGCTTCGCGGGAGAGAGATCCGTGCCTAGCTGAAGAAAATGGGTTCCAGGGCATGGAGAAATGGAGAGAGAGAAGAGCGCCAGAGATGGGGGAAGGGCAAAGTCAGAGGAGCGTCTCCCCGGAGACGATTGAGGATCGTCCCTGGCAGAATGGAGAGAGAGAGAGCCAGCGATGGAAAATGAAATGGGGAATGGAGAGAGAGAGAGAGGAGAACCAGCGAAGGGGGCGATTTTGCATTGGGTTGTGGGGTTCAGATCGATGAATGGGATTTGATTTTGAGAGCGGGGAAACAAAAATTTCATGGGCAGTCTCCACGCATGTGTGGAAAGAAAACACTTGAGTCGTTTCAAGGGATCTTGGTTCATGCGTGATGAGCGGAGCATCTCCTCAGCTTTAGCTGAGGAGAGGGGCTCCCTTATATATTATATTATATATATTAAATATCTCTACTATTATACACCATTGTGGGGCCCACCCCCAAATATTATAATGCATACTTTTTCACTACACCACTGTGAGGCCCACCCCCAAATATTATAATATAATTCTATCTATATTATATTATATTTTCTATCTTCTATCTTCTATCTACTATTATAAAAGATGAGAGATTGCAAACTTTTTTTACTACACCACTGTGGAGCCCACCCCCAAATATTATAATGCAAACTTTGTTACTATACCATTATGGGGCCCACCCCCAAATATTATAATATAATATAATAATATATTCTTATGAGAAAGGGCCTCAAATATTACAATGCAAACTTTTTCACTATACCATTGTGGGGCCACCCCTAAATATCTATATTTATCTATCTATCTATATTTATATCTATAGTAGATAGAGATATCTTCTATCTTCTATCTATTTATCTATATCTCTATCTCTATCTCTATCTACTTATATCTATCTACTATTATAAAATAGAGTAAAATGTACAACTTTTTACTTTTTTTCACTACACACTTGCCCAATCAAATGCAAGATGTGAGCCCCACTTAAGATAATAATAATATAATCTTTATATTATTATTACCCTTCTAAAATAGAAAAACTTGGGCCCCACTTATATAATAATAATCTATATCTATCTATCTATCTATATCTAAGCTATATATTATTACTCAATTGCAAGATGTGGGCCCCACTTAAGATACTAATAATATATATATTATTATCCTTCTAAAAGAGAAGAAATTGTGTGGGCCCCACCTATATAATAATGTCTACTTTTATAAAAAAGAGTAAGATGTACAACTTTTTACTTTTTTTTCACTACACACTTGCCCAATCAAATGCAAGATGTGGGCCCCACTTAAGATAATAATAATATAATCTAGATATTATTATTATCCTTCTAAAAGAGAAAAACTTGGGCCACACTTATACAATAATAATAATCAATATCTATTTATCTATCTATCTATCTACTATTATAAAAAGGAGCAAGATGTAATCTTTTTTTCACGACACACTTGCCCAATCACATGCAAGATGTGGGCCCCACTTAAGATAATAATAATATAATCTATATATTATTACTCAAATGCAAGATGTGGGCCCCACTTAAGATAAATGCAATTTAGTGGTACGTCTTATAGATTGCTAAAGATAATTCCATAAATACAATTTAGTGGTACGTCTTATAGATTGTTATCGTAAAATTGTTGTTGTTCTGTATATTTTTTAGTTTCTTAATATACAACTTTTGTATATTTTTTTATTATAAAAGGGTATTTCAAGGGCATGAATATATTTATTTATTATTGCTCTTTGGGCATGAATATATTTATTTATTATTGCTCTTACTCATGAGCTTTAAATTGAAAAACTTTGATCATTTTCTAACACATTTATTTCTTTCATCATTGCAAGCTGCTGCTTCTTCTTGTTTTTCTTCTTCTTTTCATATATTTCAATTAAGCGTCATGCATTTCCTTAAAGGAAAAACGAGAATCTCATAAAAACTACTTGTTATGCTAGCGTTACTATTCTCTTCAGAGTCAGTGAATAAAGTGATCGTTTTAAATGCAAACAACTAAAATAAGTATTTGATGCTGAGCTGCAACAAATTTAGTTTGTCTTTGTTCGTTTCGAATTTTTCTTACTTTGATCAACACTCTCATCCTCTATACAGAACAGAGTAGAAGAGTTGATCTAGAATACCTAGGTTACATTCTTATGTATTTCTTAAAAGGAAGATCAAATTCTTTTGCCAGATTTGTATTTGCAGTTTTTTATTTTTTGGTATTTTTTCTCATTGATATCTCTATTTGTGGGCTTCCATTTAACTGAACTTCTATGATTACTTTCTATGATCATTTTCTTACTGGGTAATAAATATAGCACTTTGTATCAAGCAAAAGAAGATGGTGACTCTTAGAGCGGTATCGCCACTTTTTACCTGATAATGGTCCATCTTATAAAATAAAACAAAGCATATGTTAAATACTAATATTGATCAATAGGTGCTCTGCAAATCTTACCCGTCAGAGTTCATATCATAGTTCCACCATTGTTGATCCCTGTCGCTTGAGGACAAGCCGAATTACTTCATTATTCTTGACGATCGGTGTGAAATGTTATTCTTCTTTGTAAGTTAAGAATAAAACCACCATCTCAATTTTTTTTATTTTGATGTCCTTCGGTATGATATAATTATTTTTTTTCCTTAATAAAATCTGATTTCTTAGTGAACATATAATGTTCATGGTAATTGGTTAAAACAGTAAGCTCATCTGGTTCTTAGTTTTTATTTTTAATTTTTATAAAACTACAGGTTATCGATTTCCTACCATTTAACTGAACTTCTATAATTACTTTCTATGATCATTTTCTTACTGGGTATAAAATATAACACTTTGTATCAAGCAAAAGAAGATGGTGACTCTTAGAGAGGTATCGCTTCTTTTTACCTGATAGTGGTCCGTCTTATAAAATAAAACAAAGCACATGTTAAATACTAATATTGATCAACAGGTGCTCTGCAAATCTTACCCGTCAGAGTTCATATCATAGTTCCACCATTGTTGATCCCTGTTGCTTGAGGACAAGCCAAATTACTTCATTATTCTTGACGATCGGTGTGAAATGTTATTCTTCTTTGTAAGTTAAGAATAAAACCACCATCTCAATTTTTTTATTCTCATGTCCTTAGGTATGATATAATTTTTTTTCTTAATAAAATCTGATTTTGTAGTAAACATATAATGTTCATGGTAATTGGTTAAAACAGTAAGCTCATCTGGTTCTTAGTTTTTATTTTTATTATTTTTTTTAAACTATAGGTTATCGATTTGACTATGCTTTTGACTAGACTCCAACTTTAACAGGTCGAGTCTACCAGGAAACTGATAAGTCGATCTGATAGGTTAAATAAAGTAAATTTAAATTTCTTTGTACACATTCATGATAAAATATCTAGATATATGTGATTTATATCCTCAAAATTTTATATAAATCCTATATCGTTTGTTCTTTTAAGATCTCATTTTTCTCATTATATCATCGTTTTATTATTTTCAAATGTATAGGAAAAAAGTAGTGTCAACTGTATTTGGACATCACACGGGGCCTTGCAATTTACAATTACTCATTTTCTATTGAAATTTGATTTTTAAATGTATTTCAGCTTCTACTAAATTTTTTAAGAATTTTATTTTTTTAAAATTTTCTTAGTAAAATTGTGTATTTAGTGCACGTGCAGGGCTCCACTCGTGTGTGTATATATATATCAATCAAATCGAGTTCCCACCTTTTACTCCACCAGTCAGTCAGTCAAGTCACCTGCTCAATTTTAGAGAGAGAAAAAAGAAAGAGTGCTGCTATTGGCACACAAAATTTATCTTTTCCCACACAATTCCTCTCCACACACATTACTAAAATTTAAAAATGAATGTATTTCTTTCCACACACATCAAAAGTTCCTAAACTGCCCTTATATCCATTCCCCTCTTTTTTCTTCCCACACACATCTTCTTCTTGTTCTTCCCACACACAAAACAAAAGGCACTTCCACTCCACCGACTGGATCATCATTTTCCGGCGATTCTCCGGCGTGCCACTGGCGTTACTATTCCTCTAGACATCCTTCTCTTCCAAAGGTAAATGGATCCTTCCAACATTACCATTTCTTCTTCTTTCCTATCTATTCTTTACCATTTTTTTCCATCTTAGATTACTTATTTTTCCATAAAAACTTGTTATTAGCATAGATTTTCATTCAATGTAAGTTTTGACAAACAATGTTACTATTTTCTAATAGTTTTGGGTTGCATTTGATCATCCATCGTCGCGGTTTTAGGTTCAGAAATCGCGACTGTTCGTCTCTGGTAGACCGAAAGGGTTGCAGATGTTCGGACACTAACGTCCGAACAAATTGGTTTTGTTCGGACCTGAGTGTCAACAAAAGTAATATGTTCGGACACTCAGGTCAGAACATATAGAGATCTAGCAGTCAAATAAAAATTTTTTCTTTCGTATTTTAGAAATGGACCGGCCAAGCTCTTCTCGGGTGCGACCTACTGCTTCAAATAGGAAGCGACGTCAGATAGTAGAAGAGGTTGTGGAAGACCCAGAGGTATCTGAGGAAGAGGAAGAACAACAACAAGAGATGGGAGATCAACCAGCCCTGGGGCCACAAGATAGGTCCTTATTGACCAGCTTTGATACACATACAGCTGGGTACATTTGGATTGGACAGGTGTGTTTCACTTGTTTCATATGAAAGTTTTATTCATTTGTTAATTTATTTAATTATGTATTAATGGTTGAATGCAGGATCGAGGCCCACTGAAATGTCTAAGTCATGGGCAGAAAGTGCCTTTGTGGCAACTGAATGAGTCTGACAGGTTTAGAGATTTAGTCTCGAGGTCTGGATTGGCTCCATTAGTGAATGCATCTTACCGCTCCGTCAATAAGATTACTGTATCTAGTTTTGTGGAAAGGTGGCAACCTGAGACGAACACCTTTCATATGCCTTTTGGTGAGATGACCATCACCTTAGATGATGTTGCATCTATCCTAGGCATCCCAGTGATTGGGCGGACGATTTCTTATAATGAAAGAATGTCATATAAAAAAGCTCAAGCACTCCTTGTTGATGCACTAGGAGTAGAACCGGTAGAAGCACATGACGAGTTGATACAAGTGCGGGGCCAATCAGTTAGATTGGAGTGGTTACGGGAAAGGTTTTCCAGTTTGTCTGACGATGATGGGGACGAGATGATAGACTCTACAGTAAGAGCTTACCTTCTGTACTTATTGGGTTGTACCTTGTTTACTGACAAGAGTGGCACACGGGTGCCGATCATTTTCCTTACAAAACTCGTGGATGTAGAGGCCATACTTTCATATGCATGGGGTGCTGCTGCACTAGCATACTTATACAGGCAGTTGGGGTTAGCAAGCAGGCATGAAGTGAAACAAATAGCCGGCTATTTGACTCTACTAGAAGCTTGGGTGTACGGACACTTCGAAAGTTTGGCTCCGACTCCAAACTTACTCTATCAAGCCATTCAGCCCCGGGTCCATCGTTGATTTCCTCTTAGAGAGTCTACTCCTTTACAAAGCATACGAGAGAGAATTGATGTCATGAGTTCTGATCAGGTAATTAACTTGACGTTTCTATTAAATAGTGTATCGGACTAACTTTTTATTTTCTATTATATACTTTCATATCTTACGATTGGACTAACTACTTTCAGGTGACTTGGGACCCATATCGTGATGTTAGACAATATCATCCTTTCAATGAAGTTGCATACTACTGTGGGTGCATCAAATGTATGGATGTTGTTGAGCCTTATCACCCAGATAGGGTGCTCAGACAGTTTGGGAGAGTTCAGACGATTCCTCCACCGCCATTAGCTCCTATTCGTGCTACACGAGGTTCGACTGCCCGTGACTATCAAATCGCGTATCAATATATCAATCAAGTTTGGGAGGGATGGCCTAATCACCTGCTATCTGCATTGAATCGTAGTCAACCAGTTAGGCGTCCTGCAGATTGCGTTCCCGGGTATATGGATTGGTATGCACGAGTATCGTGGAGGATATTACAACACCCAAACTTTCATTCTAATTTCGCGCCCCGTCCCGAAGAAAATGAGCCAAGCGGTAGCGGTATGATTGACTATCAGCAGCGTAATTCGGATGCACTGATCATTCTTGATGAGGTTACAGGAAGAGGTGAAGACCATTGGGTTGAAGACCCGCGGGGATTATATACCTATGTGAATCAGTTGACACATGTGTTACGGGGAGTTTCAATTGAGGATGCTCAACGAAACTTTCGACATCCCCACATGAGTTCACAAACTTACAGTCGCACTAGGACTAGGAGGGGAAGGGACAGTTGAAGAAATGTAAACAAGATTGTAACTGACTGAAAAAGTCATGTCTGTGGATGTGACTCCAACAATCTCCAAAAGAGGCATGCGATAACGATTGGTCTTGTAAGTACAGTCCATTATCAAGACATGTGGAAATGCACGCAACAAATCTATACTTTTTGGGTGCGTCCAAATTAAGTCAGTTACAATCTCGCTATCCTCACAATTCTTATGCCATTCTATGTAATCATGCTCTGCCAACTTACCAAGTAGTTGTTGCATCTGACTTCTTCCACCCCGCTCATTAACTTTATATCTGTAGCGTGCATTATATATGGTCTTCATTGTGGTTACGTTTAATTCACTTCTTTGTTTCAATGTAACCAAAATTTCTTTTGGTCTAACCATGCTCTTCGACATGTCAACCAGCAACTTTGTTTCCTCCTCTGATAATCTTCCTGCAAATGAATGCCCTTCTAAATATTCCGCGGCCGAATGGTTATGCACACCACATATGACCTCCAACATCCAATCATCATTTGAGTCTAACTTTTTACCCTTTAGTGCGAAAGGACATCCACATTTCTTCGAACCGGTTTGTTTGATCCTCTTTCGCTTTTGGCACTCTTCTTGTTTATATTGTCCATTTCTCTCGCAAGCAAGGAGTATTCTAGCTTTGACACCCACTCGAGCAACATTTGAAACCTTTATCACGATAACAAATCCGTTTTTCCTTCCTACTCCACGAGCCCAACTGATCAATGAATCGCGGCTGTGAAATATCTACAATAAATAAACAAATTAAATACGAATTTAGTAATAAGTAAATGTAATTTCAATAATAAATCCTACATATATTGGTCTTACCTCTTGAGTTATAAACTCACTGGTATAATCCATGACAAAGTCCGATCCAACCTGACTTTCTTGCGTAGAGACCTGCATAATATATTAATTTAATATCACTGTCCGGATATTTACTTCCGAACATATAGCATATGTTCGGAATCTCAGGACCGAACATATGCTATATGTTCGGAAGTGTAAGACCGAACATATAGCTTATGTTCGGTTGTATAGGTCCGAACATATGTCATATGTTCGGTTCTGTAAGTCCGAACATATGCTATATGTTCGGTTCTGAAATACCGTATATATCGGGAGGTACGAAGTTTCAGGCGAGATAAAGAATTTACAAAAGATACAAAAACGAAAAAAAATATCAATGAAACATACCTTTCCACTACTGCTTTGATTAAAAGGCACCATTTGATTGTTGTTTTCATCCATCTCTTCCTTCATTGCACAATCAAATGGAGGAATGTGAATGAAAGATGAGTTGCAAAGGAAAATGAATGAAGTGGAGAGTGAGATAGGATGCCCAATAAAAATAAAATGCAAGTGAGTGAAGATGACTTGCCCAAGGAAGATGGAGGAAGTGGAGAGTGAGAAGTGGAGAGTGAGGTGGGAGAAGCTCTTTAGGGAAGAAGAATGGAGATTGTGTGTGAAAAGAAAATCTGATTTGAGTTTTTGTTGGATAATGACTACTTTAGTCATTTCATAAAGGGGTACAAATGTAATAAGAAAAAATAAAAAATCCTTGTGTTTGAAAAGAAAATTTTTGTGTGCCAATAGCAGACCTCATAAGAAATGACTGTTTCTTGATTCCGCTCCCGGTCTCTATTCCCTTTTTTTTATTAAGTTTCTAAATTAAATTAGTATAGAATTATGATCGGTGGAAAAATAAAGAAGGCTTATTTATTTATGAAGAGATCACATATCACGTGCCCTAAATAATAAAGTGCTATCAAGAAAAAACACATGATATTATCCCCAAAGATTACCCCAGAATCAGAGAGAGAGAGAGAGAGAGAGAGAGAGAGAGAGAGTGTGTTGTTTTTTTCTCAAAGTCAAAACAATTTACTGTTTAACTCAATCATTTATACTTTTGAAAATGATAGATATTTATGAACCAATCGGCCTGCACTTGGTAATTACCCGTTTAATTGCTTTCCATTCATATCGCGAGAAAAAAAAAAAGGAGAAAAGGGACTTAGTGGCGCTCGACCTTCCATTTTTATTTTTTATTTTAAATTTTGTTAGGATATATATATATATGGGAACCGGTCCTATAAAGACCGCCCTTACAGTCCGCAATGGTTGTGTTTCGGTGAGAGGATTTCGTTCCGAGAGAAACCTTCGTTGAGGCTGTGGCGCAACGGTTCATGAGGGAGCGAGAGAAAGGTTTTCATCTGAAGTGTTGTGAGATATGAGCCCCATCGTTAAAATGAAACATGGGCGGGCTGAGGAGAGGTCCCCTCATATATATATATAGGAGATGCTCCTATGAAAGCATCTTTCACCTTACCATTAGACATAAGGTAGAGGCTCTCACATCCATATTTAATGCCAACAATTTAAATATGTAGACCCCTACTTTATCTTTAAGGTGAGCTGGGCAAAGTAATATGTAAAAGTAGCACATGAGGAGGAGCATTTATCAGAAAAAAAAACCACATGAGAAGGAGCACTCAGAAGGAAAGGAATGGAGTACCGACACCCAGATATATTAGGATACTTTAGGGCTAAAATAGTTTATAATTCCTCTTATGTAATGGCAAAAATAATAACAAGCCACCGCTCAAAACTTGGATGCTCAAAGGTACTAATGTAAGTACTTCCATCAGCAGCACCTGAATATACCGGGCAGAAAAGATGTACAACAGCAACAAGCTTCTCCTCCAAAATACTAGAAAGAAAAAATAAAAGAACATGTTTTGAACGAGAAGAACTGAACTACATACTATCAATTTAATAACAGACACCTGATCAATCCAATGTCAGCTACAGCGTCAATTCAATGGTAATCCAACTGCAATCCATGGTTGGATTTAATTTATAAAATAAGAGCTACTAAGTAAAGGCATTAAAACTCTCAAATTTAGTGTTTTTTTTTTTTTTAATGTACTCTTTGTTTAAGGGATAAAGATCATTTTTGGGGAGTGATATTATATCTGGGCAGCAACATAACGTGTTCAGACATAATACGATCTTATATTAGAGTATTAGACAATATAGGGATGAGAAGATTTGCACAAGCTTTACTATTCTACTTGTTTCATAACCATATAAAGAATTAGTTTTTACCCAAAAAAAATACTATAGATAGGCACTATACCGAACAGAATCATTACGCAAACATAATCACAGCTGTCTTAGATCCACTCGATCCCACCTCATCTTTACCTTCCAGTCCCCAAACCTAAGCCTCCAGTCCCTTCTTGCATGCACCAAAGTAACCCACGGTTTTTCATTTTTGCATTAACCCCGTTAATAATTAAGATCCTACTTTGACAATCCATAGATTAAAAGGGCTTTGAAAGTTGAAACCAAACCGTTTAAGAAAAATCACGCTCCTTAAAATAAAATAAAATAAAATAAAAACTCAATCGAGTCTACTCAAAGTCCCGTTTCTATTCAACATACTCCCATGGTTGGTTCAAAATATCAGCTGGGAGTTGGGAAATATGTATACGGTACGCCAGCCGGAAATTAACGTGCAATCCGTCAGTTTGTTACAGATTACATTCACCATGAGTATGACCACTATTGATTGCTCTTGCATCTCATCTCCTCTCCTTTTTTTTTAGTCTTTCCCTTTACTTTTGTAGTTCCTCCCTTTTTTCCATCGTTGTATCATCCTCTTCTTTAATGAAAGCTTCAGTTACCGACGAAATTAACAAAACGCACACGCACACATACTACCCATCATACTTTTCGGAGATATAAGAAGCAAAAGATCCAACAACAATGACAACATGCATACAGTTCCCCAGTTTGATGTTCCCACCTCAACGGAAACTTGAGACATTTTATATACCAGATATCCATTGTACCAATCCTACCACCTGCAAGGCATCATAACTACAGGCGCCCATCATATGGGGGCCTTAACCATCAGCCTTCCCAGGAGTTGACTTATTTACTTCTAAACCCATATGTCTATTAGAAACAAGTGCTGTGCATCACCAGCAACTAACCAGAACCCAAAGCACTCAAATCCCAATGCTTGTGACTGGGTAATCCTAGTTCGCACGGTCCCTGAGCACATCCAACTCCATCTCAGTTGGGTCTGTAGCCTGAATTTCATAATGTACACCATCGAGCGCCCGACGGAACCTTTCCTTCGATGTGGCATAAAGCATCTTGGCCCGGATTCGCGAGATGGCGGGAGACCTGGAGAAATATTCAATAACTAGTTAAATAGAGTGAAGCATACCGTGACAAAAGTCAAATTATGGTAAAGATATTCTGTGAAGTTTTTGAGAGGTTCAGTAGACATCCATGCTTATGGTCTAGCAATTTTAAATAAAATCGCATTTAGAGAGAGAGAGAGAGAGTACTAACATAAAAACTGATGTAGCAGCAGAAGTGGTGATCCACTATACTAGATCATCAGTACAAAGAAGCCACAAGAGGATAGGCAAGCAACCAAAAAAGGTCTTCCCACCTTGAAGTAAAACCAAATGTGCACTTTCATATAAGAATCATTAAAAAAGACAATCCCAAGCACAATAACTTGAAACGACCTCTTATAGCACAATCTAAACCCTACAAATCACATCCCTTTCATCGGTGATGCTCTGTCACTCCACATCAGAGTCTGTTACTTCACACAACCAAAGAATCAACTTAGCAGATGTCGAGTCCAAGATTTTAAAAACATGATTTGAATATATAATGTACACATAACTATATTAGGATCTTTTCTAATGTAAAGACCCTATGAGTGCGCTGACAAACTCACGAATGGAAATTGAAACAATATAATGCTCTGAGATTGTATTCTAATTGCTTATCTTCCTTTGGAGAACGAGCCTCAATATATAGAGTATTAAATGCCTTAATCAAGGCTCTAAGTTAGGAAACCAATCTAATTACATCAATTATATTCTAAGTTAGGAAACCAATCTAATTAAGATAATAGGTACAGCTATGTTAATCTTTGACCCAATCAAACCACGTAGGATAACATGCTGGACTGGACTGGATCATGGGCCTTGGGCCTGTTTAACACCCCCTCTCAAATTGATGCGGGAGAATCAACAAGTATCAATTTGCCAACCAAGAAATGATGGCGTGGTCATAGAAGACCTTTAGTGAGAATATCAGCAGTTTGAAGCTCAGTGGAGACATGCGGAAGGCTAATGACATCACGTTTAAACTCATCACGTATGAAGTGACAATCAACCTCAATGTGTTTAGTGTGTTCATGAAAAATCGGATTTTCAGTAATCCGAATTGCACTAATATTATCTGCATAGAGGGAGGTAGCTCCGACTGCTGGAAATCCAATGTCAGAGAGGAGACCTCGGAGCCAAAGAATTTCGGAGCATGCAGCAGACATGGCTCGGTACTCAGCCTCAGTAGATGATTTGAAAACTTTCTCATGTTTCTTGCATTTCCAGGAAATCAGACTATCACCCAAAAACATGCACTATCCTGTTGTCGATCTGCGAGTATCCGGACAACCAGCACAATCAGCATCTGAATAAGCTGAGAGATAGATGATTGTCGGATGGAAAAAAACAACCCGCGAGTCAGTGTGCGAATAAGGTACCGAAGGATGCGGCGAACGGCGGCCATATGAAGATGACGAGGAGCAGTCATGAACTGACTCATTAGTTTGACCGCATAGGAGATATCAGGACAAGTAGTCGTGAGGTAGATTAGATCAAGCTACCAACTAACTGGCGATATGTGGTAGGATCTGGAAGAAGGCCACCCTCCACTTTACTGAGTTTAGCATTCAGTTCGACCGGCGTATCTACTAGACCTGAAGCGGTAAGGCCAGCCAAGTCAATGAGATCAACCGTGTATTTGTGTTGATTGAGAACTATACCTTTAGTCGATTGATGAACTTCAAGACTGAGGAAATAGTTTAAAGAGCTGAGATCCTTCATGTGAAATGTTTGATTAAGAGAAGCTTGGAGTTCCTGAATCATTTGTGCATTTGGACCAATAATGACTATGTCATCAACGTAGACAAGTAGCACAATAATCTCGGATGGAGCATGATGTAAAAACATAGAAGGATCATACTGGCTCGGATTAAAATCCAAGCGGAGAAGTGCATCTTGAAATTTCTCAAACCATGCGCGAGGAGCTTGTTTCAGACCATAGAGGGAGCGACGGAGTTTGGCAACCATGCCCCTTTCCGGATGAGGACCCCCGAGGCAGACACATATAAACGTTTTCTTTGAGATCACCATGAAGAAACACATTTTTGACATCCATTTGATATAGAGGCCAGAACTGAGATGCAGCAACATCAAAAATTATGCTTACGGTGGTCATCTTAGCGATGGGAGCAAAAGTTTCATCATAATCAATGCCATATTCCTACCGATTTCCAAGAGCGACAAGGCGCGCCTTATAGCGATCGAAGGTGCCATCTGATTTTAACTTAAGAAAAAAAAAATCCGCTTACAGCCAATAGGTTTGACACCCATAGGAGACAGGACAATATCCCACGTATGATTTTGCTCTAAAGCATCCAATTCATCTTGCATAGCCTTGTTCCAACATTGGTCCTGCACAGCCTGAGAATAGGAGTGGGGGATGGAAGAGGAAGACAGAGTGGCCATTAAGGAAGTATGTGAGAACCCATAGCGGTCTGGTGGTAACGAAATGCGAGTGGAGCGACGCAATGAAGGATGTCCAGATGGACCAAGTGCCGGAGGTGGACCGGATGCTGGAGGAAGATCAGGAGGGGGATCCCTGGTAGGCGCTTCTCTGTTCCGTCTGTGATACACAAAGTTATGATTAAAACGAACAATTGGCGTGTTGTCAGAAAAACCAGGCAAAGACACCAAAGAGTAGTCAGGAGGATCAAGTTGTTTTTGAAAAAAATACTGATGTTAAAAAAAACCGACATTCCTAGAGGTATGTAAGCGACGAATGTGAGGATCATAGCAAAGGAACCCTTCCGCGAAAGGCGCATAACCTAAAAACATGCACTGAGTTGATTGTGCGGTAAGTTTGGTTCTCTCAGAAGGAGGCAAGTGCACAAAGCAAACTGAGCCAAAAACATGAAGATCATCATAGGATGGAGATGTCTTTTACAATCGGTAATATGGGCTCTAATTTTCAATAGAGGTTGATGGCATACGATTTGTAAGATGAGCTGCCGTAGCTAGTGCCTCAACTCAAAAACAGGCAGGAACCGATGATTCAAGAAGAAGGGAACG
Source organism: Litsea cubeba (assembly GCA_012931725.1). NCBI lineage: Eukaryota > Viridiplantae > Streptophyta > Magnoliopsida > Laurales > Lauraceae > Litsea > Litsea cubeba. Next base: position 139,029,365 of record CM022947.1, on the reverse strand, counting down.
AGTGACATCAAGGAGATGTCTATTTTTCCTTTCAGCGACTCCATTCTGCTAAGGAGTATAAGGATAAGTTCTTTGAGAAATAATGCCTTTGTTTTGCAAAACAATATTGAAAATTTGAGGACATATATTCCCCGCCCGAATCAAATCGCAAGATTTTGATGCAGGTGGAAAATTGATTCTCAACATAAAAAAAAATTTAAAAACATTGAAAACATCAAATTTGGAATGCAAAAAGTAAACCCATGTGAACCGATTGAAATCATCAATAAAAGTCACACAGTATTTATAGTGAGCGTGAGAAAGAGATGGAGCAATTCCCCATACATTGGTATGAACTAAATCAAAACACTAAGTGCTGTGTGAAGTGGAAATGGAAAAATGAAGAGTTTTGCTCTTTCCCATTTTACAAGTAGCACAATCAAAAGGCACACAAGAAGAAAAGCCAATAGATTTATTTAATAAACCAAAATTTAACATAAGGGACAAAGCCTTGGAATTAGGGTGTCCGAGTTTATTATGCCACAATTGGCAGTTATCTCTAATAGAAAAGAAAAACACATCATTGTTAAATCTATTCCTAGAAATTTTAGAAAAATCTAGTGGAAACAAGCGTCCACACTTAGGCCCCCTCGCGATCTCCTTCCCGGACATCTGGTCCTACACAACACAACCAGAAGAAGAAAAAGATATGTTACAATTATTTTCAACAAGTTGCTCGACAGACAATAGGTTTGAAGTTAAATTTGGACAAAGGTAAACATTTTACAATGGGATGGGACCAGGGATATCTCCGAGAGCAGTAATGGGAACATTGGCTCCGTTGGCGATTTGTATTTGAAGATTGCCATTGTATCTTGTCACATTGGAGAGTGGATTACGGGAATATGTCATATGATTAGACGCCCCGGAATCAAGAAACCAAGTAGAAGATGGAGGTGAGGTACATGAGAGACCAAAAACAGAAAGGGCATTGACAATCATTTGTTGAACTAATTCCGGAGTGAGAGAGGATGAGGGCCCAGGGTGTGAGGGTGCCAACGTAAAAGCAGGCATACCCGAAGAAGCCACATAAGCATGCGGAGTCTGATACTGTGGAGTCTGATACTGTGATGATGGACGTTGTGGGCGACGGCGACATTCAGAGATTATATGTCCCAACTTTTTATAGTAACTGCAAATCTTCTATTTACATTGAGTAGCAATGTGCCCGAATTTTTGACAACTGTAACATTGCGTTTTGCTCAAGTCTCGAGGCGGAGGCTGTGAAGCCTTATTTGCCGAGAATGCGACTGAATAGGTCTCAATCTTTTGTTGAGCCATATGTGTCGAGGTCACAATGCGCTGTTCTTCGAGGAGGATTTCATTCAAGCATACATCCAAGGAAGGTAATGGCGTCCGATTCATCAGGGCAGATCAGACACTTTCATATTCATTCCGTAATTTCATCAAAAATTGATCCCTCTTACTAGAGGCCTGAAGATCGTAAATTACGGTTAAAACATCAACAGCCACATCCGCATATTTAATACTATCGTATTCCGACCATAGGGTTCGGAATCCCGAATAGTAGCCTTATATCGACAAGGTCCCTTGTGCATATTCAGCAATCACACATTCAAGATGAAATTGACGTGCTGAGTTATCTTGATGATACATTTTCTTCAGATACCCCCACATGTCCTTAGAAGTTGGGTAAGGTTTTACGTTCATTATCAGATGTGGCTCGACGGATCCAAGGATCCATGATTTGAGTTTGGCATCTTTAAAATGCCAAGAGGACATCTTCTTCTCATCTTCAGTGGGTCTAGGTTCATATCCAGAAATATAGCCCCACAATTCCTTATCTTCAAAGTTGATTTGGAACTTGAAAGACCAAGCGAGGTAATTTTTTCCCTTGAATCTGATCAAGGTAACTTCAGATTTTTCCATCTCAACCGACATTGGTAACAAATCGATTATACATTGATAAAAAAAAAACTAACCACAGACAACAAAAAATATGTAGGATGTCTTTCCTGTGTGGAGAAAATCCAATCCAACCAAGCAGGAAGAAACAAAACAACACAGCACACTATTTTGGCAAAATATAGCCCCAGACAACCCTGTCAGTGGCTGAAGATCCACCACGTGGGCCCCACTGAAGGTGCTGGCCAAATATCAGAGGACAAATCTTGGGAAGCCCTCTATTCTGGCTTCTATTGAAACAAGTTTGATCAAATTCTACTAAATATCCAAGATTTTGGACGGTCTTGATGAAATCAATGTAAATTTCTGGAAAATCTTGAGAATGAGTAAAACACCAACCTAGAATCGCTGAAAAATTCTGGAAAAATCACCAATATACTTAGAAATATCATGCGACTATGAAGGGATGATTTCGAAGTTGATCTGATTGATCAGTGGTGGGCCACCAATAGGATGTCGCTGACGCAGGAAGAAGATGTCGCTAGCATTGTGTCGCTGGAAATTTCTTGAAAATAGATCCTAGATCTATTTGCTGGACGAGAGAGAGACTTAGTCTCTCTATCCCTATTCCCTTAAAGCTTTGGAAGATGTCTAAGATCAAGATTGCCTTGAGCCTTGCTCTGTTGCTCTAATACCATGACAAACTCACAAATGTCACTTGAAACAATATAATGCTTTGAGATTGTATTCTAATTGCTTGTCTTCCTTTGGAGAACGAGCCTCAATATATAGAGTATTACATGCCTTAATCAAGGCTCTAAGTTAGGAAACCAATCTAATTACATCAATTATATTCTAAGTTAGGAAACCAATCTAATTAAGATAATATGTACAGCTGTGTTAATCTTTGACCCAATCAAACCACGTAGGATAACATGCTGGACTGGACTGGATCATGGGCCTTGGGCCAATTTAACAAGCGCTGTATTTTGTACACTTTTTTACTAAAGCGTCCTTGAGTAATGGTCCAACTATAGTAATAGTGAGTGCTTCCATGTCAACTCTTTATAAACTTGGAAAGTTCATTTTATTTACCAACCAACCGTTGAGAATAACTCGAAGGGGAATAGAAAGAAGCCCGTGGCACAGAGGAAGGTGCCCACCATTGCAACCTTGAGGTTGCGGTCGTGCTAACAAAAACGAAAAAAGAATAGAAACTCAAAGGGTAATTTACAAATACACCATTGTGGTTTTTACTGTTAAATGATACACCCCATATAGTTCTCCAAGATTCACAAAAGTACTCCTTGACCATTGGCAAATGCATTGGCTAACAGATGCACCAATATGACCTATGTACCTTTATGTCAAAACGAAAAATATGTCAACTTGTCCTTATCCTACTAAGGCCAACACGAATTTATACTGTGAACAACAATTTCAACCATAGTAAAAGCATGGATAAATCAGATGCATTAATAACCTTTGGTTAAACTTAAAACCACATCTCTCCATCCTACTTAATGAATATGAGACCTACAAACAGGCAGCTATAACCTATGCGCTGATATACATCAAGCCCAGTAACGAAAGACCAAACCATAACACATAATGGGTTAATGGTCATCTATCTACACAAGACCCATCTACATGGGACCCAATAGCTATGAATAATTCTACTTGTCCTACCTCAAATGGGAGTCAGTCATACATCTAACGTATCCACCCAAACCACCCATATATCATATAAGTGAAACTCATGATCTAAAATGTGACCCTCTATATCCACCCATCTATGTGGAACCCACTAGATGAAATCTCAAACCATCCATCAAAACTAACCATTGTGCCCATCCAAGTAGAACCCACTAGATCAAACACATGCATCCATCTATACAAGACCTGCTAGATAAAGATCATACCTATCCACTCTTTAATTCTCATCTGTAGGGACCTGCTAGATAAGGATCATACCCATCTTATGTTATCTACATTGGACCCAAGAAAATACACAATCTACACATGGGTGCCACTAGATGAAAGATCGAAATCAACCATTTTCTGGAACTACTTGATGAAAGATCTGACTATCCACACGTCCTACCCATCATGCCTATCTAAATGCAACCCACTAAATGCAATCCATCCACCCATCTATATGGAACCCACTAGATGATATATCAGAATCTATCTAGAGTTTACAAAAACCTATGCTTCATGATACAGATCTTGTGACTGGATCATATAGTTTAAAAAAAAATCAATTAGTATCGAGAATCTAAAAAAAAAAAAACTCTTACGATGCAGAAACAAATCCCATGATTCACAAATCTCGATACAATTCATATAATGCACATGGATTCTATTAGTCAAATCTAGCTGGATATACAGACTTTGGTTGAAACCAAGCCTATTCTTTCAAGAAAAAAAATGTTTCCTTTCATTTTTACTCTAATGCCTCTTAATGTTTCTGTAGGCTGTCTTCAGATCATTTATTTATTCTATTTTTTAATATAATAGAGAGATTTGGGAGAGAAATTATGGTTTTTGTGCTTTTTAAGGCCTAAACCAAACCAAAACCTAGTAAGAAAGAAAAACAACATAACTTTCTTGTTGTTTATTGGATAAAGCGGTGTTTTTCTACATAATACTATATAAAATAGGACCTCCAGAGGTATTCTGCACAAGGTTTGGTTGCCATGAGAGGAATTGTGGAAAATCTGTATGTAGTCTATATCTGTAGAGGCTAAACACTTTGCAAATGCAGATGAATACTTGTAATGGATTCAAATGTTTTGCATCTTGATAAAGAAGTTCTGATACATTGGTTACTTTCTTTATCTTGAATATATTCACATATGTGCCAATCATGTCCTTCACATGAAACTACTAACTTCAAATGACTGAGATTGGTGATCGTCGGACCTTCAATCTCTAATGCTAGTAAGACCTCATCCCATCTCAAACTCGTAATCGAAAAGCATTCAACCATCAAAAGTCACCGCAACAAAACTCTAATAATTTCCCTCTTATCAACTAGAGAAAACCCCAAAATTCTACCAACCTGAAAAATATCTCACAACTCATGTAATGATTGAGTTTGCTGCCTAAGAAAAAAACCTATGAACAAAGAACCCTCAGTGTTCTACGTATCTGAAAAATCATCTCCTCGACCCATCCAATATACAACCTTCTCAATAACCTCTAATAATAAGTGCTCTTCCTGGGTCACTGAGAGTGCATCAAAAAGGTTCATGGCCAAATCAGCTATTGAGAGAATCTAGGTGAGGTTTTGCCCCCACAAACATATTTAGGGGATGAGAAAGTTCAACCTTTTAAACAAGGAAAATCCCAATTAGGACCATTAAGTGTGTTCCCCAAATATCATCCAAGAGATTAGCTCCATTTCAATGATTTATAATAGTAAGTAGTTCACTCGCATGCTTTACTAAAGATGAACTGCGTAAGTTACAACCTGGCACAGGGTACAAGCATGTGATGGAAACTGATTCTGGTAAAAGGTTTCCAATTCAGCAAACCCAAAAATAAAGGATTCATGGATCCTGAACAACGTCAAGTAAAATTATATATATATAATGTTTTAGTTACATTTCAAAAGAAAACGTATTAATATTTTTACAACTACAAGATGATGTTTAAATTAGTAATAATAAGAACTAGAACGAAATCGGACACAGGGTTATCTGTCCAACACAAGTACGTGGATCATTTCAAAGAATCCATTCAATCAGAAAAAGGATGCATTTTGCCCTAAAATAGGGCAACTATAAGTAGAAATTATGGTGAAGTGAATCTAATTTCAAAACATGCCTTTAAAGTCTCTTCCAATCCACTCAAGATACTCAAACATCAAACTTCATGCATCCACCATCACCATTTGTAGAGATTTATGGTAACTGGACAACCAAAAACATTTACCACAACCTTATAAGATGTGGATCCAGCTTTGAAATCTACAAGCTCACTTGGGCTATTCTCACTAGCAGATAGAGCAGGTTCAACTAAGCTACATCAGAAGATGGAGAAAAAAGGTGGGTACTTGAAGAGCCCTTTCCCTACTTGGAAAGTAACTCCTCACAGACCACACTCTCCTTAGTGCATGTTCAGTATAATTTGAATGCCAAGAACTCCAAAGTGGGAATGCAGACCAGAGCAAGGATAAAAATATCAATTGCGGTGGGCGAATCAACCAGTGTTGATACGTATCAGTTATTGGAGTGAATTGAAAATGAGGTAAAAAAATAATCCAAAAGAAACAGAAAATTGGAAAATGTTTGAATTTTTATAACACGGGTATCCCCATGGTATCTTTATCCAACAAGACTATTCCCTCGGCACATGCACGAACTATTCATGTTGGTCAGCTATATTAAGTTAGAAACTAAAAAAATGCCAATTACAAAAAAGTTACATCAAGATTTCATCACTATTATGCATTTCTAAATTCAAATAAGTAGTTTATTACAGGGCACAGGGTATAAATGTATAATCATAAATCATTCATAGAGATTAGAAATATCATATGCAGGGGTCTTGAATAGGCATATTCATCTACAAATGAAGATTTGATGATTGTTGCTGTGCTTCTGCATGGTGGGGGTATGGAACTATGGATTGAAGTATTGCCCTTCCCTTGGATTGCACATTGAGTAGTACCCTCTGAACAAATCATAGTAACCATGCCTTTACACTGTTGCTTGTTGCCCTCCAACATCTCTCGACGGCATCAGCCTGTATCGGCTGATACACCTATTTGTCAGCTGATACAGGCTGATACTTATGCAAGCAGCAATTTTCTCTATTTATCAGATCGGCCCAGCTGATATTTTGATTTTTGGACCTGAGTTAGTAGTGGCAAAAGATTCCTGGTGGCTCCATGAAAAGTTCAAGATATAGTACTGTATTTTTTATGTTCAGCAACTAGCCGGACTTTTTGCTCGCACTTAAAAGATACATGCATGTCTATCGCTTATTAATGAGTCAACAAAAGAAAAGGAGGGGGAAAAAAGGAAACTGGGGAATCCCTCCTTAATGGAGAAAGATGGAGAAATCCAGAGAAACAAAGCAAAGGATGGTGAGAAAAGTTATTATGCTGTGTGGCATTAACCGGAGAAAGTGAAGAAGATGGAAAAGAATAACAATTACAGTCAATTTCTCAAATGAAAGATCAACTTTTTAAGAATGAGTGTCATAACTATAGTACTGGAAAAGAAATCTCTTATGCCACATGTCCTTCACTGAAATGAATTACCAACAATGAGAAATTAAATTTAGTGAAAAGATCTTTTTTTTTTTTGGGTGGGGGGGGGGGGGGGGGGGGGGAGGAATTTGGTTTTGGGGTTTGGGTTTAGAATAGAGAAAAGACGCTGGGTTCCCAGTTTTCTCTACATCCAAGCATGCCCCTCTCTTATACCATTACTTTTAAGCTGCCGCCAATCAGTAATCACTAGCCACTGGATCTAATGGGAGAGCCAAAGATACTAGTGATTGGTTCATGGTCTACATGGCTCGATCATTTTTAGGGCTTCATTTTGCAATTCTACCTTCAACATACATGGTCACACACAAGTAGGCATGTAAGTAGAACTTCCTAGAGACATTAGCAGTGATGTCTACGTGTCATGATCTCAAATTTCATTATGTGTCGCAAATCCTATTCCGACACCAAACTGATACAATTTGGGGTCCATATAAATTTTTCTACAACGATCTGTTTTTATGCCTTCATCGATTGAGTGATCCTGTTCTATCACAAAGGTATCACCCTCAGCAGTAGGAACATAATAAAAAGTACAGTTAATATGGATCTTGCTCGAAGTGGCGATCTTCCCCAAGAAAATCTAGCTTAAATCCCATTAAATTAATCAGATGTAATTTCCATTGAAATTAAAACAATAATGTGAGATTCTTCTTCTGATGGAAATTTGGCACAGATAAATGGATCCTTAATAGTTTCTATGAGAGGTGATTCTTGGACAGAATCATGTGTAGCCATATAGGTTTATTCCTTGTGCCCATTTTTCCCACCCCCAACCAACGAGCTGACATCAAACTTGTCGTTTGTAGTGTGAATAGCCTCTGAGAAGGCCTGTAGGAGTTAGATTTGAGCTACAACGTCTGTACAAACAATTCCCCACAAGTAGGGATAAAAGTTATGTAAAGACTCTCCTCCAACCACTACTTCAAGAAGCATCTTCAACCACTAGAATAGCCCAAATTGATCTTTTGGAAGTCACAATGTACTGAACTTCATTAGCAACAGAAATAACCATGCAAGTATTGGAAGGCAAGCAAGCAACATGAGAAAAAGATAATCTCCACCTTGGAGCATAACTAGGGGTGCTCATGGATCAGGCTGGCTCGAGCCCGATCCGGGCCCAGCCCTCTTTGGGCCAGGCTTGAGCCTTAGGCTTTAGTAGTAGGGCTGGGCTGGGACAAAAAAAACTGGGCTCATTTAATATATGGGCCAGGCTTGGGGTAGAAGGCCTAAGCCCGGCCTGAGTACGAAAGCAAAAACAAAGAAATGCTGTTAAAAGTGGGACTTGAACACATGATGTCTTACTTATGCAAACACATCACAGCCAGCGAAGCTACAACTCTCTATGGTTAATAGTGCCCCTTTTTAAGAAAAAAATACTATCAAGCCGGGCTCAGGCTTCACCTATGTTATGCGGGCTAGGCAATAATGGCCTAAGGGTTATAATTCAAGCCGGGCCTTGATATTGTTCAGCCCAGCCCAAACCGCCCCATGAACATCCTTAAGCACAACCCAATGCAAGGCTCCATATAGAATCAAATCATAAAATTTCTTCACTAAAGTCACTGAAAAGCACCTTTTAAAAACATAAACCAACAAACAGTTTCAACCCTTGACCATATCAAAATTAATCTCATTACTCAAATTTTTCATGTGGGTTCGCTACTTATTTTCTTCATACCTACCAAACTATATACAAACCTTTAGAAGCAACAATAGTTTACGATTGGTTTCTAGGCAGAACTCAAAAGCAAATAAAATCTGGCAACAAGTCTAAAAATAGGATGATAATGGCATAGAAAAACACAGGCACAATTAGCCTATTGGTATGAGAATATACAAGTTCAATTCTCACCAAGAAACCTTTATTTATTTATTTTTCCATGTAATTCAAGAAAGTCTTCTTTCGCAATAGAGAGAGAGGGCTCATTACTTATCATGAGACAGAACTAAAACAAATTTCAAATTCAAAACTTCACAAATGCTCAACTGACTATCCATTAACAAAGTAAGATTGGTAATTTGAATTAAAAGATAGAGGGGTAAAAAGAGGAAAAGAAATAAAACTAACCATGCAATGAAGAAGATCTTGCTCTTCTGGCAGTTCTCAGAAGTCACAAAATCGAAGTCATATACAGCAAAACGGCAATCATTCTCTGGCAAAGCTGCAGTAAAATCATCATAGCTCTCTGCTGGACTTCCTGTTTTCTCTACCACAACCTCCCTTTTATTCTCATCAATCTTGAAAATCACATAACGGTATATTTTCTTCCTCTTCAATTCCATAAACGTCTTTGTGCTTTGTTCAGCCACTCCCATGCCACAAGAGGCATTGGACTGCAAACCAAACAATAAAATTATAATCATCTTAATTCAAAAGAGTAGAAGAAGCCATTACAAACTCTCAATAAATTACCGCAACAAATGTAGGCTTCTCATCCAGGAACTTATTCAAAAATACCATAATGAAAGGAAAACGAGATATTTTTAATTGGTAACTGAGTAACTGGTGGTTTTATTAACGATAGTCAAACAGGTCAATACTAGAGACAACTACTAAAAAGATATCAAGCACCTAAAAGAATATAGGGATTTGTAGCTAGGTATTTGATCAAATAGGATCATCCAGTTCCTATAGAGCACAGTTGTCAATTCCATTCCGGTCGCCGTTCCGGTTTGACCCTGTAATGGAACGTTTCAGCATTCCGGTCAATTCCGGCATTACGTTTCAGAAAAGACGCGATTGAAAAATGAAAAAACAAATATAAAAGAATACCTAAAATTGAAAAAAATAGTTGAATGCTAAAATAATACTAAAAATGCATACTTACATCACTAAAATTAAACTACACTCTACAATTGACTATTTTCTAGTTTTCACTACATGTGAATGGAAGAATGAAACCTTGGCCGGAATGGGGCGGAATTGGAACCGGAATGGGGCGGAACAGACCGGAAACTTTTAGGGGGCCATTCCGTTCCACCCAAGACTAATTCCAGAACGTTCCGGCCGGTTGGCCGGAATGGAACGGAATTGATAACATTGACAACTATGCTATAGAGACTAGAGTCTATCACTAAAACATCCCTAGAAGGAGAAGGGGCTAAGGGAGCGAAAAGGGTTTTCCATGAGATAAGAAATGAGAATTATTAGTCTCAGGCGAGGTTATTAGAGAATGTGGAAAAGGAATATTCCGTCTTTCTACTGAACATGATCTATTGAACTCATAACTCATCTGGTTCCTCTTATGACGGTCAACTAAGTATCATAAACGACTAGTAAATGGACCTAAAATTGGTCGTGGTCACATCTAGTTTAGTCATCAAAGTTACCAGGCTTGGAGTTAGTCTAATTCATATCCTAGTTTGCCTTTTTTTTTTTTTTGAATGGTAAGCTAGTTGAATTTCAATGAGTTGTAAAGCAAAAGGATGCAAGGAGGTCAGGTCCACGGAGCCCCTCTTCCACTGCAGATTAGAAAACTGAGGGAGGAGATGGTTTCTGTCTTTGTATCCAACCTCCCACCTCAGATCTTTAAGTCAGAAATAGAAGCTATGTTTTCATTCCAGTGGAACAAGGAAGTGGGAGGCAAAGGGGTTTTGCATTTGTGAGGTTTACTACTCACAGGGAAGCAGAAAATGCTATACACATTGTTGCAGGGAGATCTTGGGGGGTGGGAGAAAGATCCAGGTGAACACGGTAAGGTACGGTTCAGGGCCAAGTAAAGGAGCAGAAGACAATGTCAGAAGATTCAGGAACATGGAATCCCAAGAGGTTGGTTAAGAAAATCCTGTCTGGGTTAAACCTCAAGATAATGTGAACAGAGTGGAGGACTCATCTGGAAAGCCTGAACCGAAGGCAGGATGGATAGTTGCTGAAGGTCCTGAAAAAGGGGTGAGAGTTGCTCCATGGGTAATCAAAGAACAGAAAAAGGAGCTCTATTACAGCCTAGTTGGTATTCTGAAAAATAAAAAAGATAGGCTAAGACAAACAGAACGGTGGCTGGATAGCTATTGGTGCAAGATGCCGGCAAAGGTCAAATTGTTAGAAGATCAGATGGTCTGGATGCAATTTTTTTCAGATACAAATGTGGACGAAGTTTTGACTGGTTAAATCCGAAAGGACTCCGTCACCTTTTCCTGTATTGGAAAGACGGATGGAATGGCTGGGTTCTCCCCCAAGATACTCTTGGATAAAAGTAAAAGGGATGCCACTGCAGGCTTGGCACGAAGGAGTCTTCAGGCTGGTAGGCAATTGCTTGGGAAGGACAGCAGAGGTGAATAAAAAAACAGTGCAAAAAGAATACCTAAAGGAAGGTAGAATAAGGGTGCAATTAGATAAATCTGTGACCCTCCCCACTCGGCTTTCTATTTGGGCGGAGGATCTCAAATTTTCTGTTTCAGTAGAGGTAGAGGACGACGAAGAGAAGCAGCAGGAAGTATGGGATATTACCAGCAGAAATCAGAGGCTTTGAAAGGAAATGGAAAGAGGACTTCGAAACCAGAAAGGGGAGGCAAGAGGTTGAAGACGATGACATCACGCCCATTTTGAATTCAAAATTTGAAACGCCCACTCGAAATAAATCAAAAACAGGAGTATTGGGCCGAGTCGAAGTTGGAGATGCGGATGGACAAGTGGATCCTTTGACGAAGATGGGCCAGCTCAACGACTTAAGTGATGGGCCCCGAAATGGTTCACGCTGTAAGCCCAAATCAAAAAACTAAAAGCTCTTAAGGCTAGGGCACGATATGGGGAAAATAAGGAAAAGAGATATGAAGGGGGGAGAAGTCAACAGCGAGACGATGAGCCCTCTCTCCTCAGCTGGGAATTCCGGAAGCGATGAATCGATAGAGGAAAAGGCATCCTTGTCGGAAGGGGAAGAGCTTGTAGGAGGAAACGACGTCCTCTCTTCTTCGGACAAGGTCGACAAGTGCTCGGCTGAAGAAGATAATGCAAACAGGGATGAGAGACAGGGCGAGACGACATCAAAGCCAAGGAATAGTATGGCAGGAAATTCTTCTGGGAACTCTATTAGGGAAACAGGTATTAGAAAGTCAAGGGACTCCAAACAGATGAAAGTTCCATAAGTTAAAAGGAAGAGAAGTCGAGGAAGACGAATACCAGCCCTGTGCTCCCAAATAGGTTTTGCTTTGGTTCAGCTCCGGCCAAAATAGGGATATATCAGCCACGTCCATGTCGCCAATCAAGAAACTATGAGGTAGTCTCCATCGAGAAACCAGAGAAGGGCGTCTGCTTCAATGATTTTCAAGGTGAGTTCTTACCCATCTGGCTCTCGGGAAGAGGATGCAGCTGAAAGCAACGGAGAAAGAGGGCAATTTTTTAAGGGATCCATTTCTGAGGACCCTGACGATTCTGACTGTGATGGGGTGTCACAGAAGGTGGTATCTTGCAGCAAGACTATTGGTGTCTCAGTGGATAACTCGAAGGGTAGGTGGAACCAGCTGATAGAATTTGCAGATAAGAGAGAGAAAGAGAGCAAGGGATGAGAGAGTAAAAGGAAATCAAAGAGAAAGGGGGTTAGAGAGCTAAACGGTCTGTCTTGTTCCATAAACTATGATAAGGTGAAAGAAAGGGCCGAGAGGGTCAATCTTAAGAACAGTGACACAAAAGAAATGGGGGACTCTGCTGGTTTCACAAGAGGATCGTATCTTGGAATGTTCGAGGATTAAGGGGAGCAGCATGGAGGCTAATGGTGAAGGAACTAATGAGAAGACAGAAGGTGCACATTGCTATATTACAGGAGACCAAGCTTAGGAAGTCTTTCATTCAACAGTGAGAGAGCTTTGGGGAAGAAGGCATGTGAAATGGGTGGCTTGAGATGCCTCTGGCGGCTGGCGCATCAGGAGGCTTGCTGGTGATGTGGGATTCTCGGTATGTGAATGCAAATAACAGTTGGGTGGATGAATTCTCTCTCTCAATTTTGGTGGAAGGCTTGGGGGAAAACTCCAAATGGCTCCTCACATCTGAGTATGGCCCTAATGATTGTCAGAGAAGGAAGGAATTTTGGAGAGAACTGGACACGATCAGGGGAAGATGGAAGGGAGCTTGGTGCATAGGAGGAGACTGGAGTGTTATCAGATTCCCTACTGAAAGACTAGGAGGATGCAGAACCTCAGGGGACATGACATTAATTTCTAATTGGCTAAACAGTCATGCTTTGATGGATCTAAATCTAAGTGGAGCATCCTACACATGGTCAAATCATCAAGATCCACCGATTATGTCAAGATTGGATAGATTCTTAGTGCCTGTATCCGGATGTGTACCAGGTTGCATTGCCGAAACTTGCATCGGATCATTGCCCAATTATGCTGGATTGAAATTGTGAAAGATGGGGCCCTGCTCCTTTTAGATTTGAAATGATGTGGCTGGAGGAGAAAGATTTTGCCCATTTAATCTCATCTTCGTGGAAGGAATTAGCCGTGGAAGAAAAGCCGGGTCACAGGTTAGCTTTGAAGTTGAAATTATTAAAAATGAGAATAAAGGAATGGGTGAAGACAACCTTCGAAGATGGGCTGACTTGCAAAATTAACATCTTGGATAAAATTCAAGCTTTAGATAAAATGGAGGAATGTGCTCAGTTTTTTTTTTTTTTTTTTTTTTTTTTTTTTGAATTATGACTTTTTTGAATGATTACTTTGGAATGTGCTCAGCTTTCTATTGAAGAAAGTAAATTGAGGCTGAACCTGAAGAGTTCCATAGAAAGGTAAGGGGGAAAGAAATTAAATGGAGACAAAGATCAAGGTGCAATTGGCTTAAGGAAAGAGATAAAAATACGACGTTTTTCCAAAGATTGGCTTCCTCAAGGCGTAGAATTAACAGAATATGATGCTTAATGGAAGGAGAGAATAGATTGGAGAAAAAATAGGAGATAATTAAGCACAACATAGATTATTTTGCTCACTTGTACTCTGCGGAGTTATGGGACAGGCCATCTCTTGATAATCTTGTTTTTTACACTATAGGAGAGGGGAAGGAACGCTGGCTGGAAAGGAGTTTTGAAGAAAAAGAAGTTCGAGAGGTAATCTTTTCTATGGCAGGTGACAAGGCTCCAGGCCCTGATGGTTACCCAATGGCTTTTTTCCAATGTTTTTGGCCACTGCTCAAGGATGATCTCTTAGCCTTCATGAAAGAGTTCCATAAAAAAGGGAAGATATCAAGAGGTTTAGGAGGCGTCTTTCATTGCGCTCATCCCTACGAAGGAGGGAGTCATTGGGTTTAAAGACTATCAGCCCATCAGTGTTATTGGCAATATTTATAAAATGCTAGGAAAGGTTTTGAAAGAAAAAATGCAAAAGGTTCTTCCCAGCATAATTTCCAAGGCGCGAGGAGCCTTTGTGAAAGGCAGGCAAATATTAGATGGAGTTCTTGTGGCAAACGAATGCATTGATTCAAGAAATAAAAATAGAATCCCTGGGCTTATTTGTAAATTGGATCTGGAAAAGGCTTATGATCGAGTGGATTGGGGCTTCCTCCAATATCTTCTTAGAAGAATGGGTTTTGGGGAGAAGTGGAGACAGTGGATGCAGGGTTGTGTTTCTTCTGCGTGCTACTCCATCTTGATAAACGGCTCCCCTAAAGGTTTCTTTCCAGCTCAAAGGGGCCTAAGGCAAGGAGATCCACTTTCACCCTCTCTTTCTGTTATAGTGGCTGAAGCTCTAAGTAGGATGGTGAAAATGGCAGTCAATGCTGGTCTAATTGGAGGCTTCAAGACAGCTGACTATTCTCCCTTGATATCCCACTTACATTTTGCAGACGACACCCTTATTTTCTGTGAAGCAACCAAGGAGCAGGTTAAAAATATAAAAGCCATCCTCATATGCTTTGAAGCATTTTCAAGCTTGAAAGTTAACTTCTTCGAAAGCGAGTTGATTGGTATTAGAGTGGGGAACGTTAACATTAAGAAGCTTGAAGATTTATTAGGCTGGGAATAAGGCCTCTTAGGAAGGTGAACCAAGCTTTGCTTGGCAAGTGGCTATGGAGAATAGGAGAAGATTCCGAAGGTCTATGCTATCAAGTACTGGCGTCGAAGTATGGGTTCTCAAGAGATGGCTGGGATGTTCAGGAATGCTCATACAAAGCTTCTCACCCATTTGGAGAGGTATTATGTATGCTAAAGAGAGTTTCATGAAGCAAATCATGTATCGAGTTGGAACAGGCGATAGAATCTTATTTTGGCTGGATAACTGCATTGGAAACCCTGGATACACAATTATCAAACATTTATAGTTGTGTTGCAGATAAGAAGGCTAAAATTCATTGCTACATGAAGAGGGTTGGTAATCATTATTGTTGGAACCCCATTTTGAGGAGAAATCTCAAAGACAACGAATTGGACCAATATACGTCACTGCTTAACTTATTAAGTGGGGTCCAAATTCAGGAGGGAGTGGATGAATGAAGATGGAATGCCTCCAAGGATGGTTCCTTCTCTGTCAAATCTTTCTTTGAGGTCATCAATAAAAGGGACCGGATCGGAAACTCGATGGCAAACATTTGGAAGCTTAAGGCCCCACCAAGAGTTGTTGTCATTGGGTGGCTGGTGCTTCAGAAGAACATTCTCACGATGGATAATTTAAGGAAAAGAGGAAAGATAATAGTCAACGGCTGTCCTATGTGCTTGCAAAATGAGGAATCAGTCGACCATCTTCTACTTAACTGTAGCAATGCTAGAATGCTCTGGTCTTCAATGGCTGGTTGGTTTGGGTGCTCCTGGGTATTCCCAAATGGCATTTTGGATCATTTCATATCGTGGAAAAGCCCAATAGGGTTGCAATTCCATAGACAATTATTGCAATGGTTTCTCAATAACTCTATGGAATTTCAGAACCTATTAAATTATATAAGATTAATTTAAATCACAATTAAATCTCAACCCATTAAATTATGTTAAATTACTTTAGGGAGCTTGTGCTTCTAAATGCACCCCTATTTCTCTTTGCATACCCTCTTCAAGTAGAGTTTCTAAATGCACGCCCCATTTCTCTTTGCAAACCCTCTCTCTCTACAACACCATCTTTCCCTCTACTTAAAAGAGGGTGTGCAAAGAAATAGTGGGGGGCGGGGGGCGGGCATTTGTCATATCCATATCTATGTGATATAAAGCATCATCTTTCACCTCAAAGTATTCAAGATTAATAGTTGTGGTCATCAATCAGTGAAGCCCACTTTTTAGGAAACGTCATACATCAAATATAAGATACTTTTTTTTGTAAAATACAAAATAAAGAAAGAAATACCTGATGCAAATGGGTTACATAGAGTTCTTCCTCGCTGGCAAATGGCAATTGCATGAGGATTTTTTATTTTTTTGGGTAAAAAAAAGCCTTTGAGATGAGAAGAGGCAAAAAGGTTGAAGATTACTTGCCATGTAAGAAGGGACTATGAGTTGTCCACTTTGGATTGCTTCTTTTTCTAATGAGAGGAAAAGACATCATTATCCCTAGGCTTTTTGCTTATTCTATATTTTTGTAGTCTTAGAAGTTGAGGATGGGAAAAAGGTGAATAAAAATAACAAATGCCCAAAGAAAACTGAAAATACCCACCATATCCCTCAACTTTTCAAAAAGTTGAGTGGGGGAAGTTGACCCCACTTGCCCTCCCCTTCCTCCGCCCCTAGAAGTGGCATTCCTTTGATTAGAGTCTTTTGTCCTCTCATAAGTGGGTTTGGTAAATGTTTTTGCTTTGGTTTGTTGTTGTTTTTTGGCTGGTTGTGCTAGGGCCGACTCGACCATAACGCAAGAAAAGCCCTTGCTTTAGGTCCAAAAAAAAAAAAAAAAATTAGTATCACAACCTACTAAAGTCATCTTTTCACATTCCAAAAATGCATCAAATCAATTGTCATTCTTTTTTTTCTCCCCCAAAAATTGAGGCCCCATAATAGTAAGTAGTATCACATCCCACTAAAGCCATATTTTCAGAGTCTAAAAAAGCATTAAAGCAACTGTCATCCATCTTTTTCCTGCACAGTATCTTTTCAAATCCCAACAAATCTCAACCCCCCTGCCACATTACCAATGGGGTTTTTCAATTCCTACCTAACATCAACAATGTCACAAGAAAGATTAAGTGGATTAGCCAAACTATCAATTGAAAAAGATATGTTAGCAAAACTTGAATATACAAACTTAATTAGTAATTTTGCATTACGAAAAACTAGAAAATTAGATTTTAAATAAGAGATTTGTAATAATATTAAAAATAAAAAATGCGTCATTTAGGATTGTCATTTTAGGCCTCAAATTGTCCGAAGCCGGCCCTGGGTTGTGCTCCTGTGGTGTGGTGATCAGTATAATTTTCTTGTACCGCTTTTTCTCTATTTTAATGAAAGTTACCATTAAAAAAAAATGGTATCCTAGTTTGCATTTTGCAGTTGGTACCTTTAATGGTTTGCTAATTTGTTTAGGCACGTTCATTACCAAATCCTACAAATGAATTTTGACTTACAAGTTTGATTCAGTTTGCATGATTCAAAGGTCTAATGTAACTAATTTGTGGGTCTAGCATCATTGGTGTGTCTTGTATTTATACATGTCACCCTAAATGACCTAGTCAAACCTAATGGGTTGAAGTGATAGTACATGAAATTATCATATGACCTTTTTGAAAGAAAAAAAAAAATCTTAAAACAAAACCCATTTTAGAGAACGGGATTTTATAATAGGGTGCCAAAATAGATTTAACATACGAATTCAATAAAGGTTCAAACATGCAGTCTCAGTTAGCATAATGGCCAGTCCAAAAAGCAATATGTATTGGTTATCAAATTTAATAGAATGTATTGCTCTGAATCTTTTTAAGTTAAAGAAATCTTAAAAATATCCAAAAAAAAATTAGAATATTGGAAAGTGTTGGGGCATGTTTGTGCATGACTGTGTTCTGCGCAATTTCTAAGTGATTCCATTTCAGTGGAAAATGGAAACTAGAAACCTTTTTTTTTTTATGGTTTAAGTTTCTATTGTTTGGTGCAACAAAACATTTTTAGCAAAATGTGTTCTACCTTGTGTATGACTGCCAAAAAAAAAAAGGTTTTCTACTTCTAGGATCCTTTCTTCATTGGAAGAAAAAATGTGAAAAACGCTATCACCTCAGAAAAATATATTGCATTAGCACATAGATTGATGGAATAAGGGTATGATGCAATACCACATAGGAGATGTGTTGTAACTCAGAACTCAGAAGTTCATGTAGGCCTCATATAACTGTTTGATCCTAAATAGAAACATTTGTTCAGGCAATTCATGTAGGCCTGGTATCACCATTTGATCGTAATTAGATTCATTTGTTTAGATTCATTTGTTCAGGCTATCTGACTGTGACCACTCTATTGGCTAAAAACTACACAAAAGTTATATGACACATAACGAAAGCATCAAATTACTCATTATCTAAAAATTAAAAAAACGCATCAAACAGAATGAACCAACATCGCACTTACATGAAATGAAGCAAATCTCACAAATTGAGCACAAATCTTGCACAATTACATGATACCACATATGATGCCCAGATACGGCATGGATACAACATTGACACGCCATAGACACGGCAAGAACACGAGTTTTACACATAAGAAGTGAAGTATCGGATACAATACGACACGATATGCTGCCCCTTTTGCAATATCCATGCATCATAGGATACCACCTAAAATGACCCAGATCCAATAAAATTCTAAAAGAAAATTTGAGGGGATAAAAAAAAAAGAGGTTACATAACATACATTCTTCAAATTCTAGGAAAAAAAAAAACTTCTCAATGGTTTAAATCTACCAAATACACCTAAGATTTGTTGTTTTATAGTTTGGAAATGATTGTAGTTGAAGGAAAATGATAGTGAAAAACTGGATCCCCCCCAAAGTTTAGAAAGTGCATAGTAGGGGACGAGACGGAAGGTCACTGGATAAATTCACATGTGTACAGTGTTAGAGAACATTATCGGCTTTCAACAGAAATGCCAGCAATATCAGAAGTTCAGAACATGCATTGTGAAAATCTTAATGGCTGATATTTTGGTCTTAGCAAATTGGTAGTCATGAAGGCTCAATACAATGTTTTGAACCATGATTCAGTGCATCCAATATAAACAAAAATAGAAACATGAGAGTCCCATATGGAATTGAACTTGTTTGATCCAATACGTTAACTAGATGAATCAATACCAAAGTATTGGGTGAATCGAATTGAACTACAAATTATTTGAACCAAGTCAGTATGGACTACATAGCTATGATTGGCAAGTGAGTTATGCTAGCAGGTGTCTGGTGTTTCTGTTTTACTTTGAATAGTTTTTATTATTATTATTATTATTATTTGTTTCAAATAGAAATGGGAAGTCAACATGATTCAGTGGGATTTATAAAAGAAGAAGAAGAAGAAGAAGGTGGATTTTGAAATGTTTAACATGGCAGTCTTCTGCTATGATTTATGTTTTGATTCTCATGCATCGCTGTATTGTGGTAGGTCAGACTTGAGAGCATTTCAGTGTGCATCCTTCATTTGGTCTTGGGCATCTTATGATCTAGGAATGGTTTGCTTCTACAGCAAGCTGATTTATCAATTAAAATCAAAACCTAAGCTGAAAACATCTATCCAACTGCTACGAATTTATGATCCAAGAAAATTATACAGTTTTTTTTTCTTTTTTTCTTTTTTGTTTTTGTTTTTTGAGCGACACAAGAATTTAGAGAAACCAAGATCTGTCAAACCAAGGTATGCTCTCTGACCTGAGAGTGTGAGTGTGACACAGAGAAGAAAGCTCACGAAAAAAAAGCAATACAAATTAAAGATGGCCATCATGGTTCGCTCCGGGCACTATAAAAGAACCTAAACAAAGTCTGGTCTAACTGTGACCGTGAGTAAAGAAAAAGGCTCACAACGTGAAATCATTCGCCTAAAAAAAATTCCCTAATTTTTTTTTTTTTTTTTTTTTTTTTTTTTTTTTTTTTGTGGGGGGGGGGGGGGGGGGGGGGAATGGCAATTGAAGTCTCTCACACACTTGGCATGGTTGAAAAGATTGTTGAGACTAGTACAACAGATTCATCGTCCGAGACACTAATAACCCAGGTTTTCATTCGTCAAGATCTGACCTAATTGGCTGAGGGGAAAAGGGGGAAATGTTACAACAGAGAAATCACAGTAGAGTCGAGATTTCCATCAGCGCATGCAACAAGACCAACTATTTCAGAAGAAAAAGAAGATCCAAGTATGAAACCTATCAATACAGAAAACTGATAAAATTGGATCAAATACAAAATGAAGAGATCAGAATCTTACCATGCGGAACGACATGACTGATGACTCCGAATCGATATCTGAAAGAAGAGTATAAGAAGAAGAAGAAGAAAAATGAGGAGGAGGAGGAGGAAACTCCCCCTTCTTCTAGTTTTGTTTTTGTTCGGAAAGGTGAAAAAGAGAGAGACCGACAAAAGGGAATATATATATATAAATAGATATAGATAGCCATACAGAACTTGTCCATCTTTGTTGAGACTTGTGAGTTGTTACCTGTGAGGGGAGGTGGAGAGCGAGAGGAGGCTAATATAAAAGAATAGGGAAAAAAAAAAGGCAGAATAGTAGCGAAGGAAAAGTAGATTCTTTTCTTTATTTCTTGTTCGTACGTTAGCGTGGGCGGGGCACCCTTCTCAGTTGTAAGTTGTAACTCCAATCTGCAGAATGCTTTCCAGCAATGTTCTCTTTCCAGACCTCCCTCGTACCACCACCAGCAGCAGTTTCGGCCGGAACGTTAGATTAGCATGTTTTTCACCCAGTCGATTCCACTGTTTTTAGATTTATTTTAACTTTTGTAAATTTCTCAAATTCTATGAAAATTAAGATATATAATGAAACTATGAATGTGTTGATGTTTATCATTAATACGATAATATTCAATGACTCAAATCAAAAGATGGAAGCCAACGAAAGTGTTATAAATCAAATTCATAAGTATATACTTTTTCTATGCATTCTTCACAAATTTTTCAAAAATTGAAAGGATGAACGCCCGGATTATCATTTGAGAGGCTCACAAAAGTTCAAAAATTGCAACTAAAGAGGTGCGGATTCAGACCCGTACCCACAGCCTTCTAGCTAATAAATTCTACCGCAACCTTTATATATATTAAAGCAATATAATTTGTTTTGCCACGGCGCCATGTTGTCAACATATTTTGTGAAAAATATCTCATTCTAAAGCCACGTCATTTTTCAATAGGGCCCATAGCTTGAGTTTCTAAAATTTCCTTATCTCTTTTCCTATGAGGTGATCGTTACCTAGACGAAACACAACCATTGGCTTAACTAAATTCAAATCATTAAGATTATTTTTTATCTCTTTTAATTTAATTTCCATGTCGGTGCCCATCTTCAAACTAAGTACATATCATTAAAACTATCATTTTAACTCTCTTGATTTAGTTTCCAGGTCAACACCCATCTTCAAATCTTCGTGGGCCCCACCTTTTTAGCCTGGTGGCTCTTGTGGGCAACCACCGCCATTGCAGTTATTTACAAAAAAAAAAAAATTAACATTCTTAATATCTTTCTCATCCCAATCAATTTTAAACTTTTCTAAATTTTCTCCAACTATTTTATCAGCATCGTCATTCTTCATAATGAATGCTATAATTGTTTGCTTTAAATTTATTCTTCTTCATATTTATATACAAAAAAAAAAATAACTTAAAATTGAATACATCTTTATCCCAAACGGTCGATGCTAGTTCACACATATAACCATTCGCGACGTCCTTTGTCCTTATGTATGTAAAGGAAAAGTTGAAAATGACATCATTTACCCACTATACACGTTTAAATGAGCATGTGTATGTAACTCTATAATGCATTTTTCCATCATTTAATAACAATTTTTCCTAATAAGTCATCAAGTATTTTACGAGCATCCTATTCATTTAGTTTGACACTTGTTTATATTATCAGGACGTAAATGAATAGTATATCTATCAACACAAGCGTATCTATCAGCACAAGCTCACAAAAGGGGGGCAAAAAAGAGAGAAACGTTATTTCAGCAAGGTGCTGCTATTGGTACACAAATTTTTACTTTTCCAACACAAGGAATTTGTCTTTTTTTATTACGTTTTTACCCCTTTATGAAATGACCAAAATATCCATTATTCCACAAAAACTCAAAACATATTCTCTTTTCACACACAAGCTCATCTTCTTCCCTCCCACCCATCTCACTCTCCACTTCCCAAAAAAACTCAAAACATATTAGGCAACTCATCTTTCTCCATTTTCTGCTCTTTGGCAACTCATCTTCCTCCATCTCCTTCATCTTTCATTCTGCTTGTACTTGATCTTTTTTCATTCCATTTCTAAAGGCTGTCTAGTGCAATGAAGGAAAAAAAACAACAATCAAACGTTGCCTTTCAATCAGAGCAGCAGTGGAAAGGTCCGTTTCTTTATTATTTTTTCATATTTTTGTCACTTTTTTTAATTTTTTTCTCGCTTGGAACGAGTTGTTGGTCCCAATATGTACGGTCTTTCAGGTCCGAACATATTTCATATGTTTGGCACTGTACATCTGAACAGAAGGCATATGTTCGGAAGATAGTGTCCGAACACTTGGCTTTTATTCGGACATATTAGACCGAACATAGTATTTTGTTCGGAAGTTTTATTCCGAACATGTTCATATTTGTTGTACATTCTACAGGTCTCAACACAGGAAAGTCAGGTTGAATCGAATTTTGTCATGGATTATACCAGTGAGTTTATAACTCAAGAGATAAGACCAACTGTGAATTTATTACTCATATTACAATTGTTCGTTACTAAATTTGTATTAAATTTGTTTATTATAGATATTTCACAGTCGTGATTCGTTGATCAGTTGGGCTCGTGGTGTAGGGAGGAAAAACGGCTTTGTCATTATGACAAAGGTTTCAAATGCTGCTCGGGTAGGTATCAAAGTTAGGGTACTCCTTGCATGCGAGAGAAGTGGACAATATAAGCATGGAGATGGCCATAAGCGAAAAAAAAACGATCAAACAAACAGGTTCAAAAAAATGTGGATGCCCTTTCACATTAAAGGAAAAAAAGTTAAAACAACCATAGTCCAAGGTAAAAACTACTTTAAAGAGGTTCCAAAGTCTTATAACAACCATTCAAACTAGGAAAGTAATAAAAACAAGTCAAGTGAGTTTTGGTTAATGAAAACATGTCTTCAGACTTCTTCAGGTGTCCCTTCCCCTCCTTGGCCTACTGCGAGTATAGCTTTGTGAACTCATGTGGGGATGTTGAAAGGTTTGTTGAGCATCAGCAATTGAAACTCTCCATAACACGTGGCTCACCTGATTCACATGGGTATATAGTCCCCGCGGGTCTTCAACCCAATGTTCCTCACCCCTTTCCATCACTTCATCAAGAATGACCAGTGCATCTGAATTACGCTGCTGATAGTCCACCATATCGCTACCGCTAGGCTGAATTTCTTCGGGACGGGACACAAAATTAGAGTGAAAGTTTGGGTGCTGTAATATCCTCCACGAGACTCGTACATACCAATTCATGTACCCGGGTACACAATCTGCAGGGCGCCAAACAAGTTCACTATGGTTCAATGCAGATAGTAGTTGATTAGGCCATCCCTCCCAAACATGATTGATGTATTGATACGTGAATGGTAGTCACGGGCAGTCGAACCTCGCGTAGCGCGAATGGGGGCTAATGGCGGTGGAGGAATAGTCTGTACTCTCCCAAACTGTCTGAGTACCCTATCCGGATGATAAGGCTCAACAACATCCATGCACTTAATGCATCCACAGTAGTATGCCACCTCATTGAAAGGGTGATAGCGCCTAACATCACGATATGGGTCCCAAGTCACCTTAAAATAGTGAATCCAAGCATAAGATAAGATATGAAAAAACATAATACAGAATAATAACTTCATGTGATACAAGCTGTACATGAAAAGTCTGCGTAATTACCGAGTCGACAGTGCTCATGGAATCAAGTCTCCCTCGTAATCCTTGTAAAGGAGCAGACTCCCTACAAGGGACTCATCGATGGACCCGGGGCTGGTTGAACTGATAGTGAATGTTTGGAGTTGGAGCCAAATATTCGAAGTGCTCGTACACCCAAGCTTCTAGTACAGTCAAGTAACCAGCTATTTGTTTCACTTCATGCCGGGTTGCTAACCCCAACTGCCTGTATAAGTATGCTAGCTCGGCAATACCCCATGCGTACGAATGTACGGCCTCCAAATCCACCAATTGTGTAAGAAATATGATGGGCACTCGTGTGCCACTTTTGTCTGTGAACAATGTACAGCCCAATAAGTACAGAAGGTAAGCTTTTATTGCACAGTCAACCATCTCGTCCCTGTCATCGTCAGATACACCGGCAAACCTTTCCCGTAACCACTCCAATCTAATAGATTGCCCCACACCTGCATCAGCTCTTCATGTGTCTCTGTGGGTTCTACTCCTAGTGCATCAACAATGAGTTCTTAAGCTTCCTGAAATGCCATTCTTTCATTCTAAGATACAGTCCGCCCCGTCACTGGGATGCCTATGATGGATGCAACATCATATAAAGTGATGGTCATCTCACCAAATGACATGTGAAAGGTGTTAGTCTCAGGTTGCCACATTTTCACAAAGCCCAATACAATAATCTTATTGATGGAGCGGTATGATGCAGTAACTAAGGGAGCCAATCTGGACCTCAAAACCAACTCTCTAAACCTATCAGACTCATTCAATTGCCACAATGGAACTTTCTGGCCATGACTTAGACACCTAAGTGCTCCTCGATCCTGCATTTAACCATTGATACATTATTGAAGAAATTAACAAATAAATCAAACTTTATATGAAACACACCTGTTGAATCCAAATGTACCCTGGCTATATGTGTATCAAAGCTGGTCAATAAGGACCTATCTTATGGCCCCGGAGCTGGTTGTTCTTCCATCTTAGGTTGTTCTTCAACTTCCTCCTCAGGGACCACCTCTTCTTCTACAACCTCTTCCACTCGGTGGCCTCCTATTTGAAGCGGTAGGTTGCACCCTAGAAGAGCTTGGTTGGTCCATATATGAAATATAGAAATAAAGTGTTTGTAGAAAAACATAAAAGTGTGTTTTCAGTATACCTCACACACTGTTCGGAACTATAGTTCCGAACATAAGTACAGTGTTCGGACACTCAGGTCCGAACAATCTACTTTTGTTCAGAACTATAGTTCCGGACATTCGCATTCTGTTCGGCCACTCAGAGACCGAACAATCACGATTTCTGGGTGATAAACCCTTGCGATGATGGATGAAAAACAACCCAAACGCATGAAAAAAACGCTAGCATTGTTTGTAAAATCTTACATTGAATGAGAATATATCCCCATAACAAGTTTTCATGAAAATAAGGTAATCTAAGATGGAAAAAATGATAAAGAAGAAATGGGGAAGAAGAATGAAATGGTAATGGTGGAGAGTAGCATTTACTTTTGGAATATGAGATGGTGTAGAGGACTGGCAACGCCGAAGGAACGTCGGAGAGACCGAGATGCCGGAGATGTGGAGAGTTTCGGTTGTGATTTGTGTGTGTGAAGAAAGGGAAGAGGATATGTGTGGGAAGAAAAAAGGAAATGAACGAATGGGTACATTGGGGATTTTTATGTGTGTGGAAAGAATTAATGTAATTGTTAAACTATAGTGATGTGTGTAGAGAAAATTTATGTGGGAAAAGTAAAAATCTGTGCCAGT
Source organism: Litsea cubeba (assembly GCA_012931725.1). NCBI lineage: Eukaryota > Viridiplantae > Streptophyta > Magnoliopsida > Laurales > Lauraceae > Litsea > Litsea cubeba. The sequence continues at coordinate 139,003,433 of CM022947.1, read as the reverse complement.
AGAATTTTCCTATTTGGGCATGTTTGGATAGGCAAAAAATAAAGTAGAGTGAAGTTAAATGAGCCATAATAGTCTAAAATTTCAACTCTACCCCGTTTGGAAAAGTCTGGCCCGATAGATGAAGTAATGAGCCACAAGTACTCCATTTCACTCCAACCCTAAATACTTCCATTTCCTTGAGTAAAAGTGAATTCTACTCCAAACCATAACTTTAAAATAAGCATCCAAATGGAGTGAAGTGAAGTACTCTACTTTAACTTCAACCTATTTCTCTTCACTCCACTTTACTCCACATGTGAAATCCACTTCATTTCACTCCACTCCTCATTTATCCAAAAATGTTGGATGTATGGTGAATTGAAATATGGTGGGGTGAAGCATCAAATCAAGAGAGAATAAAATATAAGATGTTATGATGATGTTTTATTTTTAGTTGTTTGATATGGAATCTTTTTGACTTTTTATATAGAAAAGTGGAGTTTTTTTTTTGTCTTTTAGTGGAGAAAATTTTTTTTTTTTCCTTTTTTGAAAAATTCGGAGGGAAATTTGAAATTGTGTAATTTTGATATGACCCCTTGTCACGTATTGTCTAGATTAACTTTACTTTACTTTAACTAGTTAATTGCCAAACACACCAAATAATTATGCAATGGTGTAAGCCGGCCTACGCTAAGTAGATGACAAGATTCCAACCCAAGCGCAATCCGGCCCGGCCCACGTAGACGAACCAGCTTCGAACCAACTTCAATCCATTTTGACTTGAACCATCTTGATCTTGGGAAGGAAAAGGGTAGTAAATCTGAGCTTTACTGGCACTAAGATGCACTGCACCAGTGCACCCTTTGTATTTTATTAAATATATACATCCTACGTGAATTAGAACTTAGAAGACCGAAGAATTCTTATTTAATTAGAGATGGGCCAGATGGATATGTCTGTGCCGATATTTACATCGCATCCCATCGCTGCACGCTCGTTTTTTTTTTTTCGTTTTCCCACGAATAAGCCCTCAGCATCAATGTGGCAGCCGCCTGCCCTATATTCACCATCCGAGTGATCTTGCAATTGTAAATTCTCTAACCCACATTGCAATTTATACGATTTAGGACCTCTAATTTCTTGAGAGTTTTTAAATTATATTCTACCAACTGTACCACCTAAAACTTTTAATAAAAAATCATTAAAGAATGTCAAAAATAATTACAAACGATGCAGGCAGTCCTAGACACATGGGAGACAAAGATCTAATCAATGTTACAATGAAGGAATTATGTGCCATACTATTCACATGATTTCTTATATGAGTCCCTATCAATATATGCTTACCATCACTTTAATATATATACAGGGAGGTGCTCTAGTGAGAGACACTTTCACCAAATTTATAAGAGAGATGCATCTCAACGGTAGGATTGAAAAGTCAAAAAAGCTGGCATGATTTTTTAGAGAGAAAACGCCACATCGTTTTTTAGACTTTCGCCCAAATTTTCACGACAAAAGCCCATGTTTTCAAAACTTCTCTTTTAAACTCATATTTCTCTCCTCTCATTCCCTCTTCTTCTCCATTTGATATGGCAGCAGGATGGAGCTGTGATCTTCTCCGGGAATAGAACCGCTAATATTGCTCTGGCAGTGCTCTTTTTCTCCATTTGATTTGGCCGCAGGACGGAGCGGCGATCTTCTTCGGCAGGCATCCCTGCTTTCTCGCTTCGGCAGTGCGTCAAAAACGTGAAAACGGTGAAACGTCCTCACACTAACAGGCACTTTTTCCACCTCTTGTCTTCTCATTATTATTCTTTTCTTCTTCTTACTTAGTTTTGCAATCCTCTTCTTACAATTTCTGCAACCATCTCAAGATTCCATGATTTTATTTTATTTTATTTTTCATTTCAAATCAACCAATTAGCTACGGGTGCATCTAGCTGTTAATGAAAAGATGATGACCATTTCTCCATAAGGTCTCCTTCTTTGTCGTCCCTTATCTCATTTTCATACATGGATCTCTCCTATGACCAATCCAATCCCTTCCTATATCTTTTTAACGTTGATGATTGAATATAAAAAAGTGGGAAGATGCACTGCCCCAATATTAATTGGCGGATTCCTGAAAGGTATTCCAATCATATGATCATGGGCATCTACTATGAGACGTTAAATGTACGGTCAACAAATGATTAAGCAACCCCAATGGGCCTGCATCATGATGCTAAGTCAAGCCGATAGTTTATGCTTCTAGTTTTTGTCTTTCTCCATTGCAAATCTCTTTTTCTATTTTCTTTTGGCTTCTATCCATTGCAGAATCTTACACACAATTTGGGCCACACCATAGCCAACACACTCATGGTTGAGTGGTGTCGGTAGTATCATCCACATGCCCAGGATCTTGGTGTCTTCAAGTTTAAAGTAACACTCCTGACCAATAGCCCAAATAAGCAAACAAACAACTCAAAAAAGGAAAAAAGGAAAAACTCAAGCCTATGATGTGCATCTAGTTGATGAATATTCCTTCTCTCTTTCAAATCTGGGCATGCTCTATTTTTTTGAGAAAATAAAGAACACTAATTGGGCTCCAAAATGCCCTTGTGGGAGTGGAGACATGGAATTATTTACAAGTCATACTATAAAAGATCATATTTATTGTAATTACAGAAATATTCAATTTGCTATTCAAATAAATGTCGTTTTTTCTAAAAAATCTTACTTGATTGTAGGATGACAATGGATGTGAGGCATTTTTTTTTTCTGAAAAGATCAAGTCTCAAGGGAACATCCACCTAACTCAAGCTTTGAAAGAGTCGATGGAAACGTGATCACATCATCTATTGAAGGAATTAAAGAAGCTTTAGATGCACAAAACCAACTCATGTGCGCACATATCGAGAGCGAAAATTTAAGAAATATGTATTTGTGCAAAATACATCACATTTGTGATTTAAGCCTCATTTGTAATTACACTAGAGACACCCAATACACTAGAATCACTGTTGTCATTTGTCCTTCACACTAGCTGCATAGTCTCAAAAGCCTTATATGCTGCAAAGACAAAAGAGTAGCGGAGACACTAAGGAAAAATATATAATTGTCAATATATAAAGCATTCTTATTAAAATGATACGTAGAGGATCAAACTTAAATGTTTACCTAAAATGTAGCATCAGATTCATCATTGGAACTTGTATTGATAGAAGCATCGTCTTGATCAAAGGAGCATGAATCATCTCCTGCTATACCTTGAGAAATTACAGACTCTTGAACAGTGGCCCTAAGATGCAAAAATGCAATTCAAATATAATGAACATGCATGAGTTGATAGTTTAGTGTAATTATTAAAATAGTAAATTTCATGTAAGAGATTACCTATTTAATAGCGCAGGACAGTTGCGTCTTTCATGTGAAACACCACGCCCGTTGCAAACTCTACATAGCCGGACCTTTTTAAGTGCTTTTTTCTTTGGAGGAGTCTTTGCACGTCCTTTTGTAATAATATGCTTTGGCTCGAGATACTGCTTCGCATCAAAGGATTTATCCCCATTCTTGTCACAAGAGTGTCCCCCCCCCCCCCCCCCCCTTTGACTTCTCAATGCCACAAATATGCCCATGTACATGATTTTTTTTGGGTTTTCATTGAAGGAGCAAAGCAAGCCTTTGGCAATTATACAGAAAACTTGAATAACAAAGAGAAGAACTTGCCAAACTTCAGCCCCCAATCACTTGCAAAAGGAAGTGACCAACCACAGAACTTCTTCTAATTAGACCTATGAAAAGCTTCTTCTTACATTTCAACTTAAATAGTTTTCGTTTAGGGTACTCGGGCTTGACCACTTTTAGAAATAGATGTCTTACAATTCCTACTTATTAAATTACTGAAACAAATAGGCCCTGAAAGAGACTTTGGTATATGAACTTGGTCGAGTAACCGTTGAAGATCCAGGATGATCAATATAAATAGATAAGCACAAGGAGATACACTAGAATCCAGTCCATTAAACATCACCCAAAAAAATAAGCCTATTGCAAACTTGCCTTTATTACCTTGGGATAAAGGACTGATGAGTGTTAAATATTGCATATTGTACGCCTCATTAGTCCGGATTTTATCAGCATCTCATATGCATATAATTTCCTTTACACAGAGATTTTATCATTCTATCACATAAAATGGATTATCGGATTATCATGCATAAATCTGATTATTTATAGCGCATTCTTATGTAATTTCTCTTGTGTAGGTAGACCCCACGACTACCACAACCTTCCGGCTAGTGTCTTGAGGCATCAAGAAGAGATTTCAATAAAGCAGTTACATGAAGAAATCTTGGTGCAGTGTTGAAGAATTTCAAAATAAGAAGATAAGGCTTTAAACATAAAAGAAGTCATTTTCTAACATAAATGGGTGGTTGGTGTATTGGTTAGAGCTTGGGTTCTTATGAAATAGGTTATGTGTTCAAACCCTAACAATTACACAAAAGGCTTTTGGAAGGAAAGTTTGTTGCAACCAATCAAATTGAAGCGATCCATGTGAAAGCAAAAGCGCCAATCAAAAGCCTTCAAGTTGCAACCAATCAAATGAAAGCAATCATTGTGAAAGGCAATTAGCCAATCAAATGTCTTCAATGTTTCTATAAATTGGAATGTTTTTGTAGCAAGTTAGTCTTTTAGCAATTTTATTTTACCTTATATATACTTTTAGATTGTAATTAGGAGTTTCTTTGTAACTAATCTAGAAAGAGTGTGTGTAATTGAAGATCATTAATGAAGATTTAGAGCTTTTTCTTGATGTTTAGTGGCTTAAGCTCTCCTTTTGAAGCTAAGTAATGTGATTAGTTCAATTACATGCATGTTTTAGTTTAAATTTCCTACTTGTGCCTTAATTGATTAGTAGATTTTAGATCTAGTTGTGCTAATCTCTCTCATTTCTTATGCTTTATCTCTACACTTGATGCTTGGATAATCTCAATTTATGCTTTGTAGTTTGATTAAGTTCTCTCACATAGCATGCTCTAGAGCCCTTATCTTTGATCTTTTGTAACTTGATTTTGATGAATTATTGTTAGGGTGGCTAGATGCTGATCTAGGATCTTGGCCTTTGAGTTTCTTTAATTTGATCTTTATTGTTATATCATTCAATCTAATTAGGCAAGAGATTGCTAATTGGATTGTAGATTTGGAAATTTTGAATTAGAACATGCATTGTTTGAATTAATTACATATTTAGTGGATTTTGGATTGCCTAATCTATTGTTCTTATTGTTGTTAATTTAAATCTTTATTTGATTTGTTATTTTCACTTCTAGATTGTTAGATCTATATCTCACATAACTTGTTTTAAAATCCTACACATTTCACACCACATTCTCACCTTAATTCTTCCATTTCCACCACCATATTCACACACTAGTTTAGTGTAGTTTGTTAGATTAGTTTAAATCTAATTAATTTCATATTTTAGATTGTTAATTAATTGTTTACATTGCATAGTTTAATAGTTTTAATTGTTTACTTCAATTGCCTAAATTAGCTATATCTTAGCTCAATTCTCCTTTAGTTGGATTCATCGCTCGTTCCATCCTTTCTCTATGGGATCGATAATCCGGACTCTTTAGCCCTTTACTACTTGACGACACTGTAGTCTTGCGGTTGAGCGTTGTACATTTAAGTGTCGATCAAGTTCTTGGCGCCGTTGCTGGGGAGAGGCATTGAAAAGCTTTGAATTCCATAAATTTGAACTCATTTTTAGCTTAATGTACTTTTTATATTTCCTTTATTTTCCTTGCAGATTCTACACATTGTTTATGTTTGTTTTGCAGAGAATTGCTCACTTGGAGAGAAGGAACGTGGAAAAGTGCATTGGAGGACTTGAAGATTTTACTTGCTTTCCTAGTTTAGGATTAGTTTAGACATTTATTTACTTTCTTAGTTGGTTGTATTAGGTATTTATTATCAAAGTTGTAATAATTTTGGTTGCGGGTCGGCCCGTGACCCATTTACTTTACTTTACCCACTTTACTTTCTTTAAGTAGTTAGTTGTTTAGGAGAATTGCAATAAATTGCTTGTAGGGAAGGAGGACGGTTGGACTATACTGTTGCAGCCCCTCACATTCGTACACGAAAATTGGTGTCCATGGTGTGAGTCGATGACAACCGATTCGTCCCCCTAAATAAATTGGAAGGTTTGCATTTCCTAACGCCCGCGAATCCCTTGCAAGTTTGTTGCTTCTTGCTTTGTAGTGTAATTGTTTAGAATACACTTGTAATTTGGTGCACTACTAGTAAAGGGCAAATCACCCCAACAAGATAAGGATTCGGATTTCATCACCATTTCCTTGCCCTTAGGATTTTATCTTAATTCTCACTTAGTTTAGAACCAATAAACTATAATAAAATTGAGTAGAAACCTAACCTTAGGTTACGAGCTCACTAGGGAAGACCATCGCGGTTGTATCAATTGTGTGCCTTTGCATATTTTCTGGTGCCTAAGCAAACCTTGTCCCTTGGCTACCATCTTGCCAAATAGGGAGACAACTTTGTTGTTCGAGGAGTTGATTTTTAAGAAGAGCCTTCGCCTAGCGCGTCAAGATCCCACCATCTACCTGGGGGTTATCTAGCCAGAATTTTCATTTTGTAGGTCCAGGTTGGAGGCTAGAGTGTCATCTTCACAGTTAGAAGTTGTCTAGAATTCTTTTAGGTAACTTTAGTTTAGATTAGCTTCTCATTTAGTTTTCAAAATTTTTGTTATGTTGCATTTCATTGAGCGGACCATTGCATTGCTAGGATAGTCGCAGTTGTATGCAAGTGTGGATACGTGATCAAGGCCGATTAGTGAGGATTGATTACCTTGCTTTACCTTTCCCACCCATATTACCCACAATGGCAGCCCAAAACCCTCAGCAAAGGACCCTCAATGAACTATTTGCACCATTTTCATCAACTACACCTAGTTGTATAGTTTTGCCAGAAAATAATGTGGACCAAATTGAAATCCGGCCCGCCACCATCAACATGTTACCAAAATTTCATGGATCTGAGTGTGAGCAGCCCTATATCCATTTGAAGAAATTCCTGACCATCTGCCACACGTTTAGAAATCAAAATTTGAATAGTGAAGCTGTGAAGCTTAGGTTATTTCCCCTGTCACTAGAAGATCATGCAGCCGCCTGGCTGAATTCCTTGACTCCAAACTCTATTACCACCTGGGATGAGCTTGTCAAAAAATTTATGTCCAGATTTTCCCCAGTGAGCAAAACTGAGCAGTTTAGGAGTGCCATTTGGAACTTTAGGGGACGACTCGAGGAAGAGTTTGCTGAAACCTAGGAGAGATTCCATTATCTATTGATCAAATGCCCACATCACGGGATATACAAAGGAGAGTTGATACATTTCTTTTATAGAGGTCTTACGAACCCCCAGCGTATCTTCATTGAATCAATGCACAAAGGAGAATTCATGAATTAAACTGCCGATCAAGCATACGAATTCCTTGTCAAGCTTACAAAAAACTCACAAAATTGGAGCAGTAATAGGAAAGATTTGGAGAGAGATGAGACATGGATCCAGAAGCTGGGAATGTACAACATCAAAAAGGACCCTGAATTGAAAAATGTAATGAACACTTTAGTTCATGGAGTGGAAGATTTGAGCAAACAGATAGAATCTATGTCTGTAATGTCATGTCAACCCACCCCTCAGCAACATGAGCCCACCTTGAGAAGTATGAGTGAACCGCATCTTGTTTGTATGTTATGCGATAGTTGTGAGCACGCGGTTGAGAGTTGCCCTAATCTGCCATTTGTCAAGGCCGAGTAAGCCAATGCGCTGAATTCCTATGGAAACTTTCGGAAACCAACTGTTAACACTTTCAGTCAGACCTACCACTCAGACAATAGGTTCTACTCCAATTTTTCGTATCGTCAATCCGAGCCTATTCAGTCCCACGGATGTCAACCAGGATTCCAACCACAATATCCTAGGCAGCAATACCGGCAACCTGCTCAAACCAATCCTCAACAACCCATACAGCATAATCAGTTCCAACCACAAAACCAATGTAGGGCACTAGTCCCAGATCAGATGTCTAACTACTCTACACCAACACAAACTCCTCAGCAATCCTCTCATCTGGAGAACCTGTTATCCAAATTCATTCAAATCCAAGAGCAGACGAACCAGGCCCAGAACCAGTCCATTGCAAAACTAGAGGCCCAATTAGGTCAGCTCACCTTACAGTTGTCTGAGAAAGACAATGGCCATTTCCCGAGCCAAACCATTCATAATCTGAAAGGACAGCCCAATCAGCCCAGAGGCCAGTGTTCGGTAGAGAGTAATGAGCATGTGCAGGCGATCCATACTATGAGATTAGGAAAGACTGTTGACAATAGAATTGAGATGCCTGAAGAAAATCAAAGAGAGAAGATTCTTTTTAGGAAAACCAGAGAGTTCGAGGAAAGTTGTCGAACTCGAGAGAGAGAATTTGAAGAAAGATTTGAAAGAGAATGCAGAAAGAGAAAAAGAGAAAGAGAGAGAAGAATCCATACCAAAAGGAGAGCCGCATAGAGAGAAGATTCAGAAGCCCATTGTAGTTGAACCATCTTCTTTAGAAGTGGTACCTAGAGCACCATTCTCACACCAATTGAAGGAGACTAGGAAGAATGATCACTTTGAGGGAATCTTAGAAGTTTTCAAAAATGTCCAGATACACATACCCCTCGTTGATGCCATAAAGCAAATCCCTTCCTACTCTAAGTTTTTGAAAGACCTAACCACTGTCAAGCGGAAAACATCAGTACCCAGAACCGCTGTGATGGCAGCCCAAGCATCAGGCTTGATCCAGCAGACCATTGCACCCAAATACAAAGACCCTGACTGCCCTACCATTACCATTCAGATAGGAGACTCTATCATAAAGATGTGTCTCCTTGATCTTGGGCAAGTGTGAATTTACTGTCGTACTCTGTGTATACGCAGTTGGGCCCGAGAGGACTGAAGAAAACTGATATTACCCTTTGTCTTGCTGATAGGTCAGTCAAGTATGCAAAAAGTGTGGTTGAAGATGTGATCGTAAAAGTTAAGGATTTTTATTTCCAGCTGATTTTGTGGTTTTGGATACCAAACCAGTGGCGCCCCCGACCGACATATTCCTATCATTCTTGGTCGACCGTTCCTTGCAACATTAGATGCAGGAATGGGGTTGTGACACTTAGTTTTGGGAACATGAAGTTGGAGTTGAATGTTTTTGGTAATGGACTCCAAACATCAGACCTAGATGATGATAAGGAAGTGAACATGATTAACACATTAATTGATCAAACAGTTCAATCATCATATTACACAGATCCGCTGGAGGAATGTTTGGCTCACTTCAATGCCGACATAGACATCGACGGGTCCATATGCGAAGTTAATGCATTATTGGATTCGGCCCAGCCGATGGATGTTTGCCAATGAAAGCAGAAAATTGAGCCTATCTTTACATCCACCTCTGAATCTGAGGTAGAAGAAGAATCAGTTATTGTTAAGCCACCTAAGTTAGAACTGAAATCATTACCCGAGACTTTAAAGTATGCCTACCTGGGGCCCTCTGCTAGCAACCCAGTAAGTATTGCCTCAGACCTTGAGGAAGAGCAGGAAAAGAAAATACTGGATGTGCTAAAAGACCATCAAAGTGCCCTAGGTTGGACCATCTCGAACATTAAAAGAATCAGTACATCTATAGTTATGCACCAGATTCATCTGGAAAAAGGTGTCAAACCATCCTGTGAACCTTCAGTGCAATCCCACAGTGCAGTTAAACTTTTGAATCCCATAAATGGTAGCACATTTCAAGTAAATTGGCACAGATTAAAAGAGTATCTTAAGTTTGTGGATCCTGAGAATGTTGCTGAGAAGGTCCTTTTTATGGACCCAGGATAGATTGGCCTCATACACTGTTAATTACGTCTAGCTGAAGACGTTAAACTTAGCGCTTGCTGGGAGGCAACCCAATATACCCATGTGTCGGCACCCCATGATGAAAATTTTCAATTGATCTTCTTTGTCCTGGTTTATTTATGTTTTGCATAAACACTGGGGACAATGTTTAGGATAGGTTTGGGGGTGAGGCACTACATTTCGTGCATTGCATTTTGCATGTACATAAGTTGTTTTGTTTTTCATTTATACCAAAAACTTTAAAAACTAGAAAAATTTCCAAAATCACTAAAAATCTAAAAAAAAATTCAAAATTGTCCATGGATTTTGCTTGAAGAGTTGTCATATGTACAAGTCCTAAATTTTTTTTACACATTTAGCCACATGAGTGTAGTCCAAGAGAAGAGCAAATCACTTCTGAGAGGCCCGAAAGAATCATTAGTGGAGACTAGAACCCATTGAGTGATTGAGCCTATCTATATCCGTTTGGGTGAGGACTCTTCTGTGCTATTCCTGAGTAGAATGAAGAGCTACTCCTAGAGCTTCTTAGTCCAGCACTTCCAATCTCATAAGTGCAATTCCTTGTTCTAACCATAAAGGTGACATCAAAATACGAAGAAACCTTGACTTGTAGCTTATGATGCATTTTTTCAAATCTTAGGGGAAGATGATAGGCATTTTAAAAAAAAAAAACCAATGGCTAAATTTTAAATCCAGCTATTACATTTTATACCCTTAGTAACCCTCTTGAGCCTATTTTACAAGAAACATTCCTTCATTGTCCCAAGCCTCATCACCCACATTTATATATAGTCTTTTTGACCTATTGTGTTTTAGAAGGGTAAGGTATATAAAGAAAGGAAGGATTTGAGCATTAGTGATGAAGACTTCACATGGGCTACCAAAATATGAGAGAGAAATGAGAACCAAAGGAAAACAAAAGAAAAAGAAAAAGATATAGGAAACCAAAGAAAAGCAAGCACCAAAAAGAGATAGAGTGGAATAAAGAACACAAAGCAAAAGGAAGAAGTGAAGACAGTGGAAGACCTTCCAGTGACGACTTGAGGACCCTTACCTTCTCAAGAACCGTTAGCCACATTTAACCCTCATCCTACCTATTAACCCTAACCCCATTACAACCTATGAAAGACCTATTGGATCCTAGGAAACGTTAGGTGCTGAATGAGTGAGAAGTTGAGTGACCATTTCCACCTTCTATTGGTTATATCTTATTTTTTGAGATCAATCCTTCTATACATAAGCTCCGTTCTTCATCAATTATGTGAGTCCTTAGCTTTGTTCATACTCACATACTGAGAATTAGTCAGTAAAATATATGTGCTTCCATTGTTGAGAGTATGACCTGTAAGGCTGTAGTCAAGGCGACAAGTATTCCGAAGGGGATTAAGGTTGTGTGATCTTCGACTTGAAGATTGCACGATTATTGGCTAAATACACACATACACAGTGGGACTTAGGTATTGACTGACATATCTTCAGAAGTTGGCTGGTATTCCTAACTTAGTACTCATTCTTATTAGCTTGCTAAAGACGGATGGACATCAAAAATATTTTCTTTTCAAAATAAAAAGAATTTTGTGGGATTTATTCGCTGAAAACCCTCACGAGACAAAACTCGTCCACTAGGGTAAACCTAGGGGTTTAACGGCTTTTTACCGTATTTTCTTGCATATAGTTTAGTTTTTGTTCATAGTTTTTGCTCGAGACTAGCAAAATGTAGGTTTGGGGGTGTGATGAGTGTTAAATATTACATATTTTACCCCTCATTAGTCCGAATTTTATCAGCATCTCATATGCATACAATTTCCTTTACACAGAGATTTTATCATTCTATCATATTAAACGGATTATCATGCATAAATCCGATTATTTATAGCGCATTCTTATGTAATTTCTCTTGTGTAGGTGGACCCCACGACTACCCCAACCTTCCGGTTAGTGTCCTGATTCATCAAGAATAGATTTCAATAAAGAAGTTACATGAAGAAATCTTGGTGAAGTGTTGAAGAATTCCAAAATAAGAGGATAAGACTTTAAGCATAAAAGAAGTCATTTTCTAACATAAAGGAGTGGTTGGTGTATTGGTTAGAGCTTGGGTTCCTATGAAATAGTTTATGGGTTCAAACCCTAACAATTACATTTTATTTTTTACATAGAAAGGATATGAGCCAATCAAAAGCCTCCAAAATGAAGGACCATCAAATTCAAGCAATCCATGTGAAAGCAAAAGCGCCAATCAAAAGCCTTTAAGTTGCAACCAATCAAATGAAAGCAATCATTGTGAAAGGCAATTAGCCAATCGAATATCTTCAATGTTTCTATAAATTGGAATGTTTTTGTAGAGAAGGAATGATGTTTTGGCAAGTTAGTCTTTTAGCAATTTTATTTTACCTAATATATACTTTTAGATTGTAATTAGGAGCTTCTTTGTAACTAATGTAGAGAGAGTGTGTGTAATTGAAGATCATTAATGAAGATTTAGAGCTTTTTCTTGATGTTTAGTGGCTTAAGCTCTCCTTTTGAAGCTAAGTAATGTGATTAGTTCAATTACATGCATGTTTTAGTTTAAATTTCTTACTTGTGCCTTAATTGATTAGTAGATTTTAGATCTAGTTGTGCTAATCTCTCTCATTTCTTATGCTTTATCTCTACACTTGATGCTTGGATAATCTCAATTTATGCTTTGTAGTTTGATTAAGTTCTCTCACATAGCATGCTCTAGAGCCCTTATCTTTGATCTTTTGTAACTTGATTTTGATGAATTATTGTTAGGGTGGCTAGATGCTGATCTAGGATCTTGGCCTTTGGTTTTCTTTAATTTGATCTTTATTGTTATATCATTCAATCTAATTAGGCAAGAGATTGCTAATTGGATTGTAGATTTAGAAATTTTGAATTAGAACATGCATTGTTTGAATTAATTACATATTTAGTGGATTTTGGATTGCCTAATCTATTATTCTTATTGTTGTTAATTTAAATCTTTATTTGATTTATTATTTTCACTTCTAGATTGTTAGATCTATATCTCACATAACTTGTTTTAAAATCCTACACATTTCACACCACATTCTCACCTTAATTCTTCCATTTCCACCACCATATTCACACACTAGTTTAGTGTAGTTTGTTAGATTAGTTTAATTCTAATTAATTTCATATTTTAGATTGTTAATTAATTATTTACATTGCATAGTTTAATAGTTTTAATTGTTTACTTCAATTGCCTAAATTAGCTATATCTTAGCTCAATTCTACTTTAGTTGGATTCATCGCTCGTTCCATCCTTTCTCTGTGGGATCGATAATCCGGACTCTTTAGCCCTTTACTACTTGACAACACCGTAGTCTTGCGGTTAAGCATTGCACATTTAAGTGTCTATAAAAGACTAATAAAAATCCCTAAAAAAATCCAACTAATAAATATGATTCCATAGCATGAGGGCTTGACCACTTTTAGCCTTTATTAATAAATCCAACTGATAAAAATCCTAAAAAATAAAAAATCCCTAGATTCCTTCACCTTATAATACCCATAAAATGATTCTTAAACTAGAAGATCCGGTCTACCACATAAAAAGCTCAAACAGAAGGCAAGCTTAGTGTGAGTTCTAACTCTATATGGTAAAAGATCACAGAAAAGTGATTGATGGTCTACTAGCTCCAAAACGAAGATTGCATAAAGGCAAGAATATTGTAGAAAATCAACTTACAGTAATGAAAGTTCTAAAGAAAGAAATAAGAAAAAACAAGTGTCGAAGAAACCATATCAAACCAGTGACCAAAAGAAAACTCACCGACCAAACTTTTACTGAAGAATCCATCGTTGCAGCGTCGTCGGGCTTTCCCCAGGGAAGAGAATGGAGTAGCTCAACCTCTTGGGGCTTCTCTCAAAGAAGGGAATGGAGAGGGTTTCAGGAAAATTTGGGTGGTCTAAAAAATGAAAAGGCATTTTCTCTCTAAAAATGGTGCCAGCTTTTTTGACTTTTCAATCTTACTGTTGGATTTGAAAAGTGGATGGATGGTTGAGATGCGCCTCTCTCATAAATTTGGTAAGAGTGTCTCTCTCACTATATATATACTAGTGATTGCCCGTACCTGAAGGCATGGGGCACCATGTTCTGAGCACAACTAAATCTAATTACTCTTCTTTTGACCACCTAACAACCAACCTGGATTTTGGCACCTTATGAGGGGTAATTCGGTCCACCCTATTTAACGATATCCTGATTAGGTCCCGAGTCAAAGATCACATATTTTTTCTGTTCCTTTGATTGCCCTAGGAATTGGCTCATTGCAATCTGTTCGTCGAGGGCTTTCCGTCCATATATAGAACTTCGTGATCCGACAGGCGGATAAAAAATCATAATAGTAGGTCCCGCACCACCGGGGTGCCCACCAGAAAAATCACTTATCACTTCCAAACCCTTGATCGCCTGAAAGTTGGCTTATCGCGATCTATTCATCGAGGGCCTTCCATCCATATATAGAACTTTGAAATCCGACGGGCCGATCAAAATCTGCGAAACCTGGGTTCCAGTGATTATTGCCCAAACGGACCCCACTGCAACCCACCTTTTGGGCCCCAAACCTCTGATCTAGACCCTGATTGGGTCCTTAACTAAATCCGTCATACCTGACCTGAACCTGACCCAATCTAACCCATCAAACTCTAGCCCAAATCAATCCGAACCTAAATCCAACCCAAACCCATCTAACTTGAACCTAACCCCAGACTTGGCCCAGACTCCTTGACCCATCTCCCGGATATGGGAGAATGAGTCCAGGGATCTGGGGAAGTAGTGTCCCAGATCTCTAGACTCTCAAACCCTCTTAAACCCCCCAACCCCCTTCCTCTTAATCTCAGCCCTAGGATTTATGCACATAAATCCAAAGGTCCAAAATATGGGGAATTCAAAAACTGAGCGCCCTTAAAAAAAATTATTTTTTGCTTTTAACACCTTTTTTTTATCAATGGCAGAACAATAAGAAAGTAAACACTCATGCTTTTCTTTTAAATAAAGAAGGGATGGCAATACCTGTAAATAACTCAAACTTGCTATCCGTTTTCGCGCCGTACAAACCAAGATGTGAACGTGCTTTTGATGGGGATGGTAAAAACTTATAAATTTCTCCAACTTTTAGCCCCTTTTTTCATTCCCCTGTTAAATCCAAGGGTCCACAATATCCCTAGGATTTATGTACATAAATCCAAGGGTTCAAAATATGGGGAATTTAAAAACTGAGCTCCCCTTATTATATAGATATGAGAAATATTCATGTACATCCATCCCTCACCATGTTATGGTGAGGGACAACATAGTAGAGTTGACTTTATAACACATCCGAACCATCCACACACATGGAACCCTCTTAAGTACACTAGACCCATTGAATTTTCACCTATCAAAATGAATTGGACCGTTGGATCGATGGTCAAGTTTTTTCCTTTAATAAAAATTCATTAAATTTGTGGGCCACGGATGAAGGGGTTAGAGGCATGGGATTGACCCCAAATTTGATATATGGTCCCATCCAAGTGTTAGACCCTAGGTTGTTTGCATTTGATGTCTAGCATTTCCATTCATTATCATCTCATCATCTCATAAGTTTTATCTTGAAAATCATTCTTTTGAATTAACCCTGTATTGTTATTTTCAAATTTCCTTTGGTTGATTTAAATCTTGATTTTTATCGTGTTTTCTTGATGAAACAAATTATAAAAACACCTTACTAATCTGAGTTTTCAAAGTTACATTTATCAAAACATTCAGACCTTTAGAAATTCAGTCTGACCACACTGTCGGTCAGCCTGTCGGTTACGTATCGGCTGACTGACCTTGAACTGAGCCTAGACCGAACTCTGTCAGTTTGCTTTCCAGTAAGCTGCATTTTCTTCATCGGTCAGCTTGTCGGTAAAGTGCTTCAGAAGCTGACTGAAAGCCATTCGGTTAGAAAACCAGAGAGCTTCATTTTCAGTAATTTTGTTCTGTCGGTTAAGTTGTCGGTCACCTCTGGTTAACCGAACAGGTTCGGTGAACCGACATGCATTTTCTGGTCAACAAATTTTCAAAATCATGGTCGTTGGGGGATGATCGTTGGGCTGTCAGCTAGCCGAACTCTGTTTGTCGGCTAACCGACAGCTAGCCGTTGGGACATTTTTCCTATAAAAACAAGTTCATTCCAAAGCCATTTTTAAGGATTGAAGAGGCCATTCTTGATGGTTTAAGAGCCCAAACAAAGGGAATAAGCTAAGGAGGCTTAAATGGTCCATTGGAAAGCTAAATCTTGATTTTAAGAAGTTAAAAACTCCTAGTAAGCTTTACCTTTTCTTAATCATATATTTCATGCTTTGCTTAAATTATTGGTAAATGATTTTTAACATGTTAACTATGATGTATTTAATCTTTGATTTATGTTGTGATGGATTCTTTACTTTGATTCAATCCAAGTTTGTTTTAAAAGTCTATTAATCATGCTTTCTCAAAATCTTTGATTTCCTTTTTAGCATGATTCTTTCTCTTGATTGAATCTTTCATTGTTGTTTTCATTCATTTGAAAATTAGTTAAACTCTTATTTTTGAAAACAACATTTCACATGCATCACTTGATTAGTCTTAAATATTTTCATACAACTTATGATCTTTAGATTTTCATATCATTCACAAGTTTGTGGTTGTTCAAGTGATATGCATTTGACTTCAATCATATCTTTATGTGCATTAAACTTTTAATTGCTCTAAGCATATAATTGATTAAGCTTTCATTTTAAACTTGATTGAAGTTTTCACACACACACACATCATGAGCATTCATCTTTGCATTGCATAGTGTGTTGTGTGAGTTGTATTTCATTTTCATATCCGCCTAATTTAGAGGCAATCATATTGAGCTTAAATTGTTTATCTTCTAGTGTTTGTGATAAGTCCTTAAAAATGCACATCTTCATGGTTATTTTTGGTAAGTTTAAGGACTTATCAAGACAAGAGAGCCTCATTTTGTGTCATATCATGATTTTATGCATTTTTATCCATTATAGTACATTCATGCATAATTTGCTCAAAAACCATTATTTTTGCATCAAATCATGAAACCTGCCATTTTTAATTTTATTTTTGGAAAGATTTTTTCAAACGTGTTTTTCTCATGAAATTAATTAATCATCAGGTGCATTCATTCATCATTTCATGAGAGATGGGCCCGCAGCCATGCAATTGTGAATTAACAAATTTGTCTTTTCACATGAAATTTATTTTTTTTAATTTTTTTTTATTTTTTTTTGGCTTCCATGAAATGAGAAAAAAAAGGGTCTCACACATGCTCATGTGTAAGTCACACATGTGGGGCGTCCAAGAGGGGGGTCCACTTTCTTTACACAAAATCCCAAGTTAATTTTGAAAATAATTCAAGATAATGAAAGAAAATCCATGAAGGGCCAAATCAAGAAAGAAGATTACAAAAGAGATAAAAGTGGAAAGAATCTACACATATTGGGCATTCAAATTTCTCTTGATTCTAACTTAGAGCTTGCCACCTCATGTATCTCTCATAAATGTCAAGTCTAAGGAAGATTTGCTAAAGAAGGAAATATGACATTTGCATGAAGATAGAATGGAGAAAAGAAAGGCGAAAACTTACTAAGTGAAGAAGATTCTTGCAACAAAGAAGGGACTAGGGAGAAAGAATAGGGCAGCCCATACCCTATTTAAAGAGGCCCTTGGACGTCCACTCCTTTCATGAAGGAAAAATCCCCCCTCACTAGTGTAATTCCTCTACCATTCTACCCATCTCCTTTCTCTACCATAGCCCATCTCTTTTCAAGAAGCTTGTCCCAACTTGATGCTTAAACTAGAGAGGTTCCTTTCATCCTAGTATGTAATTGTTTTTGAAATTTTAATTCTCCATCTTTTATGTAAAAACATTGCATATTAGTAAAAGTGTGATTTTTTATATTCTTTTTCTTATGTGATTAATACTTGAATTGTGGTTCCTTTGTTGTTGTTCTTGGATTGACAACCCAAGATCCTAAGGGCATGAAATAAGTAATTATGAACTCGATTTGAGAATAAAAAAAAAAAAGAGCACACTTATCACACATTTATTTTTATTGCAATTCTCACACATTTATTTTTATTGCAATTTCCACACATTTACATTTATTGCAAAATCCACACATTTATTGTTTTTTACACTACACATTTAAATTCAAGTCCTTTTTGTTTTTCATTTCTTCTTATGCTTCTTATTTGTTTATGTGAATTTTTATGCATGGTTTATAGTTGGAATTAGTTAGCATTGCATGTATTTTCATATTGGTGGAGTTTAGATATATTTAAGTTGCTAGAATTAGAGTTTTAAAATTGAATAAGCAAGAAAAACCAGATATTTGAGTCAATAATTTCGGCCATATATTTTTTTTGGAAATTTGGATCCCAATATAAAATGCACAATTCAACACATTGTTGCAGGAATTTTAGGACAGATTTTGTGTGAAAAGTTTGCAATTAGAAACCTGAACAAAACATATTATTTTTCGATGAAACTTAGGGAAATTAAAGTTTGGTCAGTGTACTCTCAAATCCCAAAATTTCATGCAAAAAGAAATTTGGAAAGATGGTGAACCAGTGTCTCAAACCTGGCTAGTCGGACCCACCTATGTGCAGAATTCCTGCACAGATTTTTTTTTTAGGTCATGTTCATGCACTCATATCTCATTCGCTTTAAATCATTTTCCACTTCCGTTTTTTTTTTATTTGATTCATGCATCATTATAGTTTAAAATCCAGCCATTAAACTCAGTTTTAGATTGCATTAGATCAGGAAAAAATCATGCATAAAAACAGCCCTGCATACTAGTTTTCTAGCCTTAGAATTTTCTAACATCTCATGGCATACATTGCATTACTAACTTTCTAACTTTAGGATTAGTTTCTAATTTTGTGTTTTTTGATTATTTAGATAATTTCCAGAAATAAAAGATCTTTCTGATTTTTTTTAATTGAACATTTTAACTTAGGAAGCTTCTTAATATTTGAAAATTCTAATGTAAGGTATGATTGACTTAATGCTTTCCAAAATTGTTATGATTTGAAAATCTTTATTTATTTAGAAAGTCCTTAACTTTAGGGAGTTGATTAATTCAGTTTACTGACTTAGGAAATATACTAACCCTAATTGCCTAACCTAGTTTCTAATTTAGAAAACTAATTTAGTAATATTTTCATGCTAATTTTAGAAAGTAGGTTATTTTCTTTTTTTTTGATTGATTTGATTTGTCACTAATCTTTGATTGAGCATGTTTTGATTAATTTGGTCTCTAACTTAGGTTTATTTTGTTTCTAATTTAGCTTCTTAGTTTTATTTTTGGTAAGTTTTTGGCTTGTTTCTAATTTGATGTTCTAATTTGTGTATTCTTTTGTAGCAACTTGTGATTCATTTTAGATTTAGGAATTTTTATTTTTGAAAATGTATTTAATTTTAATTTAAAGTAGGAATGATGAATGTACTTTTTTAAAATTTAGGCTAAGATTTAGATTTTTAATTTAGGGCAGGTGAAAACGTTGGAAAGCCTTATTTTTAAAAGCTCCATGTAGATCGACCTGGTCTCACTAGTTTTATTACTACAATCGCATCCTACACTTGGGGTCCGATCAGTTTGTTTAGACACTTCATTGAGAAAGGAAAAAATCTCTTGATTGAAAAGGTTATTGCTTAGCCTAAGAAAAGCATTGTGTAAGGGTTATTGCTTAGCCTAGAAAAGCATCTTGTATGGGTTGTTGTTAAGCCTAGAAAAAATAACATTGTAGAGGTTATTGCTTAACCCATTGAAAAGCATAGATATTGAAAATCCGGTGGGGTGTTGGATCACAAGCCGGTAGTGGATGTAGGCATTGAGGCTGAACCACTATAAAATATTGTGTAATGGTGAATGATTTGCGGTGAATGTTTTATTAGCTTCCGCATATTGTTTGTTTATCATCACTAGTGGCTAATTAATTTAAAGAAACTTAAAATTAGTCATTAAAGTGTACATCACCCTATTCACCCCCCATCTAGGGTAAGGATCCTGGACTTTCACCAAGATGTCTATTTCCATCCCCATAAGGCCCATGATCAGTGGGTCCCTAGGTGGGCCCCATTAAGTTTGTCCCTCACCATATGGTGAGGGAAGGATGCACATGAATATCCCCTATCAAATTTGGAGTCAATCTCATGCCTCTAACCCCTACATCCATGGTCCACTAATTTAACGACTTAATAGTAAAGAAAAGAATTTGTCCTTGATCCAACGGCCCAATCAATTAAAATAGGGGAAAACTCATTGGATCTAGTGCACTTAAGGGGGTCCCATGTGTGTCGATGGTTCGGATAGATCAAAAAGTTGGCCCCACTATGTTGTCCCTCATCATAACATATTAAATTGCCTTTATAACAATCACTTGGTAGTAATAAAATAGGATAGAGGAATTTACCGCATAGGACCCCGTAGGACCTCATACCACTTTTGAGGTCCCAAAAACACCGTATATATGGATAAGGTCCTCAAGGTGCCTTCTTTTTGTCGTTTAGCGAATGGTCGATATGGACCATTCTGCGGGAACCCGAATAAAAATTGGGTTTTTCAGGATAAAGAAGAGGGGAGGGGAGGAGGAGGGAGGAAGGAGGAGAGAGGGAGGGTGGTGTTGCATAGGGGTGGTGTTTCATCAACTGCATCATTTGAAAAGAAATCCCCAAAGTTTAGTTTGGTGAAGGTTTAGTTTCTTTTTTTGTTATAAGTTTAAGTAAAATTAGAAGAGGAAGGCATCCAATTCGTGACTTGATGTTCATCTTCTTCTATCCTTTCTTTCAAGTTTCTATCTTCTTTACTCAGATTTATTTCTTCAGCTTTCATTGCCATCAAGCCTCCAACCCCATCACCAAACGATCCCAGCCAAATCCTAACCCATCCTCAAATTTCTCTCCATAGAGATAATGTCTCCACATCTTCAATGCAAAGACAACTGCTGTCAACTCTAAGTCATGCGTTGCATAATTTTTCTCATGTTCTTTCAACTACCTCGAGCTATAAGCAATGACTTTGCCATCTTACACTAATACATAACCGAGTCCCACATTTAAAGCATCTATATAAATTACAAATCCACCGCTGCCCGATTGCAATGTGAGAATAGGTGCTGTGGTTAATCTCATTTTGAACTCTTTAAAACTGTATTCACATTTCTCATTCCAGACAAAGGTACATTTTTTCGGGTTAGTTTGGTAAGAGGCGTTGCAATAGATGAAAATCTCGGCACAAACCTTCTATAGTAACCTGTTAAACCCAGAAAGCTTTTGATTTCAGTCACATTTTTCGGTCTTTCCCACTTGATAACTGCCTCAATCTTGGCTGGGTCAACTGCTAAACCTTCTTTGGAGATGATGTGGCCTAGAAAAGCAACTTATTTTAACCAAAATTCACACTTCCCAAGCTTCGCATAAAGCTGATTATCTCGTAGAAGTTGCAGTGAAGTCCTCAAATGCTGCTCATGATCTTCCTTGGACTTAGAGTACACCAGAATATCATCAATAAAAACAACTGTGAATTTATCCAAGTGTGGTGCAAAGATCTTGTTCATTAGAGCCATGAACACTGCTGGTGCATTTGTCAGTCCGAACGGCATCACTAAGAACTCGTAATGCCCATATCTGATCCTGAAAGTTGTCTTT
Organism: Litsea cubeba; assembly: GCA_012931725.1. NCBI lineage: Eukaryota > Viridiplantae > Streptophyta > Magnoliopsida > Laurales > Lauraceae > Litsea > Litsea cubeba. The sequence goes on along the minus strand of CM022947.1, from coordinate 138,981,804 downwards.
GGAACATCTGATTCCCTAGCTCTCAACTGATGGTAGCCGGACCGTAAGTCAATCTTCGAAAAATACGCTACTCCTTGCAACTGATCAAAAAGTTCATCTATTCTCGGCAATGGATATTTGTTTTTGATGGAACCTGGTTCAATCTTCTGTAGTCAATACACATCCCCAAGCTGCCATTCTTCTTCTTAAGAAATAAAAATGGAGCTCCCTATGGTGATACACTTGGTCTGATAAAACCCTTTTCTAATAACTCTTGCAAGTGTATCTTCAATTCACCCAATTCAGCAATAGCCATTCTGTAAGGTGCAATAGAAATTGGAGCAGTCCCCGGTAATAGCTCAATTGTAAAATCAATCTCTCAAATTGGTGGCAAACCTGGAATCTCCTCTGGAAAAACATCTGGAAACTCAAACACAACGGGGATTCCCTCCACCCCTTGGGATTGTTTATCCTCCGTGATAAATGCTATAAATCCTTGACAACCGCTTCTCAAGAGCTTAGCTGCTGATAAAGCTGAAATAAATCTATTTGGTAATACCCTTTTCTCTCTAGAAAATTTTACTTCGATTGGTAACTCATCCAGTTTAAAAGAAATGGTCTTGCTAAAGCAATCCATAGTAGCATGATGTCCAGCTAACCAATCCATGCCTAAAATGACATCAAAGTCATGCATATCCAAAGCAATAAGATCTGTAGATAAAGTGACATCTCCTATCTTAACTGTGCAACTAGGGTTTGTTTCCCTACTGGTGTTGTAACAGTTAGAATAAATTCAAGTTCGCTAGCAGGAATAGGAATCAACTTAGCAAACATAGGAGATATAAAAGAATGTGTAGATCAAGGATCAAACAATATTTTTGCTTCTACTCCACAAACAAAGAGAGTACCTTCAACAACGTTGCCCGCTGCCTCTGCGTCCACTTGATTCAAATGATTCAGATAGCCCTGTTGATGTTGTCTGCTCCGGTTTTGATTCTAATTCTGTCTTCCTTGTTGCCCATTTCTGTTTTGCTGCTATGGATGGGCATTTTGGTTTTGGGGTTGTTGCCTTGCTTGTTGCTGCTGCTGCTGCGGGGGTGCTCTAGCTTGATTCTGAACTGCTTGATTATTTTGCTGGGGTGCTTGCTGCTGTTACCTATTGCCTCGATTGTTAAACCTTAGACAATCACGAAGCTGGTGGTCAAAAGATCCACATTTGAAACATGCTCCTGTAATTTTACGGCATTCCTCGGAGTTGTGATTTCTGCCACAATGTTTACAAGTACCATGTGCCTGCACATTCTGATCCTGCCTTTATCTCTTGTGCTGCTGCTGTCTCTGATTTTGCTGGTTCTTTTAAGATGCTATTTGACGTTTCTTCTGAGCATTTTTGATGATTTTGTTATTGATATTTTCAAACTTATATGCTCTCTTGACTGCTTCAGCAAAAGTGGCTGGTAGTACAACACCTGAGGCATCTCTTTCAATTATAGGGTTAAGACCATCTAAGAAATTAGCTACTTTCTTTTCCTTGGTGTCGATTAACTCCGGAGCATATTGAGAAAGTCTCTCGAATTTTGTCACATACTCTAATACTGTCATGTCTCATTGTTCAAGTAGCTGGAACTCTGCAGCTTTTTGTTTCTTAATATGTGGGGGGCACGTATTTCTCTGTGAACTGGTCCCTGAATGTGGTCCATGCAATGTCATTGTCAATGTTCTGATATCCTTCCTTGATTGTCTTCCACTAGATGTCTACCAGTTCGGTAAACATAGAGGCTGTCAAATGAACTTGTTGCCTGCCGGTACACCTAAATAGTCAAATATGTTCTATGTGTGAGACAACCAATCATCTGCTGCAAGGGGATCTTCCAGACTGGTAAACTCCTTTGGACCTCTCTTCCTGAAGCATTCAAACAGCACATTTGGGTCATTGTCTCTATTGTTAATGACGATCTGAGGACCTTGTGGTGCAACTGGTATGTGTTCCGGCCTTCTCCCTAACATTTCCACCAACTGTCATTGAACTTGAGCTAATTCCTCATCCTTCTCAGCCATCTGCTCTTGCAGTCTGGCTTGATTTTCATTAGCTCGATGTTATTGCTCAACCATCATCTGCATAATCTGTTGGAGTTGATTATCCCCTGATGGGTTTGCATTGTTACTGCTAGAAGGGTGACTATTGGTGTTGCCTCTACGTGTGGACATGGTGCTACAAAACCACTTGTTAGTACAATCAATATATTAAAGAAAGCATATTTCTAATCCCACTCGATAGTAGCTAACAAAAATTCAAACGAATCTTCGCCACATCTCTACGTTTCTAGTTTCTTTTAATTACTTTAAACGTGTCCCGCTCTGATACCATTCCTATCATAACCCCGGATCGAGACCCTGAGCCATGACACTAATTTCAATTTAAACTTTTCATTTGTCCTTTGGTTTCCCACAGGTTCCCGCGGTGAGGATTCCATACATTCGAATCACTTCACGATCACATAAGAGTATATATTTGCGGAAGCGTGTAGCAGACACACAATTAGTATCATACATAAGATTGGGTATAAAAAAAACTCACATCAGAAAGGGAAACATAACTAGCATATCCATAATTAAAGTTTCAAGTTGAGCAATACACAACATAAGTTAAGTTTTACATATCCCAAAAGATAGCCAACAAAGGCTAATAATAAGTTCTCAAAAGATAAAAGGTCATTCCCAAAATGTTTCGCATCTCAAGACCCAAACCCGACGTCGACATGACATCGTTGGGTTGCCACTCTCATTCGACTGGCTGCTCTACAGCCGCATCCTCGTGCTCCTCCTCAAGGGCAACGAAACCTGGATCTGAGCACCAAAACGAAAGTGTCAGACCCGACGGTCTGACAGGTAAATGAATGAAGTGCAATCATGCTATAAATTAACAGTTTTGAATAAATAAAATAATATTGTACGATAAAGAGAAATTGCATAAAAAAAGTATTTGGTTAATAATATCATTTATAAGATCCATTCATAAATAAAGATAACCATTCAAAAACCATAACTTGGCAACCACATATAGTTCCATTCTCTGTCAAACGAAGTGACGAGAGCACTCATGGTTCTCCATCACATAAAAGTGAAGGGAGACACTAACATAACATAACGTAACATAAATTGCAGTAGCTCAGTAAATTGAGGACCACACACTAATCCCGCCGCGGAACAGGCTAAATAAGCAAGCAAGCACGTACGTATTTACCAATCCAATGTTGGTACAAGATTTAAGGACCCAAGGTGGTTGATTAGACCGGCAATGGTCGTCCAAGCTGAGTGGAGCCAACACTAAAAATACACATTTTCAAAACAATGTTTGACACTTCAAAATTCGAAAACTACTCACTCTAAATCAAATACACACACTCTTAATCTCTTTGACTCATGAGCTCACACTACATAGCTCTGGCCCCATCTTGCCTCAAAGTTTCGTTTTCAAAATAGTAGTCCCGACACATTGTATAAAAAACACCATTCACTCAATATTTCCCAAATGGGGTTTTTAAATAAAAACCTTGGAAATATTTCTTTTCAAGTCAATACGAATCACAAGATGAGAGATTGGTTTCATAAATCATAATTTTTCATTAATACCTTGAGACCGTAATCATTGAACTATATATACTTTGAAATCCCATGTCGATCATTCGTTTAGATGGTGCCCAATTTGTAACGACATTAAGGATATCAAGGTGTACACTTCGACAAAGAAGGGTCCACAAGTGATAGGAGTAGAAAACCCTTCCATTCTCTTCATTTCTAAAATTCTGGGTGAAGTTCGGTCACCTTTCGGCTGGCTTTCGGTTAGCCGACAAGGGTCAAGTCGGTTAACCGACAAGCTGACCGACAGCTGGCTGAGTCCAGGAACAGGGAGAAAACAACTCTGTTGAATTGGAACCGAAGATATGTCGGTCACCTCTTGGTTTGCCAATACTTCATCATCAGAATCTGGCAAAAAATGTAGCTCTCGGGAATTGGAACCGAGCTAATTCGGTCACGTGTCGGCTAGCCGACAGCTGACCGACCTTACTGCGGGAACAATTTTCTAAAGCTATTTTCAGCTCTTCCTTTCCCCAAATATTTCTCCCTTCTATACTCCCAATCCCTGCAATAAAATGAGCTAAAAAAGCTCCTTCAATTCACCAATCAACACCTCCAATTCCCTCATTATAAATCCAACCATTCCAACCTCCTTCATACACTTCAATTCTTCCCATAATCCAAGCACTCAATTTAAAAGAGAAAATTCTAAAGATAAAAATTCAATGGAATAAACCATAACATATAAACATTTAAAACATGTATTTAATAAACTAAACATCAAGATAAATAAGATTAAACATTGATAGATTCAAAAGCAAGAAATCAAGATAAAAATCCATAAAACAATACATGCACATTCATATTTCATTCATTCACTTGCCTTTGGTCCAAAATGCACTCAAATGAATCTCCCAAACACACCTCTCTCAGCTGAAACTCCAAGCTATAAAAACCCCATGAAAAACCATTCAAAATCTACAAATTTTAAAATTAGAAGGAGCTCTCAAGGATCCCTTTTGCATGCATGATAAAACAGTTCCAAAGGATCCACAAAAACTGTAAATCTGAGATGGAAGCCATGGCATACCTCTAGAAGCTCTAACAAAGAATAAGAACATCAAGAAGAAAGAAATCCCAACAGAAATCTCTTGAAAATGGTACTAATAGAAAGCTTGATGGGAGAGGAAGTTGAAAATGGAATCAAAACCTCTCTTTGGGTTGTTTTTCCTTGACATGCAAGATGAGAGAGAGTATGAAGAAGAGAAGGAAGTTCTCTCTTGTCTCAATTCAGTCCCAACAGAAAACGAATGAAGAAGAAGAAAACTTCAATGTGGGTTTTGATCGACTTGGTTTAAGTGGGTTGTGGACCCCACTAGGCCATTTCACTTCAAGAACTTAAAACATCATCATGTGGGTCCCGGATGAGATCGACGAAAGAGAGAAAAGTGATCGTCGAAATATCTAGTTTCCAAAAATACCATTTTTGCATGATTTTGCAAACATTGAAATTTATGCACAAATTTCAAGGTGAAAAAGCATGTCTTACCCTTTTTGCTGAAAAATGCGATTTTTGAGTTTGAAAAACGGACGGAGAGAACATAAAAGTTATAAATGCTATTTTTATAAATCAAGAGGATTAAAAATTATAATTTAAATCAAGAATAATTTTCCTAACACGCACACGGGTCCCACAGGCTAAAATCAACGACTCTCGAAAATTCCCAAACCTATGGAAAATCTATCGAGCTCGCAATCTAGGCTAAACGTCATCTAATCGCACTTAAGATCTAATCTCGGCTAAAATAACGCTAATCAAAGCAAACCTGGGTCAGGATCTGACAACCATCCCTATCCATCGTCCTCTCAAATCTCCAACCCCACTAGGGCTGTCAAAATTAACCGCGAAAGCCGAATCGGCCGTTTGGTCGGTTTATAAATTTTTTTTAAAACAAAACCGACCGAACAGTTTTTATAATTTTTTTTTAACAGTCGGTTTTTATAATTTTTTAGAAATTGGTCGGTTGAAATCGAACCGACCGAAACTGCATAATAAATAGAAGCTTCCCTTTTTTATCAAAACATCACAGTCATCACTTGATGGCCCGCCAATGGAATAAGTTGCCCGCCCATTGTTTTTCCAGAACACATACAGCCCTAATCAAACCCATTAACCCACTCTGCAGGTCTCTGCTCCCAGACTCCTTCCCTCTCCTGTTCTCTCCCTCTCCGCAGCGGCGATCTCTCTCCCGTGAGATGCGAAAGATGGCGATATTTCTCCAGTGACGATCTCTCTCTCGACGATTGTCCGTGATCCAGAGCATACAGAATCGGCTAGGTTTTTATCCATCTTCCCCTTCTCCCACTCCTCCTCTCCTCGATCAAAGCGAAGCCGATCGTCATTTCCCAGAGGAATTCATCAAGCAAGATCTTCCTTCCAAGTGCGATCTCGCGACGTCAACAGCTCTACAATTTAGTGTTTCTAAAGGCCTGCAGATTCTAATAGAGGGGTTTTGTTTTTTGGGGTTCTTTAAGATTTTAATGATCATGGAAGGTGTTTTCTAGGTTCGGATCTATCTGGTTCTCATCTATTGCCGAGAGGCTTTTTTTTTTTGATCATTTCTTCATATCTGAGGTAGATATTACAAATCCTAGCTGATCAAATCAAGCAGTTTATGACTTGGATCTCTTTTTTCAATCTCTGCTCATCTTTGTCTTTAATAATAAAAAAAAGAGTTTCTGGTTGATGTGTTGATTTGTTTGTGTATGGAAGTTTGCGTTTGCACATGTAGTTTGATAAATCTTGTACTAGTTTGGGCAGTCCCCTGTCTACATGTGGATTGAATCTATTTTGTTGTGCATTTGCTTTTTGTTGTGTTGTGGCTATTGCTAGAGTTTTCTTTTTGTGAGTAACAAGAGCATGTGGATTTTAAAAAGTGAGATCCAAACATGAACACTATGAATGTCCGATTGAGCATTGGATATTATTTCCAATGGTCAGGGCAATGCGAATGTTTCTTGTTGTGAAGTTTGACCATAGTAAATGTGTGATGTGTCAAATTGGAGAATGTGCATATTCTGCCATGGTTCCTAATGCCTTGGATTGGTGCCTTATGCTAGTGAAAGTTTAGGAGAATTTGGGATTATGTTAACGCGCTATGTTAAAACAAATAGTCATTAAAAAAAAAGAGAAAAGGTTCAAACAAGAGCAAAGTGGCACAAATTTATTGGTTATTTATGAGAAGACATTGCCAACTATGAGGGGATAAATCTGCAACACTTTTCATTTTTATGTGGGTAAATACTTGTTAATATTGTAATATATAATCTGTAAATTTGCCTGCTAGGATTTCTAATACTGCTCATTTCTAGCTTCTTCCTTCTCAGCTCAATTGCGATGGAGACTGTGGAGGAAGAGCATGTTCCGATGGAGACTGTGGATGAAGGGCATGTTCCGGTGGACTCTACACTTCCAGCGATTCCTGCTAGTGAATGCAACACTTCTTCTAGAAAAAGATCATGGGTATGGGAGCATTTTGATGTGCCCGAAAATCAGATTGGTAAACGTAGGGCATTTTGTAAGTACTGTAACAAAAGTTATGCTGCTGATCCTAAACAGAATGGGACTGGCTCGTTGGGTAACCATTTAGTTTCTGTTTGTGCATCCTTGGATAATCCATTTAGGGATAGGGAGGGTGAATTGGAGAAGGGGCAAACTACTCTGAGTTTTAGGGCCTTAAAACCTGGTGAGGAACCATCCCCATCAATGACAAGACCTTTTAATCATCAGAGAGCAAAACGATTCTTAGCTCGCATGGTCATAAAAGATGAATTTCCATTTAGACTTGTGGAGGGTGAGTGTTTTTTGGAGTTTGTGCATGAGATTTGTCCTAAATGGACCAAGATCCTTGGTCGTGTGTCAATTTCTGGAGAGTGCCTTAATGTGTTTGTGGAAGAAAAGAAAAAATTGGAAAAATCACTTATAGGGCAGCGTGTTTGTCTCACTACTGACACATGGACTTCGGTCCAAAATTTGAATTACATGTGTCTCACTGCACACTTCATTGATAGTAAATGGACCATGCATAAACGGATTCTCAATTTTTGCATAGTAGATGATCATAGGGGTGCAACTCTTGGTAGGGCTGTGGAAACATGTTTACTTGATTGGGGGCTAGATAAGATTCTTACTCTTACCGTTGACAATGCTAGTTCGAATAATTTGCTTATTGAGTTTTTGAAAAAGAAGATGAAGTCTAGAAATGGCACTATAATGAATCATGAATTCTTGCATGTTAGATGTTGTGCACATATTTTGAACCTTATTGTTGGTGATGGATTGAAAGATATGGATGATTACATAATGAAAGTAAGGAATGCGGTTAAGTATGTTAGGTAATCTCCACAAAGAATGAAGGTTTTTAAATTATGTGTGGAGAAAGAAAAATTATCATGTAAACATAATGTGGTGTTGGATGTGCCTACAAAGTGGAACTACACTTATGAAATGTTAGATAGGGCTGAAAAATATCAAAAAGCTTTTGAGAGATTAGAGGAGGATGATACTCATTTTTTACGGAGTGTTGCTTTTGAGGATGATGGCGGTGCTGGAGGGAGGAGGATTAGTTTTGGGGTTCCTACGGGCGATGATTGGGAAAAGGTGAGGTTATTTGCAAAGTTTCTGAAACTTTTTTATGATGCCACTATCCAATTTTTGGGGTCTCAATTGGTGACAGTGAATGGTTTTGTTACCGAGTTATTGACAATTCAAGATGCAATTGAGACCGAATGCAATGGTAGTAATGAATTGTTGAAAAATGTGGCTGAAAATATGATCACAAAGTTTAGAAAATATTGGGGGAATATCGATAGCATGAACACTTTGTTGTTTGTTGGACTTGTGCTTGATCCTAGATGCAAATTGAAGATGATAGAGTTTTCTTTCGATGCAACATCGGGTGTGGCAACCAAAGTAAAAGATACTTTGATGGCATTTTATAATGTATACCTTGTGGATGATGGACGTCTTAATGCACAACAAAATACCAGTCAAAGCAATCAAAGGAGGAATAATGGAAAGCCACCTACAGTTGCAGGTGCTTCGAGGATAACTATTCTTCAAAATCATTTGAAGTCCTCACAATGTCTTGAAAACATGTGAGAAGTGGACAAATATTTGGAGGAGAGCTTGGAAGAAGACACTGTTGATTTTAATCTACTTGCTTGGTGGAAGGTCAATACGACTAGGTACCATGTGCTTTCGAGGGTTGCAAGGGATGTCCTTGCAATTCCAGTGTCAACGGTCGCTTCTGAGTCAACATTTAGCATGGCAGGGCGTGTCATTGATCCCTTCCGTAGTTCATTGTCTCCTACTACGGTAGAGGCACTCATTTGTAGCCAAAATTGGATACGTTCTTCGTCTATCCCAATTAGTCTTCGAGAAGCTATGGATGACGTCGAACGTTTGGAAAAGCTTGAGAATGGTATACTACTATACTTCCAATTTACTTTATATCTAAAATACATTGAATTTGTTATTTATGTCACTAACTATGTGATAATTAATTGAATTGTAGAGTTTCGTGAAAAGATTGGCACTGCAAATGATGAAATGGATGAAGATGCCACTGCTTCATGAAGATTATGGACTATTTAATAGCTCAAGATTATGGCTTCTCTGAACTATGTTTTTGTTAGATGCCAAGGAGGTGGTGGGTGCCATGAAGGGTAGTGTTAACTCTTCTGTTTTGGATATTAAAGCATTGTGCTCTTCTGTTTTGGATATTAAAGCCTTGTTTTGGATTCTTTGAGGGTTTCTGTTTTGGTCTTTTTTCTTGTTTTGCTTGTGTTCCTGTTCTTCTTCTTTCTTGATTTTATGAAATTCTCTTTACCAAAAAAATATAAAAATGATGACAAAACAGATACACAAACTGTCTTTCAGATCAGGTCATTCCAATAGGGCCAGTTTGTTTGCATTATAATCAGGTCATTCAAACTTATCTAGCTTCTCAAATGTAGATCCAGGTGAGTTCAGCAGCTTGAGAGTGAATTGGGTGTGAATTGGGTTTAATGAGTTCAGCAGCTTCTCAAATGCAGATCCAGGTGAGTTCAGCAGCTTACCAAAGTTTTTTTTTTCTTTTTCTATTTTGGATTCATCTTATGCAAGGCATCATTATCTGAAATCACTTAAAATCAAGTAAAAGACTCTGAATATGCATTTTATTATCACAAGATTTAGAAATGGTAAGCATGCTTGCCTACTGTGCCGGGACGGGTCGCAACAAAGTTGTGCGAATGCTATTAAGCTGGGGTCTGCGGAAAAGGTACTTATTAACTGATCTTGGGTCTAGTTATTTATAATAAATGTGATATCCTGCATTTTGAACTTGGGTCTAGTTATTTATAATAAATATGAGTATCAACCTTGTGCATTGCTCGTGAAAACAAAGACTGACATCCAATAGGGTCATCCACATATGTGTTTAGGAAGCATGATGGCAATGGGGTACTAATCTTTTGTCCAAAAACAGTATTTGGATTTAATGATTTAGGCACAAAAAAATATAAATTTTATTGTTGAACCCCAACAAAATTAGACACAACCCACTAACTGAAGACCGACCGAACCGAAATGTCGGTTTCCAATGTCCAGTATATGTACTTTGGTCGGTTTTGGTTATTGCAAAATTGTAAAACCGAAAGTTTCGGCTCGGGTGTCATATGTTGTAAAACCGACCGAAAACCGACCGCTTACAACCCTAAACCCCACCTTCTCTATTTTTTTTTACTCAATCATTTCAAATCGCCAACCCATCTCAAAAACTAATCGTATTATCCCTGCTTCACCTCCCCTTCCTTTCAATATAATCAAATTTATGAAGGATATGAAAAACCCTAACATTTAACCTAATCCTAGCAAGCAAGAAGAAGGAAAACAATAAATTAAGATCCTTAGTTGATGAAATGATGCAGTTGATGAAGCAACACCACCCTCCCCCTCTCCTCCCTCCTCCTCCTCCTCCTCCTCCTCCATCCTGAAAAATCTAATTTTTATTTGGGTTCCCGCAGAATGGTCGATATCGACCATTCGCTAAACGACAAAAAAATAAAATAAATAAAAACGCACCTTGAGTACCTTATCCATACATACAGTGTTTTTGGGACCTCAAAAGTGGTATGAGGTCTTATGGGGTCCCATGCGGTAAATTCCTCAATAGGATATGAAGGCAATTTCATACCCCATACCCATTACAAAATACCCAAAAACCCCATTTATATACTTACTTGGTTCATTTCATCTATTTTTATTATTTAAGTTATGTATTATACTTAATGTATGAGTAATAAGTGTTGCATGATTGCTTAATCCCTTTCTTTTTATAATTAGTTTTTATTTAGGCTAGTGCAAAGAGGATGTACTCGTATTAATAATATACACTTTTTCTTATGTAGAGTAACTTGGGAATGTCAACCAATTCAAAAAGATGATGAATATTAGAATTTTCGTGGTGGAATTTATGTTCATTGAGATGAGGATAATAAATTGTTCATCATAAACATGTGGGTCACACAATATATTCTTTCTTTTATCCATCTCAACGGATCTAATTATTTGCTTGGAAACATAGGAATTAGTGGTCAAATGAGCTCAAACTTAAGTTTATTAAAGAGCCTAGGGTAAAAGGATATAAATTATAAAGTGAGGAGTGAAGAATATATGCAATGATGTAGATGAGACCTTAACTTTCTTAAGTTTTTTTATCTTCCTTCAATTTTTTTTTCTTTTTTTTCTTTTTTTTGCTAACAAATGATTCTTAACCTTTTGAACTGGACTAATCCCTCCGGGCCCAAAGAGAAGCCATGTAAAACCCATGTGGCCCCCCGATGGTAGCACTAATGGACTCAACCTTCGGTTCCTGAAGAAGAAGGAACCGGGGATCGATACCAAGACCTCTAGTTCCGGAAAAGAGGGGAACCGTGGTCCTGACCACTTGGCCAACCCCTTGGGGTTATCTTCCTTCAATTCAATTTCTATTAAAGAGAAGATTATTTGATGAATATAGAACTCCTAGGAATTCAATTACATGAAATAAATAGGCCCTAACCGCGCTCAACTCGAAGCACTTTTTTTTTTTTAGTTGTTAGTAGTAGAGAGAGTAAAAAAATATGGAAATATAAAAATATCAGATTTTGTAATAGTAGAATTAATGCTCCAAATGGTAAGAGTTCTGTTTCATTCTTCCTATTTTATTAAACAAAATATTGGTATTATAAAATTCCAACAACAATATTTTATGTATATAAGAATTCGAGCCCCATTTCAACTTAATTATTCCGACGGAAGGATTCCCGTGGCAAGATCTCCCAAGCGCCTAGATTGTAAATTTGAAATAGATAACGATATTCAATGAACGAACATCTCAACAGATGAGAAATGACAAAACAAGAGGGAGCCTTGTTTGATGGGAGAGAGAGAGAGAGAGAGAGAGTGGGAAATGGAATGTGGATGATGATGCCCACGTTTGTCCTTTCCTTGCGTTGCTTGTCCACCCCCACCCCTCTGAGCGAGCGAGAACCCACGTGCATCGCATTTGCCTCTGTTGTCAAAATAATGGAAATTAAAAACGTGGGATGAAGAAATTAAAATGAATGAACTGATTTGAATTCCGACAAGGACGAGACAGATGATAGGGTCAACACTCATCACTCCTCCGATTCCTTTCTTGTTTTTCACAGTGAATCGTTTCTCCTCCCATCCAGACTCGAAGCCCTCCTCCGATTTTTTTTTTTTTTTTCACTTCGTGATAGAGCATGGAGTTGCCAGCAAGTAATTTTAAAATTAATTTATAATAATAAAATTGCCCAAATAACTGTGTAACACCTTACTCTACTCCATGTAGGGTTGTAAATAGGGTCGCATTTGCCTCTTTGTCAAAATAATGGAAATTAAAAACGTGGGATGAGGAAATTAAAATGAATGAACTGATTTGAATTCCGACAACGACAAGACAGATGATAGGGTCAACACTCATCACTCCTCCGATTCCTTTCTTTTTTTCACAGTGAATCGTTTCTCCTCCCATTCAGACTCGAAGCCCTCCGATGATTTTTTTTTTTCACTTCTTGATAGAGCATGAGAGTTGCCAGCAAATAATTTTAAAATTAATTTATAATAATAAAATTGCCCAAATAACTGTGTAACACCTTACTTCACTCCATGTAAGATTGTAAATGGGTCATCAATTCTCCGATTACTCCAAAGGTTCCGACCCGTTAGGTTCCGGATTTAGGTCCTTATTTTGGTCCGATAAGTAAATGGTTCCGATTCTGGATCTTTTTTTGGAACCGTTACCTAAACGGGTCTGGTTCCGTATCCATAGTGGCCCAGACCCGTGGACCCAGGACCCGACCAAATACTCTAATCTAAATACTTTATTATCTATATGTTACATGGGAACCCCTCATTCTACATTTCTAGTATTAATCTTCCGTTTCCAAACCACATGTTATTGATAGACAAAATATTATATTTGCTTTGTAGGTGATCCAATTGAATTACGAAAAAGCATGATTAATTTTTTTTAAAGAAAAAATATAGGTATGGTCCAGAACCGGAACCGGATCCAGACCCGCCTTACATACGGTTCCGGTTCCCATTAATATTATCGGATCCGGTTCCGGTTCCCCCCCTTAGAAAATGATTTTGGTTCCGGTTCCACCTAGACCCAGACCAGAACCGACCCCTTCCAGAACCTAACCCGATAATATTAATGGAAACCGGAACCAGAACCGGAACCGTATGTGAGGCGGGCCTGGATCCGGTTCTGGGTATGGATCCTAATACCTGTATTTTTCCTTAAAAAAAAAAACTATTATGCTTTTTCGTAATTCAATTGGATCACCTACAAAGCAAATGTAACCTTTTGTCTATCAATAACATGTGGTTTGGGGACAGAATATTAGGTTAGAAACTTAGAATGAAGGGTTCCCATGTAGCATATAGATAATAAAGTATTTAGGTTAGAGTATTGGGTCGGGTCCCGGGTCCACGGGTTTGAGCCACTGTGGATCCGGAACCGGACCCGTTTAGGTAACGGTTTCAAAAAAAAAAATCCGGAACTGGAACCAAAATAAGGACCCAGACCCGGAACCTAATGGGTCGGAACCTTCGGGTAATCGGAGAATCGGGGACCCATTTACAACCCTAACTCCACGTCTCCACCCTACTTTAATGCTCCAGTGCTTTGGGGGGGGGGGGGTTTATTTGTAGAGTTGAGTGTTTGAAGAAATAATAAAATATAAGTAAGTCATGATAGTATTTTATTTTTAGTTGTTTGTGATGGAATTTTTTTGACTTTTTTATTGAAAAGTACAATTTTTTTTATTTTTTAGTGATTACTTTTTGACTTTTTTTTTAGAAATATGATGGGAACTTTGAGATAAAGTGCTTTTGGTGGGATTTTTTTTCTTTTGGAAATGAGATTTTACCTTACTTTAACTCTACAAATAGAATTACCGAACAAGCCCAGGGAATAGAGACCCACGGCCCCACCCACCATAGCCCATCTCATCTGGCCCATTCTTTGGTAGTTTCCTTCTAGCGGTCTGAGATCTTTTTACGTGTCCCGCATGTGACTCAGCAGTGAAAACTGAAGGACATTTTTTCCGAGGTGGCCCGCATCTGAGAAATTGAGAACCCTTCATAGTCGGTCGGTCCATGGTCGCACGGATTAAAAAAATAAAAATAAAAAACCCCAAAAATAAATAAATGTAAATAAGGAAACGGTATGGCCGTGAGTCAGATCGTCATCATCATCACGTAAGTAATAAGGTAACTGGGGTCGTGGTTATGATGCGTGATCGGGAACAGGAGAAAAAAAATTAGAATTGAAGTGGTCACATGCAGATGCAACGCAAGAGACGAGTCGAGAATTGCGTTATGATGCGTGATAGGGAACCGGAGAAAAAAAATTAGAATGGAAGTGGTCACATGCAGATGCAACGCAAGAGACGAGTCGAGAATTGCAAGTGTAGTGTGGGTGAATCACAACCATAAAAAAGGGTTGTCGGCAACAGCAGCAGCAGCCATCGATCGATCGAGACATGGATCAGAGTTCAGAGAATAGTCCAAGCAGCAGCATCCTTTCTTCCCACGCGTACGAATACGATTGCTTCTGCTGTCTTTCTTTTTTTTTTTTTTTTTCATTTCTACAGTGATTTGGCGGTTGCCAGTTGTAAACTTGTAATGGCCCCTAAGCTCACATGAAGGGAAAAAAAATGAAAGAAAGAAGAGAAAATAAAAATTATATGTGGCATATAAATTATGGAGCATTCGTCGGTCCGATCCTAAACCGACAACTCGGTGGCTCGTTTTTTTGAATGTTTTTTTGGATTTGACCTTTAAGGCTAAAAATCACAGCAACCGACAACCCTAACCTTTTCAATCGGTGAATTCTTCATCTCTTTTAAAGAAAAAGAAAAAGAAAAAAAAATGTTAGTAAGACAAAGTCAACAAATCTTCTATTGTCCCCTTCCATTTTCTTTCTGAAAAGATAAAGACATCCCATTATTTGAGTAAGGCTCCCCTAAATTTGAGTTTAGGGAGAAAATTTTATAAGCTCGTGATTGTGGGGCTCACTTTTGGTATATCCAAATGGACCAAACACATAACCCTCTTAAATTGTATATGTTCATCAACTTTTGGTAAGACTCCAATTTACTGAACCGTTGGATTGTCTATATATCAATCCGAATGGATTGTTGACTATTAAACTCTTTGGCCCATATGGAGATGATAGAAATTACGGTTGTGACTGATTTTTTTCAGGGAGAAAGATCCTAGTCCTTAAAATCCCCCCGCCCCCATCCCTATGTGGGTCCCCAAGTGGGCCCCACCACAAACTTGAGCTTACCTTATTCTAAGCTTGAGCTTAAGGAAGCCTTGCTCTTATTAAAATGCTAAAATTTTCACAAAGTCGGCACGGAAGGAAAAACCAAAAAAAAAAAAAAAAATAGACGATGAAAACCGTGTCACTTGGGTTTGGTTATGTGCATGGTGCATTTAGCAGGTCACAGCCATCAGATCTGAGTCCGGGGTCATAACGAAGCTAATCCAATTAAATTATGTGATAGATACTAGTACAGTACTGCATATTTGCCCCATACAAACGTTCACGTTTTTTATCCATTTCCCGTTTGCTATGCATCTAGCTAGGGTATCTGGATGGTGGGTGGACGATGGATCATCAGTCATATGTCAACCAATCTACTTTCGTTTTGATTTTTTAGGCTCAACGATTAATATTGGCACCTTTTTTTTTTAATTGAATTGAGTAAAATTAAAAAGAATGTGGACATTTTCTACATCAGTGCGTAGAAGACTTCATACCCAAAAAAAAAAAAGTTCCAATTAAGATGGAGGACTTTAGTAAGTACAAGTAAGTCATGGTCAAAGTAACCAAACAATAGAAATTCCAGTCGTGGAAGATGAGGTTTTAGTATTAAAATATGTTACAAGTAATACACGCATATATAGCTTTTGGGCCAAATCCAAAGTCGGCAAGGTCATGGATTCTGTACTCGATTGCTTTATATGAAAAGGGTTTGCAGCGCACTCCTTGGTACATGTAGGACAGGCTGGACAGCCCATAAAAAGATGGGAGAAGACATTGACATCAACAGGCAACATTTCACTGCTTTTGTGAATAAAATAAAGATTTTGGAGTTTGAAGCAATAGCAAGTGGTTTCTGGTTTAGCTTTGGACCAATATTAATGAACTTCCCATTGCCAGTAATTACATGAATTAGTCGACCAAAGGGTGGACCCTTTTCTTTGAGCTGGTTCCAAGAGGGTCCATACTCCATAGCCTAATAGCAGTGTACTCATATGATATTTACACATATAAAATAGTTTTCTCCAATATATAAGTATTATTATTGTTATGTAAACACTTCTTCTTTCACCCTATTTTCTTAAAAGGGGAAAAGAGAATTTGTAGGTGTAGGTGCAAAAAATAACGACCCACAATAATGGAGGGTGCCTTAGTGGACTTACCCAAGTGAGATTAGGGACACCGATGCCTGCGCCTGGAGCCTGAGAAAAGGAAGGAGAAATGCAGGTCAGAGGACCCTGGCCTGGGCGGCGCAGGGCTCTCCGATGCCTAAGTTAGTATATGAACTAAGCAGAGGGAGGAGATTTTTGGGGAAGAAGATGGCATACCAGAGTGGTAATGGCGTCCTCCTTTTTTCTGGAGGGGTAGCTGTGTTTATATAGAGGAGGAGGAGGCAAAGGGGTTGTTGGCTGTCTTGTCATAGCCCACTTTGTCAGGTACTAGGGAGGCGTGGTCTCATCGTAGCCTGTTTGGTCCCGTCGTAGCCTGTCTTGTCCGTTAGGCCAAATCCTGGCGCTTTGGGAGCTGTGGAGGGCGATCTGTCAGGAGATACGGGCTGTCCCCCTTGTCTTGTCGCACGTGCTCTAGCGTGCTCAAGTGTCCAAGGGTGGACAGCTGTCAGGCCCTGCCTCGGCTAGTCCTGGCATCCTGACCGAGGTCGGGGAGCCGAGGTCGGAGAGGACCTTGACTTGGTTAGAGCCCTTGCAGAGACGCCGAAATGGAGGACCGGGGAGGAGTCCCTAGCCGAGCTGGAGACGACCTGGCCGAGATGGAGCTCAGCCGAGCTGGGAGCGTCCTGGCCAAGGTGGAAATGCCGTGCAAGGGGCCGAGATGAGTCTCTGGCCGGAGTGGGGCACTTGGACGAACTGGCAGACGTTGAGACGGGCCTTTCCGAGATGGCCTAGCTGGCGCCGGAGCATGAGATAGAGCATCCGGCCAGTCATCCGGTGAGTTCGAAAATATCCCCACACAATAGCCCCCCAGCTTCTGAGCTCGATAGACTGCTCTCTTGAGGTCAGAAGGTAAGTATCATGGAGGATGACTGGCTGGCAATGAACCGGAGCTGGAGGTTGGCATCACTGTGAAGCTGTAACAAGATGCCTCTGTCGAGCTGGAGAGTGCATTGTTGCTGAAAGCCAAGGGAGATGGCTCATTTATTTAGGAGTATCTTGCTACTGCTGCTGAGGAGGAAGCAAGCTGATGAGGAGGCTGCTAAACCGGAGACTGGCACTGCTGCCGAGCCGGAGGAAGGATTTCCTGCCGTACTGGAGTCTGGCGCTGCTGTGGAGCTGCGAACTGGCATGAGGCCGAAATCGGAGACGCACTGCTGCCGAGCCGGAGGAAGGATTTCCTGCCGTGCTGGAGGCTGGCGCTGCTGTGGAGCTGCGAACTGGCATGAGGCCGAGGAGGTGATACGGAACAGTCTTTACTGCAATCTTGTAGAGCTGCCCTTAGCCGAAGTGGCCAGCTTTTGGTCGAGACGAACTGCCTTGCGACAGTGGGTCGGAGATGAGCATAAGTTCGGCAACGGTCTTTGAGGGGTGTATGAACCCGGACTTCAGGAAACTGTCCTTGGCCGAACTGCCTTGAGGGGTTTATGAACCCAGACTTTAGGAAAGGCTGAGTGTAGGAACTGCAGGCCTTTTCCGAGGCGTAGAGCCTGAGTGTGTCCAAGACACGGGGCTTTAGGAAAGGCCGAGTGTAGGAACTCTTCCATGCCATTTCCAGGGCGTAGAGCCTAAGTGTGTCCAAGACACGGGGCTTTAGGAAAGGCTGAGTTTAGGAACTCCAGGCCGTTTCCAGGGCGTAGAGCCTTAAGTGTGTCCAAGACACGGGGCTTTAGGAAAGGCTGAGTTTAGGAACTCCAGGCCGTTTCCAGGGCGTAGAGCCTTGTAGATGGGTGAAGACCCTGAGTTTAGGAATTGGCCGAGTGTCCGAACTCGAGGCCTTTTCCAGGGCTGTTAACCCTTGGAGATGGGTGAAGACCCTGAGTTTAGGATTTGGCCGAGTGTCCGAACTCGAGGCCTTTTCCAGGGCTGTTAACCATTGGAGATGGGTGAAGACCCTGAGTTTAGGAATTGGCCGAGTGTCCGAACTCGAGGCCTTTTCCAGGGCTGTTAACCCTTGTCACTTGCTTTTCTGGCATTCGCCGAGATGGAGAGGCCCGGGTGTACGAACCCGAGGGCGGTCTCGCTGGCAGTGGCCGAGACCAACATGAGGCCAAACCTGTGAAGCGCGTAGCTAGCACGAGGGCGATACCAACATGAGGTCGTTAGATGCGGTCGAAACCATCATGAGGCCGAAACCAGCGTGAGGTGGAAACCAGCACGTGGACGGACCAGCATGAGGTCGTCAGATGCGGTCGAGACCATCATGAGGCCGAAACCAGCGTGAGGTGAAGACCAGCACGTGGACGGACCAGCATGAGGTCGTCAGATGCGGTCGAGACCATCATGAGGCCGAAACCAGCGTGAGGTGGAAACCAGCACGTGGACGGACCAGCATGAGGTCGTCAGATGCGGTCGAAACCATCATGAGGCCGAAACCAGCGTGAGGTGGAAACCAGCACGTGGACGGACCAGCATGAGGTCGTCAGATGCGGTCGAGACCATCATGAGGCCGAAACCAGCGTGAGGTGGAAACCAGCACGTGGACGGACCAGCATGAGGTCGTCAGATGCGGTCGAAACCATCATGAGGCCGAAACCAGCGTGAGGTGGAAACCAGCACGTGGACGGACCAGCATGAGGTCGTCAGATGCGGTCGAGACCATCATGAGGCCGAAACCAGCGTGAGGTGGAAACCAGCACGTGGACGGACCAGCATGAGGTCGTCAGATGCAGTCGAAACCATCATGAGGCCGAAACCAGCGTGAGGTGGAAACCAGCACGTGGACGGACCAGCATGAGGTCGGAAGCTAAGTGACAAAAAGTTCCGTCTAGCTGCCCCCGAGTTGGAAAAGATTCCTGCAGAGCTGGGGGCTACTAGCGAGCTGGAGACGTCCGCCGCGCTGGAAGCATCTGCCGAGCTGGAAGCGATATGATCGCTGTCGCGGAGGTTGAACTGCTCCCGGGCCCGGTTGCTTCTGCTCTTCAGGGCGCGTCTTTCGGGGGGTAGAGTCGAGGTCGAATCCTTGGAGGATGAACCCGACCGAGTATCCTGCTGTTGGTCGCCTGCTTGGCCAGATCTTGCTCCTGACCTCTCTCGGCGGGGGACCGTCGGCAGCTGGGTCGACAGTGCGACAGGTTCCTTTCCCTTTCTGGTTCTTCGAGGCATGGTGTTTGGAAAGATTTGGAGAAGGTTGGAAGGCTGGGATATTGCTTTCCCACAGACGGCGCCAATTGTAGGTGCAAAAAATAACGACCCACAATAATGGGGGGTGCCTTAGAGGACTTACCCAAGTGAGATTAGGGACACCGATGCCTGCGCCTGAAGCCTGAGAAAAGGAAGGAGAAATGCAGGTCAGAGGACCCTGGCCTGGGCGGCGCAGGGCTCTCCGATGCCTAAGTTAGTATATGAACTAAGCAGAGGGAGGAGATTTTTGGGGAAGAAGATGGCATACCAGAGTGGTAATGGCGTCCTCTCTTTTCTCTGGAGGGGTAGCTGTGTTTATATAGAGGAGGAGGCAAAGGGGTTGTTGGCTGTCTTGTCATAGCCCACTTTGTCAGGTACTAGGGAGGCGTGGTCTCATCGTAGCCTGTCTGGTCCCGTCGTAGCCTGTCTTGTCCCGTTAGGCCATATCCTGGCGCTTTGGGAGCTGTGGAGGGCGATCTGTCAGGAGATACGGGCTGTCCCCCTTGTCTTGTCGCACGTGCTCTAGCGTGCTCAAGTGTCCAAGGGTGGACAGCTGTCAGGCCCTGCCTCGGCTAGTCCTGGCATCCTGACCGAGGTCGGGGAGCCGAGGTCGGAGAGGACCTTGACTTGGTTAGAGCCCTTGCAGAGACGCCGAAATGGAGGACCGGGGAGGAGTCCCTAGCCGAGCTGGAGACGACCTGGCCGAGGTGGAGCTCAGCCGAGCTGGGAGCGTCCTGGCCAAGGTGGAAATGTCGTGCAAGGGGCCGAGATGAGTCTCTGGCCGGAGTGGGGCACTTGGCCGAACTGACGGACGTTGAGACGGGCCTTGCCGAGATGGCCTAGCTGGCGCCGGAGCATGAGATAGAGCATCCGGCCAGTCATCCGGTGAGTTCGGAAATATCCCCACACAGTAGGTTCAGTTGAAAGGGAACCTTCAATAACTTAACAAAAAATTGCTAGAAGATAGGATATTTCTTTCATTATTCTATGTCATCTTTAAGTATAATATACATACACTTATAACTACCACAATTTGACCCACTCTCTATGACTAACACAACTTACCACAACTTGATTCACTGCTCCTACAAATAACTACACTCACTACTCTCACTCATACAAATATGAAAACTACTCATACTCATAAGAAAACCAACTAACCCCCCATGACCCATTACTTTACCCATGACTCAAGAACAACTACCCACACCTCATGGGTAACTCCTCCAACTCTTCTACTGCCATATGGCCCCCATGTAGGAATAATCATGCTTGTGTAATGCAATGCCACATTAATTAAGTATTTAGATCTTGAGTTGGGTATGAGCTCAGCGAGGTTCCTTAAAGTTAGGTACGGGTTCAAGTCCCAGTTCACCATGGAACCAGCCAAAACCTGACCCATTTTTACATCCTTACAGTGGTCATCAGTGGCGGACCTACACGTAGTCAACCTCAGGCGAGTGCCCCATGTTGATTTTGAAATTGCCAAAAATTTAAATGGCCTGACATGTCCCTCATACATCTAATAAATAGTCGCCCACATCTAAACCTTGTGATCGCCCCACGTCGCAAAACCTTGGTAACCGAGAGTACCAAATCATATTCGCGCCGTTCTCTTTCGACATCTTCTTTCTACTCAGAGTTCGAGATCCTCATCGTGCCGATCGAACTTCTCGTCGACAGTCCTCTCGTGGTTGGTCTTTCTCTCACCAAATAGCCCTAAATAAAGCAATCTCTCTCCCTCCTCAGATTAAGTATAATCCTAATCACTCTATACCTAAATCTGAGTCCTTAATCTCCAAATTCTAATTTCAATCCTTAAATCCTAATCCAAACCCTAAGCCCTAAATCACCTTATCTAAGCATATCTACAAGTCTGAAGATGACTAAATCACCATTGGTCACACTTTAATCTTCAATTCATATGTTTGGATAACTTGAGTTACATTTAAATAACAATTATTTTTCTTTGTCATGAGCCCATGACCAACTATAGGGAATTGTTCTTAAAGTTAGGCTAGTGCAGGAAACCAAATTTCTTGGACTGAAATAGAACCCGTTTGGGAACCTAGATTGGGTAATTGGGTGCTCACTCAAATCACCATTTTAAGGCATCCAAACACTTATGATTAAAGGAAATGTTATCTTAATTTTTCTGATGATGATGAATTGATGATCATCTAAATTTGAGAGAGGCAGTAGGAAGACCTTTCATTTAGGTAAAAAATCTAATCATGGAAAAAAGTCTTGTGTCTATTTAAAGACAATACACTTTCTCATTTGGCATTTTTAATGTGAAAAAATTTACCAAAAGTTTAGCCCCGTCCAAATAAAAATCTTGGGTCCGCCATTGATGGTCACTGGTCTGTGGTCCGGGATATGCTCCCTAGCTACTGTCGTTTCGTCCTCTCAGCTTGTTTGATCCGTCTGTTAAACTTTTAGTAGTTAAGAAAGAAAAGGTTTCATATTTTTTACACAATTTAGTCCTCCATACCAGTTAATTGTATAATGACTGGAAAATACCACTTGACCTTGTTGATGCACCAGGTCATCGGTTACAACTTACAACCATGAATCATAGATGGCATCTGAGCTCACCCATGTACACCGGTATGAGCCTGATGATTAAGCCGGTTTGGTTTATTTAGGCCAAGTCTTAACACGTACAGTATCTTCTACAAAACAATGGCACGAATTTCTTTCTTTTTTTTTTTTTTTTTATGTTGCTTTGTCCACAAAACTGAAATCAATGATCCCAATCATGAGAGATTATGATTCGGGTCATCCCGTATCAACTAAGCATATGGGCTTTAACGGCATGCATTGATAACGTTGAACTTATTTACATTAGACCATCAAAAAGTTGGAATTAATTAATTAAACCCCATGTCATCGTTGGCGCAAGATTTGGTCATAACCACTGGAGGCACGCACGCGAATTTGTCCCTGCTGAAAATCGCACTAAATCCATTAATTTAAGCTTACTTAGTTTGAAAATTTCCATGGAATTGAATGATTCTGAGGAACACCAGTACCTAGTCAAGGAGGAGACCCAGTGGGGCATGTTTTGTTTACTGAAACTATGGTTGGCTGAAAGGGTCTCCAATTAATTCCGATTTCAACCGCTCTTCCCTTATCCTGCAAGGCAAGAAGCAGGTGATCTATGAGATCGAATGCAAGGAGCTGCCTCGCTCACTTGAACCTGGTTATAACAGCCTACACCACACGATTTTGTTACAAACGACCTGGCTCTGAGTTGCCTACCAAGCGATCTTCAAAAACATCTCCATCCAATGAATCTAATGAAAAACGAATGGCGCATCAATATAATTCAAAGCCGTGCTTAATTAGCCTCTTTCTCTGACCGTTGTTACTGATGGAGCTTTTCCGGATCGATAGAAAAACAAAAGGTGCAGAATCTTTTCCTATAGGTGCCCAATTAACCTTGATGTGAGGCCCACATGGAGGATATGGCTGGGGCCGGTTAGGGCCCTCCTATGCACAAAATAAAATCAAACTTGATGATGCCAAAATAGGTTTCCGACAACACCGGTCAAGTAATAAATGCTAAATGTAATAATGCAATAATTAAAGAAGAGAGAGAAGGGATTATAGTGGTTCGGTCAGAATGACCTACGTCCACTTCAGAAAGGCAGAGGTTGCGTGTGGTGTTTTACTTTCTCAATGAGTTGGGATTAAAATACAAGAGTAGAACGAAATAGAAAGATATCAGTTCTCTTTTTCAGTGCTGGTGGGGCTCCTCGATTTATAGTCTACCCTAACAGACGGGGACGCTCCTCTGCAACGTTCGCCCTTGGAGCCCTCAAACTGCCCTCGCGCTGGACGAGGCAGATGAGATATTTCTCCGCAGGACCTGGTAGGAGCGGGACTGCTTCCGAAGCAACGTGGCTGCCCTGACTTGGTCTCTTCGTGGGCTTGGACCTTGGCTCATTGGGCTATTCTGACCTGACTCATCCTCATGGGTTGGGTCATTTGGGCCTGACTCATCATTTGCCCCTCAATGCCCCGTGTCCAAATAATTTTTTGAAAGGGAGGCATTGGTAGATTCAGGTCTCTTCTCCCTCCAAAATCTTTATCCTCTTTTCCGGTTTTAATCCTGGTTTGGGCGAGCTTCGGAACCCGGCCAGGGGGAGAAGGTCTGGGCGCCCGGGGGAGAAGTTCCTGGGCGCCCGAGGGATTTGGTCTGGGCGCCCGAGGGAGAAGTTCCTGAGCGCCCGGGGGATTTGGGCTGGGCGCCCGGGGGAGAAGTTCCTGGGCGCCCGGGGGATTTGGTCTGGGCGCCCGGGGGAGAAGTTCCTGGGCGTCCGGGGAATTTGTCCTGGGCGCCCGGGGGATTTGGGCTGGGCGCTCGGGGGAGAAGTTCCTGGGCGCCCGGGGGATTTGGTCTGGGCGCCCGGGGGAGAAGTTCCTGGGCGCCCGGGGGATTTGGTCTAGGCGCCCGGGGGAGAAGTTCCTGGGCGCCCGGGGGATTTGGGCGCCCGGGGAGAAGGCCTGGTCCCATGGCGACCGTTACGTATCTTTTTTTTTTTTCGGGGGCGCTGCCCCTTGGGCCCCCGCGAGCTGACCGGGCAGCTCGACCCCCGCCGGGGGACACCCCTAGACACCCTCTGCGAAGTGCATGATATAAAGTTTTGGCATCCTACAAATTGATAGGCTCATTTGTCTCCCCTTTAGCATGTGTAGATTCTAACTCCGAGTATCTGGACTCTGCCCTTCGGTAACTTCT
The DNA here is from genome assembly GCA_012931725.1 of Litsea cubeba. NCBI lineage: Eukaryota > Viridiplantae > Streptophyta > Magnoliopsida > Laurales > Lauraceae > Litsea > Litsea cubeba. Next base: position 138,957,316 of record CM022947.1, on the reverse strand, counting down.
GATGGGTCATCCCAGAAGAAGAAGATGAGCCCGCAACTTGCTAGAAAGAATGCTCCAGGTCCTAGGCTGTAGCAGCGGGCGCGGGCGTAGTAGCTACAGCGCGGAAAATGAGAGAGCTTCTCAGACTGAGGAGATGGCTGCCCTAGCTGGAAGGGCTTCCGTGGTTGATCTTTCGGCAGCCTGCGAGAGGGCGACCGGGCTTGAGACCGAACTCTTAGCAGCCTAAGAGAGGGCGGCCAAGGCAGAGGCTGAGCTTGTGAAGGACCTTGAGAGGGCTTCGCTCAATGAGGTGAGCTTCTGAAGACCCGCGAGAGGGTTTCGCTCAATGAGGCTGAGCTTGTACAGACCCGTGAGAGGGTGATGCTCAGAGAGGTGAGCTTCTGAAGACCCGCGAGAGGGCTTCGCTCAAATGAGGTGAGCTTCTGAAGACCCGCGAGAGGGCTTCGCTCAATAAGGCTGAGCTTGTACAGACCCGTGAGAGGGTGATGCTCAGAGAGGCTGTTGTGGAGACATGATTGGGGCGGTACATGAGAGAACTGCTTTCCCAGATATTGACCTCTTAGGCTTCGTGCCGACTGAGGCGCTTGATGATTGTAGTGGCAGCTCTGATGATGTGGATGATGATGGTGATGCCAAGGACAACTTTGAGAGTGATTAGAGGGCAGGGGACTTTTTTTTTTCTTAATAATTTGTAGCACTGATAAAATTTATTAATCCATTGTTTAGTGCTAAACAACATTAATAAAGTTGAAAAAATCAAGCCCCCAAACCCTCACTACTTTGACTCTCTTACGGTATTACTGGTAATTCATTTTCAACAGTTCCGCGTTCCCTGGCAATGTGTTCAACCGCTGCATCGCGAGGAGTGAATGCTTGTCTGTCTCTCTGCGGAGCAGGACCGAGTTGGTCTCTGACAGGTAGCCTCTCTGTCCTGCTTCACTTGTTGCTTGTATCCTTCCTTTCCTCTCTGTCTCGCCTCTTCCCGTTGTCGACTTCTCTGGAGGACTCCCTTCGCCTGGCCCTTGTGATATCTTCCACATTCATGTACTTCAGGGCCTTTGCCAGTAACTCCGGCATGCTCTTTGGTGGGCGCTTCATCAATGAGAAAAGGAAGCTTGATGAGCGGAGGCCTCCCATGAAGGCTGTCATGGACACCTTGTCATCAGGCTCTTCGATTTGAAGTACCTCCTCGTTAAAACGAGTGAGGTAACTCTTGAGGTTCTCATTTGTATCCTGCTTTATGCTGAGCAGGTGTGTGGCAGGCTTCTGGTGGCGGCGTCCTCCGATGAAGTGTGACACGAAGGACTTGCTCAATTCCCCAAAGGTGGCGATGGAGGCTGGGGTGAGACTGGCAAATCACAGGCGGGCAGAACCCTTCAGTGTGGTTGGGAATGCCCTACACATAATCTCGTCAGGGATACTATGCAGCTGCATTTTGGTTTTGTACGTCTCCAGGTGGTCCAATGGATCCTTTCTTCCATCAAAGGTCTCCATGGACGGCATCTTGAACTTCCGGGGAAGTGAGTAGTTTGCCACATCGGGTTTGAACAGTGTGTCCGTTCGCCCGACTAGGTGATCTACAATCTCTGGTGCCTGCGCCTTCATGGCATTGTAGACTTCTCCCAGCTGGTTCTGCATCTCCTTGATCTTTTCGTCCCAGGGATTGGGAGCTTCCCTGGATGGGTCACGAAAATAACTTTCCTCCTCCATGCTTTGGTTTTCACTCTCCCATTCTTGGAAATGAGGATCATCTCCATTAGAAGAAGAGGGAGGAGGTGGAAGTCCTCCATGATTCGCTCCCCCGGGAGGTAGGGGTCCTCCAAGCTGGGCTCCACCGGGCACTCCATGAGGGGCGCCCTGGGGAACTCCTTGGGGAACTCCCTGGGCGCCGCCCAGAGGATGGGCGCCCAGATGGGGAGCTCCCTGGGCGCCGCCCTGAGGATGGGCGCCCAGATGGGGAGCTCCACGGCGTGGAGCTCTTGGAATTCTTTGGCGCGATGCTCATTGTGGTACTTCTCCAAATTGTGCTCCTCCTTGCCTTGCCAGCACGAGTTGTAAGATTTGTTGGTTTTGGGCTACCAGCTGTTGCATGGTCTCCAACATCTGCTGAGGAGTGGGAGCAGGAGCATTCGGGGTAGGATTGATTGGTGGAGGGTTACCCTCGCCTTCTGCTCGTCTTGTCGATCTAGTGGTGATCACCATAATTTTGAAAAAAGGATGAGAACTTTTGTTCGTTTCCCACAGACGGCGCCAAACTGATGATGCCAAAATAGGTTTCCGACAACACCGGTCAAGTAATAAATGCTAAATGTAATAATGCAATAATTAAAGAAGAGAGAGAAGGGATTATAGTGGTTCGGTCAGAATGACCTACGTCCAGTTTAGAAAGGCAGAGGTTGCGTGTGGTGTTTTACTTCCTCAATGAGTTGGGATTACAAGCTAGAGGAATACAAGAGTAGAAGGAAATAGGAAGATATCAGTTCTCTTTTCCAGTGCTGGTGGGGCTCCTCGATTTATAGTCTACCCTAACAGACGGGGACGCTCCTCTGCAACGTTCGCCCTTGGAGCCCTCAAACTGCCCTCGCGCTGGACGAGGCAGGTGAGATATTTCTCCGCAGGACCTGGTAGGAGCGGGACTGCTTCCGAAGCAACGTGGCTGCCCTGACTTGGTCTCTTCGTGGGCTTGGACCTTGGCTCATTGGGCTATTCTGACCTGACTCATCCTCATGGGTTGAGTCATTTGGGCCTGACTCATCATTTGCCCCTCAATGCCCCGTGTCCAAATAATTTTTTGAAAGGGAGGCATTGGTAGATTCAGGTCTCTTCTCCCTCCAAAATCTTTTTCCTCTTTTCCGGTTTTAATCCTGGTCTGGGCGAGCTTCGGAACCCGGCCAGGGGGAGAAGGTCTGGGCGCCCGGGGGAGAAGTTCCTGGGCGCCCGGGGGTTTCTGTACCATCTTAACCTTATTGGTAATTTAAAAGTTGAGTTGAGTTAATTTGTTACAACAATCAAGATGTCTCTCTCTGGAGCATGCATCATTGTTTTCTTGTATCAATTTATAACACTAGCAAATAGGATAAGAGTGTCACTCATAAAAAGATCTAGATCCCAAGTTACAGGCCATCCCCAATGGGTATAAGGACTGATAAGAAAAAAAAATGGAGGCACGCCTGGCACGGCCCGCCCGTGCCAGGTTTTGAGCGCCAGCACGGCCCGTTTGACATCTCTATCGATAACTACTCCTTTTCCTACACCCTACTTTTATAGCTTTTTTTATTCATGACCATCTTGTTACTGTTTCCCACGCCTCCCATATGAGTTATACAACTCATGAGGTGGTACTGGAGGATATTAAGAGAGCATCAATGACTGCTTATCTCCTCCTTAACCGTCTGTTTGGAGGCTTCAAAACAAGGTTTCAGATTGCTTCATGTTTGTGTTTTGAGGGTCATGACCTATCTTGCAGTGGGGCACATCTGACCAACGCCCTGGATCATCAAACCTTGTTCCCCACATGCATGTACAGTTTCAACGCCCGGTGGACAAGAGGTTTAGTATATATGATTCAGATCATATACCACTAGTTGTCAACAAACCGTATTTTAGTTGACTGTAGACCCTACAAAACTTTGTTGACCGAGACGATGTGGGGCACTTGAACGTTCCACTCTCAGAACAGCCATTTGAAACATTCACGAGAAAGGCAAATTAAATGGATAGCAGACGTGCTACACGGCCCGAGCTGGGTTTCGGGCCGTGTGGACTTTCTCAATGGATCTGTCATTGGGTTTCTCTCTCTCTCTTCTTTAATTTATCTATATATTATATGTGTTTTTGTATCTACTGTCCTATCCGCGGGGGCGGGGGAGGGGGGGCGCTTTGTTAAGTGCTAGATGACAGTTTATGAAATCTCGAACCCAATTCTTGCTATATAATAATGGTTAGAAAAGGCCTTATGGAGGGACCCTCCTTCCTAGAAATTGCTGGCTCTGCTTTTGAATTTTGATGCTGTCTTTGGACTATTTCTCCCACGTTTTGATATGGGCCGGGATGATAAATACCCGTGGGGGCGTTGGAGAAAGCCTACAGCTTCTTGTGTCTGTGGTTGAGAGGAGTATAATCTTGGAAGATGGTGAGAGCTCCTTGTTGTGAGAAGATGGGACTGAAGAAGGGTCCCTGGACTCCAGAAGAAGACCAAGTATTAATAGCATACATTCAGAGGTACGGACATGGGAATTGGCGTGCTCTTCCTAAACAAGCCGGTAATTAACTACGATTCTCTATATGGGTTCCTCTCGATTTCTCTAGATCTTGATGTTTTGCATTGATTTGTACCCCGGTCAGTGAAATAAAGATGACCCGGCATGAGAATGAAAACAAGCAAAAGAAAGCATAATTCTGTTTATTGGGAAAAGTTGCTTAAAGAATTATCTTCTCTTTCTTTCTTTCTTTTATTTTACAAGTGACCCTGTCATCTTTTGAATGATTCTGCGATCTGTTTTCATTGTTGGCTTCCAAGATTAATTTTCCAGCTTCTAATACCCCTTAAAACCAATACAAATCTATTGGATTGTTGTGCATCAGATCCCAAGTTTTGATGTTGTTTCTTTTATTTTATTTCTCAGGTCTACTGAGATGTGGGAAGAGCTGCAGACTTAGGTGGACGAATTACTTGCGTCCGGATATTAAAAGGGGGAACTTTACCAGAGAAGAAGAGGAAACTATCATCAAATTGCATGAATTGCTTGGTAATAGGTAAGGATCCCCACCTGGTTCTGGATCTCAGCAACTTCTTCTTTTGAAATGAGTTTTGAAATCACGGCTTACATCGAAAGTGTATATATATATATATATATATATATATATATATCTGAATATAGTAATTAATTAGCATCGTTGCATGCATTTGTTTTCCAGATGGTCGGCAATTGCAGCCAGATTACCAGGACGAACAGACAACGAGATAAAAAATGTGTGGCACACCCACCTGAAGAAGCGCCTACACCAAAATCCAACGACAGCCTCACGTCCTGCGGTCGCGCCCGATTGCGCTGCCTACTTACAACAAACACACCGCCACCCCCACTTGGACTTGCCAACAAATCAGCAGCAGCAGCAGCGACGACAACAACAGCAGCTAGAGATGTTTCTATTAGAAAATCCATTATCCCCACCACAGCAACAGTCTTCCAGCGATTTATCATCAGCATCATCATCCTCCTCCCCGTCAAACCATACCATTTTTTCCATCAAGGACGATGAGTCTTTAAAAGAATTCAATGGATACTACTGGTCGGACGCACCGTCCATGGAAGATCCTAGCACTTTCCAAGAAGATTTCCATTACTCACAACTTCAGCCTATACAACTTGTGGACAACGAAAGCATGGATTTTTGGCTCAATCTCTTGGTGGAAACTGATACTTTGCCCGATATTTAAAGAATTGGAGGAATGTTCTTCTCTCTCATTTTCCCCCAAATCCATCCTAATTTATTATTTCATTGTCATCCGGGTTTCTGTTTCTGGAATTTGGAAAAGAAGAGATCGATTGCGAGCTTCCAAAAAAAAAAAAAAAAAGGATTTATAACAGATGCGATTACAGAGCTCCATTGGAAAGATTAGTTAGTTAATAGTAGGAGTACAGAACAGGAGCCGTGAGAGACTGAAATGATACGTTCGCTTCGTTGAAATGTCAAATGGTATGTATGTATGTTGTCACCATGTACACTAATATTTTCAAAAATGACATCCGTATGTCATTTAATAATTACATACATTGTCTTCTGAAATCTGACAAAAAAAAAAAAAAAGAAATAAAATACACCGCGTCATTGATTTCGTGGTGGTTTTTTTTTTTTTTTTAATTTTTGGATTGCCACAATCAAATTGGATTATGAATACAATTCTGCCTAACCTACAAAGCACTTTTTAAATGCACTTCTCGGTAAGACCCGATTGGCATGCGACAAAGGATAGAAATGTCATTTTATGCCATGAACATGTACTCCCATGTGTGTGTTGCTTGCACCACTCAACTCTGGCACAGGAAATTTACTTATGATAAAGCAGTGACGATCCAGGATTTTATTCAGGTGGGGATGACCTATCAAGAATATTACTGGACATACTTCATGAAAATCTATATAATATGGGAGAGCAGTGTTTGAATACTGGAATATTTTAGACCCTTGGATCTATGTACATAAATCCAAGGAATATTTTGGACCCTTGGATTTAAGAGGGGAATGCAAAAGGGGGCTGCAAGTTAGAGTTATTTACATGTATTGTCATCCCTTTTTCATTTAAAAGAAAATGGGCTAAAAGTTGGAGAGATTTACAAGTTTTTGCCATCCCCATCAAAAATAAAAACGGTCATCAAGTTTGAATTATTTACAGGTATTGCCATCCCTTCTTCATTTAAAAAAAAACATCACTACTTCATTCATGATGAGATGGGACCAAGATAAGAAGATGAGATGAGCAAATTGGGTGAAATATTTCATGATTCAGTTTTATTAGGAATAAATGAATGAATAGAATTATATCATTTGGTAATCAATTGGATTTTTTTTTATGGAATCCATTTAATATTTGGACTTGCTTTCGAGACGCATGGAACCTAGGTTTCGGTCGGTCTGAGGCATATCCAGGTCCGGTGGTGCGTCGTGCCTTCAGGCACGGGAAATTTCTAGTTCTTAACTATTAAACAAAAAATCTTTCCCCCTATATAATCTTTATAAGATTTTCACTTAAATTATCCATAGTCAGAACAATAACATTCAGAATACTTAGATTAGATATTTAGAAAATATAAGTATTTTGTAGAAATCTTCTGACGGGCCTACATCATATTGGAGTGAAATTTCTCATTCAAGGCTCATCAAAGCTATCTATACGGTAAAATATATATATCAATTAAATCATGGAAGGGTTCTTTGAGAGTGAGCCCACTTATAAATATCCAAATTATTGAAAAAATACTATTTTCATGTGATGTATAACCCTCTTCAGGTTTTATTCAAATCACCCACCTTCAAATTAATAATTTATGAATAGTGAAATAAGATAATATAAATAACGCAAAGATTTCAAATATTAATTGGATGTTGGGCCCATATCATATTTAGTTAATTTTTGTAGAAAATCAAACATTTCTTTTTTTTTTTTAAGGTTTAGATACTTTTTAATGAACCACTTTGAAGATCATAGAGGATCTGTACATGGATCCTATTTTCATTTTTCTTAAGTGAGTTCCACTGAACAACTTTATAAACTTTAATTGAAACAGAGAGAGAACGGCTTGAATTTAAAATGCCAACTTTGCCAATCCAAGGAGAATAACAAGAAAAACATTGTGCCAAAAGACAAGGTGTTGTCCCTTTTACATTTTTATAAGAATTCAAAAGACAAAAATGCCCATATTATTTTCTAAATCTTCTCTTATTTGAAAAGAGGAAAGAATGTTGAGAAGGGGCAAAAAGGTATAAAATTAAAATACCCCTTTGAAATCCTAAAATTTTTCCATTTTAAACTGAACAAAGAAGAAGTTTAGGAGGGGAGCCCCAAAGGAGATTTATTATTGTTATTACTATATTGTATGGCATGGAAATAGAGTAGTTCCGAGGTAGACAAGTGTATTTAATAAAAAAAAATAAGACAAACATATTCACATAGTTGAAAATCTTAAGATTTAGGAATTCAAAATCTTAAGATTTAGGAATTTAAATGCTCAACCACCCTCTAACATTTGGAATGCTGGAATTCTAAAAACTCACAAGGCTAAATACCTTTTCATGTAGTCTGGAATTTCAAACAAAAGCAGTGATAAAATGTCACATCATATTATAAATTCTCAACAAGCCTAATTCCTTGTCAGAAATTTGGTTTACAACTGTTAGATCTTTTTTGCGTCTTAAAATCTATGAATATTTAAGACTTACACTAAATGCTATAGGACTTAATGGTAAATAAACAAGTTGAACTGTTCATACTATAAATATGAGGCACATAGGAGTCGGGGAAACAATCATCGTCAGGTTTTCAAACCTTAGTTGCAGGAAACTCCTATATGGGTGTCGCTCCCACCTCGGAACCTCGCTCCCGCGTTCCCATCCTAGGAACCTCGCTCCCATTGAGAAAGGAACCCGCTCCCAACTAAGATAGAAACTCTTAGGCATATAAATCCCAAAAGAAACAAATATAGAAATACCAAGTGCGTGAAAAAATTAAGTAATGATAAGGCACTAGAAAAATATCAACTTAAATTTGCTCAATTACTTAATATAATCATAATATTACTTAGTCACTATGACAATCTTTGCAATTGATATGAATGACGCATAATAATGTTTACTTGTATTACATATTTTCATATATTATTCCTAAACGTTTCCCGTCCCGAAAGAGGAGCTCCTATAATCCACCAGCACCTATACCGCTCATGCCCCCCTTCGTGCAACTAAGATACGGAGAACAGCTAGAATCACATATAAAAATTATAAAAAAATTTATGTTTTGCAATTTAAGTGGTAGAATGATATTTTCTGTTTGACATTTAACTATATTAAAAAAACATAAAAATACTCATAATTTTTCCTGAACGCTCCCACAGTTCTATGATCATCCGCTCCCGCTTCATGCTACTAAGCTTCAAACCAATACTTGCCTTGAGCGGAACCGCATAGCCGCCTCTTCCAACCCAGTTCATATGAAAATGGCCGCCCTCACACCATTTTGTGATGCATATGATCACAAATATGAAATCGAGAATAACAATTAGGCATGTGCATCATTTAAATATGTAAATAAGTGCAAACAAACTTGCTCTAACAGCTGCTTTTCTGTCATTCTTGTTACCAACTAATTATCCAAGTCTGCATCATCTTGAATAAACCAAATGATGCATGCAAAATTGACAACCTAAAACAAATTCAATTTTATATGTTGCTAATTTATAAGTACATTAGTTGTGGTGTGTAATGTTACAATGATTTCTCAGGATTACAGCAAAACACAAGGAGCGAATGTCCTCATGCATATGGGTGGTGTCGATGTCGTTCCTTCTCTTTCTCACGGGACGATGAATATGAGCTGTGGTATTCGCTGCGATCTAAAGATCAATAGGGTAAACATCTTTCAAAAACCTGTTATCACTAAAGACAAGTTGAAAAGTATAATAATTAAATTGATAATATACCTCGTGATGAATGATGCCTTGATTTCTCGGAATGCCCTGCAAAAGCAAACTTAGATCAAGACATCACACACACACACACAAAAAAAAAAAAATTTGGTGCCATATGTTTTTGTCATGAAAAGAAAAAAGATACGGTATGCTGCCCTCTCTCATTTCCATTCATTCAGGGTCCACCAAAAATGGATAACTTGAAACCTCCAAAGACTGGAAGATACTTTATAATGGGTGGATCCTGCATAATAAGTAGGCATAAGCAGTATAGAATACAATCGCTTGCCTGGAGATACTTCTCACATCTTCCATACACAATGGAGCCCATCACTCCTTACCTGCACACAGAATTGAGCAGGGCAGCAAACGGTATACATCATTTTGCATGTATGGGGCAAGACCCCTCTGATTCCTTCAGGAAGATTTGCATTGATTAAATATGGATGGATTTATTGATTTTACCTGAATCTTTCCCCTTGTCCTTTGCACGGTGACTTCGCTCTTTCATCTTATCTCGTTCTCTCTCTTGCTCTTTTTCTCGTTCCTTTTCCCGGTCAGAGTCCCTACCTCTATCACGGTCACGAAGCTTCGATCTCTCCCTCTCTCTTTCCTTGTGTCTCTCCCCATTTGCATCTATTCTATGATCGGGTTTGGGCTTGACGGCCGTTTCTTCTTTCCCATCCCCTTCATTTGGCATGGGTTTGACATCATCATCACTCTTCTTCGACTCTTTCAGTTTATCAAGGGCCAGTTTTATCAATACATCCTTGGAGCCACCAGCATCTTGATTAGCTGCCACCTTGGGAGTATTGGTATCATCAATGGCACCATTCAACAAGTTTTCCTAACCAAAACAGAATCAATGATCAAAACCACATAATAAATTCACTTAAAAACATGCAATGCATTTTTACTGAGGAAAAAAACTAGAGTATACCCTTGAAGCTTGAGTTTGAGAATCCCATGCCTTGTTCATTGAAGTGAATGAATCACCATCTTTACAGACATGTACATATTGTGCCTTGGGAAGGCTATACAAGTGTGCAAGAACTCGACAAACCTCATCAATTCCAGTCTTATCTGCATCAAAAGCTTTCCACCAAGGGGGGTTTTCAGGCAGTGGGATCTGGAACCTTCGGGCAGCTGCATATACAACCCCACAGGCGACAACTTCACTTTTGAATCGAACACACAAGGTTGTCCGCAAACTGTTCAATAAAAGATATGTCAAGCATCCAAAAAAAGCAGCTGTGGTCCAAGTGAGTTGCAAAAGCAAAGGACAGCAGAAATGTCAATTCAGAACATGAATCATCACAGCAAAATAAACTACTGTCCCCACTTCCTATAAAACAAACTGTTGTTCTCAGCAAATTATGCAACCAGTACAAACAAAATGCAATATCACAGCAGAAGATAAAACGATAAAAATTCTCTTAGGGCCTGTTTGTTTGCATTGGATTACATGGGAATTCATGGTCAAATGAGCTCCACCGAAGGATTATTAAAAAGATAAGGTGTGATGATATGAGGTGAGAGGTGAAGGACATAAGGTAGCAATGTAGATGTGAACTTGACTTTCCTAGGATTTGAATTACTAGGTTGTTGATTGAGTATTCTCAAATTCCCTTGATTCAATTTTCATTAAAGGGAATATTATTTGATGGTCGTTTTTTATATTCACCTTTGGTTCTTCATTTTAAACCACTTGCGGCATGAATTCCTGTGTATTAAATTCTAGTGCATTCCATGCAAATAAACAGGGCCAGGGTTTGATAATCAGTCAATCAAACACAGTGCCAGGTATAAATAAGATTATGGAAACGAACATCAATGCTGGAATAGGAAAATTCCAGAATATGACAAATTTATATCTCATCTAAAACAGTAAAACAATAAGAAAAACAAAAGCACCTGCTTTGAAGAACTATGAACTTTATACAATATAAGAAAAGGTCAAATTGCAATATACAAACATCAAGCATTATAGGGTACTAGTAGAAGCATCAGCACAGTATGATCATGGCATCCTCAACAGATTTATGAGTATCCTGAAAAAACAAAAGATAGCACACGAATTGGCCAAGCACGCCACTCCGATGAATATTGTATACCAGCTAGAGCGCTTGTGTGTGGATCATTTATTGCTATCAATGCTAACCTCCAAGAATTACTTCCAGGCCTTCCATTTACATATGGACGAGGATGACATTACCTGCACATAGGTCCCCAAGCTGTAGCTCAGCTGGTAAGGGATGCGAGTGGGTGAGTTAGACTACTTGAGCCTGAGTTCCCAATGTAGCGAAGGAAAAAAAAATATACAATTAATGACTGTCAAAGAACCCCCCATTACTCGACTGGCAGAAGGACCAAACCTAAGAAAATCTGGTAGGGGCCAATTCTGAGCTTGTTTGACAATGTTACCAGACTTGAGTCCACAGCTATGGAGCTATCAGGTCATCAGGTCTGGTCTAGGTCCATTACTCTAGTATCCAAATCGCTGCTAGGATTGCGCCCAACCTTAGTAAAAAAAGATAAACGGATGACAATAGACACCAACACGCCCCTCCTTCCCTTAGTTTACCCAACTAATCAAGAACCTAATCTGCAAACAAGGATAAAAACTAGAGGAATTTACAGGAAAAATCACCCTAGATGACCCCAAAACCAAAAAGGACCCAATAGATATTTTGCAACCAGAGTGGTCCCCTGGGGCCTTTCTCGGTTATTTTTTTTTTCTATATATGAGAGGAGTGACGATATTGTCGCTCCTCTGCACACTACACTGGGCGCGAAACCCGTTGCCCCTTTTCTTCTTCCTCACTGCTTCTCCTCTCCTGCGATTTTGATGCTCCTCTACTCCAAACTCTCTCTTAATACGGTGCTCCTCTTCTCCACACGCCCAATCCCACTCTATCCTCTCCTCTTCCCTTCCCACGCCATTAAACTCTTCATTCTCCCAACAACGAATCACACACGTCATTCTCTCTCCATCTCTACCCCCGCTTCTTCCAAATTCAGCTTCCACACATTCATTAAAAAACATCATTCTATGTTCTCATCATAATTACATGTTTCGTAGTTCGATGGATTCGCATTCGAATTCGTAGTTCGTAATTCGGCACTTAATCAAATTCGAAAATTCGCTGGAGTAGACTCATTTGATTCGTTTTACAATTCGCTTAATTCGTAATTTGAGTTCAAAAAATTCGATGTACTAATTCGGATATATAATTCAATAAGGTTGGCGAATAAATATGTTTTGCAAAATTCTTGAATGTTGTAAGAATTTCTATAAGAATGACAATTCATGAAATTTTTATATAATAAACCAAACCAAACCAAACCAAGCCTTTTCCCACTAGGTGGGGTCGGCTATATGGATTTGACGACGCCAATCAAATCTGTTTGGGGCCATGTCCTCCGTTAGATCCATGTAGGCAAGGTCATGTCTAATAGTTTTTATATAATGATTACATAAAATTTAAATTCAGCACAATCACCTCTTATGTGTCTTATCCAACCATCAGAATTGATCTTGAGTGTCTCGCTAACACTTATATGAGAAAAGTGGAATTATGCAATTGGGCCCACCTTAAAAAAATTCAGAATGGCTCAAAATCAACACCGAAGTCTTGGATGAAACATTATCAAAGTTTACTCCAATACTTGTATGCCCCACTGTAAAATTTAGCATTTTAATTTAGATTTCACTTCAATCATGATTATATCTACCATTAACCAGATCAAGTAACAAAATGTGATTAAAAAAAGTTAAAATCACATTTTTACACACAGTCAATCTGATGGCGAGATTGACTCTAACTTAGTTGGTGGTGTAATCCCATTACATGTCAAAAGTGGGACATGGATGAATTTATTATTGCAAAGTGGACTAACTCGTCACAGAAGAATGGCAGTATCATCATTCTTCTAAGAAAAAAGGGTTTTTTTTTATACATGATCCCTTTCTTCTTCAACCTCGAAAGATGATACTGCAAGGCGGACTCTACCAAACGGAATGTACTTTCATCTTCCTCAACCACAGTATCGAAAGGCAACGAATCAGGGATCTCAAGATTTCCAAACCTCATCGAATCAAATAGCGATTTATTCGAACTGAACTATTTGGAATTCGGCACCCATAACAGCGAATTAGGTAACATTGGTTCTCATTACCTCCACCACCACCACCACCAAAAACATCTTCCCATCCGAAACCCTAGCCTCCCTCAAACCCCTCAAATCCGATCCATACAAAGCTTCTCAAAGTCTAGGGATGGGACAAGATTTGTGATTCTATCGCTGCATTCGCCAGGACGTCCCTAGGTCGAGAAGATACCTTACTCTTATTTGATTTACACTTTGATTTGTGTGGTGTTTTGGAGTAGGATTGTGAAATTGAGTTGATTTGGTATTTACTCACTCATTTTGTGCATTCAATCTTTTTTTTTTTCACTATAGTTTTTACCCTTTTCTTTATTGTGTTCAAATCGGGATTTGCAACTTGAAATCTTAAGATTTTTTTCATATGCAACTTCTAATGCATACTTTAAGAGTATGAAGTGCCTCATGTTCAAATTTCTTTCACTATTCTTACCTATTATAGTGTTGTTAGCCTCAATTGATGTTTAAGGAGTGTACAGTTTGTGAGTATATATTATATTTTCATGCAATACTTTCTCAAATGTAGCCATTTAATTCCATATCTTTGTTTGGTGTTTTGCAAGTTGACTGGCTTAGTAAGAAATATTCGAGAGTAGTTTGGAATTAAATGCACAAAGGTTGGGTTTATATATGCTCTAAAGCTGTGGGTAATGGATATAAATGGGGGATCTTGAATGTAAATAAGTTGTTGTAACTTTTTTCTTAAATAGAGAAAATATACTTGTAAACAGTTACTCTTTTTTGTTCTAGAACCTGCAAGGATGTAAATGTAGGATTTTGTATTTTATGTTTATAATGTTTGCATTTGTGATGTTACCAATGTTTGCATGGAGGATGTGCATCGAGGATGTTGTAAATGGATGATTTTTATAATGTTGGTATTTGTTGCATGAGAAATTTACTAATGTTTGCATGGAGGATGTAAATGGAGGATGTTGTGAACGGATGATTTTTAAAATGTTTGTATTTGTTGCTGGAGAAATTGATGTAGGTTTGCATGGAAGATGTAAATAAAGGATGTTTATAATGTTTGCATTTGTTGCACATAATTACATGACCACATAACTGTAGAATCAACGATATAGTCGCCAGACAGCAACAACAGCAATCTACTTGTTTACAGGATTTTAGACAATGCAAATTTTGTAGTTTAGAGATTTTAGAAATCCTATTCTATGAAGGGAGTTTATCACTATTCACCAGTAGTTGTGAAGTATGGGCGAGATAAAAGTACAGACTATAAGGCCCCTGGCCAAATTAACTAAGTGGATTAATATAAATAAATAGGACTAAGGTCAGTTAATCGAATTTAATAGCCTAACACATCAGTTTTAGTGTTGAGAGTGGTCTTGGTGAGCTACGGAGTGATCAGAGTGAGTTTGAGTGTAGTAGGGGGGTACTTTGCAATTATGGAAACTAGGAAGCAGTTAGATGCAATTTTAGTATATGAGTGTAGTTGAGTGCATTGGGCAGTTTTCATCATGCATAATATTTCATGTGTTGAACCCATCATGACCCGATGGCCCAAAACACATCTATGAGCCCATTTACATTATAGTCCTCAGACCCATCTTCACTTAGGTTAGAGGCCCCTTCTTGTAAAGCCTAAAAACTTTTTTTTTTAATAGTTAAATTCATTATAGAGCAAACAGTTAAATTCATAATGAGCCCATTTATAATGAATAGTTTGGAGCCCAAAACCCCAAAATACCGAATTTTGAAAATGTAACCGTGGTCTACAATGAGGTCAACCATAGCAGTTTAGGGTATGGAAGCCTTCTCCCCCACGTCCAACGGGGTTCCTAACACACTTTAAGGCCCAAAACCCAACTACAAATTTATTATAGCACTTAGGCTATGAGCCCATTTATAATGAATAGTTAAATTCATTATAAAGCCTAAAAACTCTCTACAAAGACCCACCCAAAACCCTAAATCCCATTTCACCTTTCATCCTCTACTTCTCCTCTTTCATGTTTTAGCTCAAGGTTTCCCCAAGGACTCCAAGCTCTCCAAGGTCTCCCTAAGCTTTCAAGGCCTCCCCCGTCATCTTCTTCCCCATTTCCACTCTCTAGGTGAGCACACTTTCCACAAAACTCATGTAGCTTCAGTCCTTCTATGCTGGGAGTATGAATCCATGATTTAGATGTGTCTTCCCCTTCTTCGGCATGTAGGCAAGTGATTTATAGCTTTGGATTGGTGGGGGGTGTGGTGTGAAGCAAGAGTTCTGGAAACCCTAGGCACCAAGGAGGGTTTTTGTGCAAAGCAACCAAAGGCAAGTAAATAAATGTATTTAATGCGATATCTATGCTTTGGGTGTTTGATTCCTTCTGCCATTCATGGTAGTTACCCATCTTAAAACTCGTTTATGGTGTTATGGTTGAGTAGATAAGGTTTTGTGTGATTAATGGTGAATGGATTTAATGGCCCTTAAATGGATGGATTGATGTGTGGATTAGGTGCCTTGGGCTGCCCTTAAAGTGTGTTAGGAACCCCGTTGGAGGTGGGGTTGAAGGCTTCCATACCCTAAAATGCCACGGCTGACCTCTCTGTAGACCACGGTTACATTTTTAGAATTCGGTATTTTGCAGATTTAGGACCCATACCCCTAAATCCATGACCCCTCGCCTGGATAATTAATAAGTAGGAGTTGGACCAATAGTAGGGGGATGTGTGAGCTTGACATTCCCTTACCGGTTGCCTAGTTACGCATGTGAGGACCATGTTGAACTATGAGTGGTGTAGCGGGATTCCGGAATGCCATTAACGTCAGAAGCACCAAATGATCATACCAAGCATCATATGCTCGTGTAACCACTGTAGTAGACGGTATGAGCCTTACTTTTTTTTTTTAAAGTGGGTATGGACCTTGTGTTGGACAAACCTAACCTTAGGTTGGTTTACCATCCATCCCCTTTGATCCCTTAATCATGCATTCCGGATAGGTTAGTAATAGGCTAGCGTTTCCGTATATCACATGACGGGTGCATGTATCCACTCCGTTCGTCTCGTCAGTCTTCCATTGGTTGTCTAATGTGTAATGGATTTAATTAATATGTCCTAGAATGGATTAATGGACTATGAGTATGGTGTGATCCATTGGGGGATATCCCGGGCTTGCGGACGGGTATCAAGGACTACTCGGTTTGCGATTATGGGCATGTTGGATGAAACACGCGTGTGGAGTAGTTCCCCTTTGTCTCACTTTGTTTGTTAGGTGGTGATACCCGATGAGAGGCTAGCCGGGAGCTAAGTTTGTGTGTATGACATTTGATCCTTTGAGTCAGGCACCACTAGGCTGGTTAGCCTCCCACGTTTAGGGCGCCTACCTGTGGATAGGGGTTATTTGCATGCATTTCTGTTACTATCTGCACATCAGGAGGTGGACATATGCCATCGGGCATGGCGTGTATCGCAAGAGGTGATACGCAACTGATGCTGACCAGGTTCGCCTGGGTTGCATTGTTATATCGGGGGTTCACCCGGGTTGCATTCTATTCTAAACAGGGTATCCTGCGAGTTAGGCCTATGTGGCGTACCACATTGATAGTGTGTGTAGCTAGGGACGATTCGTATGGTTGTTATTTATTCATGCTTCATGCCTAGCTTCCATGATTGTTATTCACATGATCTATGACTGTCTTACTCGGCTTTGATGCATAATAGCTATTATCTACATTTATTTATTTGCCAGATCCCATAAATCTAATGATGTTACATTTGGTGCTTAGGTACTAATGTCCCCGTTGAGCAGGAGGGCAAGACGGAGCAGGAGATTTCACTGGATGACGGATATCATGAGTGAAGCGCCGACAATGTAGTATGAGTTATTGAGACCAGCAGTGACGGAGCCAGAAATTTCTTCCAAAGGAGGCAAAAAATAATTAAAACTTTCAATAAAGAAAAGATGTATAAAAAATAAACAAGTTGTATTGATATAAATACTTGTAAATCAATTAGCCCATTCAATTACATCAACGTTTGTCAATCACGAATGAGAATCAGTGACCCTTTTTCCACCATTTTTGTTTTTTTTTATTTTTAATTTGTGTAATACTACATTTTTTGTACAATATTTTACGGACACAATCAATCATGTGCTCAATCGGACGGTAGGCCCCACTCCTACTGATATGAGATTTAGAGTATTTCATTAGAAAGGATGGTATTCATTTTGAACAGTTTGGATTATAATTGTGTTGGCCTTTGATGGATTCCTGGAGACCTATAAGTCAACATATAATAGTGAATTTTGGATATAAAAAAGATAAAAAGGTAGGTAGTCAATTCATTGCACTCTTTTGTTGACAATTGTAACCTATAATAAGAGGGAGGGTCACAAGTGGTAAATAATGGAATTTATAAGTAACAAAATTGGATGTATCAAAAAGATTACCTTCATATGATCTAGAGGGTTATCATTATTGCCAATCTAACTATTCATTTACATGGCCCTAGATTTTCAAACCAATCTAATCCAAATCAATAATCTTGGCAGATTAAAATAACATGGAATTAAAAAACTCACAACATAAAATAAATAACAAGTAATTTATTTGACAAAAATACACAAGATATGAAGAAAAAAACAATATATGCATTTAAATATACTCATTAAAGAGGAAAAAGAATAATATATGCATTTAAATATACTCATCAAAGAGGCATTAATTGAACTCAAGCAACAAAAAAAATAAAAGAAAAGAAAAAAAAAAAAAAACAGAAGGCAAATGGGTTGAAGAATTCCCTATATTCCTATATTTGAGAACCAACTCAAATTAGTTCAAAGAGAAGAAAGAGGAGATAAACTTGCCCCGTAAGGAGAGCCAACGTCTTGTCTAAAAATGACTTGCTGGTTCTCTTGTAATTTTATTACTTGGTTGTAACAAAAAGTGAGGAGAGACAAAAGTAGAAGAAAGACAAAACTACCCATAGAAAAAATTAAAAAGATCTCATCACATGTGAGATTTTCAAAAAATTGAGGCGCCCCTACATAGATCCATCCCCGGAGACCAGCACTGGAGAGCCACACTTAGACCTTGGACTCTTTACATTTTGTAGTTGACAGTTTTTATTTTGGTGGCCCTAGTTGTTTACGGGCTAGTATTTATATTTGAAGTTTATGGCTTTTATTTCTTTCATCAGCTCTGTAATTATGCAGTAATTATGTTGGTTAACCATCTACGAAGAATGTATGAATTGTTGCTTCTGCGGTCCGTTTATGGTGACTGGTCATCATCCATAACCTCACTGCGGACTTCGATCCACCCAGAGTTGAGGCTCCTAATGCAATTCGAAGGAAAGCTTTTAATTGGCCCCAATTCTCACACCATTGGGATTGAGTTAGGATCCGACCTAATCTTAGGGGCATGAGCATGACACAGACCAGGTGGCAAATAGGACTTAAGGGACTAAGACCATCATGCTACGAAGATCGGATAAAACCAAAAGAGGATTTAACCCATGGCTGGACTCCACTTGAGGAGTCTAGGATGGGCCGAACCCCATCTGATGGGATTTAGGAAATCGGACACGGCTGAACTCCATATTTGGAGTATTAGCCTTGGCCGAACCACTATTGGGTCTAGTCAAATTGATATCTCTAGCCTTTGTAGATTAGGTATGAACATCATCTTATACCAATTGGATACCAATACTGATCTTGATGGGGGCTCATTAAAAATCCATAGTGTGTAAGGGGCTGATTTAGTCTCAATATGTTATTGGGATCAAAAGTATTAAAGAACCTTAATTGAATTGTTTTACAAGATTTTCTGAACATGTGAATAAAATGGAACTATAAGGACCTAGACCTAGAGAGATACGGACGACATTGGAATCATTGAACTTGTAGCACATTTACCGTGACCTAGTATTATAACTGAACTGCAATCCTCGAACTCGATTATCCTACCAGCCTTGTGAAGGTCCTAAACTTGATGATTATTTTGCTGCGGTCAGTATTTGGGAGATCTCGAACTCAAATGATGCCCTTCCCTAACAGAATTTAATCATGGACAGTATTTTGGAACTGAATCTATAGCAGAATACTAAGAATTCAATGTACTTGTATCGTCTTCGACTGTTGAATAACTATAAAGATTTCTGTGTGCAAATAGATTGGATAATCTATTTCACTCAGTATTACTAATTCTCGGTTTGCCACTATCAGGTAACTATAATCTGGAAGCAGGAGAAGATTGTGACAATCATGAGATAAGATTTGATATTTACGACTTAGTGGCAAACTCAATAGTTTATTGGAGGATTAGACTCCTTCCAATATTAGTTTTCAACTTATTTCTTTGTGAACAATAAGACTAGTGGTTTGAGTTTATTCTAGTTTTATTTAGTTTGATTTAATTATTCCTTCTTTATTTGAACTAGACAGTTAATATGAAGATTTAATTTTATTCTGTTCAACGCCTCGATATTCTCCTCTTCTTTTTTTTTCCTCAGGTGGCCCAGTAGCCAGGACATATGACTTATGCTATGGAATGTGATGCATGTTTTACCCACAGCGCGGAATTCATGGGCCCTGGATTTTGGGTCGTGACAAGACCTCATGGAAAGTTACTTCTAAATGTTAGTCATATAAATGCATGTAGATATGGGAAAATTTTCATTTGAGGTCTTTAAGGAACTCTTAGGTGGGGCCCAAAGCTAAACAGATTTTTTAGTCAAATGTTTTAGACATCATGAAAATCATGCTTGAATATATAAAATGCAAGCTTACATGAGCCTGATATAACACAAAAAACCACTTAGTGTCACAGTTTAATAGATGTTAGTGACTAAGAACAACTACAGAACAAAACAGAGGGTTTGAGGATGATATTTCAAAGTGGGGCGGAAAAGGTTGAGATAAGTTGGGAAAATGTTGGGCCAAGGCTACGATGATGATGATGGTGATCAAGAAGTTGGGAAACTGTTGTCCAGTCATGGTATGCCACTTCAATTGTAAGGAGTATTTTAGAAGATGACAATTAGAGTTGCACTGTTGTATGGAGCTATATGTTGAGCAGCAAAGAGGAAGCAAGAAAACAAAATTCATGTGGCTGAGATGCTATGCTAAGATAGATAAATGAATTGACGAGAAAAGGGAAAAAGTAGGAATGACTACATGAGAGGAAAAAACACGGGTATATAGTTGGCTCCAATAACAAAGAAAGCCATTAATGTCATTTGGAATGTTTTAGAAATTTATAGAGAAGACCAGAAATAAACCCTGTATGAAGATTGCAAGTACCACCTGCACAAAAAAATTAGACAAAAGGGCAAGAAGAAATGAGGACTTAGAGCAACCAAGTAACAAGTGACTTGTTGGATTGCAAAGTAACACTGAATTTATAGGCATCTGTACAGGGCAATGGTGGAACCAGGGGGCTCTGGCAGGGGCCATGGCGCCACACACCCCTCCACAACACTAACACCACCCCCCCCCCCCCCCATGGCGCCACACACCCCTCCACAGCACTAACACCCCCCCCCCCCATGGCGCCACACACCCCTCCACAGCACTAACACCCCCCCCCCCCCCCCCCCAGAAAAAAAAAAAAAAAAAAACTGAAAACCCCTTTAGGTTTTAGAAACTTTTATAATTTTTTACATGTGCCCCCCAAAGTTTTCAAAAATAAAAAATAAAATAAAGTAAAAACCTATGTATTTTGAAAACTACATTCCTTTTTTAACATGTGGCCCTCCAAGTTTTTTTTTTTTCCCTACATAGTGGCGCCCCAAAGGAAGAATTCCTGGGTCTGCCCCTAGTACAGGGATAGATGAAACATTTAAACTAGCAAACTGATCGCAATTAAATGATGCGATCAAAATGACACCAAAGGATTTATTTTTATTTTTTATTTAGAATAA
The DNA here is from genome assembly GCA_012931725.1 of Litsea cubeba. Lineage (NCBI taxonomy): Eukaryota > Viridiplantae > Streptophyta > Magnoliopsida > Laurales > Lauraceae > Litsea > Litsea cubeba. The sequence continues at coordinate 138,936,095 of CM022947.1, read as the reverse complement.
CAAAGGTATAATTTTTAAAAAAGAAATGGCATCCAAGTGACTCAGATCATGGAAATATATCATATTCTAACTAGTAAATGAAATTATCATGGAAATGTTCAAGAAAAGGATTAAAAAGAAAACTATGCACAACAAATTCAACTACACAATAACACTAGCAACTACATAGGAAGTTTTGTCCGTACCTATCATTGGCTAGATTCCAAGCCTCCTGTCTCAACTCCGGTGGGGTCTCAAGGGTGGCTAGATAATTAGATATGAACTTGTGAGGATGCTCAACATGACAGATAAAACCCATTTCTTTAAGTAAATGGCGCTCCGTTCTATTCAAATCCATCTTCAGCTCTGAATATTTCTTCAAGCAAAGGAAACAAAAACATGACTAGAGATCCTCTTAGAAAAGTTATCAACAAATTTAAAGTGAAACTGCAACTAGAAATACAAAACTTTTTTTTTTTTAGAAAAGTGACTATATTAAAAAGAAAAGCTATACAGTATAGGAGATGTATACTGTAACAAAAGAAGCATGAAGCCTAGACCCAAGCAAAATTAAGGGTCCAGCCCCAACTCAGAAGACAACTAGAAATACAAAACTAAGACTGACGAAATTCTGAAAATTATATATATATATATTGACCAATGAGTGAATATACTTGCATTGAAGAAAATAACTCAAAGAATCATTCAAGGTCAGTGTAAGAAAATATTCCAAAAATTTATGAAGATTCGGCACAAGGATCTTAAACAAAACCATCAAAGAGAATACAACCTAATGCAAAACTCAAACCTCAGGAAAGGAAGCAAGAAAACATCCAACGACAGGGTGCATGCTCTAACCTTAGAGAAGGGATCTACGTTCTCTATTGGCGAGTTCTCCCTCCTACATTCCATCCTATGGAAGACCATGAGAACATGCTTCGCTTTTCTCGGGCTTTCCTCCAGTTTTGACGCAAGCCAAACGCAACTAGCAGCAACCCTCTACAGTGGAATGAAATGAAATGAGTCTATTATAAACAAACTAATTAACTAGTACAGAAGGAAGCAGACAAATATTGCTCCCATATTTGATACCAACTTGTACTATGTAGCTCTTACCAGATCAAGGCCAATAACATGCGATAAAACAAGTGAACATCTCTACCAAATACAAAATAAGATGAACAAACAGAAGATTGAATCAGACCTTGACATTAAAGCGGGCAAATGATTTCTTGCAGTAGAATCGGTGGAACAGAACCTGCCCAGTAGCCATTACTGCTTGAGGTCTGTTTATTAATCAAAATTAAGATAGAACAACAAAAGGACTTTTTTTCTTAAAGACGTAAAATGGTACCATTCACAGAATACATAAATAAAAAATGAAAAGATGAAGGCAAGAGTGTTAATAAGTAACAAAGGATACAATCTGAGTAAAACTCCACTTTCTTGGATGAGATCACATCCATAAATGCGAAGTGTTGTTTCCGTTGATTCATCTATGCCATCTTTCCTAGAGGGCGAGTTCTTCAGCTGCTCATCCGTCAGGTAGAATGTGTCGATGGCTGTGTAAATCATTTCTTCAATATGAACATCAAGCAACTGGAACTGGCTGAAAAGGAAGAAAACCCAATATCAAATGACCACCGCAAAAAATTTATACCTCAGTTCCAACAAGAAAAGTTAGAAATTGCATGAACCTCAAACAGAACCATTTAATTTTTTTTTTTAAATGGTTACTTTCATTAAAGCAGCAAACAGTACAAGAGAATAATACTGACTTGCTCAAACAGAAGCACAAGAAGGACAGAACAAAAAGAAAGAGACCCCTCAGTCATATCTACATGGACTCGACAGAATAAGAAGCAAGCTCCTTCCAATGGTGCATAATCTGATCTATGGAGAAATCTTTGAATAATGGACTCATAGGCACCCACAGAGCGACTAGAAACTTAGTTTTCTCCACCAAACATCTTTGACTAGTTAAAACCCCTTCAAAACATCTGAAATTCCTCTCCTTCCAAATTGTCCATAAGACTGCCAGAAAAGACAATCTTCACAATTCCTTGCCTCTAGGGCCCCCAATTGGGGCTTTCCAAGCCTAGAAAAGATCCTGAAGGGATTGAGGAAAAACCCAAGAGCAATCGAACCACTCCACCACCGATCTCCATATAAACTGAGCTGTGTTACAATTCAGCAGAAGGTGGTCCACTGATTCCTCATCTCTTAAACACATGGGGCAGCCATTGACCACTATCCTCCCTCTCCTCTTTAGATTGTCCATAGTGAGAATTCTTTTTCGAAGGGCCAACCACCCAAATATAACAACCCTCGGAGGAGCTTTGAGCTTCCAGATGCCACTCACTGCACTTTTCTCCCTCCTAGAGCTAGACAAAGTTGATAAGAAGGAAGTAACTGAGAATCGGCCTTCCTTAGAGGCCATCCACACCCTCTCATCCTCTCCTCTTTCCACCACATGAGAACCCTTTAAGAGGTCAAAGAGCAACAAGAATTGAGGCACCTCATGATCCTTTAAGTTCCTTCTTAAAATAGGGCACCAAATCACCTGTCCACCTTGTCCACTGCACAATTGAACAAATCCAGAAACTGAGCAGCCAATGGCCTGTCTCCAACCCATCGATCTTTCCAAAAAAGAATCCTCTCCCCCAACCCGATTTGATACTTAATGTTGACCATATAGAGGTTTTTGACCGAGGTAATTCCAGAACCATTTAAAATATTACAAACCTAAAAGGATATGGATGAGAAAAACCACATTCGATTGAAGACAAGTGACAAATTAGGGGTCAGAAATTCCAAGCAGTTAGGACTAACCTTTCTTTTTTCTTTTGTTAATTAAAGCAGAACCTTGGATTAAGAATGATATGAAATAGTTAAGGCAGTGTAGGTGCTGTTGTCCAAATGCATAATGATCCTCGAGGTCTACAAACAAAAAAGGCCCAAGAATAGGTCCACAGTCGGCCAGCCATCTAACCCACATTAGGTGAGTCCTTAGTCCACTGGCCCATTGGACTTAGCCCATGGTCACCCAGCCCACTAGGCACAACTATATACAATAGAAAATTTCAAAAAGAATTCTTAGATTTGAGTTCTTAGTTTAGCAAATTCCTAAAAGTTATCATAGATCTACATTTTTAGCTTAGAAATCCTAATAAGATTTCGAAGATCTCGCAAGATAAAAGATTGACACGTGATTAATGAGAGTTCTTAGTTTAGCAAATTCCTAAAAGTTATCATAGATTTACATTTTTAGCTTAGAAACCCTAAAAAGATTTTGAACATCTTGCAAGATAAAAGATTGACACGTGATTAATGAGGGAGAGGAAAAATTCTATTTAGAGAAAAAAGAAGTTCCCATGTAATCATAACGCGGAAAGAAAATCCTATCTTGGATCCCTAATAGGCGGGTTTGACATCCCATCTTTAATAAATTCACCTTTAATCCCTCTTTTTATGCATTCAGTGAAAGATTTAGAATGCTCACTCATGTATGCATAACTTTAACGCCCCACCACCACCCCCCCCGGGCATTCTTTGCTGAGATCTAAGAAGACTATGCGATGACTCCAGGCCCTTCAGCCCTTCATCAATAAGGAATAAAAGTATCACCTAATGAGCTCCAATAACTGATAGCAAGTATAGAAAGAAAGGGGAGACGTAACGTGGATAATTCTAAGTAAATGGGTTTTGCAATGGTGTACATGTACAGGTTTTGTGGCCAGAACTTTTGAGTTCATAAATGTGTTGAATTGGAGTAGGAATTCTTTTACCAACCCCAAATTGATGGGACAAGGTTTTGTCGATGACAGTGATGGTTGTAAATAGTAGCACAGCTGCATAGAGTATACAGAAATTATCACAGTAAAAAAAAAAATGCATGCTTCACATAATGATGCCTGATTTATACGTATATAGAAATTATCCAGAAGACTGACCTCAGATCAATCAAACAGATCTACTATGCAGTTCTGCCTGCATTAGAGCCAACAGATCCAACAAAATCAGTGACGCCAAAAAAAAAAAAAAAAAAAAAACTTTAAAAATGGATGGAGGTAAAAAAATTGCCTGAAAAGGATGCGGATAAGAAAATTTAGACAATATCTCTGCAAGTCCTTGGCAAGTCCATAAATACAAGTGAAATCCTAATAAAACTCCATTTGAGAGAGAGAGAGAGAGAGAGAGAGAGAGAGAGAGAGAGAGAGAGTAAATACGAGCAAGCAAATGAAATTTAAACATACATGTTCTAGGAAGGAGAGAGATGGTGGGATGGATCAGTTCTTGATGCAATTGATAATTGAAAATTGGGGAAAGGGAGAAGACCGACCTATATAATTCTACGATCGATGAGGTTAACAATCAACGTCATCTGATGATGGGTATGTATGTTTCGATGATCGTCCATTTACATTTAAGTAAGAATAATGAACATCTTCATGATGAGATGAGATGAGATTTGCCTAGTCCAGACCTGCTCTAGGATTCGAGGATACGAAAGAAAAAAGGAGTGGGGGAGGGGGGCGAATAAAGAAGGCAGTTAGAGGAGGCGATTTAGAATTAGGGTTTCATTTTTTTTTAAATAAAATAAAATAAAAAGGACTTGAGGGAGAGGGAGAGTACTTACCGACGTGAATGGCAGAGCACTTGCGAGAGAGAGAGAGAGAGAGAGAGAGAGAGTGTGCGGGAAGAAAGGGGTTTTGAGAGACTCAGAGGGGTACAAGTACAGCGGAAGTTCTTTCCAAGTTATGCTTGCGCTGCGAAAGATGAAAAGGAGAAAATTTTCAAATAAGTACTTAAAGTTTTTATCTTGTTTTAAAAAAGGCACATATTTGAAAAAGTTTTAAATTAGTTCCTAAGTTTTTCGGTAAGTTTTCAATTGAAGACGTATTGTCATTTATAGGTATTTTCTGGCGACTTTTTTTCTTATTTTTTAAAACACTCAAATCGCCCTTTATTTAAATTCATGATATGATTCCGATAGCCACTACATAAAACCAATTGTCGTGGGGGCATTGATTGTCCTGAATCACCGACTTTCTATGAGGATATCGGTGTAGAAAAGGAGAAAAATATAGAGAAAGTGAATGATAATTTTATTTCAATGAAGGATAATTTTAGTGGTTTAAAAAACTGAATGACGGAAAAAGTTACCGAAAAATAGCTTTATGTGGATGAATGTCCTTAATTGAAAACTTCATAAAAAAAACTTAGCGACTAATTCGAAAAGTTATTAAACTTGTGTCTTTTTTTTAAATAAGGTAAAAGCCTTAAGGCCTTATTTAAGATTTTTCCAAAGATAAATAAGAATATGGTGGCCCATGCTTAAATGAGTTTATGAGATACTAATACAAAAGACAGAGCTAAGAAATCCATTAAACCCTAATGTCAACAAAATAATAATAACAATAATAACTAAAGAACATATATAAAAGTGAATTTTGTTAATATAGATAATATTAGTCATAAGAAATGCATTTAAAATTTTGTTACCCATTCCTAATTTCAAAGCCCAATAAGAAATAACATATCTAGTATTTAATTTTTTGAGAAATCTTCTGGCTAAATCTCAAAAGAAATCAACTTTTTTAAATAAGATGAAAAGAAAAAGATAAGTAAAGGATATACTGAATTAAATCAATGCCACCGGTCAACCTTACAATAGGCAATCTGCTCTTCACAACTGGACCATGCCTGATATTTACTTGGAATCACTTGGGCTTGTTTGGTAATTTTACTATTAGAGTCAAGTAAGGTAAAGTCCCATTTCTCAAAAAAAAAAAAAAACTACCAAAAGTACTTTAATTCAAGATTTCCACCATATTTATAATATAAAAAAAGTCAAAAAGTAACGTTATTTATCCACTAAAAGACAAAAAAAATCCATTTTTCAATAAAAAAAAGTCAAAAAGATTTCATAACAAACAACTAAAAATAAAATACCATCATAATTCACTTATATTTTATTATTTCTTCAAAATAACCTTTACTCCACTCAACTCCATTAGTAAAACCCCCAAACAGGTTACGACTAATGAGATCAAGAGCTATATACACAACGATAGTTTTATCGGAAATAACTCAATACTGAGAATCCTTCAAAAGGAATATTCTCTTGTGTTCACCGTTTCTTTTGCTTCAAACAAAGATTAAGGCAAATCGATCTCAACAAATATAAAAAATCTCCAAAAGCAAAATTAATATGATTTGTTGTTAGTGATGACTAAAAGCTAAAGAGAGTCACAATTTTTTATGACAACCAAGAAACAATAATTTGAATGATCAAGATGCTAATTAGATCTTTATTCATCTATAATGTCTGAGTATATCAAGTAGATTCAGAATTTAAAAGAATGCAACTAAGGACTTGAATATTGCAATCTACGGCAGATATCTCAATATTGCAAACACCAATGAGTCAATATTTGATTTCTGACCGTTGTTTTCCAATCATATTAGCCCAAGAACCATCATTTAAAGGATTGGATCTCAAGCAGCTTGTTGCACTTCGTTTGCTAAGATAAATGCGGAAAACATATATAAAAAGGTCGAACTATGGATCAAAATCAACGAATCAATGACAATTTCATGTAAGTTGTTTATAAAAATTACATATACTTGCCTCAGTTTTGTAAAGTATTAAAAAGTATTAATGAAGGATATTTTGAAATCTAACTTAGAAGAGATCACCAATTATCCTCTCCTCTTAACTTTCTCTTTATTTCTCAATTGTTAAATTCCTCTTAGGATTTTAACACCTAGTTGAGCGTAAGGCAGGCTTTCAATCCCTACTAGACCCTTTTAAGTCTTCGCCGAAAAACATATTGTGTAGGACGATTTGTGTGAGCTTTCTCATGATGGTTATAGGCATGTATTTTACAATAGGCGGCTGCACAAATGAGGACAGCATGAACCTTTTCGGCGAAACTATTCAGTAATAAAATATACACTTGAAGAATGTAATGAATAAATGAATCTCTAGATAATAATAGAATAATGCATAATAGTCGGTTGATGAATAAAGAAATAATAAAACATAATAATTTTGATTTCTTTATTAACCTTGCATTCAAAATCCTCTCCCACACACACGTTCTTTGTACAACGTCTATTTTTATAGTTTTATTTATTCTCGAATAAGGTTTATATGCTTAACTAAACTTGATAAACTAATTATTTGCTATCTAATGAGTCAAGGTTTGCTATTTTTCAAAAATTATGAAAACACTTCTATAATTTTTTTTAAAATAACAAATAGGTTCTCATGTCCTAACGAAAGACTATATGGTTTCTATGTGATCCTATATATGAAACATGTAGAACTCCCATGTGAGTCATACTAATTATAGATAACTTATTTTAAATAATAAAATAATAATTTAAATAAATTTCGGAGTTACACAAGCCTTGAGCCCATAAACCCGGTCAAACCTGGACCCATGCTAAGGTGTGACGCAATCTCAATTTGATGCAATCAAACCGTCTAGGGCCCAAGTAACCAAAACCAAAAAATATTCAGCCACTACACCAATATGTAGTAAAGAAAATAAAAATCCAAAATTTTAATAGTGAATGAACAATGCTGAAAAATCCAAAATCTGACATGTACGAGCCTTCTCAATCTCCTAGCATCCACGTGATACAAAAGAGAGGTAAAATAAAGCCTAAACAATGCTTTATTGATAATATTGAAAATATGTACGGTAGTTGTTACAATGACGAATAAAATAATACCTATATATAAGACTTGCAAATCACCTCAAAACCCTAAGAAACCTACTATTAGGGGTGCGGTGGGCGGTTCGGATTGATTTGGAAGGAAAACCATCAACCAAATTGATCTATCGATTTTCTATTTTAATAAACCGAACCGCCCATGTGCTCAAACCGAACCAAACTGGTTTGGTTCGGTTAAGGTTTTTTTTTTCTTTTTATTTTTTTCACAAAATTGGTGAGAGACGTTTGACTTCAATTAATAGAGTAAGAGTTCGAGTCTTCTTCAAGTAATTTTTAATATTCCTTTATAGATTTTATAAACAATATATATTTATATAATTGGTTCGGTTCGGTTTGAACGGTTTAACCACACCTTCAAACCGAAAATCGAACATAACCAAATGGTTTGAACGAAATCCAAACCGTGATGAACCGATCTGCTACAAAACCGATCCGAACCGAGTGGTTTAGCGGTTTTTTTGTACACCCATACCACTGAAGACCGGGCCCAGTCGTGCCCGGGCTGGGCCGGCACGGCCCATGATTAATATGCAGGCCGTACCGTGCCGGGCCCAGCCTTTTGGGGTCAGCCCAAGGCACGGCTCTGGTCGTGCCGTGCTGGGCCGAGCCCTAGTCAGGCCTGGGCCGTGCAGCCCGTGGGCGGCCCACGGATCCCCTCCCCTTTTTTATTTTTTATTTTAAATTTTTTTAAGTCTTAGAGACTTAGACTCTTGGTCTTGGACCAATTTCATTAAAATAAAGAAATTAAGAGAAATAAATAAGTAGAATAACACTAATGATGTTTTGGAAAAATATATCAAATAAATTGTATTTTCTTGAAATTTAAGTTACAAAAGTTCAAAAATTTTACAAGTTTGAACTTGGATCAATATATATATAATGAAATTCAAACCTTTTGATAAATGAAAAAAGAATTACAACTTTAGAAACCAATGATATATTCTAAAAAATAAATTACAACTTTAGAAACATATGATACGTTCTAAAAAATAAATTACAACTTTAAAAACCTATGATACATTCTAAAAAATAAATTACAAGTTGAAAGCCCATTATACATTCTAAAAAAAATTATACTATGATATATGTAACGCCGCTAGCTCGTCTTCTATTTCGAAATCATCATCAAGGTGTTGTTCCATATCCTCTGATTGATACCAATCTCGTAAGCACATGCAGGTCTCAACAATTTCTTCTATAAACATCGTCCTCCTGGGGTCAATAAGGCGCCCACTTACACAAAATGCTTACTCTGATGCAACTGTAGACGCTGGTATTGTTAGTATATCACAGGCTATGGCGGAAAGCATAGAAAACTTAGTTTCAAATGATTTCCACCATGCCAAAAGATCAAAATCATCTTCTTCATCATCTGAGATTGTAACAGGATCGCTCCTCAGGTACATTGTTAATTCATTAAAGTTTTAAGAGGATCCTCCGGAAGAAGAGGAGTTACTTCCGTGAGATTTCTTCATAATACTCCAAATAACCTTCTTTTTTCCTTTATGTACTTAGGGAGGGGCTGTTGGGCCCGTAGGTGCTACGGATTTACCTAATCGGGTAGCATAATCTAAATAAGGTGTTTCTAATTATGTATTAACTGTAAATATGTCATTTAGATTAGTTGTACCAAAACAATGTTGCATCATGAAAAACTTTTAAAAGATCTCTTATTATTTCAAGAAGGGTCCATCTATCATCACTTATAAAAATATTTTCATGCTCCAAATAAAGTTGACAATATTGATTTAGTGCCATTTTATAGACACATGATTCTTTTAACATTTTATAGGTAAAATCTCATCTATGCTTTACATCTTGTGATATTTTATTTGGTCTTAGACTCAAATTTATACATATGTCCCTTCACCATTGTTTTCGCGAGGGAGAACAAAAAATGTATCCTACAATCCATTTAATACTCTCTAAATCATCTCTAATAAATTTCACCCATACTTGTACAATAAGATTTATGATGTGGCATGCACATCTATTGTGAAATAGATCTCCATTTAAATCAAGTTGAATCGTAGGTTTTAGTAAATCTGTTGCGACATTGTTAGAGCTTGCATTATCTAAAGTTATAGAAATTATTTTATTTTTAATTTTATATTCTCTAAGTTTTTCAAGGATGGTAGATCATATCCTAATACCAGTGTGTGAGAATTCTAGCATAGAAAATGAAATCATTCTTTTCTGCATCACCCAATCATGTACCCCAGATTTTATTTAGAGGTCCATAAATCTGAAGTTAAAGCCACTTTTCCAGGTATATTTTTTAAATTCTTTTTTTCTTTCAAAAAAGTTTTTATTGCATCATTTCTAGTAGTAACTCTAGATATTTTCTACCATGAAGGAACAAAGGCAGTCCTAAAAAATCTTTCAAATGATCGGTATTCGGAAAGTATAAATGGTAATTGGCGAACTATTATAAACTTAATAAGTTGATATCTAGCATTAGTAAGGTCATAGTTGAAAACTCTTAAACCACCAGATGAATCTGTTTGAGAAAGTTGTGTTTGAATCATCCCACCTCTTACTCCATGGTCCCCATCGTTAGCGGTATTCGTGTGCTTGAGCACACACTTTTTCATGTGTCTATTAAGGTGACCAGTGCCGCTTGATAATTTGCCACTGAGGAGATCTTTGTAGTATTTACATTGTGCCTTCTCCTCTGTTCCTCCTTTGGGATAGGGGACAATAACTTTAATAAAATAAGACCATACAAGATAAGTCAATTTTATTTTTCTCTTCTTTTTAGTTGTAGAAACCGAACATGCATGATCATGGGGATTATTACTATCTACTTCTATGCCCTGACTTTGATCTAAATGAATAAATCCAGGATCTTCCTCATTTAGAGAGAAGTCAAGGTTGAAAGGTTGCGATTTAATATATAATAATACTATATATTGTTACTAAATAAAACTCAAAATTAAAGATAATAAATACCTTTATGAGAGAGAGAGCTAATGAAAAATTCATTCTTAGTTGAATCCTCCACTTTAGAGGAGTCACCCTCACTCTTCACTTCTTAGAAAACTTTGTAAGGAGAGCTTAGACTTTAGAATGAGACTTAAGAGAGCTCAGAGCCTTAGAACTTTGGAGGGAGTGTGAGAAATGAGAGAGTAGATGAGTGTAGAGAAATGAGAGGAATGAGGGCTATTTATAAAATTCTTAAGTGATAAAATGACATAAAATGCCCTCTCATATGACTGTTTTATAGCAGTTGGGGGTATAATGGTAAAAAATAATCAAAAGACACTAATACCCCGCCATTTGACCGTTTATAGCTGTTGGGGGGGGGGGGGGGGGGTTTAAATATATAAAAAAACCCCATTTGACTGTTTTTTTTAGATGGAGGGTTTTCAAAAATATAGCCGTTAGGCCCTTCTGCGGGCCGTGCTTGGGCCATGCCTCGTGCCAAGCCGGGCCGCCCGCGAGCTTGGGGGCACTGGCCCAGTACGGCACGGATTTTAACCGTGCCGTGCCGGGCTGTGCCTTGGGCCTGGCAGCCCTGACCTAGCACGGCCAAGTGGGACTGTCGGGTCGGGCCGGCCTGTTGACTAAGTCAATGGGCCCAGGCACGGCCCAAGCACGGTTTTTTCGTATCGGGTTCATGCTAGGCTTGGGCCGCCCGCCCAGATTTTCACCCCTACGCCCTACTTACTATAGTTAAATCCTACCACAAAGAGAAGTCTCAAACAAACTTTCTATTTGGAATAAATCCAGAAATTAACAAGAAAAATAAAAGAAATTAGAGAACCCCATATTCTGGGTTGTCTCAAGCACTTTGGAGGAGATCTGATGTGGCCCCCCTTTTATGAATCAAACCCAACATTCTTGCAGATGAGACCTGGGCGACCCTAATGATGCCCCGCCTCCTTGGGTTGGGTCAGTTTTGACTCATCTATCTTATGTCCAAAAATCCAGCAAGTGAATTACTTGATTCCTGTCACGAGTTTATGGAAGATTTTCAAAACAACCCCCTTATTTCACTGTTTTATTTAAACAATCCCTATAACTGATTTTCTTCATTATTTGGGACTGTTTGGAGCCCAATTCTTCACCAATCCTTGTTGGGACCCTTGAGGAGATGCTCCAATTGTGCCATATATGATTCAGCCAGCGCAATAATATCTTCATCATCAAATTCTACATCAAAGTGTAACCCCATCTGCTATAGGGATGTAAATGGTTCCCCGATTCTCCGATTACCCGGAGGTTCCGACCTGTTAAAAACTTATTCTGGGTCCTTATTTAGGCCCTGATAAGTAAATGGGTCTGCGTCCGGTTCCACCTTGGTTCGGACCCGTGGACCTGAGACCCGACATATTACCTCAATTTTAAAAAATTTCTCCTAAAAATCATATTTTTTTAATATCATTCTCTATCTAGACCCAGACCCGATTTCAGAACCGTCCCATATATGGTTTTGGTTCCAGTTCCGGAGCCAAGAAATCGGTTTCGAAATGGTTCTGGGTCCAGATCTAGTTCCACCTTCTCCTTAACGGTTTCGATTCCGGATCCACCATGGACCCGGACCGGAGCCAACCCGTTTACAACCCTAATCTGCTATGGGGAGAGCATAACGTGCACAAATTAGTAATAACCATCACCACTCCAACTGCGTAGGCCACCACATTCAGGCAGGGACAGAGCTACTTGCCCCCTCTCAACTTGTTTCTTTCCTTTAAATTAGGAGAAAGATATGAATAAATATATTTTGATCATATTCTTTTGCCCCTCCCTAATTTTTCGTTTTCTCTTGTTTGTCCTTCAATTATGTTTTTTTTTTTTTTCCTCTTAGTAAAGAATGAAACTTTTAAAACACATAAGGTGATTCCTAAATACTTTTCTTTGCCCATTATTGAGCCTAGATACCTAACCCTCTCAAAGTTTGAGATTCATAATCATCACAACTCCTTTAATTTATTATCAAATTTTGAGTTTTTAGCATTTAACTTCAAAATTTGGATTAAATAAATCTGATTTAATTCCTAAGTAAGAAGTTTCAAGTTGCTATAAATAAAGGTGCTTAAAAGGTTTTTTTTATACTAATTACCTGTGAAGTGTTCCATCAAGATTGGTGGTTTTATTAAAGTTTTAAAAAGAATTTGGGCTCTAGACAATGGGCTGTTCTTGTGATCAATCCCATCATATTATGATCTTGAAAATTACTTAATTTAGTTTTTAATCAAAATCATGTGATCCTTCGGTGTAAAAAAAATGCCAAAATCATGCAATTTAGAACTCTTCTCTAGTCATTCGTACCCATTTTTATTATTGCTGGATACAAAGAGCAGTCTATATTCATCTTTAAAAAAAAATGTTTTTGGGTATAATGTAATAAGTAGACCATGTCTTTTTTGTACCCATTATATTGAAATAACGGTTTTGAGGTCTAGTATAGTAAAAAAAAAAAAAAAATGTTCTTTTCTCAAATTTGACGTTAACAGCACGTTTGGCAACGGTCATCGCCGTGGATTCCTCGCCCAAAATCCGCGATCACGTGGATTTTCGTGTTTGGATCTGCATGGATTTGGAGAGGAAGGAGAGGAGACTTCTTCTCTTTTGATTATTTCTGGAATCGGACCCTCCCCCTTCGGATTTTCTCTTTCCGCGCGCGCAAGGATTTGCGGAGCTACAGTGCAGTGAGGCGTTAATATTGGGCAGAGCGGTTTTTTGCATTTTTTGGATCTCTATGGACCCCACAATCAAGATCCGAACCGATAAAACTGTTAAGAAGGTCCAAAACGGCCAGCTCACCAAATTTCAACCGTTGATCATTCTTAGATCTTGAGATATTTGCATAAACGTCTGCACCGTTCGATGGCAATTTCTGATATGCTGTGGGCCAAAAAATGGGATTAAATCCAGTCCGTTTTTTTCGATTTTTTGGTTTATGTGGGTACCACAATCATGATCTGAACCAGTAGTTATTTCTAGGAGGTCAAACACGGCTAGTTGACCAAATTTCAACCGTTGATCATTCTTAGTTCTTGAGATATTTGCAAAAAGGTCCAGGTACTAAAATATTAAATTCTTATTCTTGTGGGCCCCCTTTGCACGATCAGAACCGTTCATAATTTCTAGATGACCACGAAGTACTTTGAGGTGAAAGTTGAGGTCTTGATTTTTCATTGATTTTGAAAAATTTTATAAAACATATTTATAACCATTGGATTATATATTCTACAATTTGTAGGAATCCTCCCTCCATCCAAACATGGAACTCTCTTTGGGAATCCTACTAGAGAATTGTGGCTTTCTTTGGAGATGGAGAGAATCCTCTAAACAGAGGATTCTTCTGCATTTACCAAACGTGCCCTAAGAAAATCATTTCCCAGCCACTGCACTCGGGTTCAGATCAATGATCGCCACACAATAATGAACAATTATATTATATATATATATGGGTGATGTTCATGTGCCCATAGTTTATATTCCACATCCCTGCCGTTGAATAGTGGCTACAGATCTGACGGTTGTTCTCTCCACGTCACCATCCCTCACCTTGGATGCACATGAACATTACACTATATATATATATATATATACACACACACACACCCTATTATAAAAGAAAGGATGATGTAGTACAGTTTCACTACACACCTGCCCAATAAAAAAGAGAGTAGATGAGATAAAGGAAAGAGTAAGAAAGAAAAAAGAAATAGAAAGAAAAGAGATAAGAGAGGGTGTATCGGATGGATAAAGATGGGACATAATGAGAATTTTCCAATTTATCTAAAATAGACTTTGGGTCAGGTTTGGATTTAGAGGGCTTTTGAGGATCCGGATCAAGATGAGCTAGAGGACTAAAGTTTAGGAATTAAAAATATCTACTCAACGGTACCATAATCTCAAAAATCTAAAATTACAAAAAGCCCCCTAAATTCTCTAGAAAATTGCTAACTACCCCCTACTATACCCAAATGAACCTGGATCTAGACCAAACTTGGCACACACGATCCTAATAATTTTTTTAATCTCTTCTATTGAGTAGATGCTGATATTTTAAACGTAAAAAAATTTCATTTTAATACATTCCAATAAATCGAGTAATTTTTTTCGATTTTTTTTTTTTTTTTTTAGGTGGTGAAGAAAAGAGAAGGAAAATGTGGATAAGATCGTAATCTATCTCAAATCAATATCTCAAATGTTATTTTTTTTCCTTTTCTTTTAACATTATTCTTATTCAGATACTACAAGATTTTCAATGCAGAGAATTTTACGGGTATGAGGTTTTTCCTCTGTGAGTAATTGTATAAGGAAGAACATGGCATTTTAACAGATTCTTCAATGACTCTTAGTTTCTTTTGGAATGGAGGGAGTTTTCATACATGTAAGTGAGCACTGTCTACTGAAATTATTATCGTTTGATTGTATCTTCTTCTTCAAATGTTTTTGATGTTGCAATAAAATCTTCATTCCAAGAAAAATGGGTGCAACCAGAGTTAAGAAAATGATGATGAAGAGTTGGTTTTTTCTTTCTCATTCTTGTTTGGGCCAAAGTTTGGCCCATTGATAGCCTTCGTGTTATGATAATTTTAATTATATGTATGTTTTATTTCTTGAATCTTAACTACATCATTCCAAATTGTGCGTGTTTCGTGTTTCCTTATGGTAGAACTTTGTATTTAGTTCTCACTCTATGTTTGGAATATGAATTTGTGCATAGCGTTTAAAATATAAAATTGATACTGTTTTGTTATGTGATAGGAAAATGAAAAACTCAAACAAAAAGTGTCCTGGTTGAGAAAAGTAAAGTAGACAATAACTAAAAGGACGATGTTATGAGGCATGAAAAAGCTTTCCATTATCTGTCAAAATCTATTTTCCTTCTCCATTGAGTCGAAGGGGAAGGAATTTTCTTTAAGCAGTACAGGTGCTAATATTCAAAAGGCCAAAAACATAATCCATATTTGCATAAGAATCTGACATTTTATTTTATTTATTTTTCCTGTTTTAGTTTATGTTAGTTAAATTCTTATACTTTAGACCAAGGCCTCTTCAATCGTCACCTTCCAAAACCCTGAAGAGTGGGATAAGACCAATAAGCATTCATTCGTGGTTCTCATTGAACCATTTTGTTCACTAATTTCCAAATTTTTATTCAATTTTTTTTTTGTAAAATTAATTGTGAGATATGGTGTTATTAAAGAATAATTTCAAAGGAAAAATATTTCAGATTTTATCATTCAGAAAGTTATTTTAGTCTTTCTTGGCATTATTTTGTCCACCCCGGTTAATAAACTAAGCCAAGGTGGGAAAAACAAAAGATTTTAACTATGCACTATTTACTTCATTATGTGGTTCATGGTGTACATACTGCCTTTTAACTCTAAAAACTTATATGCCATGTGAGGTTCAATAATAAACGTTGAACTAAGATGGGATGAAAATAAAAAAGAAAATGAATCATGTACTTTATAATGGATCAAAAGAAAAGGAATCAAGTGTATTTTATTTACTACCTTTTGGTGTTCAATACTTACAATTTTGTGGGCACTTTAAATACTTTGCCATCAGCTTAAAAATCAGTTTAAAAGTCGCGACAAAAGGTATTAGCTAGCTTGCTACTTTTGTTATTATTGCTGGTGGCCAATTGATGGTTGTGTTATTATTCAAATACCAAATTGACTACAGACGAGAGAATTAACATTCTTTTTTTTTTACCTGAAACAATGCTAATTGTGCAAATAATTTCTAATTATTTATTTATTTTATTTTTATTTTTTGGTGAAACTATAAGATACTTGAGTGATATTTGTATTTAAAATTTGAGAGTTAAGAACTTTAGAGGGCTCCGGGAGGTTTCCAGAAGATATGAGATTATTTTCTTTGTACGGATGTAACCCTTTGTTATTATTTTTGAAATATTAACCCTTTAATATTTTGTACAATAACCTTAAATATTTGTAATTTGATGTTCATTCAGTTGTATATTATTGATTATGGCCTTTAAAAAAGGTATAGGGACCTCCAAAACTTATAAGCACATTCCATATATACAGGTACTTCGTTTTCATTATTGCTTTATGTTTAGTTTTTCCTTTTGGCATATTTGTATTAGTAGTTTTTTGTTTTTTGATACTTTTTCCCTATGGCTATCTCTATTTGTGAGCTTCCATTTAACTGAACTTTTATGATTACTTTGTATTATCATTTTCTTATAGGGTATAAAATATAGCATTTTGTATCAAGCAAAAGAAGATGCCGACTCTTGGAGAGGTGTTGCCTCTTTTTACCTGATAGTGGTCCGTCTTATAAAATAAAACAAAGCACATGTTAAATATTAATATTGATCAACATGTACTCTGCAAATCTTACCTGTAAGAGTCCATATCATAGTTCCACCATTGTTGATCCCTGTCGCTTGAGGACAAGCCGGATTACTTCATTATTCTTCACGGTCGGTGTGAGATGTTATTCTTCTTTGTAAGTTAAGATTAAAACCTCCATCTCAGCTTTGTTATTCTGATGTCCTTAGGTAGGATATAATTTTTTTTCTTAATAAAATCTGATTTTGTAGTGAACATATAATCTTTATGGTAATTGGTTAGAACACTAAGCTTATCTAGTTCTTAGTTTTTATTTTTATTTTTTTATAAAACTACATGTTATCAATTTGACCATGCTCTTGATTGGACTCTAACTTTAGCAAGTCAAATCTACCAGGAAACTGATAAGTCGACCTGATATGTTAAATAAAGTAAATTTAAATTTCTTTGTTCACATTCATGATAAAATATCTAAAAACATGTGATTTACATCATCAAAAAATTTATATAAATTCCATATCTATTGTATTTTAAGATTTCATTTTTTTTCACTATATTATTATTTTAGAGATTTTTACCCAAAAATACCCAATATGTGGACGTTCAACTTAATAGTTCCTCGAAAATCGCACCACACTAACGGGGTCCGTTAGACCCCGTGCGGTTTTTTTTTTTACAATAAGAAACAAGTGACGCTAGCGTCACTCAGTGTGTAAATTAGTGACGCTAGCGTCACTCATCTGTATTTCTTAAACCCTCGTTTCCTGTCCTTTTCACTTTCTTCTTCCCCCAGCCGTTTCTCTCCTCTTTCTCCCTTTACCAGAGCACGTCGGCGTCGTTGCTGCCTTACACTCTTCCTTCCCCATTTTGCATCAACCTTGCTCCGATATCGCACAAAACCTCTAAGGTATGAGACGTTGAAACCATTTGCATATCGAAATTAGGGCGTTTCTCTTGCTTTCATTTGTGTTTTTTTTTTTAAAACGATAATGGTAGCTTGGTTTTGACGGAGTTTCACTTGTTTTGCACCATGCATGTTTGAATGTTTGATGCTTGTTTGGTGATTCACGAAAAACCAGAAGTGGGATTACACATTTGTGGGTCTACCGTTTGGATTTTTTCTCCAAGAATGAAACGGCCACAACCTTTTTAGTTTGGATTTCTCTTTACTTTGGACAAGCACATGCTATTCATTGATGGTTGTTTGGTGATTGATTAAAATCCAGAGAGCTGGTTGAGTGTCTGCACATTTGTGAATTATTTCAAATACAATGTCTGGATGGTATTCTCACAGAACGAGACACCAACAATGGATTATGTTGACTTGTTCTTTGAGATTCACATTTGCTTCATTGATGCTCGTTTGGTGTCTGATTAAAGTTGGAAAGAGGGTTTACATCACCCAAACGTGCATGTTCTTCTTCTGTGTTCTATTATTGTTATTGTCTGATATATTTTTGTCTCTTTGATGTTTTGATATTTTATATTTCTTCCTCTTCATTCTACAAAAAGGCAATGTTTTATCAATTAACTTAATGCAATTAGGATATCTACGAGATATAAACACAAGGTGCATGTCATTATTATTATCTTATGTGAATTGTTTGAGGAACAGAAGCATTGATAACAAAGTTAGATAAGAAAATGATTCATACAGGTTATTGAAAGATTATCTGTGGTGGGAATCATAAATGGGGTTCCAGTAGTAATCTTGAAAATATTCTTAACATCTTCAAGAAGTGTCCTGGTCATGGCAATTGGGAATGTAGGTGAGCGATAATCCTTTTTGTTTCTGTTCATTGCCCGTATCATAGGTTTTGGGATATTTACAGGGCCCGGAACAAAGAGATGGTTCCTCCCCGTATCATAGGATGAGAACTGTAAAGGACTAGAATTGTAACTTTGAAAGAAAAGTATATCAGTGTGCACATGTTTGGGGTTCTATGTCAAATATTAATTATGATTATGTGTTAAAGAACAATATATATTTTGTGAACTAGATGTCTGTCTGGTGTGTTGGCTTGGGCATTGTACCATTAGAGGACATTTATCAGTTGGTTTCATTATCCATTGAAGAGGACTGAGGAAAAAAACGACTAAAGAAAATGAGAGGAAACCACTTCACCATGTTTAGTGGGACAGTAAAATAACATTGCTAAAAGTGAAATTGCATTTGGGTGAGCAATCAGAACTTTCCTCTATTATTAATAGAGAAGTGATATTGACACTCCTTTTATGGAAGTAAATGGGCCGGGTTGGGCCAGACTTTAGAAATATAGGCGCGAGAATACCCGCCAAGCCCGTCACAGGCTTTAAGTGTTTGGCTTGAGCCTGTGCCTGCCCATTTAGTCAACGCTGCTAGGCTGGGTGGGGCTTTCTGTCACTTATTTGCAGAAATCAATCACAAAAGTACAAGCATTACTTATTTGAGCCATGTGACTTAATACCAGATTGGCCCAAATATTAAAATATGAAGGGGAGCAAAAGGAGTGTCAAAATCATACACCAAAGAGAATGTTAGTGTCATTCATGATGTACTAATCACTATTTAGACTTTATATGTGTTTGTGCATATTATTTTGAACAGATGGACAAAGGAGATGAGTTGTTATATGATCAAGACTCACACGTGTCCAAAGCTATATTAGATGGAATAGAACCCGGGACCTATAGATGTATAAACACGAACCCTGATAAAGACATATGGGTTCTAACAGATGGACAAAATGATATTGTCCGGGATGTTGGACTATCTAATATTTCTGAAATAGACTACATGAGAATAGACCATACCCTTATTAGTGGCTTGGTTGAAAGGTGGAGACCGGAGACAAATACATTCCATTTGCCTACAGGTGAAGCCACAGTAACTCTAGAGGATGTTGCACACATATATGGGCTCCCGATTGACGGTGAACCTGTAACGGGCAGGACTTTCCCGAATTCTTTTGTACCTCAAGTGTGCAAGGAGTTGCTAGGTCTTGTCCCACGTGCTGGAAAAGACACTATCGGCATTACAATTAAATTTAAGTGGCTAGAAGACACTTCAAACCTTCTAAGAAGACAAAAGAACTGTACAAGACAAGGGCATACTTGTTCTTCTTGGTGTCTGGACAAATATTTGCCAATTCTTCTGGTATTAGGGGGCCAGCTTGGCAGCTAGAGTTGTTTAGGGAGTTCAAGCCCTATGCATGGGGTCCGGCTTGCCTTGCAAGTCTATACAGAATGCTTGGAAGGGCTACAAGGTTAATAAAATATGAAGATGATGAAAAAGAAGAGGATGAAGGTGAAGAGAAACGTGAAGAAAAAAGGGAAACTTGTAAGCTAACCCTTTTGAAGACTCTAACTGGTCCTTTACAGTTGCTACAGGTGTGTCAAATTTTGTGATTTGTAAATATTTGAGTTCTTTTCATCTGTATTTTAAGAGTAATTAACTTTTCGTTTGTGTGATTCTACACTGCAGATCTGGGCCTATTCAAGAATGTCAATTGAGAGATGTCCTACCCCATCTCCTAGTTGGAAAAAGGACTTACAGTACCAATTGTTCAAGACATGGGAACTAAGATTGAGAGATAGGATGCAGGTGACCAACATGAAAGAGATTCGAAAGCATATCAACGGTCTTACAGAGGTTGGGTAATAAAGTTCAGTCCAGTTTAAAACTATGATTTGTGATATTGAAACATAAGAATTTATTGTTAATTAAGGGTGTCTAATTTTGCAGTTTACGTGGCGCCATATGCCAAGATGCCCAAAAAAATCTTCCAAGGCATAAGAAAGGAAGACAAGAGACTGTTCACTTCATCAACCGTCTTACTGCATTACTGGATTGTTGAAAGGCACAATACCCAACGTGTAACAAAACAATTTGGCTTCAAACAAGCGGTCCCACCACCGTTTTATTTACCGTTTAAGAGGGTTGAGCGTTTGGAGAGGTATGAGAAATATTACCAAAAGTATGGAGATGAAATTTCAAGGCTGTGGGAGGATAGACATGAAAATGTCCTTAGAGGACAGAAGGTGAAGACAAAGTCTCACAGCAGCGATTATCTATAATGGTATTCATCAGAAACCATCGGAAATATTATGTGTGGAAAGGGCGGTCGAGGTGTACAAACACCCGATGAGGCCATCAATGTACAAACACCAACATCATTTGTGGGAACACCAAAAAAGAAAACACCAGTGAATAGTGGAGTTGATGAAGATACATCCACAACCGATAAACATGTTAGTGTCGTATCAGATGTACAATGTTTATTGTGTTTTTTTTTAAACGTGAATTTGTCCTTGACTTCGATGTCATATTGTCTCAGGTACATGCTTGGTTGGACCACTTAGAACGGTCTTCAGACCGGGCGGTCCGGAAGAAGGTGAAGATGGAAGATTTCACCCCACGTTTGCGCAATAAAATAAAAAAATTTCGAGATGCATTCACTTCCGCGTTCGAAAATTTTGGAGGGGAGTCGGAGTCGTGTTCCACATCCTAAGAGGATGATGACCAGAAGGTAATAAATTCCATACACTATGAACTGTTGGGATTATGTTCTTGTCATACTTTCGTTAATTTATAACTATTTAATATGGTTATCACATTTTTTATTTAGGAGACATCTTCTCCGACACGGAAGAGAGCTATTCCAAGAGCCAGGCCAAGGAAATGGATATCACCCGCGGTAAAGAAGCTAGAATATTCCCTTGAACCTGTACCTGTTGATATCGAACCATCATCACCTTCTTGCGCCACAGGATTTGCTTCTCCATCAGTTCCGGTTGTGGATGATATTTTCAGTACACCATTTGTCGCGCCTCCTGAAATGTCGATCGTACTACACACCCCGAGGTCAAATATCAACACTTCGGTGTGGAGGATAAAACGGTTGCATCGTGAGAGGAAGATTCCTCGTTACTTTGAAGACTACGACCACTCTATGGAACGATCAGAATATGTGCTCACAACAGATGAGTTGACTCTATTGGAAGGATTCCTTGGATTTTATGCCAACAAGTTAGGTTTATACATATTTGGTCTTGTTATATATTTTTGACCTGTTTGTCATTGAACTTCTCTAAAAATTTGTGATTTTATCGGAGTATGTCATCTTTTGTACTCTTCTTGTTGTTGTTTTATACTAGACTGGATGAACTTGATAGATACTTCACGCTAGTGTCTGGAACGACTTTAAAGAAAGTACTCGATGAGAGCACATAAGTACTCGATGAGAGCACATGGTTGGATACGAATGTAATGTACTGGTGGTTCGAAGTGGTCAAGGATAGATATCCAGATGTTTACTTCTATGATCCCAGCGTCTGTGTAAGTCATCTGATTTATTGGAGAATTCCGTTATCCTTAATATGTACACATTAGTATTTATTTTATTTCTCATTTTGATATGGTCATGCTTTCCGTTATCAGAGTTGGTGGGATAACAATAACATCAAAGACTTGCAAGAGAATGTATTTGGCAAGGACAGTATCAGAGTATGGGAGGCTAGGGAAAAGAGAATGCTGGTCTTTATCCTATGGCATGAAGCACACTTCTGTTTATTGGTTGGACATGTAGAAGAACGAAGATGGGAGTTTTATAACATCATGAAGACCGACAGGACTTCATTTGATTACTGCAAACGATTCGTGAGTTGTCATTTAATTGTATTTGATCGTTAAAATAATGATGAACAGCAATACTCTTTAGTTAACAAATACTTCGCTTACACATTCGTCTTCTTTCCATATTATACCAGATTCAGTTCTTGGGCAGCCAATTCGCGAACTATGGGTTGTATGACACCAACATGTGGAGTTTAATCGTCAAAGCTAACATACCGTACCAAGAGAACGGGAATGACTCCGGTGTCTTTGCATTGGCATTCGCTGACCATTGTGCGGCGTGTAAAGTGATCAACTTCAAACAATCAGATATAATGTATTTTAGGAGCAAAATTGTGGTCGACATATATGGACACAGTTGGGAGCTTAACAGTCACCGTTTGGGCATTGACCCCTTGACTCAATGAAATGTAATTTCACCTTTTGTGTTTGGAAATTAATCTTGTTCAGTTGGTATCAAATATCTTGGTCTATTTTGACATGAAAATGGAATGTGAATAGTTTGAATCCATTGTCTTGTAAATATTTGTTTTATTTAGGTAAGGTTGCATGGCTATGGTTATGGAAGAAAATTGAATGCGAATGGCTAGGTGATTAGTATAAGATGTTATATGAACATCTTTGTATGAAGGAGTTTGAATGTGTTTTAAAAATAGGTTTGTTGTTTTGCATTGTGCACAATTGGAAAGAGCTCCATTTATAAAAAAAATACTGCAATGAACGACGCTAGCGTCGTCTAGTAGTAAGTTTTTTTTACATAGAGCGACGCTAGCGTCCCTCTGTATAAAATTATCTTACAGTTAGACGACGCTAGCGTCACTTATTCTTCTGTTTTTTTTTTATCAAATTTGCAAGTTATTTCCGTGTTCTTTCTATACACCATTACATTTGTCCCTTACCACATCCCAGAATCTTTACATCATAAGATCCCATGCATAGAAATAATTGATAAATTGCCACTTGAACGCCTTCATAAAATGCAAGACAACACAAAGGTTCTTAAACTCTTATCCAGTGTGATTGGAAAACACTAATAGTTCAAAAAACTTTATATTCATTAGACGTTGCAGCCATACAACTTTGATCAACAATATATTTGTTTCACTTCCTATACAAAATATGCTGTTAACTGACGATCCAAAACATACAATTGTCCTTTACATTGATAGAGTCAAGTACTTATATTTTTGGGACAAAACGTCACTCAAAAGATGAAGATCCGCAGTAATCTAAGTATTCTGGGGGCGGGGCAGGTTCCTGCATGATGCCCGATTGTGACCTCGTACATTACAATGAGAGCAGGTGACCACCCTATGCACTCTATATCGGTCTTCAGTATGGATTTTGTTTTTCCTTGGTCTTCCGGGCTGTCTTGAAGATAGAGGAGGCGATACTCTCTCGCCTGAAATGTGCTCCCACCGTTTGCTGTCACGGGTAGCATGAATGTCCTCTTTGTATGTTGACTGGTACTTACTTGCTAGATAGCAATTTTCGCAAAAATCATATGGATTTCTTCCCCTCAACCTCATACCCGCTATGGCATGTGCACACGGGATCCCAATGATTTGCCACTTGCGGCAAGTGCAAGTCCGACGATCGAGATGAACGACGTCAGCATAGCTTGCGGACTGAACTTGAAACTCTTCTAACCCGGCTATACGCACATGCAACCTACGTGCTTCCTCAGTCTCATGACTTAACAGTTTCTCAGCATATGGTGTCAGGCGAGTAGTGACGGACAAAGAACCGAGCTGTCTCTTTTGGAAGAATTCCATCAGTTTGACCCTTATCTCTTCAACCTGTTTCACAATTGGAAGAACTCTGGTGTCCTTTAACATGCTGTTGGTACATTCAGCGACGTTGCTTGTGAGCATGTCATATCGCCTACCCTGAACGAAAGCATTCGCCCAATGTTGCCTGCCGAATGCATATATGTAATTGTATGCCTTTATGTTAACAGCCTTAATTTCTTCCATGAACGCATCGTGCTCACAAGCCCTGTAAGCCTTTGCAGCGCACCAAAACTTCATGACAATCGCAGAATCATTGAACTTTATCTTGATGTTCTTCGCGAGGTGGCGACAACAATAGTAATGAGCAGCAGATGGCAAAATGTTTGCAAGCGCAGGCACAATTCCCTTCTGTCGATCAGATACGATGGTCAGATTCGTTGGTTCTCCAAATGACAAACTCACATTTGCAATGAACCACTCTCAGCTGTCATGTCTCTCGGCCTCTGCAAAAGCAAATGCAATTGGGAAGAGCTGTTGATTTGCATCAAATGTTACAGCTACCAACAACACGCCCGGGTACTTACCACGAAGATGTGATCCATCTACTGCAATCATTGGCCTGAGAGACGAGGTGAAAGCACGGATGGAAGGAGAAAATGCCCAAAAAAACCTCTCAAACCTATCGTCGTCGGACGTCTGGATGTTGGTCACACTACCTGGGTTCATCATCTTCAACTTAGCACAGTACAATGGAAGGAGTTTGAAGGAATCTTCGTATGAACCTCGGACGATGCGTAGTGTCATTTCTCTTGCTATGTGAGCTTTGCGGTACGATATCGTAACCCCAAATTCCATCTGAAAATCATTCATTATCTCTTTTGGTTTCAAATTATTATTGAGACAATATTTATCCAAAATGTACTCCGCAATTAACTCAGAAGATGCCTGCCTATGTGCGGTGCCCATCATTGGTTTTGAACATTTATGTATAGGATTGTAGGTTCGAACTTTGAACCACGGTCCACTCTCGATTATAGACGCGTGGATGCGCCATGGACAATCCCGATCCTTGCAATATGCTGTCACTTTGAACATACTTGTCTTTAGGTGAAACAGCTCGAAGTTGTTGTATATTGCAAACGTGGCTAAAGTCCTCCGAAACTTTTCGCGATCTGGAAATTCGCGCCCTATCCACATCTCACGCGAAGTAGTATGGTACAAGTCTGTAGACAACTCATTTGGAACCATGTTATCTTCAAACATAACTTCACGCTTCTGGGTTGATGGCTCCCCAACTTTTGATTTCACATTCACGATCCCTCTATGACCAACTCCCACATGAGTATCACTTATAGTGTGTTCGACTTGTATGGGCTCCATGCTATCTTCAAAAATAACCACACGCATGTGGGTTTGCGGCAGCTTTACATTTGATTTCGCATTCATAGCCGCCATAAGGCATGCACCGCCATGAGTACGACTACTAGGCAACTCAGTTTCTATGTTGATGGCGTCTACCTCATCATCACTTTCTACCTCATCATTACTTTCTACTGCATCAACATACGTGTGGAACACGGTATCACTCTCTTGAGCCAATTCACAGTTTGGATTGTTCGGTTCGGAGGAAAATTGCATGTCATAATCTTTGTTGAGGTTTACAGTAGGAATTGTTGTGTCTCGGAAATTTGGAGCCTTCCGCTTTGCATCATGAATGCCATCTGTTCTCGCAGATTTCTCATCTCGCATCGGACGCTTTAGCAACCCATGCGCCCTTCAAAGAGTACATGATAAATGTCAGAGAAATACTGAATTAAGAATATATACATATGACAATATACTGACATGAATATGATGCTTAGGAAAATAATGTAAACATGCATACCTTGGTTGATGTCCAATACCAAGACCAGAACCAACTGGTCTTCCCCTGATATATAGATAAATCCCATTTGTTACTCCAGCTGAGAGTGTAACCATGCACTTAATATCATTATCATCTTCGATGCCAACCAATGAAAAAACTTTCCCATTGTGATGAAGATAATGTAAGCTTATGTATTCTGAGTTACCCTCCCAATGTGATGTTTCGTAAGCAACTTTTACAAGCGAGTCAAAAGTTATATCACTTCGAATAGACACCATCTTCTGCTTTCCACCTTTATATAACGGATGAATCATGTCAAAATCAAGATTCCCTTCATAGTGGAATATCACTATTAGTTCATCACCCGACATCCTAATCATTAAAAGAACATAAATTCCATTAGCTAAAAAATTACAGCATAAGAATCTACACCAAATTTCATTCATGTAGACGACCTTACAAATGTAGAAACAGAAATAAACAAGAGAATACGCAACCCAAAGTAGCTAACAATAATGGTGGTTTCATTCATATTTTAAATAAGTTCGTATTATTTCGATTACAGTAACATCATTCCTGTTTCTATGTATATAAACACGATGGATGATAAGACGACAGCCAACAAGTTTGAAATGAAGGAAAGTGATGGGTTCTTTTGGATTCTTATTTTGGATTCTAACGAAAGCCATTTAATCCAAACGGCAAACATCATTTGGGTCCATAAAAGCCATATGAGATGGGTCTTATACAAGGCCGGAGGAAATAGAAGACAAATAGCAACTAACCGTTATTAATGGTTAGTTGTAAAGCATACACAAATGTACAAAAACGTGCACCATTTCAATTTCTATGCATACAAATACAATACATGATGAGACGGCAGCCAAAAAGTTCTAAATGAAGGAAAGAGATTGGTTCTTTGGATTTCAAACGAAGACCATTTATTCCACAAGACAGAAATCGTTGGCATCCATTTCATGCCATCTCGGATGGGTATTATATAAGGGCAAATGAAATAGAAGATAAAAAAAATATGAACCCATTATTAATGGTTCCTTGTAAACGTACACAAATGTACAAAGATGTGCACCAACCTCTTAAATGAAAGCCAACAACCTCTAAGATGAGCAATAGATGCAGGATGCAATGGCATGTACGTGTCTTCTTCGAAAACCTGCAATATGGACTGTTTGCTTCGGCTTGGAGATGACAAAATGGGGGTTTCGAAGGCGAATATATATAAGACTGAGTGACGATATCGTCACTAAATTTCCTCTTCATACGAAGCTATTGTCGCTATTAAAAAACAATTAAAAAAAAAGGGCGGGAGGAATGCTGCCGTATGGAAAATGTTCCGGGACACTATCAGGTGCGACGGACATTTACTGGGTATTTTCCAGTAAAATCCTCATTATTTTATTAGTTTCAATTGTATAGGAAAAAAATAATGTTAGCTGTATTTGGACATTGCACAAGCCTTACAATTTACAATCACTCATTTTCTTTTGAAATTTTATTGAGTGCTGCTATTGGCACACCAAAATTTTCTTTTTAAACACAAATTCTCTCTACACACATTCCTATAATTTAAAAAATACATTAGTTCTTTTCACACACAATAAAATTTTCTAAACTACCCATCCCTCCATTTCCCTCTTTCTTCCCACACACATCCTCATCCCTTTCTTCCCACACACAAGAATCACCGTTTTCTCCGGCGTTCCTCCGGCATTCCTCCGGCGTACCAGTCCGCTCCACCATCTCCACAATCCTCTGGCATTCCCTTTTTCCTTCACCATTTATTCTTCTTTCCCATCTCTTCTTTACCATTTTTTCCAACTTAGATTATCTTTTTTTTTTTCATGGAAACTTGTTATGGGGATAGATTCTCATTCAATGTAAGTTTTTAGAAACAATGTTAGTGTTTTTTCATGCATTTGGGTGCGTTTTATCCATCGTCGCAAGGGTATTAGAAATCGCGACTTTGTTCGGTCTTTCAGGACTGAACATATTGCATATGTTCGGAAGTACAGGACCGAACAAATGCCTTATGTTCGGAACTGTATATCCGAACATATGCCATATGTTCGGTCCTGAGGAACCTGCAACTCGTTCCAGGCGAGAAATTTTTTTTTAAAAAGAGGCATAAAACTGATTGAAAGACACTATTTGATTATTGTTTTCTTCCTTCATTGCACTAGAAATCCTTTAGTTATAGAATGAAAAAAGATAAAGTACAAGAAGAATGAAAGATGAAGGAGATGGAGGAAGATGAGTTGCCCAAAGAGCATAAAATGGAGAAAGATGAGTTGCCTTTTGAGTTTTTTTGGAAAGTGGAGAGTGAGATGGGTGGGAGGGAAGAAGAGATGGGTGGGAGGGAAGAAGATGAGCTTGTGTGTGAAAAGAGGGGCAATGGATATTTTGGTCATTTCATAAAGGGGTAAAAATGTAATTAAAAAAAATCAAATTCCTTGTGTTGGAAAAGAAAAAAATTGTGTGCCAATAGCAGCACTCATTTTATTCTTAAATGTATTAAAGCTTCTATTGAACTTTTTAAAAACTTTATTTTAAAATTTTTTTTTAATAAAATTGTGTTTGGTTGCCCCATGCAGCTCCTCTGGTGTGTGTATAAGCATAAATTATGTAACTTGTTTGTCTTCACCCCGCAGCTGGATGCAGGGGCATTTCCTTCCCTTCAGCGGGTTTTGAAATTTCCACAGTACCAGAGGACCCCAGAACTCTGTACTGTACACAAAGAATATATACATAGAGAGACATGCATGTGATATCGCATGTGATATCGCATGTGATATTTATGAAAAAGGCAAGGATTAAGGGTGGAAGAAACCGAACCAAACCGAACTCCGAACCGTAAACCGAACCGTAAAATTAAGTTCGGTTCGGTTTATCGGTTTATGGTTCGGTTTCGGTTTTGAATTTTTAGCAAGTTCGGTTTTACGGTTCGGTTTCGGATTTTAAAAATATTTTCGGTTTAAACCGAAAAACCGAACTTAATTTTATATTTTAAATAAAATATATATATGTGTGTCATTGACTCATTGTGTCAATGGGAAAGGGAAAGGGAAAGGGGAAGGAAACCCTGGATATCAGAACCGACATGCCAAATGAGAAACAGAGAAAGGGGAAACGCCGAAACGGAAACCATAGATAGATCGGCCCTGGAGGGAGGCTGGACGGCTGGACGCCTGGACCTGCGACTGTGCGCGAGTTCGAGCTGCCTGGACTCGATCTGACGGCATCTCCAACATTCGGTTCTCCAACCACAGCGATCATCTATTCATCTCCTCGTCTCCTCCTGGGATCATCTATTCAACCACAGCGATCATCTATTCATCTCCAACATTCGGTACTTTTACTATTTCTTCTTCTCTGGTGTTTCATTTATGATTCTGGGGTGGTGTTGGTTTGATTGAATTTGGGGGTTTTGGTGCATTGGCGTTGCTGTACCTGTGTCTTGGTTTGTGATGATGATGGGTTTTTGTTAGATTCTGGAACTAGGTTGGGTTTTCTTGAAAAGTTACTTTTGACAGGAGGTGGGAATTCCTTTTTAGGCTGTAGGTCTCATCTATTAATGGCGGTTCTTTCATCTGGTTTCATAGGTAGAAGAGAGCCCTATTTTGTTTGGAGAAAGAAAGATCTGCAGCAAGCCAGAGCCAGCAACCCTTTTCCATCACCTGAAATAAATGAAACGATGTTTCACTGTTTTCTGCACCGCTTCTCTCTCTCGTCTTTGAACGCCTCGATTTTCTTCATTTCTTTTCCTTTCTGTAGATCCACTGTTAGAAAAATTGGGGGTGTCCAATTGAAATGATATGTTTTTTTCACCCCCACAGATCCATTGGTCTACCATCGGCAAGAAGTGTGCCCCACAGTGCAGATCAGGCTTTCCTGCACCACATTATATCCTCTTTAAGCCTAACAAATTGATTTACATTTGAGAGTCAGTTCAATTTTCTTGTGATTTTCTCTAGGTTGTGCCATGAAACTCTGACATGGATAATGGATTCCATGAAATACTCATGATAACATGGATATCAGGATTTTAGGATCAACAGAATTTCATCCAAATTGAGTCCTTGGGGCTGGTTTGCATTTACAAACCTCATGCGGAAGTAGCTCTAGTTACAAGTAAGGCTACAGATATTGTGTTTGGATGGTCTGGTTGCACAAAGTCTGCAGATATGCTCTGTTCTTTGCAACAAAAAATCACATGTGATCAGATTTCCAGGTACAGGTAGCTTGAGATCAAGGTGAATGAAATGAATTCCAAGGATCCAAAAACTGCCAGTGAGCAACATTGTTGGGCAGCAGAGGCACTGGCAGTGAGCAACATTGTTATAACACCAAGCGCCTGAGTTTCGTCGCTGGGATGAAGAGAACTACACCACAACACCTCTCCATCAAACAAGAACAACAATAGCAGTAAATGTCTTCCGTAAAAAATTTGGATCTATTTGTGTAATATTGAAAAATTCGGTTTAAACCGAAAATTTCGGTTTAAACCGAAAAACCGGAAAACCGAACCGTTTAATAATTTTCGGTTCGGCTCGGTTTTACACTTAATTCGGTCCGGTTCGGTTTGCAATATTTTCAGATTTCGGTTTTCGGTTTTTTCGGTTTCGGTCTAAAACCGAACCGAAAAACCGGACTTCCACCCCCAGCAAGGATGTAATAGTCATCTGGGAAGAGAGAGGCAGGGCATTTTCGTCCAGTTGGATTAGAGACGAGTCGTTCGAGAAGCAGAACTGCAGGCGCAGTCGAACAGAGGCTCGTTCCCTCGTTTAAAAAATTAGACCCTCCCAAGTCCCGTTTCCATACCGATCAACTCATCAGATTCAGAAGCGACGAGGAGGGGGGAAGAGGAAAGAGATAGATAGTGTGTGAGAGTGAGTGAGAGATGAGGAGATCCTCTCGACCTATCGTCTGCTGCACTAGTAGGAACAGGGGAGGAGGAGGGCTCCTTTTCCTCCTATTATGGGTCATCTTCCTTGTTGGTGGGTCTGGGGCTGTAGCATTATCTTCATCATCAGCCTTTTCTTCTGCAGGAGATGCAAGAGCAAGAAGAGCAGGAGGAGGCGTTGAGAGGGAAGAAGGGCATCATTATTCTGTCCCAGAGATGACAGGGCCAGGCTTTCTTTACACCAGACCCAGAGGACGCTGCACGCCACAGTAACATCATCATCTCCATCACCCCCTAATCTTTCTTTCCTGTACTTTTTTTTTTTTTTTTTGTGTGCATTTACATGATTATCAAACATATTAACAAAATAACAGGTTCTGGAGCAGCCGAAGGGAGGCATGGCCGAGGATGGTTCCTGAGATGGCGTCTGTGTCGAAGGTGTTTGGATCGCTTGCCCTAGAGCGCTACCGATGGGATCTGACGTTGCTGGAGGCCACGGAGAGGAACGACGACAGCACCAACGCCTTCTCTCACTTGCTCAAGCAGTCCACTGCGGCGCTCCTCAATTCCTACTCCCGCACAGGATTCCCCTACACTCCCTGGGAGGTCAAGACCCTCTTCATCCAGTCCCTCGTCTCTGTCCAAGCTGCAGCTCACCAAGCCAACCTCTTCTCTCAAGCCAACAACATCGCGTCCTGTGTCTAGTCTACTGGTCCCTAGCCTAGGGAGGCCCTCCACCCCAAGCCCCCCCACCCCCACCCCAAGTTTTTTTTTTTTTTTCCCTCCTTACCAGGCACTGGGAGCTAGAAGTTAGAACATTGCACTCTTCTCCTGGCTTCTTCTGTGCTGATTGTGTATCTGAAAGAAAAAGATCTCTCTACCATTCATTCTGACGAATCAATGAACCATTTGTGTTCGTGGTGCTGCATGTGTCGATTTAGGGTATTATGCTTGTCTAATTTCTCTGGAGAGGAGATATATAAAACCAAACTTTTAATCATGAATCAATGCATCTGATCTATTTATTTAATATCCGGTCTAAGTGCTCAATCAGCTGCTGCATTGTAGATAACAGTCCATCCAGACCAAGCTAATAATAACTAGGGCTTCCATTTTTGCCAATATAAAAATTGTAAAACGTAATAATCAGAAAAAAAGAGATTTATTTTACTTCACTCTTCAATCTTCACGCAAGCAAACATGCCCCAGATAAGTCATACGGGTCAAAAAGAATTACCGAAAAAGAGAAAAGGAAGTAAAAAAAAACAAAAACAGAAGGAACGAAACGTACGCAAGAAATGACAATTTAATAAATGAATTACCATGCCTCGAATCGCATTAGCTACTCATCCAGGGCTTTTTTCCTCCTCATATTCCACGTTCAGAGGAGACTCCTGTCCCATCTTTCTGTAAAGAATCATTGTACCGATTTGTATTTCGAATGTTGATGCTAATGGCAAGTTCAGACCTATGCCAGACCTGTAATGCCATTAAAAAAATAAAATAAATGGCTATCTTATATGCTGCCTTTCTGTCATTGATTTTATATATGTAAACTAATTTTGAGAAGATGCTGCCACATTATCTTCCTCCGCAGCTGCTGTGCCCATGGCAGATCCAGTGGCAGCAACGTACCCTCGATAACTGTACTTCTTAAAGACCCTTTCCTTGTTTGCCTTCCACCACTCTTCTGCTTGCTGATTAGCAAACCTTCTTTTACTGCAAATGAAATGGAAATGGGTCGATTGCAATGGAAACAACACATGAAGTGCATAAGCTAGCAACACTTGACAAAATTAGTGCCAATAAGCACTCACATAGCATCACTTACATAAATGTAGTCCATTAATAATATTGCGGCAGAGGTGATCATAATGTCTGAAATTGTCCATGATCAATCCCATCTGGGATTGACACCAAGGCCACAGTGCCAATTGCCCAATGAAGAGGGAACACAGAATGGAAAACCAAAGATGTGACAGCAGGATAAAAGAACTTGCGTTCCAATGAGCAATTCACCCAATGGCTGAAACGGGTATGACTCAACAAAACTGGGTGGATATGACTAAATTGATTCAAAACCATCCAAAAAAAGGGAGACTGTAAGACCACTTCATACTCATCTTTTAGAACTCATTACTCTTGGATGACTCGTACTGAGTTTCAGAGACTGAGTCTCTGAAACCAAGTCAGTCCCGTTCACTTCTCAACTGTGTGTCCATCACCTGTTATAGAGATGACCAGTGTTATCAGATGTGAGGTGGTTCACTCTTCCTAACTTGAAATGGAAGCAATGCGGTGCATTTGCACCATGATTCAGAATTTGAACAGACTGATCTCGACTTGTCATGTTGCCAAGTTGATCAGGCGAGTTTGACTGAGCTAGACCCAAAACTCTATCAGACTTGGTCGAGTTACTATAACAGGTTTTGATTGGAGTCCAAGTTCTGGTTTTAGAACACACTTAATATGTACTAACCCAAAATGGAATTAACTAGAAGGCGAATACCTGAATCTGACTCGCTTGAAAACTTTGGTCCCGTTGCGAAGTTGTACAATAGTTACATATACACCAGGTTCAAATTGTTCAATCAATTCAGCTTCTCCTTCATCACTATTCTTTTCCCTGTAACTATTAGCTGATTTTGAGCTACTTTGTTGACGATTCCTGCCATCAATACAAACCCCAGAACCATCCATCCTTTGATCACGTAGATTAGCTGGCCCTTCATGGATCAAGAAAGGCTTATCAAGTGAACTTCCTTGTTCTGGCTCAGAAGAATAATTTGGAATTTTCTTAAATAAAGCTTCCACTTGCATATACATGGCTTTAAAGGCGTTACTATCGTAATCCTCAGGTGGTAGTTTTCCTGCCATATCATTCAGCTGAATGACATGTGTAAGCAGCAATAAAATGGTTTAGTTAGCATGGGTCGGTAATGCCATTGAATACATGAACAGGAAAGAAAAATCCAATTTTTTTATCCTTCATAGGATCTGGTCAGTGCAATTCTTTTTCTTTTCTTTTTTAATACATAATCAGGAAAGAAAAATCAGAATTTTCTTTCTTTTATACTCATATCATGATGGGATAATGTAGTCTATGCTCTTGATAAGAACTGAGATGATAAGAAGTTAGGACACGGCGCCGTGTGCCTTTTGCTCGAGCTATGATGATGATAACCACGACACGGGATGCTGTGAGCGTTATGTTTCATACTTATGACAAGCTAAGAATCCATGATGGTACCATGCATAAAGCAGATAAGTGATGAGAAAGAAATGCAAGGGGGTGGCTTATTGCAGGCGAGGTCTGTGCTATGTGTCCCTGACTCCCTGTGTGTGATGTGTTAAAGATATATGCTGTGTCATCTGGCCTTTCACAATTATGAGTTCTTGATATGATGACACTATGTGCATGTTGTCTCATGTTTTATAATCATGAGATTATTTATGATATGATTGAAGTTTTGCCTTGTGATTCATTCCATTGAAAGTAATTCTGATGAATCCATTAACTCTTATATCCCCTATTATAAGTGCAAATTCCAATCATTGTTTGTTTCCATTGATCCATGGTTACCCTTGTTGATCTTAATTCTTGATTATGTTGCTTCTCTTGCTGGGCATTAGCTCATTCCATTTTATTTTTCCAGATAATGCAGAATAAGCGAGCGTAAACGGCTGGGGTTTCGCATCAAGCGAAATGTATACATTTTGAGAAGTTGTAGGGATTTTGAGAATTTCCAGTTTTTAGAACAGTTCAGTAGTTTATTTATTAGATGGAACCTATTGATTTGGTTTTGTACTTTTAAGACTTCAAATATATCAGTTTGGATTTGTTTAGGACCTTATTAATTGCTTAATTAATTAATTGGACTTATTAGTTAAGTTTTGTTTTTTCCATTATTCGTCTATGTGATTAATTAATGATTTGACCCATGCTCATAATGTCAGTTCATGCCACGAAATTCGAGGCGCCGGGTTTTGGGGTGTGGCAGTGACACTTGTATCTGCTAAATTTTCTACTAACAACAAATATTGTTTTGGATTTTGGATACAAACAGCTGAATCGGATGCTTATGATCATCATCAAGAAAAAAAGCATCATAGGGTGGTTTTTTTTTTTTTTGGGTTTTGGGCAAGTATGGGTTAATGAATCTTGACCCGAACCATTTATAACTAGTTTACAATTTCCTTATGGAATATGATGCATATTGATGCAGGATAGACCCATAACCCATGAGTTGACCGGTCCTTTGGGTCCAGCCCATTCAATTTATGTTTATTTTATTTCGAGTTGTAGTTTTATGGCTTATGTCTTTTAAGAAAGGATGTTTTAGTCTTGACCATTGAACATGATCAGATGGAGAGGATTAGTTCTAGGGTTTTCCTTTCGCTTATATATTGTTGTAATGCCTCCTTTGGGCATAGATTTTGATAAATGAAAGAAAGACTTGAGTGTTTGCTCTATTCTTCTCTTCTGCAAAAGGACACGGCGTGAGGCCATTGGGTGCGAAGCCTATTCACTTCAGGCATGAGGTTTGCCTTATCCCCTACATCCCTCCATCTTCCCCTACCCGCCCCTCATTGATCGCCGTTCCACATCAATTGGTATCAAAGCCGAAGATCGATCCACCCGGATTCGAAAATTGGACAGCAATCCCAGCAACCCATCAGAACCCTAAAACCCCAAAAATTGCCAAAATCCAACCATAGTCCTTGTTCTTTCATCTCCAACAACCCCAAATCAGATTTCGCAACAACAAACCACCTCCTTTGCCAAAATCCGTCCCTACTGAGACCATCCTAAGCTACCCGGGACCCTAAGAACTCCAAACTCCAAACCAAACCACCCCCCCCCCCCCCCCCCCCCCCCCCCCCAACACCATCTTCCCTTGCCTGCCCCACATCAATTGAGGAATGGGGATTGATGCAGGGCAGGTAGGGGAAGATGGAGGGATGCAGGGGATAGGTCAAACCTCACGCCTGAAGTGAAAAAGGCTTCACCCCTGATGGCGAAGAAGAGAGCAAACACTCGAATATTTCTTTCATTTATCAAACATATGCCAAAAGAAGGCATTACATCAATATATAAGCAAAAGGAAAACCCTAGAACTAATCGTAACCATCTAATCATGTTAAACGGTTAAGATTAAAACATCCATACTTCAAAAACATAAACCATAAAAAAAAACACAACTCTAAGTAAAAAAAAAAGTAAACATAAACTGAATGGGCTGGGTCCGAGGGACTGGTTGACTCATAGAGATGGGTCATGGGTCTTGTATCATATATGGTCTATGTCGTTCATTTGATAGAGAAATTTGGAAAAACTCAAGTAATTAACTCTGTTTTCGAGTCCTTCTACTGTTCTACATGCAAGAGAATATACAATTTGAACTTTATATATAAGTATTCAAAATAATAAAAAATCTCTAGTACCAAACCAGAACTATACCGTCACGGAGTGGGTTTATCAAATTCACAAAGCCTAAACCTATCACTGCCTCACTGGACAGGAAGGGTATGAGGCAAGGCGTGAGATTATTGACTTTCTTATGGGATTATTATTTAAATAAGTGTGATTAATAGCTAATAAACTAGTTTTGTGTGTTAAATTATTATCAAGGTTAGTTTTGGTGGGATTGACCATAACAAGGACCTATTTGTATTTTAAGTTATAAGTAGGGGGTTATATGTAAATATGATATTTTCATTTTCTTGGTTTCATTGGTTTGAGAACATTATTTTGAACCCCACTGTTTTGATGTGTCAGTTGATAAAAAATGATATGTTTTCATTCCCAAGGACTTATTTGTAATTTTAAATTTTATGAAAGTCTGTAATGGTGGAATCATTCAATGATTTTGGATTCGTTGGAAAACAGGTCAAATTTCAAGCAACTTTCGTTCTTGGCCCAGTTTCATTTGAAGTTTTTTGGAACCTTTTTCGGTTTTTCCAGTGAGATTTGATACTTGATAATCCGGACGTTTTTGAAATATCATAAAACATCACTATTTTAAATTTTTGAGAGTTTTCTCAGGTTTTCTTTAAATTACCAGATTTCTCTCGTTTTCTCTCCATCATCCAAGTGAATTCCAGCTTCTCTCCCTCTCTTCCTAATTCCAGCCTCTCCATCATGATTCATCTTTTTCTTCGTCTTGTTATTCTTTTCTTTTCTTTGTTTTCTATTTGGTATGGAGTGGTTAATGAAGATGGTGGAGTTTAGATTCTGTATTCTTTGAAGG
Source organism: Litsea cubeba (assembly GCA_012931725.1). Classification (NCBI taxonomy): domain Eukaryota; kingdom Viridiplantae; phylum Streptophyta; class Magnoliopsida; order Laurales; family Lauraceae; genus Litsea; species Litsea cubeba. The sequence goes on along the minus strand of CM022947.1, from coordinate 138,898,694 downwards.
AGAATTAGTAGAAGTTCAGCTTCCCCAGCTCTCTGTTCCACCTTCTTCATCTTCCTTCTTTGTTATGACGGTCATCTTCTTCATCTTCCTACTTCTCGTTATCCTTCTTTTCTTCTCATTATCTATCATTGTTTACTCTCAATCAGCTACTTGTTGGAACTTGGAAGTTCTGAAAGCCCAAGTGTTGTCTAATTGGTAGAAGTCACTTGTGTAAATAAATGGATGTGATAAACATCGAACGTTAGTTTGATTTTAAGAAATTTCATGAAATTCAATTAAATTCAAGAAATCTATAAGTTCAGAAAATTGATGGTTTGTTTGAGTTAGTAACTTGTATTTTTTATTCAAATGATGAATTTAATCATGATTCTATTTGTTATATGTTGTTAAGGAAGTGTTTCCAAAGTATAGAAAGAAAGGAGAATGATCCAGAAACAGAGAAACTCGAAATCGAGTTTCAGTTTCTATGAGCCCTCTGTCAAGGGTGAAAGGTCTTATAGTGGACCGCGAACACACTATGGCTAGCCGTAAAAGCTAACCGTAGAACAGTCTGTCAGTTCGGAAATTGTGAACCTAAAATTACCCCTTTTCTGCTCTGCATCCACAGTCAACCGTGAGGTCAACCCTGGCACTCATGGTTTGCCGTGAGCCAACCGTGGAGACTAAATTTTTATTATTTAATTTTAATTTGAATGTCTGGTTTGGTAAAGTATCTTGCATTGATCAAACTATTTTGAAACTATAGGATGTGTATGCTTATGAAGTTTATAAATTGTGATTTCCGCATTTTCTCTAAATTTTGTATAAATGTGTAATTTTATCAGTTTAATTATTGAAATTATGTTAAATGTAATATGAAAATCTCCGAATTTGTACATTTCACTATTTTAATTATTTTCCAATATCCTGTATTACTTATAACCATTTGATTTCTGAATTTGACCATATTTTTATCGTGACATTTCCGATAACTCAGATAATCTGTAATTATTCATGTTTAGCTTAGATGTTTAAAAGAAAAACCTTTATTTATGAAATGTATCTGTTATATATGACTATTCTGAACTGGCACCACTTAGCTTCAGTTCCTCTGTAATTGGACACGGTGAAAGTTGGACTGTATCTGTTCTGTAAACTAGCTGCAGCTTAGTTCTGATATCTGTTGTGTCAATCTTGGGCCTCCAGGTCCAATATATCAGGCCCATTTACATACTAGTTAGTTGTTAGCTATTAGTATGGATCTAAATCCAAGTGTAATTAATGGATAAGCATTGTTAGAATGTAATCAGGGATTTAACCGTTTAAATATAGCTCTCAGTCGACCATGCAAGGCACGACAATTAATCTCCATTTCTCTCTTATGCCTGTCTCTTCTCTCTAAGATAACATGGTATCAGAGCTCAGCCGATCACCTGTGATTCTCTCCAAAGTCATCTTCCAAGCATTGGAAGCCCGTCTGTGATCATCCTCTTCAGCCGGATCATCTCTGATCATCTCTGATCATCGCCGATCACCCGTGGCCCACCGGAGATCATCATACCAGAAACTGACGAAATCAGTCACCAAGCTCGCCTGTTATTCCTCTTATTTATCACAATTTTTCCAGCAATTTTTTCTCATCAGAGGTAGGCCATCTAGCATATTTTGTGATGGTTCAGTTTTATTAAAAAGTTTTCATCACAGCCGTCCAAGATTGTGGATTTTGATCCGTTTCTAGTGGAACTTCTTCCCATAGTTGCGAAAAATCCTTGTTTTTTCATCCCCAGACTCTGATCAGATCTCTGATCATCCACTGGGGCCCACGTGGACATATTTCCACTCACGTCCAAGGACGTGTTGCCACTTTCTGCTCCCAGTTGCTGTTTTCATCTTCTATTGGTTACTGTTACTGTTGCTGTTGCTCTCTGCTGTTGCTTGCTTCTTCCTCTGGGTTACTTTTACTATTGCTGTTGTTTCTTTTCTTCATCTGGGTTGTTGCTGGTACTTTTAATGCTGTTGTTGCCTCTCCACTGCCTTCTGTGCTCTGTTCTATTGGTAACTGAGTTCAACTGCTATATCAGGCCCATTTACATACTAGTTAGTTGTCTGGGTTTTCCGAAGAAAGAACTGTTACACGATTTAATCCTAATTTTGTGTATCGTCGAAGGGAACGACCTACCACTGCAGATGCCCACCCTCCTGATCCTCCTGATCCTTCGGCAAATGGTCCCACATCTACTGGTACCTTGCGTCGCTCCTCCAGAATTTCTCGACCTCCTGAGAGGTATGGATTTACCCATGCTTCTTTGATGACAACACTATCCTCTGTTTCCATCCCAAGTACTTATTTGCAGACTGTGCAACATGATTGTTGGAATCAGGCCATGAAAGAAGAATTAGATGCGTTGAACCAGAATCACACCTGGGATATTGTGGACTGTCCTTCTTCAGTTAAACCCATCGGTTGCAAATGGATATACTCGATCAAACTAAAATCCGATGGCTCCTTGGATAGACACAAAGCTCGACTTGTGGCACTTGGCAACCGCCAAGAGTATGGCATTGACTATGAAGAGACATTTGCGCCGGTTGCAAAAATGACAACTGTTCGGCTCCTTCTCGCCATTGCTGCTTCTCAATCTTGGCCATTATACCAAATGGATGTCAAGAATGCCTTTCTACATGGGGACTTGAAAGAAGAGGTCTATATGCGGATACCACAAGGCGTCACCTCTCCGTCTAAGAAGTCTGTATGTCACTTACGCAGATCTCTTTACGGTCTCAAGCAAGCTCCTCGAGCGTGGTTCGAAACATTCAGAGATCGTTTGGGCACAATTGGCTTTACTCAAAGTCCGTACGATCCATCTCTTTTTCTGAACCAAGCATCTACTGGCTTTACTGTTCTCCTCGTATATGTTGATGATATCATTATCACTGGCACCGATGATGCTATGATAAAATCACTCCAAGCCTCTCTTCGCGATTCATTCCATATGAAGGATCTGGGTCCTCTACATTATTTTTTGGGCTTAGAGATACATCAGTCTCCAAAAGGCCTATTTATCAATCAACACAAATATGCGACAGATCTTATTGAGCTTGCTGATCTCGATGAATCTTCCTCAGTTGATACGCCGCTTGAAGTCAATCTTAAGTTGAGTAAAGATGGTGGAGCTCTTCTTCCTGATCCACATACATACCGGAGACTCGTCGGCAGTCTTGTCTATCTCACCATCACCAGGCCTGACATATCTTATGCTGTCAATCTTGTTAGCCAATTCATGACGTCTCCTCGCCACCTTCATCTGACAGCAGTGAAGCGCATTATCCGGTATTTATTGGGTACTCGAGCTCGTGGTTTATATTATCCAAAGGATAATCGTCTACTTCTGACTGCTTATGCAGATGCTGACTGGGCAGGATGTCCGGATACCAGACGGTCCACCACTGGTTGGTGTATGTACCTCGGTCAATCTCTCATCTCTTGGAAATGCAAGAAACAAGAACGGGTCTCCAAATCTTCCACAGAGGCTGAATATCGGGCTATGTCCTCTGCTTGTTCTGAAATCCTATGGCTTCGGGGACTTCTTTCGGAACTTGGATTTACACAGGACTCTCCCACTTCCTTGAATGCAGATAATACTGGGGCAATCAGGATCACTGAAAATCCTGTTCTTCATGAACGCACAAAACATATAGAAGTTGATTGCCACTTTATTCGAGATGAATACAAGCGTGATGTTATTAGTCTACCTCACGTCCCTACAGAGTTTCAGTTTGCAGATATCTTCACTAAGGGACTTCCTCGGCCTCGACATCAGTTTCTTGTCTCCAAATTGCTGCTTTATGACACTCCCGCATCAATTTGAGGGGGGGTGTCAATCTTGGGCCTCCAGGTCCAATATATCAGGCCCATTTACATACTAGTTAGTTGTTAGCTATTAGTATGGATCTAAATCCAAGTGTAATTAATGGATAAGCATTGTTAGAATGTAATCAGGGATTTAACCCTTTAAATATAGCTCTCAGTCGACCATGCAAGGGACGACAATTAATCTCCATTTCTCTCTTATGCTTGTCTCTTCTCTCTAAGATAACATGTTGGAGTATTTTATACTCTTGGTACCTTTGTACTCTGTTCTGGTCAGTGGCCACCTTCTGATATTACATGGTACCGTCTGCTATTTTGTTTACTTTAATAATCTCTCTTAAGGGAATATAGCTGATGTAGTTTTTCCCTCCTGTTATTCAGTATTATGCATTTATTTCTGTATCAAGCATTATCATGATTTATTTCTATATATTATCAGTTTTAAACATGATATTTCTATTTATTATATCAGTTTATTTGATGTAACGTTTGACATTACAGGAGATCCTGCCCTTACCGGTATCCAGGAGACTGACGGTTGAAGAGACTATCCAAGGCATAGGTGTGGTCTTCAAAGGAGATCGTTTAATGAGTTGGTGAATGGATACTCATCACAATGGAGAAGTGTTTCGAGGTGGAAGTATTTGGGAAAGTTTTGATGATGGTGTGATGAGTTAGCGAAACGGCTTTGTAGATAAGACTTATCTCTGTAAATTATAAAGATTGCTCAATTGTAAATTATCTTGAGGCTATTATGCTCTGTTTGTCACCTGTTTATGTATATAAATGTTCTATAAAGTTCAGATTTAGCTCACCCGTGAAATCCTGTGGGTTAGAGTGGGGTTAACTTCCTAACCAAACCAAACCAAACCAAGCCTTTTCCCACTAGGTGGGGTCGGCTATATGGATTTGACGACGCCAATCAAATCTGTTTAGGGCCATGTCCTCCGTTAGATCCATGTAAGCAAGATCATGTTTAATAGTTTCTTTCCAACTTCTCTTGGGTCTCCCTCTCCCTCTCCTACTCTTGGCAAACTCCATGCTTTCACACCTTTTAACAGGTGCCTCTGTTGGACGCCTTCTAACATGGCCGAACCATCTCAGTCGATTTTCTCTCATTTTATCTCCAATCGGTGCTATTCCTACTATGCCCCTAATCTCCTCATTCCTAATCCTATCTCTCCTTGTGATCCCGCACATCCATCTTAGCATTCTCATCTCCGCAACTTCCATCTTCTTGACATGATTATGCTTTACTGCCCAACACTCTGATCCATATAACGCTGGCCGTACCGCCACCTTATAATACTTTCCTTTAACCTTGAGGGGGACTTTCCGATCACACAAGACCCCCGAAGCACTCCTCCATTTGGTCCACCCGGCTTGAATCCTGTGACTTACATCAGTATCAATCCCTCCATCCTGTTGCACCATAGATCCAAGGTACCTAAAGTTTTCTTTCTCTACTATCTTTTGTGTGCCCAAACTTACTTCTATGTTACCAGGTGTCCTACTTTGACTAAACTTGCATTCCATATATTCCGTTTTGCATCGACTTAGCCTAAACCCTTTTGTCTCTAATGTTTTCCGCCACAATTCAAGTTTAGCATTCACTCCTTCTCTCGTCTCATCCACTAAAACAATGTCATCTGCAAATAGCATACACCACGGCACCTCATCCTGGATATGTCTTGTAATCTCATCCATAACTAGGGCAAACAAGTACGGGCTTAACGCTGAGCCTTGGTGTAGACCAATCGTGATAGGAAACTCCTTAGTTTCGCCGCCAGTCGTCCTTATAGATGTCACGACTCTATCATACATATCCTTTATCGCCTCAATATAAGCGACACAAACTCTTTTCTTTTCCAGAACTTTCCAAAGAATCTCCCTAGGAACCCGGTCATAGGCCTTCTCCAAGTCAATGAACACCATATGTAAATCTCTCTTACCTTCTCTATACTGTTCCATTAACCTCCTCAGGAGAAAGATAGCCTCCATGGTTGATCTCCCAGGCATGAAACCAAATTGATTCTCTGAAATATTTGTTGTTCTTCTTAGTCTTCTCTCAATAACTCTCTCCCATAATTTCATCGTATGGCTCATCAATTTAATCCCGCGGTAGTTCGCACAGTTCTGAATATCTCCTTTGTTCTTGTATATGGGTATAAGAATACTTTTCCTCCATGCATTAGGCATCTTCTTGCTCTTTAGCACTACATTAAAAAGCTTTGTCAACCAACTAATACCATCCTCCCCCAAGCACCTCCAGACCTCAATAGGGATACCATCTGGCCCAACCGCTTTCCCATTCTTCATTCTTTTCAATACTTCTTTAACTTCTTCCCTACTGATTCTCCTATAGAACATATGATTCGCTTCTTCTCTAGAAATGGTAAGCTGCCCCAATTGTATGTCACTACTGTTGCTTTCGTTAAATAACTTGTAGAAGTAGCTCTTCCAACGCTCATTTATCTCCTCTTCCTTTACTAATACATTTTCATCCTCATCCTTAATGCATTTAACTTAGTTTAAGTCCTTGGTCCGCCGATCTCTAGTTTTAGCAAGCTTGAATATCTCTCTTTCGCCTTCCTTAGTGTCAAGTCGCCTATATAGCTCCTCAAATGCCTTTGCCTTGGCCTCACTAACTGCCTTTTTGGTTTCTCTTTTTGCTTCTTTATGCCTCTCCAAGTTCGCTTCAATTCGATCCTTTTGCCAAGTTTTAAAGCACTCTCTTTTAACTCTTATCTTGTCTTGGACAGCTTCGCTCCACCACCATGCCTCTTTCTGTACCGGAGCACCCCCTTTAGATTCTCCTAAGACTTCTTTCCCTACCCTCCTAATACACTCTGCTACCTTATCCCACATATTATTTGCACTCTCTTCTGTCGCCCAAACGTCTTCCTCTAGTACTCTTTCCCTTAAAGCTAGTTGCTTATCACCTTTTAGGTTCCACCATTTAGTCCTTGAGCATCTATACAACTTCTTTTTTCTAGTCCACCTTTGTAACTGCACATCTATGATCAACAACCTATGTTGGGAAGTCAAGCTCTCCCCCGGTATAACCTTACAATCTTTACAAGCTAAACGGTCTCTTTTCCTAGTTAAGAAGAAGTCAATTTGTGTCCTCGATGAGCCACTCTTATAAGTCACCAAATGTTCCTTTCTCTTTCTAAAAAATGTGTTAGTTACTATGAGATCATAAGCCACTAAAAACTCCAAGATATCCTTCCCTTCTTCATTTCTATTACCGTACCCATGTCCCCCGTGTACTCCTATGTATCCATCTACGTCACGTCCTACATGACCGTTCAAATCACCTCCTATGAAGACCATCTCTCCTTGGGGTATCTCTAGTAGCACTCCTTCCAAGCTAGGAAGCACGGATACATGAAATTGGGTGGCGTATCCGTATCCCGGACGTATCGGATACGGATACGCCCGGATACGCAATGGACACGTATGGGACACGTATTTTTCGTATCGGGATTTTTTTTTTTTTTATATTTATCGGACACGTGCCGGACACGTCCCGACACGAGCGGGACACGCACGCTTCGCGTCGGGACACGTGCCGGACACGAAAATGAGTATTAAGAAGGGGAAAGAGGAGAAAAGGAAGAAAAGAAGGAAGGGGGAAGAAAAACCCTAGAGCAGCATCTTCGGCCTTCATCTTCCTCCGACGTGACTCGAGAGCATCACCGGCCTTCATCCTCCTCCGACGAGCACCGGCCTTCATCCTCCTCCGACGAGCATCACCGGCCCTTCATCCTCCTCCGACGAGCATCACCGGCCCTCATCCTCCTCCATCGTCATCCTCCGACGACGATAGCTGTGTCATTTCTCCTTCTTACTTCCATTGTCATCATCAGAAACCCAAAGCGCCGCTGCTGAGCCTGTGTCGTTTCTCCTTCTCTTCCATCGTCGTCGTCAGAAACCAGGCCGCTGCTGAGCTGTGCCGTTTCTCCTTCTCTTCCATTGTCACGTCTCTGCTGTGCTGTGCCGTTTCAACTTCAGGTTCAGGTTCTTTTCTCTTCTTTTCTTTCCTTGTGCTGTATTTGTCTGTTCTTGCTCATTTTCACTGCTGCGCCTTTTTTTATTTTCTCTGTTCTTGCTGATCTTCGCTGCTGACTTTATTTATTTTTTTTTTTTTTTTTGTGTCTGTTCTTGCTGATCTTCTTTTCTCTTCTTCTTCGCTATTGTATTTGTCTGCTAATGTGCCTTTTTTTTTTTTTTGCTGCTGCTGCTGTCAACTTCTCCTGCTGGTTCTGTTTTTTTTTTTTTTTCTAGATGCTATTCTATGCTGCTGTATCCTGATTTGTTTTTCTGTTTTTGCTGATCTTGTTTCCTCTTCTTCTTCGTTGCTGTAATGTGTTTGTTTTTTTTTTTTTTCTGCTGCTGCTGTCAACTTCTCCAGTTCTCCTGCTGTTTCTTTTTTTTTCTAATTTTTCTTTATGCTATTCTATGCTGCTGTATCCTGTTTTTTTTTTTTGCTGATCTTTTTTCCTCTTCTTCTTCGCTGCTGTATTTGCTGTAATGTGTCTGGTTTTTTTTTTTTTAGTCATATGGCTTCTAGTGCGGGTGATAGTGCTACTGCATCTTCTCCTTCTATTGAAGAAGATGCTCACCACCCTCTTTGGAGGTATGTGACAAAACAACAAAAACTTGGTGATGGAGGGGGAAATGTGTCGTGGCAATGCAATTTTTGCCATCAAGCCAAGAAAAGCTCATACACAAGGGTGAGGGCTCATTTGATACATGAGGCTGGTCATGCTGTTGTATTCTGTCCAAAAGTTAAGAGCAGCGATATTGCGGAGATGAAAAGGTTAGAGGACGAATGCAATGAGAGATTGAGGAAAAATGCACCCAAGAAAGTACCTTTGCCTACTTCTAGTGTGGATTATGATTCAAAAAAAAGGAAGGCTAGTGGAAGTGGAACTGGAAGTTGGGGTGCATGTGACAGTAATACGGCTATTGGGAAGTCATTTAACCTGAAGTTGCGTGACCAAATGGATGCGGAGATTGCTAGGATGTTCTATGCATCGGGCTTACCATTTCACCTAGCAAGGAGCCCTTATTATGTGAGTTGTATCCAATTTGCTGCAAACAATGCTCTTGCAGGCTATGTGCCACCGGGGTATAATAAGTTAAGGACAAGTCTACTCCAACAAGAGAGGGCTTATATTGATAGGTTGCTAGAACCAATTAAAGGCACATGGAAAGAAAAAGGTGTAAGCATTGTGAGTGATGGATGGAGTGACTCACAGAGGAGGCCCTTGATTAATTTTATGGCGGTGACGGAAAGTGGGCCTATGTTCCTTAAAGCCGTGGATTGTACGGGTGAAGTTAAAGATAAATACTTCATTTATGGTTTGTTGAAAGAAGTGATAGAAGAGGTTGGTCCCCAAAATGTGATTCAAGTGATAACTGATAATGCTAAGAATTGTGCGGGTGCAGGGCATCTCATTGAAGCACAATTTGAAAATATTGTTTGGACACCATGTGTGGTTCATACACTCAACCTTGCCTTGCAAAACATTTGTATGGCAAAGAATATAGAAAACAATGCTCTAACATTTGAGGAGTGTCATTGGATCACAGACTTGGCCGAGGATGTTGTGTTTGTCAAGAACTTTATCATGAATCACTCCATGAGATTGGCTATGTTTAATGAATTTGTCCCTTTGAAGTTGCTTTCAGTTGCAAGTACACGTTTTGCTTCGGTCCTTGTCATGCTTAAGAGATTCAAGCTCATAAAAGGTAGTCTTCAAGCCATGGTTATTAGTGAAAGGTGGAATTCCTACAAAGAGGATGATAAGGAGAAAGCCAAAGCTGTGAAAGATTTTGTGTTAGATGACATTTGGTGGGACAAAATGACTTACATACTCTCTTTTACAGCTCCTATATATGATATGCTAAGGGCTTGTGACACGGATAGGCCTTGTCTTCACTTAGTGTATGACATGTGGGATACCATGATAGAAAAAGTGAAAGGTTCAATATATAGGCATGAAGGAAGAAGACTCGATGAGACATCTACCTTTTATGATGTGGTGCATAAAATTCTTGTGGATCGTTGGAACAAGAACAACACTCCTCTCCATTGCTTAGCTCATTCACTAAATCCAAGGTGACTTCTAGTCTTAGAACTTTTTTTTCTCCCTCTTAGTCTTAAACTCTTAATCATAAACTTATTGCCTACTTTTTTTTTTATTTTTTTCTATTCAAGGTACTATAGCGAGCATTGGCTTCATGAGGATCCTAGTCGAGTTGCTCCACATAGAGATATGGAGGTTGCTACAGAAAGAATGAAAATCCTTAAAAAATATTTTCCTAATTTGGAGGAGCGCAAAAGGATAAGCACAGAATTTGCTGATTTCTCTAGCAAGTCGGGATATTTTGCGGATATTGATTCCATTCGTGATCGCTATGAAATGGATCCTAAAAGTTGGTGGGTCACCTATGGTGCGTTTGCACCTTTGCTTCAAACTCTAGCTTTCAAGCTACTTGTGCAACCTTCTTCGTCGTCATGTGCCGAGAGGAATTGGAGTACTTATTCCTTTGTGCACTCGGTGAGAAGGAATAAGATGACACCAAAACGTGCTGAAGACTTGGTTTTCATTCATAGCAATCTTCGCCTTCTTTCAAGAAGAACTCCACAATATATAAAAGGAGAAACCAAGATGTGGGATATTGCTGGAGATTCTTTTGATTCGTTTGATGATGTTGGAGAGCTTGAGGTTGCACAACTCTCCCTTGATGAACCGGAATTGGAGGCCATGCTCTTTCGTGAAGATGATGATGGAGGTGATGGTGGTGGACCTGGTGGTCAGGCAATTGAAGTTTAAGTGGATGCATTGTCTGTTTGTTTGGATTATATGCTTATGTTTCTGTAATAGTTGGTGAAACTTGGAATTTGAACTTGGAACTTGGAAGTTGGAAGTATTGAATGTAATGTTTAATGATGATTAAATCAATGAAAGTGCATATTTTATGGCTATTTTGATTGAAATAATATTAGATTTTTATTACATGGTCATATAAAAAATATTTAAAATAAAAAAAAATTCAACGTATCCCCGACGTGTCGTATCCTACTTTTTTGAGAAATGCCGTATCTGCGTATCCGTATCGTATCGTATCCGTGTCTCGTATCCGTGTCGGTGCTTCATAGCTTCCAAGTCTTCCCAAAACTTCTCCTTATGTCCATCTCCTAAGCCCACCTGGGGGGCATAAGCACTAATTACGTTCACTATCTCTTCTCCTAACACTAACTTAATTGCAATAATCCTATCTCCATAGCGCTTTACATTCACTACATCTTCCTTTAAGTCCTTGTTTACCACTATGCCGACCCCATTCCTCGATCTATTAAGTCCCGTATACCATAACTTATACCCGGTCCTCTCAATCTCTTTAGCTTTGTGTCCCACCCATCTTGTCTCTTGCAAGCAAGCAATTGCGATTCGTCTCCTTTCCATTGTATCCACCACTTCCATAAGTTTCCCAGTTAGGCTCCCAATGTTCCAAGTGCCCAATCTCAGCCTTCTATTTTGGACTAGCTTCCTTACCCCCCACACTCGCCCAATAAAGTGTGAGGACCCTTGCCTATTTAGCACTGCACCCGGGCGCCGATGAGTGGGGTTAACTTCCTAATAAGTCGAAATGACTTCAACCCTACACTGGTTATGTCATGAAATTGGAACCATTAAGGATGCCCAATTTTGAGACGTGACACAAGTGCTAATTAAGGCGGGTTCATGTTTATCCCAACCTTTACCAAAGCTGTCCCATTGCCATTTCTATTATAGGGTGTGGGTGTAGTACTGCAGCAACCGTGAAGTTTTCTGCACCTCCCTTCTGCCCCATCTCATACATGTGGACCCATGGTTCGGCAACCCAGACCATTACTATGATGAGTCCAGCAGAAAGCAAAGATACCAAAAGTCCCAAACTTTGCCAGAATGAAGGTAGCTAGACTTTCATTCTTCATCCTTATTATAGACCGAAACTTGCTTATTGTATATTCTATACTGGAGGCCACTGATTGGACATCTGAGGGATATCTTGGAGAAGCTCTATCAATCAATAATGATATGGTTAGAGAATAATTAGAGAGCATAGGAATGATTAGAGATTAGTTAGAATTAGATCCTTATCCTCAGAGCAAAGGATAAGGTTTAGTTTGAGTTTGAAAATTCTTTTGCATTTCATTTGTTTAAATTGAGATTATTTCTCCTAAATAAATCTAAAGAGAATGTCATGGAAGCATAGCACTTGTTAAAACTTTACATGGTATCAAAGCCATGACCCGGTGGTGATCTTGCAATCAAGCAGTCATAGTCCTGTCGCTTTATGCTTCTGTAATAACCTCACCGTCAATTCCTCCCTCTTCAATAAAAATCAAACATCCTCCCTTAGTTATATATTTATCCAAGCCATCCAATCTTGCCTTTTTCATCAAATTGTATGACTGAAAGCTTCTGAAAGAGATCACACCAAATCTAATCTAGTGGGCCACCAGCACCAACAGAACTATAAAAAAAAAGCAGGATGCAACGATGATGGACTTTACAAGCCAGACGGTGATCACCGACAAAGCATGATAATCATTTCTACCAAATATTTGCCGTGTATTTTTCAGAGATCAAAGGGATTGTGATTTTTGTTATCAATTGCACAATCCTTTCTAGCAAAAGGACGATGTGATTGCAGGAGGGCATTAGAAAATAATTAGAGATCGAAGGAATGATAAGAGATTCATTAGAATTAGATCCTTATCCTTTGAGCTAAGGATAAGGTTTCGCTTGAATTTGAATTTTTTTTTTTGTGTTTCATTTGTGTAAATTGAGATCCTTTCTCCTAAAATAAAACTACAGTGAATGTCATGGAAGTACAGTATTTTTAAAAGTTCACAGATATAAACACGCATTTTCAGTATATTGATATTGAATAGGCCATGGCTTGTTAAATTGCATATTAGATATCAGAAAGAAAGAATTTGATAATCAGAATGCAACCAAAGTTGAATAAGAATACCTGGCATGTGAGAGACTTGATGACTTCCTTTGCAAACAAACACTTGGAAGATTCCTGAGCAGCCAGCGAAGCAGCTTCTTGAGCTCTCTTTTCTGATTTTTGTAATTCCACATCTTGATCTTCACACCTTTCTTTTAAACTTTTAACCTAGAGTACACATTAAATCAAAGATACTCATTTACTTCAAATTAGTATTTGAAATACTAATAAATCGAAAGGAACATGTACTTGAACATATTAAGCTTACCTGGGCTTGCAACTTCTGGATGTCTTGGTTCAAAACCTCATTTGTCTTCTTAAGGCTGTCAATGACACTAGTAGAAAATACAGGAGTTGCAGAACGTGGAGGGCTCGACCTCCTTGAGTATGGTGATGCTGGCCTTGAATTGACTACTGGCGGTGGGGATGATTTAACGATTGGTCTTGAAGCGAATTGAAGTGTGTTTAAAGAAGTTGGGAAAGAAATATCTTTCAGCTGTGACAATGATGGACCCTGGGAAGAACGGATTAGGGGAAGAGAATCAGTTGTCATCCCTTGCTTAACCGATTTGATTCCAAGGTACTTTACTGGTTCTGTGTTTCGAGACAATAGATACTTTGATGACCTTATTTCTCCCTTTTCAAACCCATCCCTGCTGTCAACTGAGCGCCGAGGGGCTACACTCTTCCTAGTGGAGGCCGGACTATTTTCTGATGCTTTGAGTTTTGAATAGCAAGAATCACACACACGATATGGTTTGCCTGGAGTTGGAGCCAATGCAGCTCTTAAAGCTTTTTTGGAACTGCAAGCATGGCAATGGACTAGTCCACAGTTATAACAATTAAGCCTTTTTCGTGTAAAACCAAATGCTTGTTGACAGCCCAAGCAGAGAGACTGGTCAGCACTGGAAACCCACTTGTGAATGCATATTCTTGCCGTGAAACTTGACCCACATGATATACTTTTAACATGTCTATCTTTTAATGCTTCAACAAGAGTAGGTGTTTTTCGATCTTCAATATCCCCATGCCCCAACCTTCCATTGGCACCCTTTCCCCAAGTAAATACCTCACTTCTAGATGTCAAGACAGCAACGTGGAATGCTCCACAAGCAATCTCATCAACGGATTCAGTTACCAGTTTATCCTGTACTAAGCAAGGTATCCTACCATCAGACAGGGGATTGCCAAGCTGGCCGTGAACTGTACTGCCCACAGTAAAAACATGCCCTGATATTGTGAGAGCAACTGTAATACTATGTCCACAGGCCAGCTGGTGGAAATTGTAGTCAATGAGTGATGACACACAAGTGGGTACCAGCCGTGTTTCCTTGTCCCCATGACCCAGAAGGTGTTTGTCTCCATCGCCCCATGTGAACAATTTTCTAGATGAAATGTTCCCACCCGGCTGTCCCATAACCTCTACAATTGCTGCTGTATGCCACACTCCACATGCAACTGTAACAGTCTTTAATCCGCTCAAAGATTTGACTTCCCTTGGATAAGCTGTGGTTTCCCGATCTCCATGCCCCAGGACACCAAATGATCCATCACCAAATGTAAACAATTTCCCGTTGGAAGTTGCTAGTGCTGAATGCCATGTGCCACATGCAATAGACAATACTTGGAGCCCTTCTAGAGTACCACAGACTCTTTTGGGTATCCGGTGGCTGACATCAGTGCCATGACCTAGAAGTCCAGCATTATAGGTACCATCTCCCCAAGTAAATAGATCGCCAGCCATGGATACAGCACAAGTATGATACTCGCCACATGCAACAAAATCTGTATTGAAGACAGCCAAAGATTCAACAAGTTGAGGTTGAATAAAATCTATATCTATTCCATGGCCAAGACGCCCTCCAGATTCCTCTCCCCAAGTAAATACCTCACCTTGCCTTGTCACAAGAGCAACATGACTAACACCGCAAGAAATCTGATGAACATCCAAAACTACATTTGACTCTATGGGCTTAGGAATCAACACCAGTCTTTGAAGTGAAAGAGTTTATTGATCCATCAGCTGAATTCCCATCATACCAAACCACTCCCCAAACGTAAACATCGCCTAAAGATTCACTGTCATCAGGTCCAGAACTATGACTGGACCAACTAGGAGCACTTGAAACACTAAGTCGAAAACCATCTCCGTTGCTTAATCTCGGTTGCATATTTGCACGGTCTAACCCCACATCTGATTTCGATAAACTTAAAGAAGAGTCACGAGAACAAAGATCAACAAAGGCCTTTGTATTTAGACTAGGGGAAATACTTGAAGCAATCTCTAGTGTTGCACCAAAAGGACGGCTCTCCGGAATGAATTCTCCACCATCCTATATTTAAAAGAAAATGAAAAGATAAATAGAATTACCGAGAGAGCGATGAAGAAACTTCTAGCAAATGATGAAATTACTATACAAAAAGATTAGACAGGATGTAGCATGGACATTTTTACTATTCCAAATAGGAGTGCACTGTGGGTGAGTACTGGATTTGGGTAGATCTTTTGGGCCATGACATCCATTACTATCCTGATCCGAGCAGACAGATTTTAGGCAATCCCTAGTCCACTGCAAGACCTTATCCCCCTCTTGATTGGCTCATCATTGGTGGGTCCCACAAAACTGATTACATGGTGAACCAGTGCACTGCAACTCATAGTGGATCATCACCTGTCCCCCTTGTGGGCCCTGTGGGGTCCACTTGCAAGCACAGTGAGCGGTCCCTTGAGAAATGCCCAAGACAGATTGCACCTGGTCAAATTTTTACAATGAGTGGATAACGATAGCCATCAAATAGGCGCCGACAAGATTGACCATCAGACCAAATTGTTTTAACCATTTATTTAGAGGCTCTTCGTCTAATTGGTTTTCACCAACTAATCATGGTGATTTTTGGACCACATGCCATCCACATCAGGCCCATTGTACTCAACCAGTGAATGCATATATGGTATTATATACTTCATGAATTTAGCAGATGTAATACACCAAACAATTATAGCTCAAATTTATGCCATATGTACCATAGATTCCAGTACAAAAGTATCTACTAGCAGGACGAGTTTAGTCTGCATCCAAGAGATAATGGGACAAATATTTTCAAACAAAACAAAAACGAAACCATGTGCCCAACAATGTTTAATTGTGTAAAGTTGAACTTTACTCCAATTAGCATAATGAGCAACATAACCACAATCCTCAGTGCATATATGTATTCCTTGAAATAACTTTGCATCCAGTTGCTTTAGAATATTGATCTATTAACTTGAGTTTCGTGTTCCCAATGGATTTGGGAAAGCATTCCAAGGTCATAACCAAAGGAAAATAACTTTTCATCCTATCCGAACTCTTATTTCCTTCTTCAGAATGTTCAGTTTAGGCAAGACCAAAGTTGGGTGAGCACACACTCAATCCAGGACATGCTCCATAGTGGCAGGTGCCAAACCAACTCACAATCTTGCAGCTTACATGGGGCAGATGCATACAAGTTTCTGTAACTCCAGGAACTGAGATAAATTAAAAGGAATAGTTCAAAAAACAAAGCATATTCATGCCTCTTTTAATGCATGTTTAGGGCATATGATGTTGGAGGCAGAAGGAACCACCAAGAACTAGTGGAAACTGCCTCACATTGAGTGTAATACATAACAACACAACAGAAAAATGAATTAATATACACTGTAAAACATGACTGAAAATATAGGTAGGGATCAAACTCACATCAGAAGATCCATCAAACCTGGAATGTCTACATTGGCCTGCAAAAATCAATGCCTTGAGGCCTGCATACCACACTTCTACCTCAGCTTTGTTCTCGCAAATTGAGAGAGCACAGAAAAGTAAAATACAACTATAGGCTAAAAATTATCATCAGATAACTGGAGGTCACTTTAGAAGTTTTCACATAAAAAAGTACACAACTGCATAAATCTCCACTAACCAGATCAAGACTCTGATCACTGTTATTATAAACAAGAGAAAATGACAAATAGTCCTTTTGAGGGCATAAGTATCTCCTAAAAACAGACTGTAGAGAACGGACAACCAATGAATAAAATGGATTTATTATTTCTGTACATGAGAATTACATATCAAAAGAACCTCCAAGATATTACAACATGAGAAACTAGTATCATATACAATCACAAGAAACATCATTTGGTTCTTAATAAAGTATTAACTCACAGTTCTCTGCCTGGGGAGAATTCATGAGACGGAAGCTAGCTTCAATTTCCTTTCGCCTCTGTGTGAATACCAAATCAGCGTTGTTTTATCCTGTGAACAGAATAATATATTAAGAAATAATTTAATCACATGCTACTGAAAGATACAACAACAATTCTTCTTCTTCTTTTGGGTTGAAGGTTTGAGGTGGTGCGGGGAGGATGGGGGATAGGTTATTTAAGTACTAATGAGGAACTATGAGCAAATAATACAAGTAGGGTCGCCAGTAAAAGTCAAAAAAGAAAACCTGAGATTACAGTTTCAATCACATTAATTGTCTCTCTCTCTAACTCAATAGTACTATTCCAAACTGACCCCTTGTTTCAGCAAAATATCAGCTGGTATATTGCATTTAATTCTACATGTCAAAAGCTTTCTCCGACCCACAACATAAAGACAGACCAAAGATAAATGTGGACTTCCACAGACTGGTCCTCATTTTGCCCAGCTAATGACATGTTTTTAATTCACTTTTCTGAGTTGTACCTTGTTTCTCTTTAAAATTTTACTGTTACCGATTTAAAAAAAAGGACATGTTTTGAATCTCTTTCAACAATGTCAGACCCACCATAGGATTCTAGAACAACTTTAAAGATAAACTCAGTGTTAAAGCGTCCTACAAACGAGGATATTTCACCCGCTATCGTGTTAAGGAAAAAAGACTGATGCAGGACATAACCCTTTCCCTATTGAGGAGCCAACCAAGGTTGATGATCGTGGGTGATCCGCCTTATTCCTATTCCCGGAGCATTCCACTCATATGGATAACAAAGCTGCTTAAAAATTAGGCTTCTTATTAGGGTGAGTGATGCAAACCCTAGGGTTAGGGATTGCTTGAAAGTGCCGAAGCATATGTCTGGAGACACTTTAACAAATCTCTGCAGAGACGATAACGAGGACGCACTTCAATGAAAAAAACCAATTCAATTGATCAACTCTGAGAATTTCTTCTCTATCATGCCATTATCATGTCATATAAATAAGAAAGCATAACTTAGGGCCTAAGAAACCTAATTAAACCAGTAAACTAAATAAAACTAGAACTTGTCTTAATTATAATTTTTTAAATAAAATTAGAAACTAGTGACATATAATTCGTGAATAGAAATCTAAATCTAATTGGGCCCTACACATGTGGCACGAGTTCTATCTGCATCATTCTCTCCGGATTAGAAAGAACTCGACCTCGAGTTAGGTAAATGTCCGCTTGGGTCGAAGATCAATCGAACAAACTTCCGATCCATTGGTTGATATGCAGCTTTGGTGTGAGCCTTGAAAATTGTAGTCGATTTTCTCCTCCAATTTAATTTAGGTTTGACACAATGCTTCTTTTGATGACCGGATTGTTTTTTTGCCCGCGTGTTTTGAGACTTTGGATACTTCATGTGTAGAATTTGCACCATAAAATTGCAATTTGTAAGCTTCCATTGTTGATCTCCAAAGATAAAATCAATATGAGGGCCGTCAGCGGATACATCTTCTTGTGAAAGCACTAGACCAGATTTTCTTTCTTTTTCCTTTGTGTCTTCAAGCTTGTGATCGACAATATCCTCTTAGTTAAATGCGGTTGCATTGAATCTTACCTTGAACTCTTTTATTTCTAAACCTTTTTCCATCATTGCAAGAGTCGCTTGGAGTTGATTGACAGTAGTGGAACTAGTCAATTTTGCAACGTTTGCAGAAAATCTCTTCATGGATATAGACCTGATCTCCACGAACACGCTCGCAAAAGAGTGATTGGAGATCGGAATTCAAATGAGCCCAATATCGCAGAAATAAATCTGGATCATCCGATCTAGTCAAATTGTATGTTGACCGAATCTGATGGTGGCTGATGTGACGCTGGACTTAATGTCTTAGCTTACTGGAAATAGGTCAGGCTGACCTGTAATGGACCTGACTTGGAACTGACCTGTGGTGGAAACCAGGCCCAAAAGGGGCAAATGGTCTGCCTCGATTTCCGAGCGAACAAGGAAGGGAAATAGAAGGGTTTTTCGAACCCCTTTCCACTGTTGCTTGGCGGAAAGGAGAGGAGACGTCGGCAGATGGTGGCAAACTCTGGAGACACAGTGCGGATGGCAGCGGCAGCGGCAGCGGCGTTGCAAGGGAGACGAGTAGTGTCGTACCGGCGTGCTACTTCTTGTTCCTCCGATCAAGGCGACCAGCAGTGGTGCTGGTGTGGCCATGTGGCATCAGCGATATTCTGATGGGTAACTTCTGAACATGTATGCCTTCTCTCTGCTCTGGATCTTTTCTTCTCCTGCCACTTTTTTTTCCGTCCTTTTCCACTTTTTTTTTTTCTGGATTGGGGTGGAATGGGTTCGGTCGCAGGGGCTTCGAACGAAAAGGAGGGATCAGATGGAATGATTCTGGTCGGATGAGAGGGGTTTAACCGTTGGGTTTCGATTTGGGGATAGGATTGAGGAATCTGGGTTATATGGATTTGGGTTTCGGGAAGCAGGGAGGGCTTGGTTTTTTTGTTCGGTTGGTTTGGGGAGAAGACAGGGTTTGAATTTTTTTTCGATTAGGTGGTTTGAAGGGGATTTTACGAGATGGGGAGTCCATCTTTGAACGCTAGAAGGAGAGGCCGGAGAAGAGAAAGCCACTTCTTTCCAATTTCTCAAAATAACATCAAGTGAGATCCCATTGAAAGAAGGTAGAGGGGAAGCCCAAGAAGCAGTAAGGAATTTCACATTATCCCTTAGAAGATCCTCAGCTAATGAGTTGTCATTAAAACGTCTATTGTTCCTTTCTTGGCAAATTACCCAAATAGTAGCCACGAAAGAAGTCCTCTATAAGATGCGTGATGCATTGAGATCCAGGAAGAAGAGGGCCCCTAGTGGACCCCACCAAGGATGATTTGCTTTCTTTAACTAAACCTTAAACCCTAAACCCTTAGAATGCAGGGTAAGATGGGTTTCAGCAATTTGACTATTAAGATGAAACTTGTATAGCCCGTCAAACAAAATTCCAGAACCAATACGACTAGAATTTTTAAGTAAACTGAAATTATCATTTCCTAGTTCAAACGAGTAACCATCTTTATCAAGTGCGCTTACAGAAACCAAATTACGGGAAATAGACGGAACATAAAAAGTTTGACATAAGTCTAACTGATAACCGCTATCTAAAACAAGACGACAAGTGCCAATGGCTTCAACTGGAGCTTTGTCTTTGTTGCCCATAAAAAGGAAGTTCTCAATTGGAAACATGAACATTAGCACATGTGTCAATCCACCAAGTATCAACAATGGAAGCTTGAAGATTGCACTCAGATATGATAGATTTTACAGTTACAGTCTCTCATGGAAAGAGCGCTCGATCGTGCTAAATCTATATTACTAAGGGATGTACTCTTCCTCACATAAAGACACCTGGCACAACCTCAACCTTTTTGCAATAATGCCATTTCCGGAGTTGCCCTTTATCACTAAAATCTCTATATCTATTACACATTCAAAAGACCTAAAATCTCTCCATCAAGAATCATCTTCCACTCAAAAGCCTAAAATCTCTCCATAAGATCCCTAAATAAGCCAACACACCAAATGTGCTAAATTTATATCAATCGATTCATGGGTCCCGGCCCGCATCATTTGATTTTATGGACGGTTAGAATAAAGATGGTGCACCCCATTCATCTGAGTCCCACTTAAAAATATTTGGTCATCATATTGTTTCATGGATGGTTAGAATATAGATGGTGGACCCCATTCATCTTGGGGTCCCACTTAAATAGGTCAGGTTTGGTCAATTTGAGAGGTCTATGATCATTTGATCTTTATCAATCAATTCATGGGTCTCGGCCCGCATCATTTGATTTTATGGACGGTTAGAATAAAGATGGTGGACCCCATTCATCTGGGTCCCACTTAAAAATATTTGGTCAATTTGTTAGGTCTACGATCATTTGATCCTTTGATCTTTCTTAATCAATTCATGGGTCTCCTCTCGCATAATATGGTTTTATGGACGGTTAGAATAGAGATGGTGGACCTCATTCATCTGGGGGGTTCCACTTAAATAGGTTAGGTTTGGTCAATTTGTGAGGTCTATGATCATTTAATCTTTATCAAGCAATTCATGGGTCCCAGCCCGCATCATATGGTTTTATAGACGGTTAGAATATAGATGGTGGACCCCATTCATCTTGGGGGTCCCACTTAAATAGGCTAGGTTTGGTCAATTTGAGAGGTCTATGATCATTTCATCATTTGATCTTTATCAATCAATTAATGGGTCCCGGCCCGCATCATTTGATTTTATGGACGGTTAGAATAAAGATGGTGGACCCCATTCATCTGGGTCCCACTTAAATATATTAGGTCAATTTGTTAGGCTACGATCATTTGATCCTTTAATCTTTCTTAATCAATTCATGGGTCCCATCCGCATAATATGATTTTATGGACGGTTAGAATATAGATGGTGGACCCCATTTATCTTGGGGGTCCCACTTAAATAGGTTAGGTTTGGTCAATTTGAGAGGTCTATGATCATTTGATCATTTGATCTTTATCAATCAATTAATGGGTCCCAGCCCGCATCATATGATTTTATGAACGGTTAGAATAGAGATGATGGACCCCATTCATCTTGGTCCCACTTAAATATATCAGGTCAATTTGTTAGGTCTATGATCATTTGATCTTTCTTAATCAATTCATGCCTCACCTAAAGAATAAAATATTTGAAAAAAAACATAAAGATCAAATTAGCAACAAAAAAAAAGGACTCACAAGTTTACTAATTAATAAATTTATTAAAAATAATTCATATCAGTATTCTGTTCATTTGGTGGTTTCGTGGTTATCCACGGGGTTTTGCTAGTACAGACATAAGAAGAAATGATGCTTCCAATCTACTTTTAGATGGCTGAACACATTGCGTCAAACTCCCAAGCCATGCCATGCAGATCAGAAGAAGAGGCAGACATTTGTGCGTTTTATTTTCGACCCAGGCGGACATTTTCCGAACTTGTGGTCGGATTCTCTCGTGTTATCAACCTTTCAACTCGCCGAAGTCGAGTTTTTCCAAGAGGGAAAGAGTTGATGCAGTGAGATCCAGGAAGAAGAGGGCCCCTAGCAGACCCCACCAAGGATGATTTGCTTTATTTAAATAGTTTAGTAATTTTAGTAATTTAATGTAATCTCTGATTTGAGAGATTTTAGTGATTTGATTTACTTAGAGATTTTAGGAGTGATTTTAGGAATCACTGAATAATGGTTTTCTTTATTTAGACCATTCTATTATAAATAGATGGGGATGCTTGATTGTATGGTAGGCTATATTAATAATAAAAGTTCAGAGGTGCTCTCGTTTTCCTTTGGGTATTTTCCCTAAGTGATCTTAGGGTTTTGAGTCTTAGGCTCGATCTCACCGTCGGAGGTGTAGATCTTCATCGTGGCCTTCGGCCTGCGCCATCAATGCGACTGCTACTATGACCCACCCCCAACTTCCAAACCTTAAAAAGTTGAGAGAAGCGGGTTGGAAGGACTCCACTCACATCAAACCACCCGTAAACAGAATTCCAAAGGCCTTGGGCCACCCTGCAATTCAGAAAAAGATGGTCCACTGATTCTGCCTCCTTCAAGCACATGGGACAGGCATTGACAATAACCATATTCCGACGTCTAAGTTTATCCATTGTTAAGGTGCCTCCTTGTAAAGCTATCCAAGCGAAGGCCAGGACCCTAGGAGCCTTGATCTTCCACAGCGAAGCATTAGAGTCCTCCCTGTTGAAAGCATCATAGAAAAAGAGGCAACAGAGAATGACCCATCTGTAGAGTGATGCCATAGCCTCGAATCCCGACCATCCAACGGGAGATAAACATCGTCAATAAGTGTCAACAACGAGTAGAACTGCGTTTCTTCTACCACCGAGAGATTTCTTCTAAAAGTAGGTCCCCACCTAATCCTTCCTTCATCGCGCCTACATAATCACTGACTAGAGCTTTCCCATTTTTGGCACAGCGAAACAAATTAGGAAATTGAGTTGCTAGCAAAGAGTCCCCGATCCAAGTATCCAACCAAAACCAAATTCTATCACCCTTACCGACATGGTAGCGATGGATTGAGTGAAGGATTCCAAGACTGACATAATCCCTTTCCAAATCCCAGAACTCCTACCAAAACCACCATGCACCTCCCAACCCCCTCTGGAGACATTGTATTTGGAAATAATAACCTCCTTCCAAAGACCAATAGACCCATCTCCGAGGCACCATAACCACTTAGCCAGGAGTGCTTGATTCATCGCTTTAATGGGTCTAATGCCCAGGCCACTTGAGCTTTGGGTTTGCAAATCAGAGACCACCTCACCAAGTGGGATTTTTTCTTTGTCTCAGACTCTTTCCACAAGAAGTCCCGCTATAATTTCACTATCCATCTAACAATCTCCCTCGGGCACTTAAACAGAGATAAGAAGTAGATGGGCAGACTAGATAGAACCGATTTAATGAGAGTAATCCGCCCTCCAAGAGAGAGATAATTCGCCTTCCAAGAAGCCAGTCTCTTCTCTAACTTTTCCACCACCGGAAACCACAATGATTTTGAGGGAGTACCAATACAAAGGGGCAAACCAAGATAAGATGTTGGTAGCATTCCGACCTTACATCCCAGGATCCCCACAAAGTCACGAAGGTGCTCTTTAAGCAAGCTAACACCAATCACTTCACTTTTAAAGAAGTTAATCTTAAGACCCGAAACCGCTTCAAAGCATAATAAAATGGCTTTCACGTTCTGGACTTCATCCTCCTTTGTATCACAAAAGATAATCGTATTATCGGCAAACTGAAGATGAGCGACTATAGGAGCCGAATCGTATCGTCAGCAAACTGAAGATGAATGACTGAGTGACTATAGGAGCTGAATTGTATCGTCGGCAAACTGTAGATGAATGACTATAGAACCAATATCTGTAAGATCCCGGTCCCACTATTAATATATTTAATATATTTTAATTAGATATTATTATTATTTTAATTGAATGTATTTTAGTTATTTAAGTGGTTAGGATTAAGTGGGTCACACGTTAGATCAGATGCGTAGATTGGTGAGTTGGGTTAATGGGTAGATGACTTGACCCGTAGTGTGACTCGACCCAATGACTTAAGCCCAATACTTACTTAACCTAATCCCTTCTTTTAAATAACCGCACGTCTTTATCTCTTCCCACTAATCTCTGCAACTCTTCCCGTGCCCTGTTCGTCTTCTTCCTCTTTCAACTTCCCAAGCCTCTGCAACTTTAGGATCCAGCCATCAGAATCAAGATCTGAAGATATCATCATTCTTAGTTTGACTTTCTTATTACAGGTAACACTGTCCTCAAACCATTAGGAATAGATCTATACTATTAGGTTATCTTCTTATTCTTTTCAATGTTAGATTTTGGGTAGGAATACCATAGATCTGTTCATCTGAACATTTCTATCCCATCTTTTATGTCAGATCGGTGTTAGGATTGTGATTGAGCGCCCCCGGTAATCTCGATTTGGGTTTTGGTTAGGAAACCTACTGTACATTTCTTCAACTTCGGATCTAAGGCAAGTACATTATTATAATTTGTTATTGAATGCGTTAATTGATCTTTGATTCCTATCTAATGCATATAGGTTTGTCTATTTGCCCTTTTCTAAATGATAATGATAGATTAGGATTTTATAAATGGATATGTGGATTCCATTTTCTTTCTAATGGTTATGATTCGTGTGGATTTGAATGGGATGCACTCTCTTTTGGAAAAAGAGAGGAAAATGGATAAATAAGGGAAAAACCCCAATTTCTGTGACTATACGAACTCGGACAACATTCTGAACGTCAAACGTTCGAACGTTGTTTTGGAACGTTCGAACGAGTGAGTTCAGAATCGTCTGAGCCAAAATGACAGAGACGTCAAACGTTCGAACGTTCCCTTCGTGCGTTCGAACGTTCGAGTCTGCTCGCCCCTAAGCCAAAAACCCGAGGCATCAAACGTTCGAACGTGCCTCATGAACGTTCGAACGTTTGATTTTCCCTCATGGCTGAGCCAAAAACCTGAGACCCTGAACGTTCGAACGTTGGTCTCGTACGTTCGAACGTTCAGTGTACTTAACGCAATTTATGTTTATTTTTCATTGTTTTGGCTCTGATTAATTTGGGGATTTATTATATCAAGTATGGGACTTCATATGGATCTAATAACCTTAAATTATCTACCTGAACTTGACATAAGAACCGTCTTTGGGCATACGGTATCTTATGGACGTAGGATTCGATTACTTGTTATGATTTTAATGAACTCTAGTGAGAAAGGGTCAATACATCTCTATTGGAAATCCTTCATTGGATCTATGCACCATGAATTTCGAGAGATGTAACGTCCTTAACTTACTAGCGTTATTATTGTGTGTTGACGGGTATATGAATATACGTTTAACCTTAGGATTGATTTACAATATGTCTTAACCTTTGTATTTGCATGCATATATTGGTTTAGGTTATGTATTCCTTTAGATGCATACCCTACTTTGTATTATGGATTATGAGGTGGCTTGGCAAATTAGATATATGTGATTTGACTATGATATGGATTGGCCAGCCCTTCATTTTGACTTAGGACTCTTGTGTCGGAGCATTATTATTCGGGTCTATTATGCATATATGTTTTCTTTTATGTGGGTCATTTGTGAACGACTGCAGATCGTATGTGGACGGTTGATCACCGATGTGTCCGGATCACTTATAATCTGTTTTGAATGTGAACAGGTTATCCTGTTATGTGTTTATAGATCGGTTTATGACCACCGACATTGTGGACGGGTTTTCCCGATTATGTAGGATTGACCACCCAAAACGGGGACACTTGTCTCTGTGTGAATTATATATTGCTCCATCGTTCACCGATGTGTCCGGATCACTTATAATCTGTTTTGAATGTGAACAGGTTATCCTGTTATGTGTTTATAGATCGGTTTATGACCACCGACATTGTGGACGGGTTTTCCCGATTATGTAGGATTGACCACCCAAAACGGGGACACTTGTCTCTGTGTGAATTATATATTGCTCCATTTGGTGTCTTTTAGATTTATGTCATACGTTTTTTCTTGTCCTTATCTTTATCATTGTTTCTTATAATCTCACTTGTTCTTACTCGTTTTGATATCGTATCTTAATTTCGAATTATGATCATGTTCTTGCTATTTATGTTACTACATTTGGTGCATAGGTACCGAGCCCTACTTTACCGAGGAGACGGAGGAGGATCAAACGTTTCAAACGTTTGAGCCAACTGACGAACCCGAGTGGGATGCTGGAGACGGTTTCGGAGCCGTCTGAGCCTGCATTAGAGAGGACGTCACCTTAGAAATTCTTTAGATGAACTTTCTATAAATGATAAACTTTCTGTAGTAATTGTTTAATTTATTCTGCAACTTTAATTATGAATGTTTATTGATTTTCGTGTTGGATCTTATTTATGAACTTTGAATACCAATTGAATAAGCTTCCGTTGCATTTAATGAAATTTTATCTGGACTCACCACGGTTTGTGATGTTATGTGGGTCCACTTTTGGAAGCTTGTGTTGTATTAAACACAGGAATTTGAATTTGTTTTAATTTTTCACGTTTTTCCCAATTCTTATTTTGGGGACGTGACAGTTGGTATCAGAGCCCAGCACGATCTTCGGTAATTAAAAATGGACAGAAACAATAGGATGTGGTGAGGATTACGAATTTCGTTAGATAGACTTTAAAGTGCTAACTGTAAAGTCTATAGAATTGTCTGTTAGCTTGTTTCATAGGAGTTAAACCATATTTATTCTATTGCAGGGCATGGACGTAATACAAGATCTCAGGACAAGGAACCTGGGAATGGATCAAATAATTCAGACGAGCGTTTCAATCAGCTGTTGCAAGCTTTTATGCAATCGCAGACTACTCAGAATGAGCAACAAAAAGCAGCTGAGGCAGAACGCGCTGCAGAGAAACAACAAGAAAGAGAAGAGAGAGCTGCTGATAGAGCACAAGCAGATCATGATAGGGCAGCATCTCAAGCTCATATCATAGCTTTAACTGACAGAGCAGCCCAGCCAGTACAAGTGGTCATGCCTCCAAAGGAAGTAGATCCTAATGACCTGTACGAGAACAACTTTCATGTATTTGGTGCGGGATAATTCTACGGAAACACTTTCTTGCCTTGTCAGCATTTTCCTTACTAATGTTGAAAATGGATTTCTTATGGGGGTATGAGAATTCCATTTCATAAGAAAACTTCTCCCTCATGTATAATCTCATTTCCGCACTCTTTTCCAGCTCAACCCAAAACATCACAATTGCATTATGATTTTATTTTATTTTTTTATTACTTGGGTATATGTATAATGATTATTTATGTGATGGCCCATCTGATTTTCATTAAGGAATCCACAGCCACACCAAACAACATTAGCACCAATTCAGCGAGGGAAAAAAATTTATAACAAACATGAATTTCTAAATTTCACTGAAATCCCTTTCCGAGGTTTTTATTTCTATGAAATTTGCTGAAGTAGCAGTTTTCTCTTCCCGCGGTGAGGGTGTGTACACAAACGTGCCCTATTAGCAGTGGCAGAACCAGGGAGGGGTTGGCAGGGGCCATGACCCCTCAAAAATTCAGAAAACCCCCTTATATTTTTGGAAAGTCTATAGGCTTTTACATATGGCCCCTCCAAGATTTTTAAAAAACCCTATACATTTTGAAAATTATAAGCACTTTTTTTTGTGCGACCCTCTCAAGATTTTGTTTCTATACATTGGCCCCCCAAGAAAAGATTCCTGGGCCCGCCCCTGCCTACTGGTTATATGGATTGGCTGGATTTTAACTGCTTACTGCTGTACTGGTTATATTGGCATGTACAGTCAACTACTAGTGCATATCACTGCAATCTTTCTGTATTCCATAGAGTGTCCCATCAATATCTTCGGAGATTGCTGCGTGAATGTGGCTAGGTAGTGAAGCTCTTTCCTCTAGCACATCCAGGAGATCAAACTTGGCAAGCAGATCGGTCACTCGATTAGCAGTTCTTTTACAGTGGTTGATTGTCCATGTATCCAAATTGGCAGGAAGGTTCATCGTACGCTGCCAAGTGGGCATGGATCCCAGGCGACTGTTGCAGAGTTTTGCACGTTTGTAACGATTGCTAGACAATCCCCTTCAATCTGAACAGCTGGTGCACCAATCTCACTGACATGGAAGAGTCCACGCTGTAAGGCTAGTAACTCTGCTTCTAAAGAGTGTTTGGCCTGTGCTTCTGCTGTATATGCCATGAGGACCTTCCCCAAGGGATCCCGTATGAGGCCTCCAATACCTGCTTTGCCATCCATCGAACGAACCATCAAAATTCAGTTTGAGCCATCCCGGTGGTGGTGGCAGCCACCAGTCTGGTGAGACCACCTGAGTTTTCCCTGGGCTTGTGTACAAACGAGACAGATTTCATTCAAGTAAAGCGTTAGTGGCTTTAGAGAAAACATGGAAAGGGTTAACAGGATGATATTGAAAGATGTAATTGTTCCTTGTTTTCCAAAGGATGATCTAAGGCAGAATCAATGTGCTGGCGATACCAGTGGAACCGATGTCGCAAGTGTGGATCGTGGATGATGCAAAGGCTCTTAAGTGGGTGGGAATAGCCGGCCCCATTTGGTAATTTTACATGTAAAATAAAGTGCAGTAAAGCATCATAACAAAAATATAATGGGGTTATAATGGTATTTTATTTTTGAGAAAACTACTTGAAAAATCCTCATAGTGAGCCATGAGTAAGGAGAGGAGCCAGCAGGAGTTTAGAGACGAGAGGGGTCCTTTGGGTGGGTCTCTTTATTTATTTTTTTTTTGTCGTTTGGCGATGTGGTCGATATCGACAATATAGTTGTCGATATCGACCAATATGCGTAAACCTTTTACGCATCGCCTCGTGGCTGCATTTTTTCTGTCGGACCTTTTTCATCGACTGCACTTTGCGCTCTGGCGATTTTCCTTCTCAGAAAACACCTAAAGAATTAGCCAAAGTGGTGGTTGGATTCCATTAAAAGGTTGGTACATACAATAAACACCTTTTTATATTGCATCATCTACCCTAAAATGTCATCAGCTTGATTCCGTTTCAGTATTGACTTGTTAGAAGGCCTAGAACTGTGGTTTGAACCCTAAAAATGCCCTTTGAAACCGTACATGTTGTCCAATGTAAACACATATTTGTATGTAGCTTTGGGTAAAGACTGCTATTTGTGTAGTAATATCATTTTTCGTTTTGGGTTTTAGGGTTTGAAAAGAGATTTCTTTTTTGTAGGCACTGTTTTTTTCTATTATATTTTTTCCTCTTATAAGTGGCACTTAGTATAGTTTTTTTATTCCCACATTACATTACTCTAATATGACTATAAACCTTATTTTATGATCAAACATATCCCAGCATGGGCATTTTTACAGTGGCTAATTGTTTAGAAATATAAAGTTGCTCTATCTTTCAAAATGTATGTATCTTTTATATTTCTTTAAATCACGTTATTGTGATTTGATGATAACATGTCAGTGAGCGAGGTGTTGGTTATATTCCATTATGATGGTGACTTCCAATTCGATATAATCCGTCCGGTGTACAATGGAGGAAATCAAAAGATAAGATATTTACTGACGGACATAACATACGACTCACTGGTTAACGAAGCAGCCGAAGCATCTAATTGGGACTCATCCATCCAGAGATTAAGTATACAATACCTTCGTCACAATGGACAGGCATTTTTAATGGCAAGCATCGACGACAACAATAATGTGAGGAGAATATTCAAAGCATCGGGGAATGATGTGAATGGGATATATTTATATGTTTTCAACGGTCCGAAGAATCGACAATGTATAGGAGGAGAACAATGGAGGTATGTGCATAGGTTGTATCGCTAAATCAATAGATTACCAAATACTAAGTATGTCTTCTTACTTGCTTATTGTCCTTTGTTGATGCATTGTAGGTATGAACGGAATGTTTGAGTTCACAACCGTGCAGAAAAAGTGAGGACCTCGTCAAGAACTTGTATGGGAAAGCAAGCCATAGAGCGAACACCCACCACAGAGCTACCTACAGTTGGTATCCATGAAGACAATGACATGCATTTTCCTTCCGTGCGTAATGAATGCAATCCACATCAGGCGGTTGGACAAGATATTGTTATTGATGATATTGACGTTGGAACAAACAATCATGATGAGATTCAGTCCGATGAACATCCTGCCATCGGACAGATTCGTTGAATCCCAAATGTGAAGGTCGAAAGCAATGGTGTCGAGGCCAATCTAGTTAACACTGCAAATCGTTCAAATGAAACTTCAGTTGTTGATTTTGAGGATAGAATGGAGCCTGAAGAGGTGAACACGGAGGTTGGTAATAACTCGTCTCATGAAATGTGGGTTGACCGTGAGTTCCCTGATCAACAGACGTTTCGGAATACTCTTGCCAAGTTTGCAATTTATGCCAACTTCACTCTTAAACACCTAAAGACCAACTCAACCAAGGTGACGACTGGCTGCAAAGATGGGGGTTGTCCTTGGCGGATCCACGCTTCTATTGTAAAATCAGGACCACAATTTAAAGTTAGAACGTACAATCATAAACATCGATGCTCGAAGCCAATGATGGGCATGGCACATCGACAAGCAACTTCAGTCCTTATTTCTGAATTCATCATAGATAAAGTCCGACAGACGTCAATTTAAAGCCGGAGGAGATAATGAACGACTACCAAATGAAATTTGGGTCCACTGTTAGCTATAGGAAGGCACTTATAGCAAAGGAGATGGCTTTGCGTATAGTGCGAAGATCATACGAGGAGTCCTTCCAGCTTCTGCCTCTTTACTGTATTGATTTGCAGAAAACCAACCTCGACACAATAACAATCATATACACCACATCTGATGACCGTTTTCGAATATTTTTTTGGGCATTTGAACAATGTATAAGGTCTTTTACGTCTTCGGTGAGACCGGTGATTGCTGTAAACAGTGCACATCTCCGAGGCAAGTACCCTGGTGTCTTCCTTGTAATCGTGACATACGATGCGAATCATAAGCTACTACCCATCGCCTTTGCCTTTGCGGAAGCCGAGCGTCGTGATAGTTGGGAATGGCTCCTTGCAAACTTGCTCATAGCGCTTGGAGAGCCACCCAATTTGACCATTGTTTTTTACCGCCAGAAGAGTTCTATTCCAGCTCTCCAGAACACTATACCCTCCGCAGTGCATTGTTACTGCTGCCGTCACATTGCTGAAAATATCAAAACCGCTTTCAGTGACGGGGCAATCGTTCTGAAATTCTGGCGTGCCGTAAAGTCTTATAGGCCTTATGTTTATGAGGCATATATAATGGATATACTTGCAGTTAGCCAAGAGGTGTTCAGCTACATTGAGGCAATAGGGAGGCAACGTTGGGCAAATGCATACGTACAAGGCCATCGGTATGACATGCTAACTAGCAATGCGGTTGAGTGTACTAACAGCCTGTTAAAGGACATAAGGGTACTACCTATTGTAAAACAAGTGTAGGAGATGCGTGCCAAGTTAATGGAGTTCCATCAAAAGCGCCATATTCAGTTGGAGAGTGTAACTACTCGTTTAACTCCGTATGCAGAAAAATCTTGAGCCAAGAAATGGAGGAAGCCCGCAGGGTTCATGTTCGCGTTGCTGGTCTGATCAAATTTCAAGTTCAGTTTGCAGAGTACGTGGACGTAGTCGATCTCGAATGCAGAACTTGTACATGTCGTAAATGGGAGATTTTGGGCCTCCCATGCTGTCATGCACTCGCATCAATGAAGGTAAGGAACTATGATCCATATGCGTTTTGCGAGCATTGGTACCCATCAAGCGTTTATCGTACAACGTACAATGAAGTTCTGCATGCTACCCGGGACAGCAAGCAATGGGAAGACACAATTCAAGAAAGAGTTCTTCCACTACGAGCAACTAAACAACCAGGGTGTCCAAAAAAAAAAAAAAACAGGATTCGTACCGAAGATTGTGGCCGCGAACGAAGGGTAGTTACGTGCTCCAATTGTAAAGAGAGGGGGCATAACCGTGGAGGTTGTCGTAATCCTCCACGTGATGTAAATGAGTTGTTCCAGGCTTAAACAATGCAGTGCTTTTTTGGGATCACTGTTGATGTAAATGGGTTTCATGTAGGCTTAAAGACTGCAGTCATTTTTTTATGGAGTTGGTGATGTAAATGGGTTGTTCCAGGCTTGAACAGTGCAGTGCTTGCTGATGTAAATGGGTTCCATGTAGGCTTGAAGATTGCAGTTATTTTTTTGTGGAGTTGGTGATGTAAATGAGTTATTGCAGGCTTGAACAGTGCAGTGCTTTTTTGGTATGGCTGCTGATGTAAATGGGCTGTTTGGTGATGTAAATGGGTTCCATGTAGATTTGAACAGTGTAAATGGGATTCATGTAGATTTTTCCACTGCAAATTTCCCTTTTTATCTATTGTGATTTGCTACTTTTGTAAGTATTGGATGGTTGTAATGAATGTTGGAATGTGAATGGTGATAACTACTTTTTGAATAGAAATGGAGAATGTTGTATTCAGTTGCTCCATTGTGTTTTGCTTAAGTATTTCCTGATCAGCATAAGTAGGGTTTAATGTGTTGGATTCACACTATAAACTCATGCAAACCAGTCGATATCAATTGATAATAGCTGTCGCTATTGACAACTTTTATCTATTCCAGCATCTACTGATTTACAACTTTTAATTCAACCAACTGACGAAACTAGTCGATATCGATAGATTAAAGTTGTCGCTATCGACAACTTTTATTTATTCCAGCACCTGCTGACTTACAACTTTTAAATTCATCCCACTGACGAAACTAGTCGATATCGACAACCTTAATGTTGTCGCTATCGACAGCTTTTTTCTGTTCTAGCAGCTGCTGACTCACAACTTTTAATTCATCCCCTTGACGAAACTAGTCAATATCGACAACCTTAATGTTGTTGCTATTGACAACTTATATATGTTCCAGCAGCTGCTGACTTACAACTTTTAATTCATCCCACTGACGAAAGTAGTCGATATCGATGGATGAAAGTTGTCAATATCAATAACTTTTATCTATTCCAGCAGCTGCTGACTTACAACTTTTAATTCATCACACTGACGAAACTAGTCGATATCGATAGATTAAGGTTGTCGATATCGACAACTTTTATCTATTCCTACAACTACTGCCTCGCGACTTTGGAAGCCTGTAGAAACGACAACAACAGCATCAAACACGTTCCTGCAATTTATCATAAACAACACCTTTATCAATCCACCCCAAACATAGCAAACCCCCCCTTCTCTATCTTGTCCTTTTCGACAGCAGCTAACAACCTGCTTGTCACTCCTCTATCAATCATTCTATATACATGCATTCAACCATTCTATATACAGGTTGTGAAACCCTAACACATGCATTCAACTATTCTATATACAATCTGCTAACAGTAAAGAAAAAATGGGGATCAAATGCAAAGTATATATAATCCAACAAAAGGATTCTATATAGAAATACAATTCATTATGTACAATGGCAAAAGGAGGCTAAGTACAATAAGTCTATCAACCTGACAGACTGATAAAACAGAACCATATCAAAGCCAATGTTTCAGTTTCCACTAAAAAAGTACAACAAAGAGGTAGCCCCATAAGCAGTATTCACCAAAAAGTGAAGAAAACAAAACAGAATCTCTTTTCTGCTCTCCGCTCTTTCTTGGAAATCACCATCAAAGCCATCATGGGAAGTCACTCAAGTCAGTCAAACCCAGTTTAATTTGTTGGCATTCAACTGTCAGCTCCTTTAGAATAGCTCTACGACAATTTTGCTGCGAAAGTAGGGGTTATCTTCTTGAGTGAAGTTGATGCTACGGCGGTGCACACAGTGTTCCGCGAAAGCCATTGCAAATATTCCACAGTCATTTTCATTCTGCTGATGAGTGATGCCCGTCTTTACCAGCCAACTCATAGATACGGGTACGACCACCCGAAATGGCTATACCTTTCATTCAACCATGCAACCTGCGTGAAGCATTAGTACATGAGCAGAAAATAATTAATTCATGCATTTGTGTATGTCAATGAAGGCAGATGGAAATGACTCATAATACAAATGTATCAATGTTTAAGGTAGCATACAAATTTCTCCGCGTGCTTTACCGATTGGCGATCGCCAGCCATACTATTGTAGAACTCCCATCTTTTCTCGTCAACATATCCGACTAGCAAGGTGAAATGTGATCTGTGATAGACTACGAAAATCAGTGTGGAATGGGATACCAAACTCCACCTCTAAACCCCAAAAGTACAAAAACATGTGTGTCAACTCAATTTAGATAAGAAAAACATCAAGAGAAATAACAACCGCGGGTTCAGATGCAACATATCATGAAATTAATTGAATCAGAGGCTGAAAAAAGCATTCTTTCATGAAGTGCAATGAGAGAACAAATAGAAAAAGATAAAGCAATTTGCAGTAACTGTTATGATATGCGATATATGTTAGGTTCACAATCAGTAAAATCTGATGCTGAGGATTCATTTGCTAACATATGATCATTGCAACTTTCATTTCCTCCGAAAGAACATTGGTAGGTTTCTTTAGAAACAAAAAAAAAAAAAAAAAGAGACACAAAACCAAAAAAAAAAAAAAAAAATTGAACATGAACAAAGAAAAACATCAGTTTCCAATTTCCATTGCTTCTTCCTTCAAATCTAAATTATTGGTATTACAATTAACAAATCAAACTGCAGTCACTTCCATTAATTGTGCAACTCAACCTATGTTAATCATTTCCAAAACTAGCTATAAAGTCATCTAACCATACATCTGATGAATAATGTTTCCAATATATAGTGATAAGGAAATTCTAACCAAGTAATTGATGTAAGCAAAGTGACGGTTAAAACCAAATACTGATAACTCTTCTTCCTCTCTTCCCTTGGAGTTTTTTCCCAAAATAGCATCCTCAAGTAAACTAATTCTCATAATAACACCCATTTAAAAATAATACCCAGAATAGCATCCCGAGCCTATGTGGCATATCCAATCCTAACAAAAGAACCAAAATTATTGAAACCAAATGAAACAAAAGTGAATAAAGTGAAGCAACAATGCTAACCCACAATTACTGATCCATGGATTCTAATTAGACCCAAAACTTTTGCTGCAAATATTTCACAGAAAAGAGGCTGCACAAAGATTCCCTTAAAAGTGATACTTGGCTAGAGTTTGTCATCTAGAAGAGGAGGGTGTTTATTTTTAATTGTGTTTTACATTAGGTGGGCTAAACTCCTTTGAATTAAAACTTAGCTAGTTCTCAACTTCTCATAGAAGAGAAGGGCATTTATGTTGAGAGATTGATTATTAATAGGTGGGTCCTATGGGGGTGTAACAAAATTTATTGAGGCCGGGCCTCTGGGGATTCCGGCTTTTGTTAGAGGAACCACTAGAAAATGCACATCATCACATGTGACCTTCACTGGATATTAGAAAAAGAAAGAACAGCTCAATCATTGCTCGATTGCGAATGCAATTGAAGGTAAATATGAAAGTGATATAAGTTGCATCTTTTCTCAGCCTGATGTTTGTGTGAAATTAAGTACATGGGAATTTCCGGGCAAATGGGCTTTTGAAAAGATGAAGGGTATATAAGGTGGAAATGTAAATGAGACCTCCACTGGTTCTATATTGATTTTCCACTAAGGATAAATTAATTCATGGTCATTTTGGATCCTCACCTTTCTTATATATTAACCACTTTTAACAATATTTAAAAAAATTAGAATTCGATTACATTAAAACAAATGGGCCCTTGGACTGATCCCGATTGCCTTCCAATGTTCTATGGGGCTGATCATTCACAAGAAGAAATTATTTATCAAGGCTCATTTTATAAAGTGGAACCAAGGAAAATGGTCTCCTATGGGCAAACTGCATATGAGCTCATATGCAGTCCAACTGACGGGGTGCCACTTATACGCATGTCTATCATAGTAGGGCAGATGAAAATGACTCTTTGTTTAGGCAAGGGAGAGTTGAAAATTCAGGCTCATCAGATCATTCTAACCCTTGATTTAATTACTTTAAAGCTTGTTAACATTGTAACCGTAGTTTTTTTTATAGATTCAAGTCAATGGTGGGTGAAGGTTCAATAAGCATAAAATTGGGCTTGTGTCATATCATATAATGACAAGGACATCAAAGGGACAACGCTGTTCACAACATTCATGGTTGAATGGTGTTGGCAACTCAATATTACAAACACACCAAGAATTGAGCCCGGGTCTACTTGTGGAAAGTATTATTCCATATTATTATTTCATATCAGTTACCCTAGCTCGGCAATTATAAAAAGGGATTTTGACCGTACAAATACCTTGAGATTTAAGACTTGTTCATCAACGGTTGAAGTTTAATCATTTTCAGCAAAGTTGTTCGGATAATTAAGATGAGTTTAAACTTATTAAAATAGAACAGGATATCACATAATGCGATATCTCACAATTCGAGAAGCACAAATAACTCTTCAGTAATTTTTTAAATTTTAATTTTTGACGGACAAATACTTTGGTCACCAGGCATTATATGGTTAAAATTTTGAGAATGGGTTGCACACTGATGAAAGTGAGCTCAAGTGGGGCCCACATGGAGAACATTTTTCATGGGACCAATTGGGCCATGATGCGGATAGGGTCTCGGGCAACTGGCATTGGCCAGAAGGACGGGGCTCTTGGTCTCTTGGTTCATGTCATTTTCCTCTTATTTTAGGTTTCGTCCCAATCCCATTTTTTAATATCTATGTCTCTCTCCCTCCCTATCTAGGTTTCAATAATTTTGGTTCTTTTGTTAGGATTGGATATGCCACGTAGGCTCGGAATACTATTCTGGGTATTATTTTCAAATGGGTGCTATTATGGGAATTAGTTTACTTGAGGGTGCTATTCTGGAAAAAAACTCCTTCCTTGTGGGAAAGATGCAACAATTATGGTGCTGTCGTGGTTGACTAATGCCATGGTAAAAGAAATATCTGACAGTGTTTCCTATGCAGATACTGCCCATGTAAGTTTGGACAGATCTTCGTGATCGGTTATCTCAAAGCAATGCACCACACATCTTTGAATTGGAGAAGCTCATTGCCACTCATCTTCAAGAGCAACAATCAGCTGCTTCCAATTTTACCAAGCTTTAGCAATATTGGGATGAACTTGGGTCTCTTATACCCATTGCTCCATGTTCTTGTGGAGCATCTCAATCTCTTGCAGAGAGTCAACGAAATGAGCATCTTATGCAATGTCTTATGGGTCTTAATCCCTCCTATGGTTAAATTCGGAGCCAAATTTTGCTTCTTGATCCCTTACCATCAGTTGCCAAAGTTTATTCTCTTGTCGTACAAGAACGAAGACAACGAGAATTGAACATTGTTCCTCCCATAAATGACATAACTGCTTTGGCTGCACAACACCCAAGTCCTGTTTCGAATAGTCCAGATGATAAGTGTACATCTCCAAGAACATGCAATGTGACTACTGCAAGAAGCTGGCCACTCTCGTTCACAATGCTACCGCCTGATTGGATACCCAAAAGGTACCTCTCGGCCTAGCCAAAATTCAGGAAACTACCAAGGCCCACGACAACCTTCAGCAGCTAATAATGCTCCAGCCACTAGTGCATCATCATTTACACCTGAACAACACCAACGACTTCTGGCTCTTCTCAATTTAGGTACATCACAGCCTATGGCCCATTTGGCAGGTTATACAATCTGTTGCTCTTCTTTGTTGGATCACTCTACCAGTTGGATAATTGATAGCGGTAGCAACAGATCATATTACTGTTTAGCACATCTAATGCATCACATGCCTTGCACCCTGTCACACTACCAAATGGCACAACCTCCAGTATCTCACATTTGTTCAATATCTCTGTCTAAAGATTTTTTATTGCACACTGTTTTATGTGTGCCTTCTTTTGGCTACAATCTTCTGTCTGTACCCATTTGGGGTGGTTACCAAACTTATTATTTATGTGGTGCTCATTATTTTTTAACTTTGGTGGATGATTTTACGCGTTGTATGTGGGTATTTCTAATGCGAAATAAATCAGAAAGCACGCAACATTTAAAATCTTTCTTTGCACTTGTAAAAACTCAATTCAATAGTTCAGTTAAAAGCATTCGGACTGATAATGGAACTGAGGTTTTTTTCCAATGACATACAAGATTATTTTCGTGCAAATGACATTCTTCATCAACACTCTTGTGTGACATATATACCCCTTTTTTCTTCAAAAAACCCAATCAACAAACCTAGTCAGACAAAATCACTCTCAGTTCGTTTAATCTAAGGAATGGGTTTCATGTTTAAGAATAATGAAAAAAAAAAAAAAAAAAAAACCAACTTGCAGTCTCGATCCCATGAAAAACATACATAATCATTTTTTCTTCAAAAAACCCAATCAACAAACCTAATAAGACAAAATCACTCTCAGTTCGTTTAATTTAGGGATTGGGTTTCATGTTTAAGAATAATGAAAAAAAAAAAAAAAAACCTTCTTCTGCAGTCTCGATCCCATGAAAAACAAAGAAAGCTCTGTGTAAACCTAATGCAAACAAGAAAAAACGATCAAAATACCTCAATGTGCACGCCAATTGTGAAAAAGCTTTGAAAGATGGGCGCCAAATGATGCTTGGGACCAATGCCTGGGACCAACGAAAATGAGAGGTGTCGATCGGGACTGTGGAAGAGGATAAGGGAAAAAGGATGGGGAAGATGGGGGTTTCTTGCTGTTTTTGTCTAACCGCATTTATTGTCGATATCGATAATATCAATAGCCATCTAAAAAAAACGGATGGGCCCCTTCCGTCTCTAAACTCCTACTAGGTCGTCCTCCAATACATGGCTCACTATGGGGTTTTTTCCTGTAGTTTTCCCTTTATTTTTAGTTGCTTGGTGTAAAATCCTTTTGACTTTTGCATAGAAAAATGGAGCTTTTTTGTCATTTAGTGGAGAAAGAATGTTACTTTTTGACCTTTTTTTAAAAAAAAGGAGGAGATTTTGAATTAAAATACTATTAATGCAGGGCCGGCTCACCATATAGGCAGGTGAAGCAAGTGGTGGGGGCCTCACTATGAGGGGGCCTCATAATTTTGTTGGATTAGTAACATTAACATGATAAAGCTAAAAGAGAAAATCATGGTACATTTAAAAACCAAAACCAGAGAAGATAGACGAAGAAGAAGAAGCACAGTAAAAATAAAAGTATCTAAAATAAGTACGTTTTTAAAGGTATTAAATCTCGCTGGGAATCATCTGAAATGAATTCAAATGAACTCGAGCTAGAAGAGAAAATTGATCACAATTTGACCCGTTTTCTAATGAAACTGAAATCATCAAAAAATTCCATCATTGGAAAATTTTCATAAAATCAGAATTACAAATAAGTCCTTTGTTTTATAGAAAATACCCTGTTTTTCATAAAATGGCATTTCAAATCAACCTTGACTCATGGGGTCCACTAATTAGGATACTATTGAGTCTTTTCCAAACTCATATATTGCTTATTGAATACTATTAACAGTACCTATTACAGTTGCTTCCATTGAAAGAAGTTTTTCGAAATTAAAGTTAATAAAATCTTATCTATGATCAATTATGTCAGAAGAGAGATTAAGTGGGTTAGCCATTTTATCTATTAAGAAGAAAATTTTGGAAAACCTTGAATACAAAAAATTGATCAATAAGTTTGCATCACAAAAGGCAAGAAATGTTAAATTCACTTAAAAAAATAAATCCCTCAACAAGCTCTAAAAAAAACAAAAAACCCCAAAAAAAAAAAAAAACCCAATTTTTTTTGAAGTCCGCCAATGTACTACTCATAGTGTACATTGCCGGTCCCAAGCCCGGATTAAGGACGAGGGTTTTCTCATGTCACACATAGAAGTTAGGGGCCTCGTTTATACTTTCGCCTAAGGCCACATATTGTCTTGAGACGGCCCTGTATTAATGTGATCCCTCGTCTGAAAAAATGAAGGTTTTATTTGACTTTTGTTAATCTAGTAAGGTGTCATACGGGCCTGAGAAATATGTTATCTTTATCACTCACTTCGAACATTTTGCTTGTAAACACCTGTTCAGTGTTCTTGCTTGCTTGGGGAGCTTACTTGAATTTTTGCTTGTTAGGATGTAATCCGAAAAGGCAAGCGCTAAAGATCATCTGGCAAAATGGGTTAGCTGTACTGCTGTAGTTTGGTGGCATGAAAACTGGAAACTGCATCGAGTGAATGTTCTGTTTTTTTTATGCCGTTTCTGTGCACGAAACCATGCTTTGATATATTATCAAGGGAAATTAGTTGCAGCTCGGAGGAAGAGGATCTCTCAGAATTCTGTGCCTTAAAATATGCAAAATATTATGATTAAAGCGCCAGTCACGATCCTATGTTTGGTTGACAGAACATAATTTTTGGAATTTTAAGATCGTGTAAAATGCTCTTTCTTCAATTTGTGGAAGTCATTTTGACAATATGATGTTACATGGAATCGATTCCACTCATGAATAATTACTTAAAAATATATTTTAATTGTTCAAAATTAAATCTACCGATCAAATGGTTCAAAATACAAACAACTTAAAAAGATGAGATGACTCGGCCAAATTTCTCCTATATTTGACTGGGTTCTTCATAAATGAGAACTTGGGAGAGTCTGAGTCAAAAGAGTGGACTTGGAGAGTTTTCAAACCATGGAGTTGTGGCTGTCCGGGAAATTCCTGTGAGAACTTCCAGCAGGACAACATGGCAAATTCCTGTGAGAAATTCTAATAACAAAACAGGCCCTAAAACTCCATTCCACAAACCTAGGGTCACCAAAGTTCCCTGTCATGAACAAGCTCCTCATTATACAGCTCCGTGGATCGAAACAGGCCCTAGAATGGGGCCACAAGTGATGCAAAACATAGAGATTCGAGCAAGCCATCCTGATGTCGAGCATAAACAAATCAATAAATACAAAGGCACTTTCGACCAAATACAAAAAGGAAAAAGGAAGAAAAGAGGCATTTTGTAATAATCTTAAAAGATAAGTATCATACAGTATGCTGCATCGGTGGCCAAGAGGATTGCAAAGGTACATAGCAGAAAAGCATTGTTCATTGCCTGGGAAAAATCTACAGTGTACCTTGGTTAAATCAGCTCTCAAGCCAGAGTAATTCTCTTCTTCCAGGTAAGAATAGATATCCTCGAATAACTAACACAACTTCAATAAATATCCTCAAATAACTAATACAACTTCACAATTAATCCATTATACTGGGGAAAACCTCGGATCCGACACAGACATCTCAGATGATATGAAGGACAATCCTGATATTTATCCATGGACACCATAGGCAAGTCGCTTCAACATATGAAATCGGATGGGACCTTCGGAGCTAGTCTTGCTCAACAATCCGAGTTGTGATCCCTACCGCAACAGTTTTTCCTGATGCTCGCAGGAATACCCTCCCAAGACCCTTGCACACAGAAAATTCTTCCACACAAACTGCCCTGTCCAGGGCCACCTGAAACAAGAGAACTTTCAATACTGCAACAAATAACTGCTAGCAATCCTGCTTATAATGCTTTTACTGAACATGGGTTGCGATCACTGTTTTACATATCTCAAAGCGTATGACAAATAGTTTTTGTTTTTGAATGTTTTTTTTTTTTTACCACTGAGAACAGACTGCAATCATGTAGCTGCTCCAAGACAATAAAAATTCTGGCCAAGATCATTACTTCGTGGCCACATTTAGAACCAAGCTGTCAAATAATAATCTAAAAGTAAAGGAGTTATTGGGGCAAATGTCTGTTCCTGGGTCATACACAGTTGCACAAATCAAAACAGCATCAGCTGGGCATGCTCCAAAATTTTCCAACACTAGATGATCCTAACCTATATGAATGGTAGCCCAATAAAATGCAGTAGTTACCAAGAAATAAGGGGAAAGCACGAAAGAGTTAGGACCTCCAAATGTTGCATACTCATGGAGCATCTATTTCAGTAGGGCTAGCAACAATGACAGTGCTAAAATGACAATCAGAAAGTTGGATTTCTAATAAACCATGAATGCATAGTTTCACTTTCTAAGCACTTCACAATAGCTGAGAAGTTTCATAATAATAATAATAATAACAACAACAACAACAACTTACCTCTATCACTGCACTTTGCTTTGCAATGAGACAGCGAGGTGCTCTTTTAGAGACCTTGCCAGTTTTTTGATCTATCACAGACAATATCTTAATTACTCTTGCAGCCTCCTTCGCATGGTGTACATGAAACTCCACCTGCACTTTTATTCTCCCAAGCATTAGATGAAAGGAAACTAATAATCGAGAATTTACAACATACAGAATTTAAGTAATAAGCACAACCTGTGAGCCAACTAGGATTGGCATTGACACATCCAACACAAGGACCTTAAGCTCTAAACAGATGGCAATAGCAACAGGGAAATCTGGGTGACACAGCACGCCGCCTGTCATCAGACAACTTCCGTCAATGCCTTGCAGACTAACAGATACATTGTCCCCAGCTCTTGCCACACTGCATGTGCGAGAATCTTGTTCCATGGATATGGATCGTACAGTTGCTGAATCCCCAGAAGGCATCACTAGTACCTGCGTTTTATATGATGATAAATTGTTAGAACCTCGGGCAAATATGATTCAGATGTCAAATGCCAACTCTCCAGCAAATTTCTGATGCATTATGGATCAGGCCTGAACCATTGACCCATAGGTCAATCCGGTCCATTGGGTTCAGCCCACAGGCCCAATATTGAGTGAGAGCTACTGTGGGATTCCCTTTTATCCTATTTCTATTTTCATTCTTTGTTTAATTAGAGAACTATTTATATTTTTTTGTTCCTATTTAGATTAGGATTGCTAATACATGTGTTTCC
This sequence comes from Litsea cubeba, assembly GCA_012931725.1. NCBI lineage: Eukaryota > Viridiplantae > Streptophyta > Magnoliopsida > Laurales > Lauraceae > Litsea > Litsea cubeba. The sequence continues at coordinate 138,855,614 of CM022947.1, read as the reverse complement.
TCTTTTATTTAGATTCCTTTAATTATTAGGAAAGCCTTGATTGCCAAGTAATAGGAACGACCCACTATATTTAAGGTCATGCCTCATTGTATTTTCACGCTTATTATTATCAATTAAAGATTCCTGAGTTTTCTCTTCAATTATGGTGTTTCCCATTTTCTTGAGTGTGGCCTAGTGCTTGAATCCATCTTTTGGATTCAATCAATTCCATTGGAGATTGATTATTTTTCGATTGCGGATCCGGTGCTGCACCAATTTGGTATATCAGAGTTGAAGTCCAGCGATCGTAGGGAAGATAATCATCCTTTCGGGATTTTATCTCTCCTGTCATCCATCCGTTCCATCTCCATCATCCCAATACCAAAGCCCACTCCACAGAAACCCCTTAATTCCAACCGAGCCTAAACCCTAGAAGCCCCAAATCTCCAAATCCCCACCACCAAATCACTTCTTCCCAAAAAACTTTCGCCTCAAACCCCGTCAACCAAAATCCCCAAATCATAACCCCGAACCCATCTTCATCTCCAAAAACCAAAGCCCTAACCCAAATCCCACAAAAACCCCGATTTTCTAAATCTCCATTCCCAACCGAACCCTTACTAAACCCTAAACCCAAATTGAGCTCCCCAGCCAACCAAAACTCTAAAATCCAACCCCTAGACCTTCTACTGAACCCCAATCAATTCCTAAAATAAAACCCAATCGAACCCATCCCATTGCGCCAAAACCCAAACCCTTCGTCGGCATTTACCAAAACCCATACCCCAAAAAGAGAAAAGTAAAAAAAAGAAGAGAAAAAAAAAAAAAGGATCGAAAGGAGAAGAAAGAAGGAGATTTGAGTATAGGAGGTACCTAGCACCTCATGCGACCTTCGCATCCCATTGCACTACACCTTCAAACTCCATCGAAGCCATCAAGCCAGCTTTGCTTCTTCCAGTTTGTCATTCCAGTCAAGATAGCATCGTCGTTGTCGACTTCTCACACCAGCCCTCAACTGTTCAGCATTTGTCAACTCAGGAGCACAATCGCCCACAGCCAGAGCCTCATCTGCCTCGTCAAAGTTTGCTAGAGTCTTGTCGCGCAGAACTGCAGCAGCTTCTCTTCTCTCTCTCTCTCTCTCTCTCTCTCTCTCTCTCTCTCTCTCTCTCTCTCATTCGTTGCATTCAAACAGTAAGAAAGACTCTCTCTCTCTCTCTCTCTCTCTCTCTCTCTCTCTCTCTCTCTCTCTCTCTCTCTCTCTCTCTCTCTCTCTCTCTCTCTCTCTCTCTCTCTCATTCGTTGCATTCAAACAGTAAGAAAGATTGTGCACCGGACTCTCTCTCTCTCTCTCCCATTCGTTGCATTCAAACAGTAAGAAAGATTGTGCACCGGACCGATTTTGCACCCATCCGAATGGACTGGACAGATAGATTGACTGTGCACCCATCTTTTACGGTGATAATTTGTGGGCATGAAGGGGTTGATTTTATATATATATATATATATAGGATGGCCCCAACCAGATCTTTCAATCCCCCCCAAGCCTCATCCCCATGTGGGCCAGCAGGTGGGCCCCACATCGAGGTGTGCATGGACTTTCCATGTGCGTGGATATATATGTAGATATTTTATTTTCACCCTAAACCCTGATTGTATGAAGGTGGAGAAGATTTTAAAGATAAAACTTGCTTCTTGGTAAATGATGGAAGTAAAATAAGGTTGTAGGAAGATGTATGGAATTTTAACACAACCTTGAAAGAAAAATATAAAAGGTTCTGCAGAATTACAAATTTCGAACGAAAATAAAGGAATGTTTCAGAAGTTGTGGGGAAAGATAATTTAGAAAATCTAGTTTAATTAGAAACTACTGTCTAATTATGTATTAATTACAACTAAAACTTTCTAAATTGTTTTATTTGTCTCTAATCAATTAAGGGCACTTAATTAACTTAATGATGATGCAAACGCAACTCCCTATGGTCGTCCAACACATTGAGCCCCCTCATGGGGCCCACAACACTAATATGAATGCAACATAAATGGACACAGCTTAATTATTGTTACGAGTTCAAGGAGTTTACATGTGGGACCTAATTATTCCAATTAAGTCACAGTTAATGAGAAATTACAAATAAGCCCTTACGTGTACAATTTACCAATTAATCTAATTTATGCATAGATGCAAGCATGACATATTAATATAAATGAACTCAATTAATTACGGATATGGGTCCACACGAGCACATCAAATTTCATATTATCAATTTATTACTAATCAGGTTATTATCCCTGCAGCTTGGATTTTTACTAAAACCTACCTAACCTGACAAAAAAACTAACAGCCGTTAGTTTTTACAGACAAATGACAAAACTATCCTTTGGGGGAGAGAAACGACTTCTCCTCTCCGACAACAACATCCCACTCTCACTCCAAAAGAAAAAGCCTGCCTAAGAAGAGGAACATGCGCAGGTAGCGAAAACCCAAAAACCAAGAAACCTCCATCTTTCTTTTTGCCGATCGGCCCCATGGAATATCCTACCCCAATCATTGCCCTCAGCAAGGCAGCTCTCCCCTTATCATGTACTTTCTTTCCTTAGATGGCGATGGCAGTAGTGGGCTTCACATGTGCATCTAAGAATAAAGATCTCACTTGAGGGCCACAAGTTGAGCATTTGGCAATTGCTCCCTCTGATTTTTTAATCCTACCACAGTAATATTCAAAATAATAATAATACAATTATTATCAAGGTATTATGTCGGATGAAAACCCATTATAGGAATCTTATGAATTTAATATAACAGTCAATATCAGCCCTAAATAACAGAATGTTCATGAGCTAGCTTGACAGGAAGTGGGGCCCTCATTTCTAATCTTAACGAGATGAAATACATGGTGGATTGATACCAACACTACAAAATCTCACTTCAAATATCCTTGGATTTGGATAACCTCTCATAGCCTTACCATTTTCCCTTTCCTTGAGATTGATATGGAACAGATAAGAAGAAACATGCATAAATATCGGATACTGAAACTTGATCAGATCAATAATATTGGATATTGCAATTAAAATCAAATACATCACCATCCAATGGGAGAAGAAAACAAGAGAAGGCAGCAACACTGAGAGGGAGACGGAGAGATATGTATATGGAGAGAGAGGAGACGTGCAATATTGCCGAAGGCGATAACAGGCGGAGGATATTTGATCGGGCCAAGTCGACAAGATAGAGAAGGGACGGGGCTTTCGTTAGAGAGGATAGAGGGAGGTTGTTGCGGGAGAGGTCCTTAATCTACACTAAAAGGATATTTTTGTCATTTCTCCTCGAGAACTAACAGGTTTTTATTCTACAATCAAATTAGGGAGGTTTTAGAAAAAATACAAAACACATGGGCTTTTTAAGATTCTCTGAAAATACAGGGGCCTTTTTGTAAAAACCTCTAATAGTAGGTAGTAGTAGTAGTAATAATAATAATAATAATAATTTTTGGTCTTTTTATTTTGGAAGTAAGGGCTTTTCACTGTTATGGCATTAGTAGGAAGCACTTCCCTTTGTTTGCCTCCTGCTGCTTTATTCTACTTCTTCGTTTCGATCCTCCTCCCACTGCAAAAAGTCGGCTCCTGCTGCAATTTAGGTGGGCCCGATCTTTCTTTCTTTCTTTTTCTTCCCTCCTCACAACATGAATTGTGATTCATTCTTTTGGCATGAAAAGGTAGCATATTACATTTTTATATCATATTTTTCACTTGTTAATGTTTTTTCATATTTTTTCTAAATTTCCATATATTTTAATTTTTGTATCTATTTTCCAAAATGAAGCACCAAAATGCCAAAACGGCTGAAATGTTCCAGCCCTAATGAATGTCCCATGTGTTGGAAGAAGAAGATCCACAATGTATGTTTCAAGTGTTGGTTAATTTAAGTTAGTTAATCACTTACTCCATTGTCATGCAATGAGCTTTATTTGGAGTTCCTTTCTCTTTATTTCAGTTCCACTGCCATCCCTGTCTTCTAAAACCCTTTCATGGAAAGCTGGTCCATGGGTCCCTTCTCGGAGAGGGGTCATGTACTATGGGGATTGCTACTTTTGGCCATTTCTTGGGGAATTTGAAAGGGAGGAATGGAAGAATTTTTTTAAGGCAAGATGAGGAGATAGTAGGGATTAAGTCTTGGATAGTTATCAACCATAAATAAGTAATTTAAAGATGGTAGTGGTGGGAAAACCATCCTGAATTTAAAAGTTGTAGCTTTTCTGTCTAACGATGGTAGAGAATGAATATGGACGGGAGCGCGATATGCAACATAGGACCATCGGGAATAGGAGCAACATTGAAGAACAGTAAATGAAAGCTTATCAGAATTTTCAGGCCCAGTAAGGCATAGGGATTCTAACTATGAAGAGTTTATAGCCATCGAAGAAATTTAACTGGGCAGAGATTATGCAAGGGCAGTAGGGCACACTTATGCAGATAATTCACAATTATTATTAATGACAATGATGCACCACGTAATGGGACTTAACTAAGTGAATCGTGCCGCCCATGGCTAATTACCAATTTATTTTTATTATTTGCATTTTAATACAAAAGTCGGTCCAATTTACATTATGGTCCAATTATGCATGTATGTGTTAATGCATTTTACTCTATGATACATGAAGGAGAATATTCTCCGGCAAGCGGATTGCACGTGCACTCCAACTCTATGGGGTCCACATGGGCCCACCTTTGATCAGTGCATCCCTATGATGCTCTTTTTGCCCATGATCAGGCATCGGGACCAATTTAACACTCATTGAACCTTCACTCACCGTGGGATTGAATCTTAAAAGAACCTATGTTTTTTTTTTGTTTTTTTATGAATGATTAAAAGAATCTATGGTTAAGGCGTCAATAAACTTTTAAGACAGTTAAATCAAGAGCTAAGATAACCTGCTGGGCCTATTTTTTAGTCTTCCCATAGTCCATAAGGGGACCTTTCCATCTGCCCCTCCTCTCACTGATACACGTGTACCTAGTGGGCCCCACAAGCTGGATTGTTTACTAAATCAAGGTAAATCTGGGTTTGGGTCCTTACAGGTTGAATATGGATGGAAGTGCAATATGCATTAAAAGACAATCGGGATTCAGGAATAGGAGCAACATTGAAGAACAATAAGGAGAGCTTATCAGAAATTTTAGGCCCAGGAGGGCATGGGGATTCTAACAGGGCAATTATAGCCATTGAAGAAAGCAAACCATCAAAAGAGATTTATTCTAGTCCACAAATTATCAAAAGAAACTCATCTAGTGCACTTTCATGGGTGGAAGGCATGTCTAAAGCACCAAGGAGATGGGTTTGTAGTGAATGAAATTAAGTTTTTTTTTTTCTCTTTTTTTTTTTACATTGGCAATTCAAACTCACACACCCATGTCCCTAACCGGGCGAGCTACAGCAGAGGGACAAACACAATTAAGTTATTAATGCAATCAGGGGAGGTCATTTTTAGGCAAGTACCAAGGAGAGCTTAACAACAAAGTGGATTTCACTGGCCAAAGTGGGGGTGACAAGCTTCTTTAGAAGCTGCACCAAAGTTTGCTTCTTTGTAATGGGTCCACATCCATAATCTCTATGGCCATAAATGTGCCCTTACTTGTTTATTGTTGATTGTAGCCCTTTATTTCCTAATTGAAAACATCAATTACTTCAAAAGAAAATAAAAAATATATACATTTCTTACCCCCACCCTGCGGCAACCACCACCATGAGGAAATTGCCACACTTTTAATTACGGTTAAGGTGATCGTACACTAATACCATGATTTAATCAATGACGAACTTCACAGGAAATCCGTACCTTTATACCATTTCTGATAGCTCCAGCCTCCAGTTTACCAGTAGCTGCTACCTGACCAGATGAATGAAACTTAATGACATCACATATAGGCATGCGTAGTGGCTTGGAGATATCTCTTACGGGAGGCTTAAGGGAATCTATGGCATCCAACAGATACGGCCCCTGATACCTGCAATGCAACTTTCTCAGTTCTTAAAATTTGCAACATCATATATGTCACTACAAATTTTGGCAGAATAAATTGTTCATGATGTGGACGTCACAACTAAATTGGAGAAAAAAAGTGCTAAAGCAACCATTTAAGAGGAAAATGAAGATAAGAAAAGAAAGAATCACTAAAGCGGCCGTTGGTAGAGGGGGAGGGGAGAAGCAAGGTCAAATATGTCACTAGCGCATATAGGAAAGAATACATGAAGGGATATAAAGAGTAAATAACTTTTAACTTATTAGCATGCCTTTTGTACAATTAAATCATCAATTATACTAATAACACACCACACACACACACACACACACACACACACACACATATAGGTCTCATCAGCTGCATGACACGTGCATTGTGCGTGCATGCACATCTGGCTGTGGGGCCCACCTGGGGCTGGGACCCGGGAGGGGGGTTTCAAGATCTGGGTGGGGCCTATCTACCTACCAAGTTTGGGTCGCATCCAATTATCCTATCATATTCATCGGGCCCCACAAGTTCAATGGTGTACAGTCCATTCGGATGGGAGCAAACCCGGTGGCACCCGTCAACTTTATTGGGGGGAGGATTTTTTTGGGGGGTGGGGGAGGGGGGGTGTTTGATATACTCAGATAGACCTCCAGGTGGGCCCCACTGCCGGTGTGTATGGGAAATTCTAACCCTCCCCCTCCCTCCCCCCAAAAAAAAAGAATAATAATAGTAAAAACAAAAAATGAAAAAAACAAAACACAATATGAATTCTCACAAGTCCAAATTTGACACTCTTTGAAATTTTCCTCACGGCTGGATTGAATTCCTAAGGAACATGCCTCTAAAACCATTAAATTTTAGGATCATGGATCAAGGGGTTAGGATGAACCAATGGAGTCTAAGTTTTGCACGTAGGTAGTCTCACATAGATCTTTCCATCCAACGGACTTCCATGATCATCATGCACTCTAGTGGGCCCCACTAAGAGGGGTGTTTTTCTCCTAAAAAATGCTCAGGCATTTTCCGCTGCCCTATATATGTGTATGTGTGGAACTGGCAGTAACAAATGAAAGGCCAATTTTGAGCATTACTTACCAAGATGATAAATGAATATTAGATGCAGCTGTCACCAGATTCTGATTTTCAATGGCACTCAAGGGGATCCATGTCACAGATGATTCCTTAAACCCACATGAACGGAGAAATGGGCTAAGTTGCGTTTTTATGAAATCAAATCTTTCCTGGGAGTAACTCACAGCATCCATCTTATTTACCGCAACAATAATTTGTTCTACGCCAAAACTTCTAATAAGTTGTGCATGTTCCTTTGTCTGCCCTCCTCCATTGCCTTCCATACCCGCTTCAAATGAACCAACAGATGCATCTACAACAAGAACAGCAGCATCTGCTTGTGTAGCACCGGATATCATATTTGGAACAAAATCTTTATGTCCCGGAGAGTCAAGCACCACCACATGATATTTCTGTGTGTCAAAAAAGGCAACAGCCACTGTCATAGTTACACCCCTTTCCCTTTCTTCAGCACTTTCATCCAATGCCCATGCATATGCAAACGACCCTTTCCCCTGCATAAGTCAATTGGTGCAAATACACCCATCAGAGTAAGCTGTATTCCATGAAGGATTAAAAAGTAAGAATACGGAAATAACTGCCCCAGAAAATAACTACACCTTTTCTCTGGCGTCTTTCTCATACTTGTGCATTTCCTTTTGAGAAATCCGACCCAAAAGGTGTAGCAGTCTCCCCGAAAGTGTTGATTTTCCAGAGTCAACATGGCCAACCTATTACAAAATGGTAGGATAAAATTAGTTGTGCTGAAAAGGCGAGAATGACTATATCAAGTAATAGGCAGGCAAGTTAAAGCATGAGTCATTGAGCTCAACCCAAGGAATGGCTTACAACTGCAAGACTTAGCTGGGAAAAGCTATCATTTTCTTTATCAGAGAGCATCCAAGGTTCCGGCTTGTACTGGGGACATGAGGTAGTTCTTGTATCTGTTGTAGTTTTTGAAGATTCGGTTTTTGTGTCTAAGGTCAAATTTTGTAACTTACTAGTTGGGGCTCCCAATTTGTCATTACTGACAGCAGAGGACTTTCTTTGGTTTTGATAGTGTGTCCCAGTTATAGGCAATGAACTAGAACTCTCTGTAGCATTTGGCATCACTTTAGCAATGCTTTTCTTTTCACTGGTGCTTGATGGAACCCTGTAAGGTGCCAACTGGGCTGTTTCGGCTACAAGACAAAAATGATGTAAATAAATAAACAAGAGAAGCAACAAAATGCAGTTTGCCATAGTTGTAGTTACCTTTAAACCTTATATATACAAAAACAAGACATGAAAGACCTATCACCATAGTACAAATAAGCGAGAACCTATTGAAATTTGAGCTTTCCTGGAATTTCAGAAACAAGATGGTTTTATGACCACGAGGGTGGTTCTAATTAAATTAATCAAATGGAAGGTGACTAATCATCTTGCTGAAAAACAACAAATCTAACTGTGTAGGAGGTACAATAAACATTTTTCTTTTTCTTTTTCGTTTTCTTTTAACTGTAACACTAAGCAACAAACTCATCTGATTTACAATGAAAAAATGAAGCGGAAGTATTGCAGCAAGAATTGCATACAAACAGCTCTTAACTGCTTATTGATGACACTAGTCAGCTTATCCATAAAGCCAGATGAGATCGAGTATCTTTACAAAATATTTTTGTTCTTCCGAGTCGCCTACTTGGCCAAGTCCTATGGTTTGTGGGCTCTAAATGCTTGTTTCCTATTTTCTATTGAGGCTCGTATGGACATTTTGCACTGATTCTAGAAGATCAAAACCACGTTTTCTTTTCTTTTATTTGAGGAGGAAAGAACGAAGGGAGGGGGGTTTGTGTGTGTGTGTGGTGGTGGGTGGGGTTTGGGGTGTCTGTGCGAGTGCGGGTTGTTGGGTGGGTGGGGGGGGGGGGGGGGTCTACTACCCTTATAAAAGGGAAGAAAGTGTCCTGCTTCTTTACATTCTCTACACACCTAAGTAGGTCCCACTTGCATGCATTTTATGGCCTGTGGCTCATCCGGTAAGAGACATGTGGAGGGCCCCTAAATACTCATCCAAAATCCAGACAAAATGGGAATCGAAGAACTAGTTCCTTTCTCGTCTCTCCATCTCCCAGTAGGAACGATGCTCGAAGGTAAGATTTCTGCTATTCTTTTCTTTGTTACTCCATCTTAATCTGCTTCTTATTTCCTTTCTTCTCACATCGGAACAGTGATTCCATTTTTTCTTTTTCTTTCTTTCTTTTTTTTTGTACCGTGATGGAATTGGTAGTGGTAGTGTGGGTTTTTTTAATTTTATTTTCCCTTCATGTAGGACGCCACGTAGATGGATACATAGGAGTACACAGGGGACATGGGTACGGTAATAGAAATGAAGAAGGGAAGGATATCTTGGAGTTTTCAGTAGCTTATGATCTCATGGTAACTAACACCTTTTTTAGGAAGAGAGAGGAGCATTTGGTGACTTATAAGAGTGGCTCATCGAAGACACAAATTGACTTCTTCTTAACTATGAAAAGAGACTGCTTAGCTTGTAAAGATTGCAAGGTTATACCGGGGGAGAGCTTGACTTCCCAACATAGGTTGTTGATCATAGATGTGCAGCTACAAAGGTGGACTAGAAAAAAGAAGTGGTATAGATGCTCAAGGACTAAATGGTGGAACTTGAAAGGTGATAAGCAACCAGCTTTAAGGGAAAGAGTACTAGAGGAAGACGTTTGGGCGATAGATGAGAGTGCAAATAATATGTGGGATAAGGTAGCAGAGTGTATTAGGAGGGTAGGGAAAGAAGTCTTAGGAGAATCCAAAGGGGGTGCTCCGGTACAGAAAGAGACATGGTGGTGGAGCGAAGCCGTCCAAGACAAGATAAGAGTTAAAAGAGAATGCTTTAAAACTTAGCAAAAGGATCGAAATGAAGCGAACTTGGATAGGTATAAAGAAGTAAAAAGAGAAACCAAAAAGGCAGTTAGTGAGGCCAAGGCAAAGGCATTTGAGGAGCTATATAGGCGACTTATTACTAAGGAAGGCGAAAGAGAGATATTCAAGCTTGCTAAAACTAGAGATCGGCGGACCAAGGACTTAAACCAAGTTAAATGCATTAAGGATGAGGATGAAAAGGTATTAGTAAAGGAAGAGGATATAAAGGAGCGTTGGAAGAGCTACTTCTACAAGTTATTTAACGAAAGCAATAGTAGTGACATACAAGTGGGGCAGCTTACCATTTCTAGAGAATAAGCGAATCATATGTTCTATAGGAGAATCATTAGGGAAGAAGTTAAAGAAGTATTGAAAAGAATGAAGAATGGGAAAGCGGTTGGGCCAGATGGTATCCCTATTGAGGTCTGGAGGTGCTTGGGGGAGGATGGCATTAGTTGGTTGACAAAACTTTTTAATGTAGTGCTAAAGAGCAAGAAGATGCCTAATGCATGGAGGAAAAGTATTCTTATACCCATATACAAGAACAATGGAGATATTCAGAACTGTGCGAACTACCGCGGGATTAAATTGATGAGCCATACGATGAAATTATGGGAGAGAGTTATTGAGAGAAGACTAAGAAGAACAACAAACGTTTCAGATAATCAATTTGGTTTCATGTCTGGGAGATCAACCATGGAGGCTATCTTTCTCCTAAGGAGGTTAATGGAACAGTATAGAGAAGGTCAGAGAGATTTACATATGGTGTTCATTGACTTGGAGAAGGCGTATGACCGGGTTCCTAGGGAGATTCTTTGGATAGTTCTGGAAAAGAAAAGAGTGTGTGTTGCATATATTGAGACGATAAAGGATATGCATGATAGAGTCGTGACATCTATAAGGACGACTGGCGGCGAAACTAAGGAGTTTCCTATCACGATTGGTCTACATCAAGGCTCAGCGTTAAGCCCATACTTGTTTGCCCTAGTTATGGATGAGATTACAAGACATATCCAGGATGAGGTGCCGTGGTGTATGCTATTTGCAGATGACATTGTTTTAGTGGATGAGACGAGAGAAGGAGTGAATGTTAAACTAGAATTGTGACGGAAAACATTAGAGACAAAAGGGTTTAGGCTAAGTCGATGCAAAACGGAATATATGGAATGCAAGTTTAGTCAAAGTATGACACCTGGTAACATAGAAGTAAGTTTGGGCACACAAAAGATTGTAGCGAAAGAAAATTTTAGATACCTTGGATCTATGGTGCAATAAGATGGAGGGATTGATACTGATGTAAGTCACAGGATTCGGGCCGGGTGGACCAAATGGAGGAGTGCTTCGGGGGTCTTGTGTGATCGGAAAGTCCCCCTCAAGGTTAAAGGAAAGTATTATAAGGTGGCGGTACGACCAGCGTTGTTATATGAATCAGAGTGTTGGGCAGTAAAGCATAATCATGTCAAGAAGATGGAAGTTGCGGAGATGAGAATGCTAAGATGGATGTGCGGGATCACAAGGAGAGATAGGATTAGGAATGAGGAGATTAGGGGCAAAGTAGGAATAGCACTGATTGGAGATAAAATGAGAGAAAATCGACTGAGATGGTTCGGCCATGTTAGAAGGCGTCCAACGGAGGCACCTGTTAAAATGTGTGAAAGCATAGAGATTGCCAGGAGTGGGAGAAGGAGACCCAAGAGAAGTTGGAAAGAAACTATTAAACATGACATTGCCTACATGTATCTAACGGATGACATGGCCCTAAACAGATTTGATTGGCGTTGTCAAATCCATATAGCCGACCCCACCTAGTGGGAAAAGGCTTGGTTTGGTTTGGTTTGGTTTATTTTTCCTTTTTTCCTACATGCTCTGCAATGGGAAAGAAAAGGGTTTTGGTTGATACTTTGATAATATGGTTGAAATATTACATAGATGATGGAAAAACCTAAATCTGATTGCAATTGGATTTCTTTTATGGAATGCCTACCATGAGGGGTGACTGGATTGTGTGTCATGCTCTGCTTTGCATTCAAGAGTTCTCTTTGAAATTCTGAAATTCCTAATAATGTACATGCTATTTGGTGAAATGGGCTGGTGGAGTTTTATGAATTAATAGGCCAATAAAAAAATTATTTTCTTATGAATAGAATTCTGAAATTTCCCATGACACAGAAAAGATCTTCTTTCAAGAACTTTACCATTGGAGTAAATGGCATTGGTGAATTCTCTGCAATGCTCTATTTTCTTGTGTGAAGATTTTTTATTTGTCTTTATGAAATTGAAATTCGACTAATTAAATTATTCATAATTTCATGAAAGAGATTTAAAAATTTCCCAGCTACATTCATGTAGTGCACGGTAACTATTTGATTAAATACCAATGAGAGAATGAGACTCTAATGTTGTGTGGGTTGTTTGATTCTTTCCTATGAAGCACGGACACGGATACGAGACACGGATACAATACGATACGGATACGCAGATACGCCATTTCTCAAAAAAGTTGGATACGATACGTCGGGGATACGTTGAATTTTTTTTATTTTAAATATTTTTTATATGACTGTAATAAAAATCTACATTATTTCAATCAAAATAGCCATGAAAATCTAACGATACAGAGGAGAAGCCACTGTGGTCGGACAGCAACAAACCAGTAACATACGAACCAGAGGAAGGTTGAAATCCACTCTATCCATGATACAATTCAGAATGACCAAAGTGAAATGTTACAAGAAGATCTACTCTTCAAGAAAAAAAGAAACAGCAGCAGCAACAGCATGCCAGCATAGCACCAAGAAAAAATGGAAAAAAAGAAACAACAGCAGCATCATATATCAGAAAAATAGCAGGATGAGTACACCAGCAGAAAAATAGCAGCATTATATCAGAAAAAATAGCAGCAGTAGCATAGAAAAAATGGAAAAGAAGAAGCAGCACAGCAGCATAGCAAATTATGAGCAGCAGCAGAGCATATTACAGAAAAATAGCAGCAGTGAACAAAAAACAAAAAAAAGGAAGATCAGCAAACAAAGCATCACAAAAGAAAAAACCCTAAAATCCAAATGATTTAAGGGGGAAGAAAAAAAAAACCTACAGAATAGCCTTCCTTCCAACAAAAAACAACCAATAAAGATGAAAAGAAAAAAAGAAACAAAAGGAAAGAAAGAAGAGAAGAACCTGAAAGTGGAGATTAAATGGCACAGCAGCACTCTCGGTTTGGGTTTGATGTCGCGGCTGTAGCGGCACGGCGACGGCACGATGATGCTCTCGTCGTCGGAGGATGACGATGTAGCAGGAGGTGAAGGCGAGGCAATGCTCTCGTCATCGTCGGAGGGTTTCTGCTCTTCCCCCTTCTTTTCATTTTTTTTTTTTTGCTGGCCGGTGATGACGACCTGGCAGACGATGTAGCCGGACGACGGCGTGCTGGCCAGTGATGCTCTCGTCGTCGTCGGAGAAGGCGAGGCGATGGTGGCTACTGTCTAGGGTTTCTCCCTTCGTTTTCTCTTCTCTGTTTCTCCCTTCGTTTTCTCTTCATTTTTTCTTCCCTTTTCGTTTTTTATTTTTCACTTAAAAACCCGAAATGTGATGTGCGTATCCCGCATGTATCCCGACGTATCCCACACGTATCCGATATTAAAAAAAAACAGATATGAAAAAAACGTATCCTGGACGTATATTTGGCGTATCCGGGGCGTATCCGTGTCCGATACGCCTGGGATACGGATACGCCTCCATTTTTAACGTATCCGTGCTTCTTAGATTCTTTCTCTTGAGAGTTTGAATTGTTGGCATTTTGCAGATTTTGATGATTTTAATTTTAAGTTGCTAGGAGGTTCTAAGGTAGAATATAAAGGAGCTTGGGTGGTTTCCTTTAATTGAAAATAAAGTCTAATCCAACATATTCCTTATAGAGAGGATTAGGACATCTGGCTTGGGAAGTTGTTATATCATTTCCAAGGATTAAATAACCAAACCAAGCATTTTCCCACTAAGTGGGGTCGGCTATATGGATTTGACGACGCTAATCAAATCTAGGGTCATGTCCTCCGTTAGATCCATTTCCAAGGATTAAATCTTGTAATATAAATAGGCGTTGTTTTCTTGATTGGAGGAAAAAATAGATCTTTCAAATAAGCACAATCAATTTGTTTATATGAGTGCTAGACTGTTTTTTTTCCCCTTTGCTAAATCTTTGACTCTTTCAAGTATATTTTCTGATACTTCCGTATTTTATAATTTCTAACAATGTTGAGATGTTATATGTAGAAGTGATTTTGGACTTGCAGAGCTACTGAATGGAGGATGATCCGACACCTTTGATAAGTGTAGTATTTCTTCACTTCTGATTTCTCATGTATTTATGATAATAACAAGGAATCTAAAAGATGGATGATTGGATTTTGTGTTTCAAATTAAAATAAATCTTGTACATATACTACACTTATATATGATGCATGGACCTAAGTGTGCATAAAATGATTTACTTTTTTATTTAGCATTGACAATCTACACTAAATGCATACAAATCCTCTTTTGATAAGCATGCATTAAATGCTTGTATTTCTTCTATATTATATAAAACATTGCATCCTTGTGAAGGAGTTAATCAGTAAATGAACCACGATTAATGCACTCATCTATATTGCACCAAGCGTTCCAACACAAAAACGACTTCTATGAAGATCTAGAGAAGCACTGGAGGGTTTGGCTCCATGTTCCTTATTCCTTTTATTAGGAAGGTATTTTATTAGGAAATCAAATAGCGATATTCGTTATTCTCTGTTAATTAATGCGTACTCCACGAGAAAGATTTGGGTCTGGACTTGGTTTAATTCCAAGATAAGAGTTGCTAATGTTTCCGACTACGGTTAATGTTAGTTGTAATCATTATATATAATATTTCTTTATTTCTTTTTTTTGTTAAAATTTGGAGATTTAGTTTCTGGTATGATGAAAGCTTTTCTTTTCAAATAAAAAGGGCAGAACAACACCACATTTCCCCCCCTTATTATTTCTTTTTTTTAATAACTCTTCTTGGAAGTAAAAAATGAATTTAAACTTTTAAAACTGAGAAAACAACCACAAAAAACAAAATAGAGTGCCATGAGAATCGCAGTTTTATTCACTTTACCAATGTTAGTAACCATGGGACTACTTTCTCTCTTTTCATAAATTTTGATATATAGATATAGAACCTTTTTAAAAAATCAGCCACTGTCCTTTTCCCTGAATACTATCCTCAAAGCTTAACCATCTTTTAACTATAGCTTATTATTTTTTACATAGGATTCACTGATGCGTAAAAACTTGATGAGCGTAAAAATGGATATGATGACAGATCATTAGAGGATAAGAGGGTGAGAAGGGCTACACTGCATAGAGCTTGGCTGCAACTACAGTACCTTGTATGAGAAAACTCTCCGAATATTAGACATATTTTCTTTTTCTATTTTGGTAAAGGTGAATTTGCAAAAGCCAAAAGAGAAAAACAAAAGACACAAAGCTACATGAGAAACTCCAAAGTATTGGACTCTTCATCATAATTGATCAAATGGGTATGAAAAAGAAGGTGTTTTGAGGTTTTTTATTTGAACCATCGACCGATGATCATGAAAATGGCGTGGAATTCTGATAAGTGATAGGTGAGCCATATTAAATGAATGACTGAACAAAGTCGGTATGATTAGTGATAGGATGGTCGTATGAATCTATTAATATATTAAAGTAGTTCCTTTACTAATCAATCAAAAAAAAAAAATGGCAAGAATGTTGGCGGGTGAAATTTTTTGACTTCCTTTCTTCTTAGGGTGTGTTTGATGTGATATTTACCTTTATTTTTTTACCCCTCTTTTGTGGTTCGGTTTTATTATTTGATATTTTGCTTGCTCTGTATTTTTTGTTAAGATCACATGCGAGATACGGAAATTGTGAAAGCTATGGTTGTTTTGCCTAGCAATGAGGACGTCGGCAACACTGTTTATTTTAAATAGTAAGGAGATAGTAATTTCAGTTTGGTCTTAAAATCAAATCGTTCGGATAGAGATTGTTTAATCTGCTATGAATTTCTTGTGCTTTTTTCCCCATGTCTTTCGAACAAAGGGGCTAAAAGTAAAGGTGAAGATCTACAAGGGATCATCACAGATTCTTACTTATAATAGGAAATGATTACTGACAATGGTAAATTAAATCTCAAGAGCGTGACAGTCCCATCTATATGTCCACGTTTTAACCTTTCACAGTTTTGATAAAACCCCATTTAGTAGGAATTCCTACAAATTCAATGCTAAGTAGGTATTGTAAATATGATTCTCTCTTTCGGGCCCAACCATGGCGAATGCAAACCTCCCTGCTTTGTCCATGTCATTAAGAGAAGATGTAATACAATACAGTTAGAGAGAGAAAGATCCTTGGCTGAATTCGTGTGTCCCCTTAGGGTTGCATCTATTCTCATTATAAAAGTGCTTAAACAGAATCTTAATACAAATACAAAGCCTAAATTACAGCTACCTAATATAGAAAGAGTACTTAAGTCAGGACTAGACTAATTGTATCTTAACTAAAACACAATATCAAATTATAATACAATTAGGATAGGCTTGATTGACACCCCCCCTCAAATTAATGCTGGGGAGTCTTATAGCAGCAATTTGGTAACCAAAAACTGATGTTGAGGTTGAGGAAGTCATTTGGTGAAGATATCGGCAAATTGAAGCTCAGTAGGGGCTTGAGGTAAAGAAATGACATCACGCTGAAATTCATCCTGAATGAAGTGACAGTCCGCTTCAATATGTTTGGTACGTTCATGGAAGACAGGATTTTCAGTGATCCTGATAGCCCCAGTATTATATGCATGCAATGACATAGGAGAGGATTGAGAAAAGCCGAGATCCGAGAGAAGTCCCCGGAGCCATAAGATTTCAGAACGGGCATAAGACATTGTCCTGTATTCAGCCTCTGTGGAAGATCGAGAAACACGCTCTTGTTTCTTGCATTTCCAAGAAATGAGAGAATTTCCGAGATACATGCACCAACCAGTAATAGATCGACGTGTATCCTGATAGCCCGCCCAGTCAGTCAACTCAAGAGGATTATCCTTGGGATAATATAAACCGCGAGTAACAATGTCCAATAATGCGCTTGACAGCAATAAGATGAAGGTGTCTAGGAGATGCCATGAATTGGCTCATAAGATTGACAGCATAAGAGATATCCGGTCAAGTGATGGTGAGATAGACAAGACGACCCACCAAGCGCCTGTAAGTATGTAGATTAATAAGAAGGTCACCATCATCTTTACTCAATTTTAGATTGACCTCGACAGGCGTATCAACGGGCGAAGAGTCATGGAGATCAACAAGCTCAATAATATCAGATGTGTATTTGTGTTGATTAAGGAACAAGCCTTTGGGAGATTGATGAACTTCTAACCCCAAAAAATAATGCAAGGGGCCCAAATCCTTCATATGGAAAGAATCCCTAAGAGAAGCATGGATAGACTTGATCATACCATCATCAGTGCCAATGATAATAATAATGTTGTCAACATGCACAAGAATAACAGTAACACCAGATGTTGTTTGCAGAAAAAGAGGCAGATCGTAAGGGCTTTGAGTAAAGCCACTTGTGCATAGGCGACCCCTAAAAGTTTCGAACCAGGCCCGAGGAGCTTGCTTCAGACCATAAAGAGACTTCCGTAGGCGACAAACAGATTTCTTAGATGGAGAGGTGACACCCTGTGGTATTCGCATATAGACCTCTTCATTTAGATCCCCATGGAGAAAGGCATTTTTGACATCCATTTGGTATAACGGCCAAGATTTAGAGGCAGCAATGGCGAGAAGTAACCGAACGCAATGGCGAGAAGTAACCGAACTCTAGTCATTTTTGCCACAGGTGCAAACGCCTCTTCGTAGTCAATCCCATAATCTTACCTGTTGCCGAGTGCCACGAGTCGAGCTTTGTGTCTATCCAATGAGCTATCATATTTAAGTTTTATTGAGTAGATCCATTTGCAACCAATATGTTTAACTGTTGAAGGACAATCCACAATGTCCCACGTGTGATTTTGATCCAATGCATCCAATTCTACTTTCATAGCTTGGTTCCAACTATCATGTTGTATTGCCTGCAAATAAGAACTTGGAATAGAGACAGAAGAAAAGGTTGTCATCAAGGAAGTGTGGGTAAATCCATACCGCTCAGGTGGTATGGAAGATCTTGAGGAGCGACGCAGGATATGAGTAGTTGTGGAACCAATTGCCGGCGGAGGATCAGGAGGACGGGCATCTGCAGCAGTAGGTTTTTCCTGACGATGATAAACAAAGTTAGGATGAAACCTAGTAACCGTTGTTTTATCTGAAAAACCCGGTAAGAGAGCAGGTGAAGATGGATGAGGACAATCCAAGTGAGTATGGAAAAAATACTGATTTTCAAAGAAAATAACATTGTGAGAAACCCTGATGCGACGACCAATGAGATCATAACAAACAAAACATTTTTTATTAGTGGCATAACCCATCACCGTTGTGCTAGATGAACGAAGCAAACACAGCCAAAGGTATGTAGATGATCAAACACAGGTGATGACCAAACAATTTAAAATGCGGTGTTAATTGAGTATAGGGTGGGTAATGGAAGACGGTTTATTAGATGTACTGCAGTTATGAGAGCTTCAGCCCAAAAACGAGGAGGAACTGATGATTCAATTAGTAGTGTTCTAGTTACATCAAGGAGATGCCTGTTTTTCCGTTCCGCGACTCCATTTTGTTGTGGAGTATACGGACAGGTACGCTGAGAAATGATTCCTTTAGTTTTTATGAAAGATTGAAAATCATTGGAAACATACCCCCTCCTGAATCTGAGTGCAAAGTTTTAATACATTTTGAAAATTGGGTTTCAACATAGCTAAGAAAAAATTGAAATGCATTAAGAACATCAGACTTAGAATGCAATAGATAAACCCAAGTAAGCCGGCCGTAGTTATCAATGAATGTAACAGAGTACTTGAAATGTCCATGGGAAAGGTGAGGAGCAATGCTCCAAACATCGCTGTGAATTTAGTCAAAACATTCAGTACTCCAAGTCGTGGAGTGAGGGAAATATAAAGTTTTACTTTTTCCTAATTTACAAGCAACACATTCAAAAGAAACAAAATCAATAGTTTTATTTAATAATCCAGATTTAAATAGAGTAGACATCGTAGAAGCATTTGAATGACCAAGTCTATTATGCCACAATCGAGAAGTATTCTCAACAAAAAACCAAAACTGGTGGAAAGATTTATTCTGAATAAATGTAGACACTAGTAGGGAAAACAGTCTGCCACGCTTAGGCCCCATCGCGATCACTTCCCCTGACTCCCGGTCCAGCACAACACAACCAGAAGAAGAAAAGGAGACATTGTAATTATCCTCAACAAGTTGACCCACATAAACTAAATTGGTAGAAAGATGAGGCGACACTAAAATATTGGTTAATGGTAATGGGAAGATGGTCTCCATTGGCAGTTTGAACAGTAAGATTACATATGGTTACTTGCGCTAGAATCTAAATACCACGTATGAGAAAGAGACGAAGCAGTACCTGAGATGTAATCTTACATATGGTTACTTGCGCCAGAATCTAAATACCACGTATGAGAAAGAGACGAAGCAGTACCTGAGATGTTCATGGATGCCAAGGCATTGATAATCATTTGATTTACCATTTCAGGAGTGTTAAGAGCTAGGGACGCAGAGTGGGATGGGGAACCAGGCTGTGAAGAAGAATCAAACTGTAGGGAACCACCGAAGTCAGAGGGTGCAGATTGTTGAGAAGTCACTGTGTAAGCACTAGGAGCTAACTGTACATTGTAAGTATAGGGGCTGACGGCACATAGTTGCGGGAAGTGGAATTTCGAATCTTCTTCCGACATTCTTCAATAACGTGACCAATGGCCTTACAATATTTGCAGATTTTAGCCTTGCATTGATTCGCATAATGACCGTACTTCTTACAGTTATAGCACTTAACTTTACTGATGTCCCGAGAAGATGGTCTGGTTGTAGCAGCATAGGTAAGTGGAGCCTCAGTAGATCTCTGTTGTTCCATAGTCGTTTTTGTAACTAGACGATGTTCCTCCCGCAGAAGTTCCTGAAAACAGTCATCTAAGCTTGGAAGAGGAGCCTGGCTCATTAAGTTTGATCTGACGGTCTCAAACTCCGGACGAAGTTTCATGAGAAACTAGTCCCGATGGCTATTTTGTTGTGAGGGAAGTAATTCTGGTAGACGTGCTTCAGACACAGTTGCAAACTTGATCTCATCATATTCATACCACAGTCATCAAAACCCGGTGTAATATTCCTGTATAGACAGGGCGCCTTGAGAAAATTGGGAGATGTCGAGCTCCAAGTGAAATTGGCGCGCAGCATTACCTTGTAGATAAATCTTTTTAAGATAATCCCACATCTCACGGGCAGATTTGAAAGGTTTCAGATTGAGAATAAAATGGGGTTCAACAGAGCATAGTAACCAAGTCTTGATTTTAGCATCCTTAGTTTTCTATACTGAAATCTTCTTGTCATCTTCCTCAGGTTTAGGTTCAGAACCAACCATGTAGCCCCATAGTTCTTCCTTTCTAAGTAGATTTGAAACTGGAAAGCCCATGAGGTATAAGTTTTTCCATCAAAGCGAACAAGGGCAGTTTCAGATTTTTCCATTACTAACAGACTAGTAAGAAGCGCAAACAATAGACTTGTGAAGACGTTGTCAAGTAAAACAGGGTGCTGGTCCATTATTTGTAGAGAAAACAAAGATGTAAAGTAGTAGAAATATGGCAGCAGCACTCTTGCAGAACAATCTTAGACGGATCAGACCACAATCAGTATTTAGGAACACAATCAGAAGATTCAGATCTGTGAAGTATTGCAGCAGCCATTGCAGCAGACAGCAACCGGCAGCCAAGATGTGATGTGATGAACTGTTTTGAAGAGAAAAAACAGAATCTGGATGCACTAGAAAACAGTGCATGAAAACAGAACAGTTCCCAGAAAACAGTGCACGAAAACAGTGCAGAGTCTCCAGATCTGAGGACAGTGATCTGATGACAGATCTGAGGATGATGATGGGTTAACTTGAGAGTATAAAGCACCAGAAAACAGCAGCAGCAAGCAGAAAACAGCAGCAGCAAAAAAATTGCACAAAGCAGTGCAACAGTATCAAAACGTCCTTGACATCAGTGGAAGGATTTCCACATGGGCCCCATCAGATAATCAGTGATCAGATCAGAGGTTGGGGATGGAAGGGCAAAGTATTTTCACAACTATTGGAAGAAGTCCCACTCAAAACGGATCAAAATCCACAAATTTGAACAGCTATGATGAAAATTGCTGGACAAAACTGAAATATCACAAAATAGGGTAGATGGCCTACCTCTGATGAGCCAAAATTACCATAAATAAGAGCAATAATAGTCGACCCTTATTGGCTATTCCCGCTGTTGCTGAGATGATGGTCTCAGGTGGGCCACGTGTGATTTGCGATGATCAAAGATGATCAGACTGATTTCTGAAGGTTTCCAGAACTTGGAAGATGACTAGGAGGGTCGTGAAGAAAGACTTAGGAGATATCGACCATTCTCTGATACCATGTCATTAAGAGAAGATGTAATACAGAACACTTAGGGAGAGAAAGAGAGAAAGATCCTTGGCTGAATTCGTGTGTCCCCTTAGGGTTGCATCTATTCTCATTATATAAGTGTTTAAACAGAATCCTAATACAAATACAAAGCCTAAATTATAGCTACCTAATATAGAAAGAGTACTTAAGTTATGACTAGACTAATTGTATCTTAACTAAAACACAATATCAAATTATAATACAATTAGTATAGGCTTGATTGACAGTCCATACCCCTGGGGACACAACAAATCGTTGTAGCATGTCTACTGGTATTAAGCTTATCTACCATATTCTTCTTCCTTGTTATAATAGTTGAGAGAATAAAATAAAAACTATGTTGTGCAGATTGGTTTAGTCTAGCATTTTTTTTGTTGTTTAATATTTAGGGCCAAATCTCAATTCTGCTGGGATCAAAACAGTCATGCGCCTCAAAATTCTTGTACTAAAAGTTTTAGAGATGGTTTGAGTTGATCAATTGTACAAATAATGAGATGCAGCCTTCCTTGTGGGATTCACAAGTTTTCCTTATAATTCTTTTGGTATTTGTAGTTCCATCCCTAATCAATTTTATTTTTCTTATTCACTTACTATTTTGGATTGGCTTCGTCCACTATGCTATTTTGGATGGCTTCATCTATTCATTTGAACATTACAAGTGACCTAAACGTTGTCCCGCACCAAAGTTCAGAAACAAAAACAAATGTATAAAGCGACTCATGACTAATCCTTCAGGTCTCTTATGTTACAACATATATTCTCTGTAGGTTGGTAGATGTTCAGTACATAATGGAATTAAATCAAACAAAATACCCAAAAAAATGTCAAGTATGTTTGGATGCACGTGCCTTTTGCACATGCAGTGCCTAACTAGTCCTCTTAAAATTGGATATGACGACTGTGGACCCAAACTCTTGAGTATCAATGGTAGAGGACCTCCTGCATATTTTTTTTATTATTTATTTTTACTTGTTTGCCCCTGTGCATTGATATCAGTGAATGTTGCGGACCTTCACCAACATTCATCTTCTTCTTCTTGAGTATCGGCATTTTTTTTACACTTTCTTCCTCCTCTTCTTCTTCTCCTTAAGTCTCTTCTTTGATCAGTTCATCATCTTCTTCTTCTTCAAGAAAGAATAAATGGAGTCGTTCTTGATTATGTCTAGATGGAATGGACATGCAACCATTACTGAGCTCCCAATCCAACACTACTCCCACCACCCACCAACTCCAAAACCCCATTGAAGATGAAGAAAACATCTACCCCATCTCCCAATCTTGCAAGAACCTCCCCATCTTCAGCGAAATTGAAGGCCTATTTCCCAAATCTCCCCACCACTCTTCCCCTCCCCAGCTCCCCTCTCTTCGCTCCACCGCTCCAGAACCACCCCTACCATACCCGCTATGCCATCCAACCTCTCCTCCACACCACCTTGCAGAAACCCCTCTTCAACCCCAATTCCTTCCTCACCCAAACTTTCCTCTCCCTCTCCCTCAGCCTCATCTTCTCCCTCAACCCCACCACTTCTCCGGCTCCACCGTTGACACCCTCTACCTCTCCATTGTCACGATGTGCATTTGTCGATATTAGTGAATGAACTCATCAATGTTAACAATAGCTGGCCCACGAGGCCCATGTAAAATAGGCCCAATTCATAACTGACCCATCACAGGATATATTAGTTGACTCAATATTCTTGTAACATAAAAATAGGATTCTGATTTGTATACTTTACATATACAACGATTGTAATTGGATTGTAATTGCCTTGATTAAAGGCTGAATATGATTATAAATGAAAGGAGGATCGATCATAGGATCATCCAAATTTTCCACAAAGTCTCTGTTGTCTCTTCATGGTCGTGTCATGGTATCAGAGCTTATGATACAACTCTGTTGCTGCTGCTTCTGCTATTTCTCACTCTAAGCCAACAATCCAAAGAAGAAAGAAGAGAGCCCTGTATCTCAGCCACTCAATAGAGATCAATACAGAATCTGATCTCTATTTCTAGAAATCTTCTGCCATCCGGGAGAAAGAAAACACTGCAGATCAACCCAATTCATTAGTGGCCCACCTGCGATGATCAAGACAACTTCAACAACTCTATCTGTGATGGTTGACTGGTTATTCTAGGCATCCTGGTGATTTTTTTAGATTTTTTGGCTGCCTCGAGGTAGGATTTCTGACTTGTTTTGTGGATTTTCGAATTTTTGCACAAGTTTTCATCTCAACCGTCCAGTTTCTTGGATTCTCATCCGATTTGGGTGAGTTTTGGTTCATTGGACACGGAAAAGGACTCCCTCACATCAAAAGTGCTCAGATTACACCATTGATTGATCTATGGGGCCCCAGATCATAGTTACCTGATTCGTAGTTTGATGGATTCGCATTCAAATTCGTAGTTCGCAGTTCGGCACTTAATCAAATTCGAAAATTCGTTGGAGTAGACTCATTTGATTTGTTTTACAATTCGCTTAATTCGTAGTTCGAGTTCGAAAAAATCGATGTACTAATTCGGATATATAATTCAATAAGGTTGGCGAATAAATATGTCTTGCAAAAATTCTTAAATGTTGTAAAGATTTATATAAGAATGGCAATTCATAAAAATTGTATATAATGATTAAATAAAATTTAATTTCAGCACAATCACATCTTATGTGTCTTATCCAGGTAGCTAAACAGATATCCAACTATCAGTATTGATTTTGAGCATCTCGCTAACACTTTTATATGAGAGAAGTGAAATTATGCAGTTGGGCCCATCTTCAAAAAATCTGAATGGCTCAAAATCAACAACCAACTATTGGATGAAACATTATCAAAGTTTACTCCAATACTAGTAGGCCCCACTGAAAAATTGAGCATGTAAATTTAGATTTCACTTCAATCATGATTATATTTACCATTAACTAGTTCAAGTAAAAAAAATGAGATTAAAAAAAGCTAAAATCACATCTTTAGACAGAGTCAATCTGATGGTGAGATCGACTCTAACTTAGTTGGTGTAATCCCATTGCATGTCAAAAGTGGGCCATGGATGAATTTATTCCTAAGTGGACTCCCTCATCAAAAAAGAATGGCAGCATCGTTATTCTTCTAAGAAATAAGGGTTTTATATATATTTACAACGTGATGCCTTTCTTCTTCAACTCCGAAAGAGAAGGAAGAGAAAGATGATGCTGCAAGGAGGACAATACGAAACGATCTTCCTCAACAACAGTATCGAACAGCAACGAATCAGGGATTTCAAGATTTCCGAACCTCATTGAATCGAATAGCGATTTATTCGAACTGAACTATTCGGAGTTCGACACCCAAAACAGTGAATTAGGTAACATTGCCCCAGATCAGATCCAGTGAAGAAATTTCAAGTCGTCAGACCCATTCCTGGCATCCGATCATCTCTGGCCCACCAGGGATCTTTAAGAACTTCCAGAATTTATATTCCTGGGAATTATGGAGATTTTTTCCAGATTTTTTGAGAACCAGATATGTGATTTTTAAATCTGCATGCAATTTCTGAAGACTGTATCACTCAGCACCGTCCTAATCTATCAAAAGAGGCCTGATGATCTAGTAATTCTGCGTGGAAATACACCAGTTTTCCTACTAGCATCGAGTAACTTCTAATCTGAGATCAGACCCACCTCTGGACCCCATCTAGGGTGGCGATTATTTGATTTTAAACGCCTGGAATTTTTTTGGAAATCCTTTCCTGCAGTACATTTTCTGCTTTTCTTCGCTGATTGACTTGAGACAGCTACTAGGGTGGTCATCGTGGACAAAAGTGAATTTTCACTGGTTAAGTAAGTTTAATGGGACCAATTATACATCATGGGCCTTCCAGTTTCAAATATACCTTAAGGGAAAAGAATTATGGGGTCATGTAGATGGGACTGATCCAAAACCTTTAGCGGATGTGAAGGCAATCTCCAAATGGGAAACCAATGATGCTCAAATAATGACTTGGCTTATGAGGTCAGTGGATCCACGATACATCCTGAATCTCAGACCCTATAAATAACAAAAGGAATGTGGACTATCTAAAACAGATTTATCAACAGGATAACTCAGCTCGACAGTTCCACTTGGAACATGAGCTTTCTCAGTTTAATCAAGGGGCAAAGTCCATTCAAGAATATTATTCTCATTTTATTCGCTAATGGACAGACTATACTTAGATTATTTACTCAGGTCTACCTGATGCCTCGATTGTGGTGGTTCAAACCATTCATTCCACTAGTCAGAGGGATCAATTCTTGATGAAACTTAGATCTAAATTTGAAAAAATACGTTCAAATCTGATGAGCCGGGTGCCCCTCCATCTATTGATACTTGTTTAGGAGAGCTCCTTCTTGAGGAACAATGTCTTGCAACCCAGGCTTTTATTCAACAAGCAATTTCCACCGGTCATTTCCACCGGTCCAATGACTGCAGCCTATGTTGCATGACCCAAACAGCAAAACAGAGAGATGACCAAAGTACAGTGTTTTTGTTGTCAGAAGTTTGGCCATGTAGCCACTCAATGTACTCAAAAGTTTTGCACTTACTGCAAACGCAAAGGTCATGTCCTTCCAGAATGTCGGCGACGTCCCCAGGGTCCATCTCAGAAAGCTCACATGGCGACTTTAGATGATTCCTCTTCTGCTAACACAGTGATGCCTGCCATGCCTAATGCCAATACAATGATGCCTACCATACCTGCTTCTTCCTCTTCATCTCTTACCCCAGAAATGGTCTAGCAAATGATAGGAAATGCCTTCTCCGCACTTGGTCTCTCAGATAACACCAAAAAATCAACCACCACATGGTATCTGGATTCGGGGGCTTCTAATCATATGACAAACTCTTCCAAACAATTGTCTAAACTCAAACCCTATGATGGAAATCTCCGAATCAACACTGCCAATGGTGGTAGTATACCCATTACACCCATCGGCGAAATCTTTCACCCATTACCTTTGAATCATGTGTTTCTTTCTCCACAATTATCTACAAACTTATTATTTGTTGGCCAACTAGTTGACAATAATTGTTCTGTCTCATTTTCTCGTTTCGGTTGCGTTGTGCAGGATCAAGCATCAGGGAAGGTGATAGCAAAGGGCATGGACGTCTTTTACCGTTGCAGCTGTCTACACAAGATAGGCATTTAGTTGCTTCTGCTTTGTTTTCTAATTCTAGTTTTATTAAATGTCAGATGTGGCATAATAGATTAGGCCATATTAATTCACGAACTTTGCTTTCTTTATTTAAATCTGGTTTGTTACTTGACAATAAAGTTTGTCTTCAAGATGTTTCCTTTAATTGTTCTAGTTGTAAAATGGGCAAAAGCAAGACTCTTCCTTTTCCCATTCATGCATCCTTTAGCATTGGAGTGCTTTGATCTTATACACAGTGACGTATGGGGAATAGCACCTGTGACACTGCATTCTCATTTTAAGTATTTTGTCACATTTATAGATGATTATAATCGATTTACATGGATTTATTTTTTACATTCCAAATCTGAAGTGTTTACTACTTTTAAAGTTTTTTTGGCATATGTTGAGAATCAATTTTCCACCTCCATTAAAATACTTCGCACAATTTCTAGGGGTGAATATATCTCAAAAGATTTTCAGAATTTCTTACAACACAAAGGGATAATTTCTCAAAAACCATGTCCTTATACACCTCAACAAAATGGGGTGTCCAAGCGGAAAAATAGACACCTCCTAGACATTGTTCGTTCACTCCTCTTTAGAGTCATCAGTTCCTGCAAAATTTTAGCCCGAAGCTCTCTCCACAGCTGGTCATGTTATGAATAGACTACCCTCACCTAGAATTCAAAATGAAATACCTTATTTTCGTTTATTTCAGCAGCCTCCCACGTATTCCCATCTACATACCTTTGGCTGTATATGTTTTTTTTCTTCTACCTTCTTTAGGACGAACGAAACTCTCTGCCCAATCCTCCAAGTGCGCATTTTTAGGTTATGCAAATGACCAAAAAGGCTTCTTATGTTATGATCCCAAAGTAAATCGCCTTAGGGTTTCTCGCAATGTGGTGTTTTTTGAAAATCAATAATTTTTCCAACATCATCATGATAATGATCAATCTCCTTTAATTTCATTTGTTCGTAACTTTGATGAGAACCCATTTTCTTTTGTGGATAATACTAAGCCTATTCTTATGCATGAAAGACGTAGACGGGAAAATACTCTTGTGCCCGAGCCTCCTGACAATATCATTTTCCCCACCCCTGATCCTACTCCTGCACCGGATATATCTCAGTCTATTCCACTTCGCCGCTAATCTCGCATTTCTCGGCCTCCGGATAGGTTTGGTTTCACCCACACATCATTACTCACTACTCTTTCGTCTGTTCAAACACCTAATCATTTTTCCTAGGTAGTTGCAACATGAGTGTTGGCGTAAAGCTATGCAGGAAGAACTTGAAGCACTAAAAGGAAATCATACATGGGATATTGTTCATTGTCCTCCATCAGTCAAACCCATTGGGTGTAAATGGGTTTACTCTATCAAGTTGAATCCTGACGGGACCTTGGCTCGTTATAAAGCATGTCTAGTGGCTCTCAGCAACCGTCAAGAATATGGCATTGATTATGATGAGACATTTGCTCCAGTTGCCAAAATGACAAGAGTACGAGTCATCCTTACTATTGCAGCTTCACGGTCATGGCCACTCTATCAAATGGACGTGAAAAATGCTTTCCTCCATGGAGACCTTAAAGAAGAGGTTTACATGTGCCTCCCTCCGGGTTATATTCTTCCTCTAAAACTGAAGTGGCTTGGCTTCGTTGATCCTTATATGGTCTCAAACAAGCACCCAGGGCCCGGTTTAAGAAGTTTAGATCTACTATGCTTTATCTTGGCTTTGCTCAGAGCCCCTATGATCCTTCGCTGTTCACAAATATTACTCCTCAAGGTACTACATTTAGAGGTGTACAAAATTACCCGTGACCCGACCCGACCCGGTGACCCAACCCGACCCGTGGGTGGGTGGGTCATGGCAGCAAATTTTCTGTGCCTGACCCTACCCTACCCGACCCGTGACCGTGGGTACCGGTTAACGGGTCTAACGGGTCGGGTCACCGGGTGACCCGTGAACCCGTTTTTTTTTTTTTTTTAATATAGAAGACCAAATTGTTTATGAAAAAAACTTGTAGTTAATTGCCTTTTCCCATTCTCTCTCTCTCTCTCTTTTCCCTCCTTCCTTCTTGTTTGTCCATATGTGTTGTATCCATCCCACCTAGATGCCATGTCAAGCCTCCAATCCAATCTAAAAGTCCGGACCTGTATTTGAAAACATCTTAGAGTCATGTTTATTTTTCATAAAAACGTCTATCATAGTGGGACCAATTTCTATTAAGGTCAATTTTGGGTGTACATTGAGAAGGGTGTTTATTTTTTAGCACCTTGAACTAGGTGAGCCCCACCATTCGTTGCATTGTATAGGTTAATTCAACTCAGAATGTCTCAGATGGATTCACAATGGTTAACATGTGCAAGCTGGTAACACAACATGTAAGCTCAATTCTAGACTCCTAACTGACTAATCTAGTTCCAATTGAGTTGGACTGTTGGAGGGTCAAAACACAAGTTTATTGGATTGGATATACCAACAGACTAACGCATCAAATAGCAAGAATGGGCTGAACTAGAGCCCAACTTGAAATAAAACAAGAATTCCAAAAAAGATATTATCAATGCATTCAAGCTAATGATCAGCCAAATTAGAGTTCTAAAATCCATACAAGTATACAACATATTTCTTCAACACTATTTCCAAGTATGTTTGCACAATATTTTTATTTTTGGAAATATAAGAAATTAACTATAAGTTGTTTGTATGCTTGGATTTTCATGAAAATATATTTCTTTTCTAAAACATTTTTTTCACAATTTTCTTACTATTTCTTTTTGACCCGTGACCCGACAGTGACCCGACCAGCCTGTGACCCAAACGGGTCGGGTTCGGGTGGGTTTTCACCCACATAAACTATGGTCGGGTCGGGTCAGGTTTGACCCGAAAACCGCGGGTTTCGACCCGTGAACACCTCTAACTACATTACTTCTAGTGTAAGTGGATGATATCATCATCACAGGCACTCATAGTAACATGATTCGTGATCTACAAAGGTCTCTTCAGTCTGCATTCTATATGAAGGATCTTGGCCCATTAACATATTTCTTGGGTCTTGAGGTACAACAATCTCGGAAAGAACTCTTTTCTCCATCAACATAAGTATGTTACTGATCTCATTGAACTGCTGGACTACATGAAGCCACACCTATGGACACTCCTTTAGAGGTCAATTTGAAGCTCCGAAAAGATGATGGCGATCTACTCTTTGACCCAACATCTTTTACAGATGCTTGGTTGGAAGTCTTATCTACTTGACTATCACGCGGCCTAACATCGCTTATGCAGTAAATGTGGCAAGTCAATTCATGACGGCACCACGCCATCATCATCTGGTGGTTATCAAACAAATCATATGATACATTCTTGGTTCTCCAACTCGCGGATTATTTTTTCCAGCTGGTACACCGCTTATACCGAGTGCTTATTCTGATGCAGACTGGGCAGGTTGCCCAAATACTCGAAAATCTACTACCGGCTGGTGTGCTTATTTGGGCGAATCACTTATTTCTAGGAAATGCAAAAAGCAAGATAAGGTCTCAAAATCTTCCACATAATCTTAATATCGTGCTATAATTCTATTGCTTCGGGGTTTTTCTTTCAGATCTTGGCTTTTCTCAGACATCAGCCACACCTCTCCATGCTAACAATACGAGTGCCATTCGGATCACTGAGAATCCAGTTTTTCATGAACGTACAAAACATATTGAGCTGGATTGTCACTTTATTTGCGATGAATATGATCGTGATGTCATTAGTCTTCCATATGTTTCTAGTGAACTCCAACTTGCAGATATCTTCACAAAAGGGTTATCTCGACCTCGTCATGAGTTCCTGGTTCGCAAATTGCTACTGTTTGATTAGCATCAATTTGAGGGGGGATGTCAACAATAGCTGGCACATGAGGCCCAATTCATAACTGACCCATCATAGGATATATTAGGTGACTCAATATTCTTGAAACATAAAAATAGGATTCTGATTTGTATACTTTACATTTACAGCGATTGTAATTGGATTATAATTGCCTTGATTGAAGGCTGAATATGATTATAAATGAAAGGATGCTCAATCATAGGATCATCCAAGTTTTCCACAAAGTCTCTGTTGTCTCTTCATGGTCGTGTCAATCAATACAGTGAAAAGTGAAAATAAAAAATAAAAAAGGGATACAACCAAGCACCATAAGGTGAATAATGCAAACACAGTTCGCTGTTGAAATCAAATAAGCCTATTCAGTTTTTGTCTGCATCTGCAAGCATAATGTATAATAACTGTAAGGATTCACTAACATTAATGAATGCATTTGTCGATATCGATGAACCCATTCATCAATATCGTGAATACTAAAAATCTTCAAAAAAAAAAAAAGCGATATAACGAAGGAGCATAAGGTGAAACAACATAAACACAATCCACTGTTGAAGCCAATTTAAAAAGATCCTATTTCTGTGTTTTTGGTAACCCTTTCGATTTCTGTCTGCAAGCATGTTGTAGAATAACTGTAAGGGATTCACCGATTGAAAATTTAAAAGAAAAAAAGGAAACAACCAAGCACCATAAGGTTTATAAACACAATCCACTGTTGAAACCAATTTAAAAAGATCCTATTTCTGTGTTTTTGGTAACCCTTTCGATTTCTGTCTGCAAGCATGTTGTAGAATAACTGTAAGGGATTCACCGATTGAAAATTAAAAAAAAAAGGAAACAACCAAGCACCATAAGGTTTGGTCATCTTCAGAGAGAGAGAGAGAGAGAGAGAGAGAGAGAGAGAGAGAGAGACTCAAATATATTTATGTCTCCCCAGCAGCTGGGACACACAATTGGTCCCTATTTTGTTGCTAAGGGAAAAAGCTCTTGGCAGATTGAATTGAGGCCTGAGAAGAAGGGATAGGTGTTGGCCCCGCGTTTGCAAAGGTCTTTCATTGAGCAGACTGAGTGAGGTTGCTGCCTTGTGCAAGTGCTTGACCGAGAACCAAGGTCTTTCTATTTTGAGATGGTTTTTGGAGCCTTCCTTGACTTGACATCTTCCTTTCATCTTCAAGAGAGGCACTTGAGATAATCGAGTCACTAATAGACTCCCCTTCCTCTTTTTTTATCAGATAGTTCTTCTCATGTGCCATCTAAGAAGAGGTAAGAGAATCGGTAATGTCTTAAAAATTCACGAAAATCATTGAACAGGAGCAAAAAAAAAAAAAAGGCGGGAGGTCATTTACCGTCAATACTCAGAGTTTAGGTCCATGGTCGTCATATCCAAGTTCAAGGGTTTTTTTTTTTTTCCGTAAAACCCCCTTTCTTTAAAAGAATCCAAGCATTTGATGGTAGCTGTTACTATTTATCTGACTGAACGAAATATAAATGTGAGGACCTATAACAACTTAAATTGATAAATGAAACACAATAATTCTTAAAATTCCTGATTCATAGAACTGTATATTCTATTTTTTAAGATTATTTTTCCTATATTTCACATTGTTCAAATGTTATTGGGCATGCACCATGGTCGAGTCGTGATCGAGTGCCTCCCGAGCCTGGTTTTTAAAACCTTAACTATATTCTGTGAAATAGTTAGAATAATTAATGAGAAATCTATGAAACAGGAAGTATCATATTACTAATAAGAAAAAAGGGGAAGGTGGTGCCATCAAAAGAAAGTAAAATAATTTCCATTAGAAACCATACGCTTCCTGATTCTTTCTGATGGTGGACATGCACAAGTCCAAAAAAAATGTTTTGTTTATTTTCAGTAGTTGTAAGTGAAAAAGAGCAAGGCACAGATACCTTTTGATATTGTCCTGGAAGAATGCTTCCCAGCAGAAACCAGATCATCTGGAGAGGGCCTATCAAACTTGAAAGGGGCTGCTGCCATGAATAATGTGGATTCAGAACCCATATAATATGGGGCACATTTGAAACTGAAATTGGCAAAAGGAAATAGAGAACTCGTGCAAATAAGCAGCCAAGTAACAAAATTTTAGCTTTCAAATATGATAGAGTTACCAACTGGTGGCATGAAAATGGTTAGAAGTTAGAAATTATAAACATATAGCCATATTTCCCAGAATATCCATTTTGCTAAATCATAACCAGACCTATATCAATACGCCGATTGTAATGAGGAGTCATAAAACCTTTCTGGTAATCATTAAGATTTTCTCGAATATTTCCAATCCTGTAGGGGCTATTGCTTTCTCTGCACTGGAAATCATCACTTAGCTGCTGAATTTTTATAGCCATTTTAGGTGTCCGACGAGGCAATGAAGCAAAGAGAGACTTGGCCATTACTGATGCTCCAGAATCTTTGCACTTGTCATCAACTGCATGAAACAGCCCCATTCTATAACTGACCAGAGGAGCAGCTTAACATTATGCAGCAGAAATAAGGCTGTATAGAGGTCAACTTAACCACTGTCACAGTAAATTTGGATGCAATCCATATAAACTTGGAGGAAGAGAGAGAGCGCGCGCGTGCGCACGCGCGCACACACACACACGGCAGAATATATTAGGGGTGCGCACGCACGCACGGACGGCAGAATATATTAGGGGTGTTCATGGGTCATTCGGTCTATACTAAGGCATTTCCAGGTTGAGCCCGACTCTAGAAACATGGGCGTATCCGGACCACACCCGACAGAGGCCCAAATACCTGGTCCTAGCCCAGCCCACCTCAAACATGTCAGGGCCAAGCCTGCCAATTCAGTCAATTGAGCCGAACCAGGCAAACTTTTATCACTTGTTCAGGTTTTCCATTGCTTGTTTGGGAAAATCAGACCCTAAACCACAGGCATTTCTTATTCGGGACGGGCTTCGGGCTTTCTATCACTTAATCCAGACCCAGTCCAAAAATTAAATGGGCCCAAATTTTAAATACAGGCCCGGCCAGAATATTGAAACCCAAGGCCGGAACCCGGCCCAAAGTTGACGGCACATGAGCATCCCTAAATATCAATATCTTCCTCTCCATACTCAGATCAGCATCTGATGCATCAGATCAACCTCAAAATCAATAATAGAATTGGCCGAAAAGCATCCTATTCTCCCCTTTGAAGGGACATCCAAACATAATAGACAAATGGAACATATGATGTACAACTATGATATCTGAGGGGGTGTTTGGGTACAAGCACGTTAATATATATATTTAAATATATATATTTAAACATTATAATAGATTTCTTCTGCATATATTAAATTATTGATATAATATAATACATTGCTACTTTTGATGTTTGGTAGTTTTTGCAGATGTTAACAGATTATAAATTTGAGTGTTTGGGAATTGCACAATATTTCAACATATGCTAGAATTATGTTTTTGGCTATTGATGGACATTCAAAATATGCTAAAATGAAAAGATCAGCGAAGCAATAATTGAGATGAAAGTTAATAAAATATTATTTAAAAATCATGAACATGCCCAGTTATTATTATATATGAAGACAGTTAACATGATGGCAGCGGTCTTCCAGCATTGCCTTTGCAATCTGTCTTCATAATACGTTCTCCATCAGTCGTCGTTGTTCTACACTTTGGTAATCAGCTTGTGAAAAAAAAACCATCATCTTGATCAAATTCATCACAGGTTATTGGCTATATGATGCAGGCCAGAATAGGTCGGCCTCCAGTCCATAGGCCCAACGGGACATCCATTCAGTTAGGAAGTATTATTAAGTAGTTTAATTTGTTTAGGATTAATATTAGTATGTTTCCTATTTTAGGCATTAGTCAGATATTAGGAAATATTGTTGCTTAGGGATCAGGCCCATTGGGTCCAATCCATAGGCCCAGCAGGTTGGCTGACCTTTTGTCTGCATCACTATATTCTTCATATATATAATATCCCACCAAATTTTACTTGAATAGGAGTCGGGTCCACTTTCAAATGTTCACCGTAGGAATGCTTTTTATATTATAATATATATTTTAAAAGGGTTCAATCTAACGAGGGCTCATAAAAATGAAGGGGATTAATTTGAGACATTAGACTTTCTATAAGCAGGCCCCAAACTCAAGAGGGTTGTTGAATTGCGTACGTAAAATTGTCATAAACATATATATGGGCTCCTTGTAATTGGTGTGGACCTTCTTCTTCTTCTTCTTGTCTCTCTCCAACTCAAATAGGGAAGATGATCATCCCAGGATGTAGATAGGCCCCACTTATGGATACATAGCAATTGGATCAACGACCCATTTGAGAAATTGTTTTTTTCTAAATAGGGGAGGCAACACCAAGATAGCAGGAAGTGTTGATGAAGGAGGTGATTTCCAGTCATTTTGATATCGTGATTTCCAGTCATTTTGATATCTTAGGTGGTCCTCATTGATGAATTAATCTCTTTCCCGAGTATCTGTCCAAAGAAAATAAGAAAGGAAGAGGAAGATCATATACATGAGAACAACAGAACTTGAAGAAAAAGCATTTCTCTGGAACAAAGGATGTTTGGGAGGCAAAATAAAAGATGTGCGAGTTTTTGTTGGTTGGTGAAAAGACGTTGCTGGTTAATCCATCTCATGTTTCAAGAGAATTTGTTATCAATGGATCTACAATATTCAACCCTATCCTAAAGAAAGCAATACACTCTTTTTCTAAAGAAACCCTCATAATGTAAGTTACAATATTTTCATTCCAAACACCACCACCATCATGATCAAAGCCTTGTCACAACCTTGTTATAAGGGTCAACTACATGAATTCTATTTCTCCATTCCGATCTATCCTGAGCCAAATCCTTAGATAAGTTGCACTTCTTCAGATCTATTTTTTACTACCTCCATCCAAGTCCTATTCGACCTACCCCTTACCCTTGGTAGACCATCAACCTGCATAGCCAAACTTTTCCTTACCGGTGTCGTTGACGGCCTACACTGGACATGCCCAAACCATCTCAAACAAGTTTATCTAATTTTATCCCCCTAATGATGTTACCCCTAAATGCTCTCGAAAGCGCTCATATCTAATTTTATTCTTCCTAGTTTTACCACACATCCACCTCAACATTCTCATCTCTGCTACATCCACAAAATCTAAATGGAATATTATTATATAATATATCAGAGAATATGTTAAAATCTCTAAAAATCCGTAGTTTCCAAAGAACCCCTGAAATCTGAACTCTTAAGTAAAACATATATTTCTTTAGAAACTCTAGAAGAAAATAGTTTTCACTGCACTAGCAACACTCATATACCTGCATGTGTGTCACCATTGTTGGAAACATTAACAGAAGGATCACAAAGAACTCCACATATATCACAAGAATGTAAACTTTCATCATTATCATATGTGCAGATGGAGCAGCGCCAAAGCCCAGGCTTAATAACAGCATGGTCTGCCTGAGATGTTCTCCCTGTTGCAGCAAAGAAAATAAAAGTAAATTTAACAAGTTGAGACAAGTTAAACCTGGTTCTGTGGAATTAGATCCTACTAATGTTTTCATTTAGACTCAAAATATTGAAATAAATCAATTAGGGAGTAGAGAACATGCCATGGAAAAGACAAGGCAGCCTTCAAAAGGCAGAAGCAGCAAAAAAACCGACATACAATATACAGTGATATGTATTTAGGTATTAGGTTCACTGTCTAGCATAACCAAGGTATTTTAACCCCTATTGATCCCCCACCATAACTCAACCATCTTAACCCCAATAAACTCCCCATCTAATCCCTTCATAGAACCCACCATCCCTCCGCAAAACACTCAAATTGAAAACTCCCCACTAAATTAAAACATGCACCAATGAGTTGGGATAGGTCGCAACCGTAGATGTGCCAACAGGACTCTCATCCATGATCTCCAGGGGCGACATGGCCGGCAAGATCATGACCTTAATGTCTTAGAAATAATATATAGAATTGTTCTCCTGCATGACACTTTGGATGACAGCACATGGACCCACCTAGGGATCAATGAGGGATGTGAGGATGAAATGGTTTCACATGGATAAGGATGACCCAGAAACCAGCTTTGATAAAAATCCCATTTGATGTGGTTTCTAGGCTCCAGAATCAATGGTAAATGAAGTGCCAAAACCATTTGAGGTTCTATCCAGCGGTGGATACAGTACAAGTGTCGGATGCATCATCGGATGTGGGAAAGGGATGGAAAGAAGAGGGGGCAGGGGGGTGTACTTGATCATAGGGGGCCCACAAATGGGATTGCCAGTTGCCACCCATTCCTTTTGGAGAGCGAAGACAAGGCAACCCTCAAAATGCAGAAGCAGTAGAAGACATACATAAAAAAAAAATAGCTAACATAAATATACGGGTGATATGTATTTAGGTATTAGGTTCATTGTCTAGTGTCTAGTATAACCCAGTTATTTTAAACCCTATTGACCCTCCACCATAACCCAACCAACTGGACCCCATTTAGGCCCAATCTTAACCCCAATTAAATCCCCACCTAGGGACTGGTCTCAGCTGTAGATGGGCCCATAGGACTCCCATCCATGATCTCCAGGGGTGACATGGCCCGCAATATCACGACCTTAAATATAATATATAGGATTGTTCTGCAAGAAACTTTGGACAGCAGCTTATGGACCCACCTAGGGATCACTGAGGGATGTGAGGACAGAGTGGTTTTCACATGGATAAGGGTGGCCCAGAAGCCACAAAGTCCCACTAGCTGTGGTTTCTAAGCTCTAGAATCCATGGTAATTGAAGTGCTAAAACCATCTGAGGTTCTGTCCAGTGGTGGATACAGTATGAGTGTCAGATGCACCATTGGATGTGGGAGAAGAGGAAACAGGAGAGAAACAGGAGGGGTGGGAAAAAAGTGATCATATGGTGCTCACATATGGGATTGCTGCCCATCCCTTTGGATGGAAGTGGGGAAGTTCTTCAGGCAAATATTTTCATGTGTGCATGCATGGCAGTATATTGGCAAGGTAGAAATAGCAAAAAATCTTGAAAGGGCTAGCAACCAATACAAAGACAACTAAAGAAAAAAAAAAGGTGAAGGTGAATGATGAAACGATGACAAGGGAAAAAACTGATGGACAAAATTTGTCACTCACCATCTACTTCCACATCAGAATAGTAGTCATAGTCATCGTAGATGTCATCATAGTCTTCATCATAAACAACTCCATAGCTTACTTTACGAGGCATGCTCTGAATATGCAGAGAAAAAAATTTCTCAATAAGAAATTATATCACATAATAAATAAGCATAAAGAGTTCAAAGAGACGATCATACCCCCAAACACTTCTGGCATAAAGCTGTGCATCTATTAGTCCTCCATCAAGTCGATGATAAAGCAATCGTTAGAACCATGTTCAAAGTTATTCCATCGCCATGATCAATATTCTTCGAATAATAACAATTTAGCGAAGAAGCATGTTCAAACTGATTCCATCAACAGCATTAGGCTTTGAATATTTAACATCCTCCAAACAACAGCTGATCAGACTATTCAGCCAATTTAGGGACAAGCCAACACACTTCAAGCTGCTTCAATGAAAGTATTTAGATGGAATATGCTTTAGTTCACTTATCCATGATTGAAGTGGTAGTTAAAAGCATTTTTCTCCAGTAGAGATAGCATAAAAAATGTGTAGGGTTGTGGCTGTGTCATGGACAATAAATTTTACTGTCTGAAAAGGCCACCTCTGTCAAAAGAGGACCTGCAAGCAAATAATGACATATATAACTCTGTAGTTAACATTTGAGCATTATATATCCTAAACCCTACACCAACTTGAGCGACTTCACTTATGGGGCTAAAACTATGAATTAACCCTAACTTGCCAGTTTTAGACAACTCTTTGTCACTTTAACTGAATCGTAGTGGATTGTGAACCACACCAAGCAAACTTCAAATGAATCACGAAATGATTTCCAGCCTCAACTGCAATACTGGCTACTGCATGTGTTAGTTGCACCATTGGAAACTCTAACATAACTAAGTGCTTGATAAAAGGCATCATTTAATCCATTTATATTACTTCAGTGTTAACACAGGCGAACATTTTTATTTACACTATGATGCAGGCCCTAGGGTTAGGGCTTTCGTGGAGTGCAGAAGCACCGTGTCCGCAGACACCTCAATATGTCTCCGCAAAGACCTCAACACGAGGACGCACATCTTCGAGGGAAATAACCCACAATTCTATTCCAATTATCAAAAGTCTAATATTTTCATCTCTAAATGCTATATATATAGTAAAAATAAAACTTAGTGCCTAAGAAATCTAATTAGGAAAGCAAATAAATTGGCAACCTAATCCTAATTACAATAAGATTAGAAATCTACTAATAAAAATAAAGCATCCATAAACTATTTGGGTGGACCTTTACGGCTCGTTTCGGCCGAAATGGCTGAAATTTTTCATAAAGTTCGGTCCATTTCAGCCGAAATTTCGGATTTCGGCCAATTTCGGCCACATTCTGACCGAAATGAAATTTTACAAAAAAAAAAATTTTTAATTTTTATACATATATATTCTTTGTATTTCTTATATATGCCGAAAATGTAATTCCATAAATTTTTACTAAAATGGATCAAATCCATATTTCTTGTTTTATTTTTTCTACATATATATAACTTTATAAGTATATTGTTTTTATATTTATCTGAAATGTAATTTCGAAAAGTTTCGCCGAAATTGCGAATCGGAAGAAACTTTTCATTTTGGAGGCCCAACCAAAATGGGGTCCGAAGCAATATTGACAACTATCTCATTTTGAATCTAACCACTTCAGCTGAAGCTCAGCTCAAGAGCATTATATCAAGAAACACTTGGCACCTGTTTCCATAGAATACAAAATTAGTGAAGCTTATGTGGACTCAAGCTAGGCTCTTACCAAAAAAAATCTAAATGGGAAGGTTAGGCTTAAACTTGAGCCCCATCTTGAGTTCAAGCCATTGTTTGTCAATTTCATTTTGGACCCCATTTTGGTTTGGCCGCAAACTAAAATGTTTAATCCAATACGGAATCTCAGTGAAACATTTTGGAGTTCCATTTCGAAAAAAAATAAAAAAAAAACTATATAAATGTAGATTATATATATAATAGTTATATACATTTAATTTATTCTACTAAATCAACAATGCTCAAAACAAAGAATTTTTTTAATGGTTGCCGCATGACAGAGGGGGAAAAAGATGTACTCATAATCGAAGGATCAACTCACTAGAATAATGTAGGCCCATAAGAGGCCTACCCTTAAAATTTCTGTGCGTAATATCTAAGTGCTAGTTGCGTTTGTTTTAATAATTCAGTTCAGTTCAATTCACATGTATCCTAAAAAATAACATGACAAAGAAATTTTCAGTTTCAGTTTCAGTTTCAGTTCCATTCAAATAAAGCATAGAGTTAAACAAGAAAAAATAATTTTGATCACCATTAACCTAATTTTGCTAAGATAACCATTACTCTAATCTCCACAAAATATATATATATATATAAATTAATAATTATTTTAGCATCTGGTATGTTTGACT
The DNA here is from genome assembly GCA_012931725.1 of Litsea cubeba. Lineage (NCBI taxonomy): Eukaryota > Viridiplantae > Streptophyta > Magnoliopsida > Laurales > Lauraceae > Litsea > Litsea cubeba. The sequence continues at coordinate 138,815,379 of CM022947.1, read as the reverse complement.
TGTAATCACATGTTCAAGCGTCCTGAATGAACATAAAACCAATTAAATTCCGATGAATCATAATGCTTGGCAATGCTTGGCAGAACAAGGGATATGAATAATTCAGTTTAATAAACCATTGATTCATTAATTTAATCAAATCATCAAACAATCAGTGAAGAATTTCAGTAAAAAAGGTGTAAAAAATGCAGTGAGAGGATGAGAGGGACACAGTAATCAAACCAACCCTTTGATTCAGAATAGGGTTTTACGCCCTAACCCTAAAAACCCCCGATTTCTAATTCATTAAAAATATTAATCGGAAATTCGGAATAAATAAAATAAAAAGTAATTTCATTGAATAAACTTTGCATAGAAAATCCTCAACCCTAGAACACCCAAATTCAAAGCTCTTAACTGGAAATCCCCAATCTCAAGTCCGTTATCATAGAACCACTCAAACCCCCAATTTGAAATCCCTGATCCGAAGACCCCAGAACACTCTGGAATTCCAAAAAGTAAAAAATCAGCAGAAAAAAAAGACAGAAACCACTGTGGCGAAGTCAGCCGACCTCGGTCCCTGCCGTGGCCGAGCCAAGCGAGAAGTACCTGGAGACGGTATGCAGGGCGTCTGATCTTCTCCTCCGTTTTTATCTTTTTCTCTTCCCTTCTCATCGGTCACTGGCTCACTGCCCCATACTCTCTATCTTCGGAAAAAGTAAGACAAAATCTCAAAATAGGGAGGGCTCAAGTTTTTTTCACATTACAAATCAGGAAAAAACATGTAAGCTGCTATTTGCACATCCCTCATCGCTCCTGCACATCCATCATGAACTCTAAAAGATTACCTAAATACCTCTCCCTTTCTTCTCTCTTCTCTCTATCCTTGCTCGCCGCCGACCTCTATCCGTTCCTTCTCCCTCTCCTTCTCCCTATCTCTCTCCCTCTCCCTACTCGCCGCCCAACTTCACCCGGCGCCCTCTCCCTCTCTCCTTCCTCCCTACTCGCCGCCCAACTTCACCCGGCGCCCTCTCCCTCTCTCCTTCCTCCTAAGCTTCCACTCATGTCTTGATTATCCCCAAAGTGAAGGATGTATTACAGGGGTTCTCTAGGTTTTCACTTGATGCCTGTTTGTTTTGTCTTTTTTTATTCAGAGAAACAGTAGGAGAAAATTTGTCAAAAAGTTGTTTTGCAATTAAGTTATATAGGGGTGATTTTGGAAAGTGCTTGTTAATGGGAATTTTTTTATAATAAATGAAGAATGCTTGGGAAAGGGTAGTTTGAAAAATTGAGAAACATTCTAAAGTAGCGTTTGGTTCGCTGTAATGAACGTCAGAATGGAATGGTCATTCCAACATTTAGGTAGCGTTTGGTTCGCTGCAATGATTGTAGGTAGGAATGGAATGGAGACCGGAATGAGTTTGGAATGGAATGAGACAAGAATGGGCATTTCCATTCCAGCGTTTGGTACGCTGATGAATCAACCCAGTTGATTGCTATTCCTGCGTTTGGTACGCTGGAATGAGTCCTGTAATGAAATAAAATTTACATAAGACTGACCAAAATACCCTTGTTAGAATTTTATCTTTGGCTCAGTAAATGTATAGATTATAATATTATTAAATAGGTGGAGCCCACACAAGGTCTTCTATTTTATAATAATAATAATAACGTATAGATTATATTATTATTATATAGGTGGGACCCACACAAGCTCTTCTATTTATAATCTTATAATAATAATAATATATAGATTATATTATTATATAGGTGGGCACAAGCGCTTCTATTTTATAATCTTATAATAATAATAATAATGTATGGATTATATTATTATTATATAGGTGGGGGCCACACAAGCTCTCCTATTTTATAATCTTATACTACTACTAATAATAATAATATAGATTATATTATTATATATAGGTGGGGCCCATACAAGTTCTTCTATTTTATAATATAATAATAATAAGAATGTATATATTATATTATTATTATATAGATGGGCCCTACACAAGTTCTTCTATTTTATAATCTTATAACAATAATAATAATGTATATTATATTATTATTATATAGGTGGGGCCCACACAAGTTCTTCTATTTTATAATCTTATAATAATAATAATGTATATATTATATTATTATATAGTGTGGGGCCCACACAAGTTCTTCTATTTTATAATCTAATAATAATAATAATAATAATATATAGATTATATTATTATATATAGGTGGGGCCCACACATGTTCTTCTCTTTTATTAATCTTATTATAATAATAATAATGTATATATTATATTATTATATAGGTGGGGCCCACAAAAGTTCTTCTATTTATAATTTTATAATAATAATAATAATGTATATATTATATTATTATATTGGTGGGGCCCACACAAGCTCTTCTCTTTTATAATATTATTATTATTATAATAATAATGTATAGATTATATTATTATTATTATAATGGTGGGCCCCACACAAGTTCTTCTCTTTTATAATCTTATAATAATAATTATTATTATAATAATGTATATATTATATTATTATTATATAGGTGGGGCCTACACAAGTTCTTATATTTTATAATCTTATTATTTTAATAAAAATGTATAGATGTGAATAAGGGTCTTTTGGTCTTAAAAAAAGTAGAAAGGAATGGAATGGCCATTCCTTCCCATCTCGGATGGAATGGCCATTCCTCTACATAAGGGAATGGGATTCCGGAGGTAATGGCCATTACGCCACTTTTTTGCGAACCAAACGCAAGTAATGACCATTCCATTCCGACCTTCATTACAGCGAACCAAACGCTGCCTTAGTTCGCAAAAAAGTGACGTAATGAACATTACCTCCGGAATCTCATTCCCTTATGTAGAGGAATGACCATTCCATCCGGGATGGGAAGGAATGGACATTCCATTCCTTTCTACTTTTTGTTGAGACCAAAATACCATTTTTCACATCTATACATTATTATTATAATAATAAGATTATAAAAGAGAAGAACTTGTGTGGGCCCACCTATATAATAATATAATATATACATTATTATTATTATAATTATTATTATAAGATTATAAAAGAGAAGAACTTGTGTGGGCCCCACCTATATAATAATAATATAATATATTATTATTATTATTATAAGATTATAAATAAAAGAGCTTGTGTGGGCCCCACCTATATAATAATATAATCTATACATTATTATTATTATTATTATTATAAGATTACAAAATAGAAGAGCTTGTGTGGGCCCCACCTATATAATAATAATATAATCTATATTATTATTATTATTATAAGATTATAAAATAAAAGAGCTTGTGTGGGCCCCACCTATATAATAATAATATAATTTATACATTATTATTATTATTATTATTATAAGATTATAAAATAGAAGAGCTTGTGTGGGCCCCATCTATATAATAATAATATAATCTATACATTATTATTATTATTATAAGATTATAAAATTGAAGAGCTTGTGTGGGCCCCACCTATATAACAATATAATCTATATTATTATTATTATTATTATTATTATTATTATAAGATTATAAAATAAAAGAGCTTGTGTGAGCCCCACCTATATAATAATATAATCTATACATTATTATTGTTATTATAAGATTATAAAATAGAAGAGCTTGTGTGGGCCCCAGCTATTTAATAATAATATAATCTATACATTGACTGAGCCAAAGATAAAAATCTAACAAGGGTATTTTGGTCAGTCTTATGTAATTTTTATTTAATTCCAGGACTCATTCCAACGTACCAAACGCGGGAACAGGAATCAACTGGGTTGATTCCTCAGCGTACCAAACGCTGGAATGGAAATGCCTATTCCTGCCTCATTCCATTCCAGTCTCATTCCGGCCTCCATTCCATTCCTGCCTACAACCATTCCAGCGAACCAAACGCTACCTAAATGCACATGCATGGAGCGAGACTCCTTGGATAAAGAGAAAAACTATTTATCTTGATTATTTGAATAAAAACAACACAATCCATTCAAATGATTAAAGTAATTGATTTGATTTAGCCTCTCCAACCAAAATCCTGGCTCCGCTCCCCTCCCCCATCCACCAAGGAAAAAATTAAAATCCTGGCTCCGCCACTCGATGACCCAAGAAATGTCTTAGGGCATGTTTGTGTAACACTTTTTTATAGGAAAGTGAATGGTTTTTTGCGGAAAATTCATTTTCAGGTGTTTGGAGATGAACAATTTCATGAAAACGCTTTTCTGCATAATCAGCATTTTCCTTGCTAATGCTGGAAATGAGTTTCCTATTGAGGATATGGGAAATAGATTTTCTCATAAAACTTCTTCCTCTTTCCCTCACTCATTTCCATTTCAACCAAAAACCCTACCGACTATTTCATTTTTTATTTCTTTAAATAAATTGTTATTTGATGTTAAATGGGAACAGCATATATAACAAGTAAAGAAGCACGTAGAAGTTATGCAAGAGTGGAATACCATGTTATATGTAATATGAGTCGAGACAAATCATGGACAAAAGACATGATCTTAACTTAGTTCCAGGTTACTCGGAGTTTAGCCATTCAATCATATGCAGCCTTAGGATTCACGTTGTCCAATTACCGTTGTTTCATTGGCGTTCCGAAGTTGGATAACATCAAAGGCCCCAAACCTCCATACACTTGAACTAGCATTGAACGTACACAAATTCGGCAACCCGTAGGTGAATGTTAGCTTAAACATCACCTACAACAGTCTCATAATTAATAAACGATAGGACAAGACATGGTCAAAGGGTCCCAAGCTGGTCCAACTGCACTAAGGTATGAATTGTGCATTTTAAATAAACTCAGGTTTACGGTTAGCCATGGTCTAGGTATGGTTAGTTGTGAGTATACTATGGCTAGCCTTACGTCTTGTCGTGAGTAATCCTACTGCTAGCCATGAGGTAATCGTAGAACAAACCATTGATTTTACACAATTATGAAAAATGCTCATAATACATTCACGATTGGCTGGAAAGTAGCCCATAGTTAGTCGTAAGTGACATACGACTAGTCGTAGAGACCCTTACGATTAATCGTGCGGCAATTGTTCTACAAAAGTTTGAAGTTACACAATTCTATAAAAAAAGCAAGTGTAATAAGCATTCTGTAGCCTTACGGCTAGCCGTAAAGGGCTTACGGTTAGTCGTAAATTTTCAGTTTTGCCGTTACAAAGAAACGAATCTAGTTACAATGGGGATTTCGATTATAACATCAAAACCTGCATTACTCCATTCCTAACACCACAATACAAGTCTAATCCATCACATGCAATGTCTAATTCTCCAAATCTTCCATCAACAACACATAATGACGTAATCAATCCCAAAAAAACTAAAGAGCTTGAATTAGGGTGTTCTAGAGTGGACCAGCCATTCATTATATGAAACCTAGTATGCATGTCATGGAATTATATTTGTATACGTACTTCAAACCAAATCTAGTTAAATTACACCAATATCCTCCAAGAAATCCTCAAGAATCCTTAAGATCTCTAACAATTCTCCAAGAAAACACAATCTAATCTCCCAATAAGAGATCATACACAAAAAAGGAATGGGGCTAAAAGATCATGCATGCAAGGATCTTAGTAATGAAACCCTAGATCTATACGAAGTAAAGGATTTGAGAAGGAAATTGCTCACTAAATGAGACCTAACAAAGAAAATTAAGAAGGGGAACAAGGTCCTGATGGAAAAGATGATGATCAAGGGCTCTTGATTCTTGGATTAACTCCTCTTAGCTTGGGTTGATGAGATTTAGCCTTCTTGTTTGCAATGGAAGGAGGGAGAGGATGAGATAGACGAGAGCTTCGTTCTAGTTGAAATTTGAGAGGAAATTGAAATGAAATGACTTGAGAGGAAAGCTTCTATAGTTTTAATGAGCTTTTAGCAATTACAAGAAAGTCGTTGGCTCTAGTGTTTATTGGCAAATAAGGTCTTTTATGAAGTTTAGTCCAACAAGAGAGGTTTCAATGCAAGGACAAGCAGTGGATATTACAATCCCCAAGTCCAAGGTGTTTAGGAACCACAAAATAAGCCCTATAACCCCCTTATACCTATCTATACTTATAAATAAGCTCTTCTAGGTCCCTAACTAGGCACAAACTCTCAAAAAGCATTCTAATTTCTATTTTAACCCTTGTAAACTAACTACTTACCCAACTAATTAGCCGAAGAACATGCATGTAATATATGGAGCCCTGCAAGCTTTAAAAATTATTGGGGGCTGGGGTTTGGGGTTTCTAGGTTAGGGTTTTGGGTTTGGGATTTGGGATTTGGGATTTGGGATTTGGGGTTTAGGGTCTCGGGTTTAGGGTTTAGGGTCTAGGGTTTCGAGTTTAGGATTTAGGGTTTAGCGTTTAGGATTTAGGGTTTAGGGTTTAGGGTTTAGGGTTTAGGATTTAGGGTTTAGGGGTTAGGGTTTAGGGTTTAGGCAGGCTTTGGCTTCTGCCTCAGCATCTTCCCTAGTACCACCACACTTGCGAGCTTCTCTGAGTGTGGCGACGTATTTTTTCCTTTTTGTGAAGAGGGGGAGAATAGTATCATTGTTGGCAAGAGTCAAAACTAATTGTAGTTTTGGATAATGCTGAATTGTATATTTATCAAAGTCTTCGAGAAAATCCATCCCTACGATGGATTGGCTGACAGTCATATCAGGTACTTCGAGGAATCGTACCTTAAATGGAGTGTCCTGTATTTTGATAAGGAGAGATTTAGATTGCCTTGTCATGGTGAAAGGACTAGAATTAGCTCCAGTTCCTTAGTATGGTGTGTCTAGGTTAACCATATAGCAGTCGGGTATAATTCCTCTTTTGATAAAGGAAGTGTGGCACCTATGTCAACTAATGCTTCAATCTCTTTATTTCCTAGATTGGCAAAAACCAATTTAGCAAAGAGGAGGTCACCTTGATGTTGATAAGCATTAACCTGGATGCTATTTGTGGATACATATTTTTGCTTAGTGGGGATAGCTGGATTATTTTGTGCAAAATTGATGTGTAGTTCTTCTTCTTAAGAACTAATATCTTGGATGAGAGGGGTAGCCATCGCTATCTCTCTTTGTTGGAGGTATTGAAGGAGTCTGGCTTCTTCAATGTCTGCCCAATATTCACCAAGGGTTTTTAAGATGGTTTTGGCTGCATTTTGTCCTATGTTGTCTTGGACGACTGCTAGAAAGCAAGTTTTATGGTAGTGAAGGTTGTATTTTTCACTTACGAAGAAGATATCTTCTTCTCTATGACCAGTACTTGTAGGATAACCACATTCTTCACACATATGTGGATTGCCAGATACGATAGCATGAAATTCTATGGTGACTTCATTTGGTAATGGATCTTTAAATTTCCATTCCTTTTGGGTCCATTTTTTTCTTTTCCATTTTAAAGGAATATTCTCAAATTCATTATAAGGAGATACATATTTAGAACTTTCTCCCTCTTCTTTGACAACATGGACGTTAAGGTGAATGTTGGAATGGCAGCTACAACAAGGTTGTTTTTCTTCGTCTGATGAAAAAGATCCTTCAGTTTCATCATCTGTTACTGCTGAATGGACTGATTCTTCATCAATCTCTCTTATTTCTGAATGATATAAGATATCAAAATCCTGACGATCAGCATCAGGTAGGATAAGTTCTACCATATTGACCCTGATTTTTTTCTTGATTTTTTTTTGACAGTCTGGGGCAAAGTGTCCAGTCTCCCCACATGTCCAACATTCTTTATTATAAGATTGTCCTAATGGAATATTCCTATAATTAGGAATTCTCTTACTGGTAGAAGTATTCTTCTTCCAATATCTGTGTTGTTTGAGGTTTTTATGCCTCTTATCAGGATTTCGGAAAGTCTTTGACTTTCTGAATTTGTATATTTTGTTTCTTTTCTCATGCTTACGTATTTTATGTTTATCTTTCCTGTGCATGTGTTCGGAACAACCCCATTGGATTGGGATCTCAGTGTCTCTTTCATCTTTGAATGAGATCTCTGCAAAGGTTCCTTCAATTACCTTTCTTTCTTTATCTCGCTTTCTCCTGCGGGCTATATAATCTTGAGTGAAGTTAATTCTTTCTCCTAAGGTATCATCCTTAAGATATTGAATTCCATTGAATTTTCCCTTCCATTCTCGGTAATTCTGTAGTAGATGTTCTCCAATATAAGGGATTTTTCTAAAATAATCGTCTTTTAGATTATCATCTTCACAATTATAAAACAATGTTTTGAAATTGTTGCTGTATTGTTCTATATAAGCCAGATTACATATCTTTAGTTGTGAAAGCTTATACTTTGCTTGTTCTTGTTCTTCATTGAGAGTTACAGTTTTTGTTTGGCCAATAAACTCTCTAGAGAGAAGATAGATGTATCCATCTACATTTCTCTGATCACCATATTCTTCGTTAAACTTGTTAAGAAGAATTCTTTGTTGAGGACTAGTCCCCTTTCTTAAGGATTTGAAGTATCTTCAAACTGTTCCTTCAAATGAGAGTTCTGCATATGAATGGCAACTTTCTACATTCCATTATGTTTTCATGGTAAAGACAGTCTCCATTCTTTTTTTCCATTGGGTTAGAGCCTTTTTGATGTCTCTGACTTTATCTAGATTGAGCATTATTCCTTCGGTATTCATAAGAACTTCTGCCATAAAAGTTTTTCCTTCAAAAGAGCTTTTTTGTCTTGATGAGGATTGTGTTGGTTTGGAATATATGGGTGTTTTAAAAACCACATTGGCTCTAGGCTCTTCATACCTTTCTTCTTCATCACCGTCTATACTATGTGCTCTGTGTGGATTCATCATAATGCTTGGTTGGACTTCTATTTTCATAGGGACTTGTTTTCCTTTGAGAATAGATTCTAATTCATCAAAAATTTTGGCATCATTAAGTCTCATCATATTGAGACTGATAGAAGGATTAGAAGTCCTGGAACTAGATGAGTTGGATCGTAATAATTTTATTACGGGCCTATTCATGCTAGGGGTTTTATCTAGGGATCTCCTAGAGGTAGGTTGCTCAATATACTTAGCTTTCTATATCAGAGCTTGAGTAGGAGTATTAAATTCCTTTTCAAGTTCTTCATTGGTTTCTTTATTAACCAGAATTGGTTTTCCAAATTGGATGGAGACATTTCCATCTTTTTGATGCACAAAATTTAAAAGGTTGTACTTTTCCTTTTTCTCATACTGGATTTGTGGAAATTTCCACATTTCTAGTTTATTCATCATTCTCTTAGTTGGTATTTTTACAAAAGTATAGTAAGACATATTCCTACTAGTTCTGACTAAGACTTCTTCATTTACTCTTCCTTTCTGAATATGGAATAACAATCCATCACTAGAGAAATTGGTAAACATTACTCTGCTTTGGTGTTGTATTGATAATATGCCGTCTTCTATGTTATATTTTTCATATCCTCTAGTGGCTATTATCAGCTTCATGTTTCTTACTGCTGCTAATGGTAAGACAAATCCTGGAATGGTGCTAAAATAGGTAACATTTTGTTCAAATTCAAGTTGTCCTATTCCGATAATGCTGGTTTTGAAGTCCTCTATTCTTTCGTCGACTAAAACAGCACATAGATCAATATTAGGATCAAGAGCATGTAGCCCTTATATTCTACACTGGAAGAGTCCAAAAGACAAGTATTGGAAATTCTTTTTGGCTCCTATCTTTACCCAATCTGGATGAAAGACATCAAATTTTTGACATCTTTGGTTTACTGTAACTAGATCTCCCCATTTGGTTATTTCATAATTTCTTCCTATAGGTTTGTCTGCTAATAGGAAAAGGTCTTCATTTCTGACAGGAGGAAGTCTTTGATTAATCATGGCATCTTCTACTATTTGCCATTCGTTGTTTCCGAATTTTCCCCAGTCCATTTTAGGTTTCTTCTTAGAACACTTTTGTTTAAGAGTCCTACCTAAATTTTTTAGCTGGATCATATTCAGACTTAATTTCCCCAAAGGTTTATGAGGAGGTTTCAATTGGGTATCAATTTTCTGGGATAAATTGATTCCTTTTTTCTCTACTGAAGTTGTAATTAATGAATTAATTTTTTCTTTCTGGATTATGGTATTTTGTTTTACCATTTCTAAATTTGTCCAGAGAGAATCAACTTTGTTGAGAATCTCTTTTATCATAGTAATCTCAATATTGTGATTACTTTGATTTTGTTGCAGGATATTATTTGGAAGATTCTTAAAGGAATGTGTTTCAAATAATATTTGCTCACATGTATCTTCTATAAGTTTGATACGTTTATCAAAAGTATATAAGACATCATCTCTCATATTTTCTGCTATTTCTTGTATTTTTCTTTCAGCAGAAGATATTGCATCTTTAGTTCCTTGGTAAGGATATGTGTGTTGGACAATAGCTAGATTAATTCTTAATTGTTCTATCTCTTTTTTTATTTGGGATAGATCAAGTTCCAATCTCATCTTGATATCTGTTAAGATAATATAAAGATCATTGCTATTTTGTTGGCCATTTTCACCAACATTTTTTACCTGAACAGCTAAGCCTGTTAAACATTGGCTTAGATTAACTTGATACTCAATGAAGGTCTGGAAGAATGTTTGGAGTCATTCTCTGATATGTTCTTGATTATTACCAAGTAACATGTCTAAACTTATTAGTTCTTCTCTTAATTTTACAAGGCCGCTAGCTATAAAATTCTGTGATTTTGCCATGGCTTTGTTTATCTGGATACTAGAAGCAGTTTCTAGTTGTTGGTTGTGCATGAGGAATTGTTTTCCTCCTCTTATGATGATATTCTGGATTTTTTTTAAAAACTCATCTGTTGAAGTAGCAGCTACTTCCTGTGCTTTAATGGAGTTTCCATATTGGACAATATTCATTTTGTTGTAGGCAAATCTGCACCTGTAGCCCTTTCAATGGCTGACAGTCTATGAGAAATACTATTAATTTCTCTACTGAGCTGCTCCAAGTACTGGAGTATTTTCTCATTAGGTTGCTTTTCTTTAAAGGAAGCAACGTACATCCGGGTGAAGGCTTCTTGAAAATTAATAGGTATCTCTTCTCCTATCTCATCTAGATTATGAGTGAGTAAATCTATTTTTAGAATAGATTCGTTTGCTATCTCTGCTTGGGTAACATTTAGTTTCCCTATTGCTTCAAATATCCAATTCATCCTATCACTAAGATGATTTCCTAGAGCAGCTAAGTCTCTTAAGCTAGGATTTGTTTCCTCAATATGTGTTAGATGGCTACAGTGAATGTTTCCAATCCAACATTCAGTACACGGTCTATGTCCTTCAGTGAGGAGAACATAATTATTTTCTCTAAAATTATTGCTTCCGTATATCCAGGGAAATATACGGGACATAAGAGAAGGTCTTTGTTCAGTCATCATCAACCGATGGTTTGTCTCTGCTAGACAGTTGTAACTTTGTTAGCTGTCTTTCTGCAATAGTGACGAGGCCTTGTTGCATAGCTGCCTCATATTTTTGTTTGTGATTTCTAAATTTGTTGAAAGGTTCAACAAAGCAAGCTTGTGGCGTAACACCATAAACTTCTTTGAATTCTGCCCATAAAAAGTGTCTATCGTGTTGTTGTATAGTACACATGCTATGATATACTACTATGAGTATATGTCTGTGATTGACAACAACATTATACAGGTGAAAGTTTATTCTAGATATGGATTCTTCCAATCAATAATTCTTTATTCCTGTGTGGATGCTTTCTAGGATATAGATTATATATTATGAAGTCCAATTAGGTATTGGAAATTCTCTTAGGAACTTTGTAAGATTCGGAAAGTAATTCTTTGGTTTTGGTGGAGGAGAATCTATCAAGGTTGCTAATAAGATCCTAAGATCTTTATCACATTCTTTCCATAATTCAAGAACCCTGGGGTGCATTGTCTGATATTCTTGATCAAAATCTAAATAAGGCTTGACAGGTGCTGGTATTAGTCCGTGTTGGACTGAATAAGTAAAGGCCTCTTGAAAGACTGCTAGATGCTCTGTGATTGTTGGAGCGAATTGTGCATAAGCAAAATGGTATCCTTCCAATATGTGGTTAATAACAAAATTAACTCTACTATTACTCTTGTCTAGGAGTGCATAGTGGTCCATGGCTCTTTTTAGTAGACTAATCTGATGCATAAAGGATGTGAGGATTATCCTTTGTTCTAAAAAGAGTATCTCCAGATCAGGTCTTCTTTGGATAGAAGACATGATATCTTTTAGAATAAGGGTTCTCCTTCTTTGTGCAAGGGCTTCAACAATTATCCCAATGTTTGGGAAAAGAGCTTCAAATCCATGTTCATGGATGTATTTTCTTAATTCATTTATATCAGTATTTAGTGATTCTAGATATCTGATAGATCTTGTATCCATATAAAGTTGATATATGGGATAATGAATAGAGTTCTCATAGAAGGGAATCTCTACATATATAGGTAATTCAGTAAATGGATCCATAGCTGGATCTCTAATCTATGCATTAGATGTTCCTGGAACATCTACCATTTAATTGTGGTTGGTGGTCAACCAAGGTTCGAATGGCTCTGATACCAACTGTGCTATATTCAACAAAATCGAAATTTCTAATAATAAAAGAGCAAAAGAGATCAAGATCAAGAGAAAGTGTACCAAGAGCATAAGAAGTGATCAGATATGATGAGAAAGAGTAACTGTTAGGGCACTCTAAAAGACAACAATAGTTAACAATGTATAAGTATACTAGTAATGTATAATAATATGTGGGTTATGGTCCACTAGTGCTTCCGGTATCCTAATCTTTTTCTAATGAGACTTGGAGTCTCCAATATGAAACAGTATGTTGTTACTGTTTGAATAATGGTAAAAAGGGCTCATCTTCAACCACTTACAGTACTCGGACAAAGTAACGCCTCAATGCCTTCAGTGGCTAACGGCAACAGTTCGTACAAAAGTATAGGTCTCACTATGGCCTTCTACACCATTGTCTCAGCGAAAAGAAAGAAGTAGGCTAACAGAAACATGATAGTAGAAAATAACAAACATCTCATTATACATACTAAGATAAGATACAATGCCAAACCATTATAGCTTAGAGAGAAGCCCACCCAGCTACTCTGGTAGGGCTTTAGCTATCCATACCTTACAATCAAAGCTTTTGAAATAAAACTTACTTGCCTCCAAAACCCCGTGAGGCTTCTACTACAAGCTGAGTCCTTATATAGGCAAAAACAGGCTGCCGAACTTCAAAATTTATAAAAAGCAAGACATAATTTATCTTAAAAAACTCTTCACGAGAGTTTACTGTTTGGACAGTATATACTTAAAAAAACACGGGAGTTTACTATTTGAGACAACATTATGGTAGGCATGCTGCCTTTGTCTCCTTAGGGCATCTCAAGGAAGCCTTTTTTCCGGGGATTTTGGTCAATTGTCTGTGTCTTTTGACTGGTCCTCGGTTCCTGTACTGCATGTGGATATATCCATGCCGGATCTGTCGATAAGTGAGTTGGCTTGTCTGTTGAGCATTGGGCCAGGCTCAACATCCATCAAGAGGGCCGGAGCAATTACTTCTGCCTTTTCTATGACTTGAGAATTGATTATTCCCAAAGATGTACTCTCTGCAAGTGAGCAGGGTAAAATGAGATGCAAAGGTGCATGACCTTCCTTTACTCTTTCGACTGTGCCTGTTCCCATAGCTTCAAAAGCCTGGATGATCATAGAAGGGGAGTAGCATAGGGTGTACCAACTTCTTCCATTTTCCTTTAACAAGTGGCTAATGGCTTCTATATTGATAGTTCTCTGCTTAAAAATATCAATTTTTGTATAATTTTCTGATATCTTAATGTGATCATGATTGATCACTTTAATATTCTGTATATTAGGATGAACCCTAATTAGTGCATAATTCCCGGGGGCTAAGACATATGTCTCGAGAGAGTACGGGTATATCTTAATAACTCTTTTCAGGATTTTTGATATTTCTGAAGGAAGAAAACCAAGTGATTTTTCTTTATGGATGTCAATAAATCTGACAAACCTTGTGCTGAAGAGAATTTTCTTCTATTCTTCTTGTAACTCATATTTGGCTGTTGTATTGTAACGCCCCACCCTACACACATACATGATATTGTCCGCTTTAGCCCACTGGCCTCACGATTTTTTTCTGATGGGCCTCAACCCATCAAAAAGCCTCATGCAAGATAAGGGTGTGAGATCTACATATAATCCCAATCACTTTCCTCTATAGTCGATGTGGGACTCCGGGGCGTCACATTTCACCCCCTTAGGGCTGCACATCCCTGTGCAGTAGCCTGCCAGCCCCTGTAGCTTGCCAGCCCTCTTGGCCCGCCCACATGGAAACCCGCCCACTTGCACCAGACCACGACAGGGGACCCACACTCGAACTAGTCGAGGGTCGGCTCTGATACCATTTGTAACGCCCCATCCTACACACATGCATGATATTGTCCGCTTTAGCCCACGGGCCTCACGATTTTATTTCCGATGGGCCTCAACCCATCAAAAGGCCTCATGCAAGGTAAGGGTGTGAGATCATGTCACGTCCCCCGAACCCGATTAAAGAATAAACCGAATCCGGAGAGTGAATTTTAGGACTAATTAAATTTTTTTCCGTTAATCCCAAAGATCGTAAGTCCGCTATGAGGATATTACATTTCAAGCCTCAAGACATTAATGAATTACGGAATTCATACAAATCTAAGCATATGGAATATCAAAACGATGAATAATAACTTCTCATTAATATTAAAGTTGCAAGAATGAATAAACAAAACTAACCAACGAGTTAATTTATTTATAATGGCCAACCCAATATCTAAGGCCATTAAAAGAAACTCAAGTCAATGAAATAAAGTTCAACGAGAGAAATAAATAAAGAATGTAATCTAATGTAGTCCCATATGAATCTCTCTCTAGTGCCCAGTATGATGACGCTACTCTATGTCATCGGCACGCCACTCTCGTGCCTCCTCTGCTGGTTGGAGATCCTTCGTGATCTCCTCACCGGCCTGCTCCTCGTAGTAGTACTCACCTGAGGTGTCTGCACACCAAGAAACAGAGTCAACAACATGTTGAGCAATAGATAAACAAAGCATAATAACATGGCATGCATCAAGTATAGAGCAATGACAAGTACATGATCATATGAATACAAGAAATGCGAGACTATGCATAAAGCGAAAGTAATATATGGAAACAATAACAAGAATCATAGCAATCATCTAACAATAACCACTATCCATGCAATGCAAAACAAGAACAAGAGGGAGACTCCGAAGATGTCCAAAGCCACCTCCCGTTGTACCAGTAACAATTCAATCCGGACTACTAATACCAAAGTCCGACTCCAGTAGGATCATAGCTCCCGGTCTTGGGAATAGCAGCACGGTCTTAGCCCGCACCCAGCTATTCAACGCCATGGACGTTGTCCTATGCCGACTGCCCACCCCGACAACCGAGTAACCGGTTCGTCATTAAAACCCCAAACTACAGATGACCATGATATGCAAACAATAATGAAGTGGTTTTGGTACAAGGACAAACATGACAAGCAAGTCTGGCTAGTTCCATGTATAAGACAAGATCATAGGGATTATCTCATCCAAGACAATACAAGACAAGCAAACCACGTGATAATCCCCTTTCATTGCTAGCCAGTCATATTTATCAATACAAGACAAATGTTCCTAAGGTACATTCTAAGTCAGGTCCAAGCCCTAAATTCTATAAGAATTTATGTTTCATAATTAGTTAAGTATTTTATGTCAAGAGAGTGTGCAAGGAATATAAACAATGGATACAAGTAATAAATCAAGGAAGAATTACAATCCAATCCTAAGCAAATGGTGTCATCGATGTATTCCACCAGTTCTAACAAAGTACGTGTGGAATTTGGATCGATGATACTCTTAGTGAAATATTAGTTCTATCTTACCCCATCTCTTATAGTTACTCCCAAGCAAGAGTATGGTCTGGTCTCTCTAAACAGAAAAATCTCATTCCATTTTAACTACTTTTTCCATTGGCGGTGGTTGGATTGACAATAGGTAAGGAGCCCTTTAAAAGGCTAACACCCTTTCTTTTCTTACCCAGTCAAACAACCTTCATCCCACAAGTCTCCAACCAAACACCCGCACCAAAAACAAGACCAAATGAATAAAAAGAAACAATGTAACCAAACCTGTAAAATATGAAGAAATTTAAATAATCCTCTTCTGTTAAACAACAAGCAAAAGTTAAGAGAGCAGAGCCTATAAGCCTTGAATGTACTACCTTAGATGGGCCAAAGCAACAAAAAAGAAAAGATGAAATAAACAAGAAGAGAAAAGAAAATGCAACAAGCAAATTGGACAATCCTAATCAATGATATGGAGAACTTTCGAGGAAAAGGAAAACAAAAGTCACACAGTGTATCAAAGAACAAGCATAAAGTTGGTTAAGAGAGTAAGTATAATAATTGTAGCTTAAAATATATATCAAATCCACATTATATGGATTGCAATGCATGTCGGTTAACAAGTTAGGCATGATTGGCTTACATACTCCAATAACAGGGATACCGTCAAGATCTTTGCGTTTCGTCGAATTTAAAACAACAAAGTACTATAATTTTTAAAATGATCATCTTCAAAGAGAGTCTTTTGCAATAAATAAAACCATCGACCCTTGATTGGTTTACATACTTCAAATCACTTGCAAGCATTAAGATACTTGTATACGCCATTGAATTTACCAGCAGATTAGATGAGAATGATGCCTAATTTCCTTCAAAATGTTTCATTTCTTTGCCAATATGATATCATCTAGACTTACAAAAGTAATGCACAGTTCCTATTATCTCACAAAAAAAAATCCCGAATTTCCCTCCCTTCCACTCTCACATTAAAAACCAATACTTGCATATATAATTTAGCACACATACTAGTAACTTTTAAATTAGCTTCCACTCAGATAAAGAGATTAAGATCATCATAAAATCAGTTAATCTTATTCAAAGACATGAGTCAAATTCCAGAAGATCCCCTTATCAGTTTAAAGAACAGAGGAAAAAACTCACATTGAATGACATTCAGCCCCAAAATAAGATCATGATAAGGAAAAACAAAGATGCACACTTACAAGTTTGAATCATATTGAAAATGAAGGCTAATTATTTTTGAGAAAATTATAGAAATCAATGTCTATCAGACATCTCAAACTACAAGCTGTTATAATTGGCAAAGTTTTGACTGACATGTTTGAATGTATGACTTGAAATCAGGACTTGCTGAGAGACATGTTATTGTGTAACACAAGATGACCTGTTTTGTTTCTGTTTCATAAGTTTCTTTTTTATTTTGTGTGGTTATTCTATTGACCCCTGTTCATGCAAAATCATGTAAAGTTTCAGAAGACAAAGGATGCTATTGAAATGCATAATATTGCCCGTTGTAGAATCGGTCCACCGGTGGGTGTTGGAGATATTAACCTTCTTGGAGTTTATAATCCCACAAACAGCCCCGTAGAAGCCAGGTTCTAGATAGCCTCATCCATCTCTCTTATAGGTTCTATATTTTTATAAATTATTTTAGCAAAACTTGCAGCATTCTTATCATCATTTCTGATGTAACTCCTCCACAAGTGTAGCAGGAGAAATTGTAAGGGTACGAGGGTTTGCTGGTTTTCTTCTTCATAAATGGGTATGTCTTATTCAGTTCTAACATCCAACGAGTTTGTTCAAACATATCATGTTGACTGATTCACAAATGGAAGAGAAAAGAAAGAAAGATGAGAAGAAAAAAACGGAGCCCATACTTGATAAAAGGTGAGAGAAACCTAGAGGAGAGAGAGCTCCTATGGGAATGAAGGAGAAATGGCTTCTTCATAGAAGGATATAAAGAAGTTCTTCTTTTTGCCCGGAAAAGCCAAAGGATATACCCTCTCTCGTTTTGTGATATCTGAAGCCAAAAAGAAGATTTTCCCTCCCGTATTTTGATATATTATTTCATCACACAATCTACAATATTCACCCCTCCCCTAAAGAAAGCAATATCCAATTTTTCTAAAGATAACCTAATATTGTAACTTATAATATACTCTTTCCAACACTACCGAATAAAAATGGAATATTATTATCTACCATATCATAAAATATCTTCAAATCTTTAGAAATATACGGTTTCCAAACACCCCCTTAACTATGATTATGCCTAAGAACTCATTTTTCCATCTACTCTTTCTTTATTTTTCATCAAAGAAGAGTTTACTTAATAGTCATTCTTTTATTTCTTTAGTTTTAGCCACTTTTAAGAATAATATCTTAATATTCTTAGAATCCAAAATCCATTAAAACAAATGGTTTTTAAATTTATTTTTATCAATGTTTTGCTTTAATTTAAATTGATAATTGTTATCGGGAAACATATTTCAAGTGCATAAACATGTATTGATACATTGGAAAAATCGAACGCCACGTCCTGTCCATTTTTTCAAAATTTTCAAATATAATGATTCTAAATGGTGTCCTGAACCATTGGATGTGTTAAGAAACCCAATCACGACTACCACAACAAATTTTAGTCGTTAATTCTTCACGGATCCTGATATATTTATGAAAGATCGTGAATCCTTTGATGTGTATTTCACGTGAGTCCCTAAGTCACGATCCAAATCATCAATCCCCTCGAGATAGCTAAAAACAGATATATGGTGAAATTTTAAACCTTAAACCCTCCTGGGCCTCAAAAAATCATTGAGAAGCTTTGGACCATTTATGTACTTAATGTTTAAAGTGTTAGGTTCTCACGTGATTAACTCCAGTAAAAAAATATTATTTTTTTAACTATGAAACCCCTAATTGAGTATGAACAAGTGGATCGCATTAAACCTCAAACACAACAATGTTGTCAAATTTGATCCATTTATCTAACACGGATTTCTAGATATTTGTTAAAAAAATATAACATTAAATATAAGTTTTTGGACTCATAATACATCCTCAGACAGTATGAGACATAAACATGAAATGATATAGAGCTAGATAAGTAAGCGAAATATTTTATTCCCAAATATTCAAGTTAAAGAGTACAAAAGAAGAATTAATTATAATCCCCAAAATAAAGGGCCAGCAAAGGCCACTATAAAGATAAAACTAAAACCCAAAACTCAAACTCCCAAAAATGACAATGTCTCATGTGTAGGATATGGTATTTACATGACAACCTCTGCACATCATTCTCTCGCATTCTGCAACTCCTCATTTGCTATTTCAAAAACCAGCTTCGGGGCAAGGATAAGGGCATCATTACTTACGGCAGCAAATGTAAGAATTAGACAAAAGTTTGGAAACAGTCAATATATACATCATAGCATACTGCATGATTGGAATAAATGACGACTAAGTTAATAGAATAACATAGCAAAAAAACTAGGGATGTAAACGAGTCGGTTCCGGTTCGGGTCCATAGTGCACCCAGATCCCAGAATCGGTAAGGTGAAGGTGGGCCCGGACTCGTCTTGTGAACCATTTTTTGGTTTCAGACTCGGAATCGTTAAGGAGAATGTGGAACTGGACCCGAAACCAAAACCATATATGAAGCGGGTATGGATTCGAGTTTAGGTAGAGAATGATATATCGGAAAATCTAATTTTAATGAGAGATTCTTGAAAATTGAGGTAATCTGTCGGGTTTCGGGTCCTAACCAAGGTGGAATCGGACCCGTGCCCATTTAGGTTACAAGTCCAAAAAAAGGAACCCGGACCCATTTACTCAGCGAGGTTTGAATAAGGACCCAAACCCGAGTTTTAATGGGTCGGAACTTCCGGGTAATTAGAGAATTGGGGACCCATTTACATCCCGAAGGAAAACTAGGCAAGTCATGCATAAGTAATTCGTAGAAGAACACACGCACAAGGGCTGAAACATACTTCCATAACATTGACACATGGGAAGCACTCAACTTTGCCATTGGCTTAGTGGATAATTCCAAACCACGTGTCATATCCTTTGTCTGGCTAGAATCTCAAATAAGCAATATGACACCGGAACAACTTGCCTCTCTGCTCAAGCCTCGTAGTCCCTGTGACCCGTTGGCACTTCCAAGGTACCTTATCTCCAACCCAAAACTCTCACCTTATACAACCAATTGTCGATGCAAGTCTTACGTATGTTATTCAAAACTCTTCAAACACTCTTGAATCTACTTGGCTTGCTTGCTCGTATCGCTGACAAAGGGATGGTCTACAAAATTTCCGGCTTCAACTTCTTCTTAATGATAACCCGAACTCCGCATCTTTGATCTTCTAGTGTTTCATGAGGTGCCGCGGCCGAACCTAAAGAAGTGATCATTGTTGCAAGCAATTACTTATCTCCAAATTATTGAAATAGACACTGATGTTCTCCATAGTCCCACTAATCATTGCACTAACTTGACAATTCATATTCAATACCTCAACTGCATAATGTCCTTCCTTGCCCGTGACATTCTGAAAAGAAGTCCATTGTAATATTCATAATTGCCACCTTGATACTTTGTCAAATATGTTGGCCCACACGACATCTGGAAATAAATCAAACAATCTTGTACTTCAATTTACACCACCATCGTTAACCTGATTAGCATTGTAGGATGGGTTAAGCATCTTGATAAGCACACCTTAGTCGCAATCCCATTATTCAATCTCCCTTTATTGAGGGCGCACAACGATTGACCTCTTTGTATCATGCCAATATATCCTTCTTACATTCTTCTGGTCAACTCGAGTCCTACATCACATTCTTTCCTTATTGCCTTAGGACAGGCCTTAAACTAGCATCCATCGTGTCCATGAGGATCACAATTCATTCCTCCCCGAGATGAAACGAGAGCTAGTAACACATAAGTCTTTCCTCCAGCCTTTAATAGCTCAATTTGTACATTCTTGGTCCACTCAAACTGCACCTTCTCTTCATGAACCTCGTCAAATATACAACAAGATGATAAAATCCTCAAACAAAAATGCCAAAAAATACTCCCTAAACCCCATAAAACTTTGAACTTCACCCGAGAAAACATTAAACTTTCACCACACTTCCCAGCTTCCTCAACTTATGAGGCCTCTATCCTCACAAAATCCATCAATAATCCAACTCTTGAGACAATCCGACATAGAGAATGGGATGAGTCAATCTAAAGTTCATACTTCCTCAATTTAGTAGAGAAGTTTTCAAATGCTTCTTGCGTTATTTGCTTCCACTCATGAAAGTGCACGTCTTCACTAGCTAACTCTATCGACGACGTTGAAAGATCAACAATCCATCGAAAAATCATCGATAACAATATGCTAAACTTAGGAAACTCCTAGTATCGATCAAAAACACAGGCACAATGCATTACAATGTGGGCAAGGGTGGAACCATGAATTTTTGTGTGGAGGGGCTGAAAAACCAAAAAAATTAAAACCATCTAGGCCGTCTTCATATGCAGGACCCTTCCCCTCAAACTTCGTGGGTTCTGCTGTGACGAATCATAGTTTGCACCGAAATCTCATAATAATATTTGAGACACCTAAGTATCCTCATTAACAAATATCAATGAAAGAGACTCATATTTAAATTTTAAATTATTCAGAAACATGGTTCCACAAGTTTTTTTTATCATCTAAAAAGGCTTTGTTCCAATCATATTTATTCCGACATAGGTATAACTATAACTAAAACATAAGAAAGTAACTGACTATTTTAATTCACAGTGGATATAAGGAATTTATGTAATAAAAAATACAATGAGAAGATAATTTTGAGTGATTTAGATCTTATATGTGAACTTCAATGATTGAAAAAGATTAACACTTTACTATGCACGGTTTATATTTACCAAGTGTAAATTACTAAAGTAAGAAAATTGTAAGATGATTATGTTTTTCTTTTAACAAACATGTTACTACTTGGCCTCTAACTTTTAAGTTTATGCAAAATCTAAGATGAAGGTATCTCAGATCTGCTACTCGGAGACGGTGTGTGAGCAACTCTTGGCTAATCTAACACATTAGAAATCATTAGATTCCCATTTATGATTTTTTTTAATAAATAGCATGGACAATGAATTCCTATTTATGTACTAAATCACTCAATAACATCTAGCATATTCTTTCTCCTTTAACTCCTTCTTTTCCAATCCGTTTTTTCCTTTCTTTTTCTTCAGTTTTTTTTTTTCTCACAAATCAATTAAGACTGTGTAACACTACTTTTGGAATCAATGATTCACACTCGTAGATTTCACAATTGATTTGGTGGGGGCGGGACCTAAACAAAGGAGATATTAAAAACTCGGGGGGGGGGGGGGGGGGGGGGCAGGGCAGGGCAGGGCAGCCAGCCCCACTCTAGTTCTGCCCTTGGTTGTGGGTACCAAGACATGAAGGTGTTTTGGTAACATCTGCATAAGACGAAACCCTGCAGAACCGCCCATCCTACCACCGAGCGATGACCTTCGGATCCTCTCTTGCACGGAAACCAAGCCAACAAAAGGGAGATCATCGGTCATTTCACCGCTACACCAAACACACCAAGCAAGATGCCGTAAAATCCGGCGCCTTGTTTTCGCTGAAACCCGTGCTGCACTAATGGCCCCTAAAAGACTAGATGACTCTTGCATGTTCATTGGGCCAACAAAAGTGGCATTGCCTAAACACCTAGCATCAAGTGGGCCCATAAAGGTTTGGAGAGAGAGACCTTCGTCTAAGTAGATAAAGCAACGCACTTATTTGCTTTTATGAAGGGCAATAGATAGGTAACTAGTGAAAAGAAACCATGCCAAGCACGGGCAAGCTGTTGGAAAAATGGCTAAGAGAACCCACCTTTAGGCTATCTTTGGGCCAAACTAAAAGTGGGACCCACTTATAGTTTTAGGTGAGAATACATGGGAATGTAATCTACTCCATGAGTAGACTAATGACATGTATTGGGTTGCTCTAATCCATTAAGGAGTGAATGAGAAATTGCCTCCTAAACACTACTACTTGAACATGTTAAACATGGAAAGGAAGTGGTGAACTTGCTTCCCACATCGCTTGGGAGCAAAAGACTCTTTGGGTATAAATATACATACATTGGTTGTATAAAATGAGCCCCAAGGGGCATCCCACTTTTGTGGAGAAGGGAGGACATAGATCCTTGTTGGGTCACCACCAAACAACACACACACGCGCGCGCGCCCCGCCCCGCCCCGAACCGGGCCGGGCCGGGCTCGGGCCTGGGCCTGGGCATGGGCATGGGCTTCACACGCGGGTTGGGCCTGGCTCGGCCCATTACCAATTATTATTTTTTTGGAGAAATTTTATTTAATTAAAATTTCTTTTTCAAATTGTGTGTCCAAGAGGTGTGTGCCCATTCGCAAATGAAAGGGTGTGTCCAGCCAGCCCAAGAGGTGTGTCCAAAGAACAGATGCATCTGTTCACTGAACAGTCACTGTTCTGAACAGGTACAACCCCATCTGAACTGACCTGTTGAAGGCTATAAATGCATACTGTTCTCAGCCTTTTAAATCATCAAAATCACTGCAATTGTTGCATCAATTCGAGTCTGCATTGTCAGTCAAGAGAGAGTCCTGCTGTAGCACTCTGGTTCAAACAGACACACAGTTTTGCAGTGCTGCTACTGTGTGTTGATCATTGTATCCTGGGAGACAGAAGCCACTGAAGCCTGTTAGCACCATTGCAGGGGCGCAATTTGTCTTAAGGACATAGTGTTAAACACTAGCCTTGATCTGCATTCTGCTGCGAATTTCTGAGTTTCGTAAAAGACAACAACGAAGTACTGTTATTCTGCCTTCAAACAGTAAGAGAATTTCAATTCGAAGATTACTTTCTGTAACTCTGTTTTTATACTTAGTTTGATTCTCTGTTGAGAGGATCTGTAATCCTAATACTGACTGTTGAAACTGTGTACTCGGGATAACAATCTTAAGACAAATTTTCCTTCTGTCTCAATCTGAGTACACCATCAGTTTAATTCAGTATTACTGATTTCGGTTTCTGTCAGTTCTCTACTGGTTTCTACTTCTTCTTTGTATGAAACCAGTATTGTGAAACTGAGGCTCTCTCTTCATGCAAAACTTAACAGAACTCTAGTCTGTTCTGTGCCTTTACTAAAAGTAATCAGTAAGTCTGAGTTACTGTAAACACTGTTCTGTATTTTTTTTTCTTTCTCTGAACGTAATCAGTAAGTCTGAGTTACTGTTTACAGTTCTATTACTTTCAATTCCTGCATAATTCTCTGTGCTGTAATTTAAGTAAAGTCTGTTCTGTTATACAGTTATGGGTATTGAGAAGAATACTCCAGTCACTACCCATGGCCCTGTTTTGGTGAACCATGGGGAGAAACCTGAGAAGTTCAATGGTACAGAGTTTAAGAGATGGCAACAAAAAATGTTGTTTTATCTCACTACCCTGAACTTGGCTAGGTTCCTCCATGAAGAAGCTCCTGCTTTAAAAGAAGATGAGACAGACAAGCAAGTAGTTGCTGCTGTAGATGCTTGGAAGCATGCTGACTTCCTCTGTCGAAACTATATACTCAATGGACTAGACAACACATTATATAATGTGTATTGTTCATTGAAGACTGCTAAGGAATTATGGGATTCACTTGACAAAAAGTACAAGACTGAAGATGCCGGAATGAAGAAGTTCGTTGTTGGCAGATTCCTTGACTACAAGATGAGTGATTCCAAGGCAGTAATCAATCAAGTTCAGGAACTTCAAGTCATTCTCCATGAAATTCATGCAGAAGGAATGTCTCTTAGTGAGTCTTTCCAAGTGGCAGCAATCATTGAAAAAATGCCACCACTTTGGAAGGATTTTAAGAACTACCTTAAGCATAAGCGAAAGGAGATGAGACTTGAAGACCTGATTGTCAGATTGAGGATAGAGGAAGACAATCGTGCATCTGAGAAAAAGACAGGAAAAACCTTCACTGAAGCTAAGGCTAATGTGGTGGAACATGGGCAGAACCCCAAGAAGAGGAAGAACCCTTCCAATGGTCAAAGACAAGGTCCCAAGGACAACAAGAAGTTCAAAGGGAATTGCTATGTGTGCGACAAACCAGGCCACCGTGCTAAGGACTGTCGTAAGCGCAAGGACCAAGGAAATACAAGTAAGAAACTAGCGCAGGCCAACATGACAGAAATGGACAATCTCTCCACTGATGTTTCAGACATCAATCTTTCTGCTGTGGTCTCAGAAGTCAATCTGGTTGGCAACACCAGAGAATGGTGGGTGGACACTGGGGCCACTCGACATGTCTGCTCCAATAAAGACATGTTCTCCACTTATAATGCAACAAACGGAGAACAACTCTTTATGGGTAACTCTGCCTCTTCAAAGGTTGAAGGCCAAGGACAGGTAGTACTGAAAATGACTTCTGGAAAGGAACTCACCCTCAACAATGTGCTGCATAGTACCTGATATTCGTAAGAATCTGGTATCAGGCTCACTACTGAGTAAGAAGGGTTTCAAACTTGTATTTGAGGCAGATAAGTTTGTCCTCACTAAGTCTGGGATGTACGTGGGCAAAGGGTACATGAGCGATGGGCTCTTTAAAATGAATGTAATGACCATTGTCCCTAATAAGAAAAAATCTTCTGCTTATATGCTTGAGTCTTCTAATGTGTGGCATGGTAGATTAGGTCATGTTAACTATGATGCTTTGCGTAGATTAGTTAATATGGAATGTTTGCCTAAATGCAGCTTTGATTCAAATATCAAATGTGAAACATGTGTAGAAGCTAAACTAACTAGAACCTCTTTTCATTCAATTGAACGAACTTCTGAACCTCTTCAGTTAATTCATTCTGATATCTGTGACCTAAAGTTTGTTCAAACTAAAGGTGGTAAGAAATATTTTCTTACATTCATTGATGATTGCACAAGATACTGTTATGTTTACTTACTGAGAAGTAAAGATGAGGCCTTGGAAATGTTCAAACATTACAAGAATGAGGTTGAGAATCAACTTGAGAAGAAAATCAAGGTGATAAGAAGCGATAGAGGAGGTGAATACGAATCACCTTTTGGTGAATTTTGTTCACAGCATGGTATTATACACCAAACTACCGCTCCTTATTCACCTCAGCAAAATGGTGTTGCTGAAAGGAAAAACAGAACTTTAAAAGAAATGATGAATGCTATGTTAATAAGTTCTGGATTACCTCAAAATTTGTGGGGGGATGCTATACTCTCCGCAAATTATATTCTTAACCGAATACCTCAAAAGAAAACCAATAAGACCCCTTACGAGTTGTGGAAAGGCAGAATGCCTACTTACAAATACTTGAAAGTGTGGGGGTGTTTGGCTAAAGTGGCGGTTCCTACACCTAAAAAGGTTAAAATAGGACCAAAGACAGTTGACTGTGTTTTCATTGGGTATGCTCATAATAGCAGTGCGTATCGATTTATAATTCACAAATCTGAGATTCCTGATATGCATCCTAACACTATTATTGAGTCAAGGAATGCATCGTTCTTTGAACATGTATTTCCTAATAAACCCTCACAGGAATCGAGTTCTCTTAAACGAACTCAAGATACTGCTAATAGCAGTGAACAAAACCAACAAGAGATTGATGAACCTAGACGGAGTAAGAGGGCTAGAACATCAAAAACATTTGGTCCAGATTTTCTAACACTTTTGTTAGAAGATGAGCCTCAAAGCTTTAAAGCAGCGGTGTCCTGTCCCGAGGCACAATATTGGAAAGAGGCAATAAACAGTGAAATTGAATCCATTTTGCAAAATCATACGTGGGAACTAGTGGATCTTCCACAAGGTTGCAAAACTCTTGGGTGCAAGTGGATATTCAAGAGAAAGATGAAAGCAGATGGATCAATTGAAAAATACAAATCCAGGCTTGTTGTTAAAGGGTACAGACAAAAAGAAGGCTTGGATTATTTCGACACTTATTCACCAGTTACGAGGATAACATCCATTCGAATGTTAATTGCAATTGCTGCGATATACAATTTCGAGATACATCAAATGGATGTAAAGACCGCTTTCTTAAATGGTGAATTAGATGAGGAAATATATATGGAACAACCCGAAGGGTTTAATGCTCCAGGACAAACCAAGAAAGTTTGTCGACTTGTCAAATCTCTATATGGATTAAAACAAGCACCTAAGCAATGGCATGAAAAATTTGACAGTTTGATGATGTCAAATGGGTTTAAGATCAATGAATGTGACAAGTGTGTATATGTCAAGAGCACTAACAATGGCTGTGTCATTATTTGCTTATATGTTGATGATTTGCTGATTATGGGTAGTAATGATCAAATCATTCAAGCTACCAAGCGAATGTTAAACAATAAGTTTGATATGAAAGATATGGGTGTTGCTGATGTCATACTAGGAATTAAAATTTCTAAATCATCGGATGGACTGATATTATCTCAATCGCACTATATTGAGAAAATACTCCAGAAATATAATCAAGATAATAGCAGTCCAGCGAGAACACCTATAGATATTAGTATCCATCTATCCAAAAATACTGGAAAAGGCATATCACAATGCGAATATGCGCAAATAATTGGGAGCCTAATGTATGTCATGAATTGCACTCGTCCTGACATTGCATATGCTGTTAGTAAACTGAGTAGATACACAAGTAACCCAGGATCAGACCATTGGAAAGCCATAGTCAGGGTTCTAAGATATTTAAAATACACCCAAAACTATGGATTGTATTACTCGAGATATCCAGCAGTACTTGAAGGCTACTGTGATGCCAACTGGATATCAGATACCAATGATTCAAAATCCACAAGTGGATATCTATTCACGCTTGGTGGTGCAGCGGTATCATGGAAATCTTCTAAACAAACTTGCATTGCTAGATCCACTATGGAATCTAAGTTTATTGCACTGGATAAAGCTGGCGAAGAAGCTGAATGGCTTCGTCAATTCCTAGAAGATATTCCGATATGGTCAAAACCTGTGCCTCCTATCTGCATTCATTGCGATAGTCAATCAGCAATTGGTAGGGCGCAGAGTACCATATATAACGGTAAGTCTCGACATATTCGTCGGAGGCATAATACCGTGCGACAACTGCTCTCTAATGGCATTATGACTATTGAGTACATAAAGTCCATGGATAACATTGCGGATCCCTTTACCAAAGGTTTAGCGAGAGAGCAAGTAAATCGTTCATCGAGGGGAATTGACTTAAAGCCTATGAATGAAAAGTCGCCATAATGGCAACCCAACCTAGTTGACTGGAGATCCTAAGATCTAGGTTCAAAGGGACAACCAAATTATGTGTGACTTAACAATATCTCTATGGAGATAATATCTCCTGCTCATTCCTATAATAATAATAGTGATACCTGTAGCGAAAATTAGGGTAAGCAAGGCTTTTAATGATTCTTATATCTTGACTAATCAAGTGGGGTATAGCAGGATACTCTTAATAAGAATCACCTATGTGAGTGTGAACTGGGCCGTTTCTATGAGAATAATAAGGCTAAAATTCTCTAAAGCACTCATGAAAACCAGGCATTGTTCAGGGCCAAAATGAACACAATCATTAGAACCAACTGTGTCCGGGAAAATTCTGTGTGAACTCTATTGTCTCGGTTTACGTAAAAGGTTGAGTAGTTCAAGACATCACGTTCACTGTTCAACCAGTAAATTCGATAGTACTTCACAAGGGAAGGTTCAAGGCCACAAGCTACCTTTCTCTATACAGAAAATTTCCATTTGTACTCTCTCTGTGTGTCTGCATATCATTTCATTGCTTTCAGTTAATTTCATTCATGTGGGGGATTGTTGGAAAAATGGCTAAGAGAACCCACCTTTAGGCTATCTTTGGGCCAAACTAAAAGTGGGACCCACTTATAGTTTTAGGTGAGAATACATGGGAATGTAATCTACTCCATGAGTAGACTAATGACATGTATTGGGTTGCTCTAATCCATTAAGGAGTGAATGAGAAATTGCCTCCTAAACACTACTACTTGAACATGTTAAACATGGAAAGGAAGTGGTGAACTTGCTTCCCACATCGCTTGGGAGCAAAAGACTCTTTGGGTATAAATATACATACATTGGTTGTATAAAATGAGCCCCAAGGGGCATCCCACTTTTATGGAGGAGGGAGGACATAGATCCTTGTTGGGTCACCACCAAACAACACACACACGCGCGCGCGCGCCCCGCCCCGCCCCGAACCGGGCCGGGCCGGGCTCGGGCCTGGGCTTGGGCTTGGGCTTCACACGCGGGTTGGGCCTGGCTCGGCCCATTACCAATTATTATTTTTTTGGAGAAATTTTATTTAATTAAAATTTCTTTTTCAAATTGTGTGTCCAAGAGGTGTGTGCCCATTCGCAAATGAAAGGGTGTGTCCAGCCAGCCCAAGAGGTGTGTCCAAAGAACAGATGCATCTGTTCACTGAACAGTCACTGTTCTGAACAGGTGCAACCCCATCTGAACTGACCTGTTGAAGGCTATAAATGCATACTGTTCTCAGCCTTTTAAATCATCAAAATCACTGCAATTGTTGCATCAATTCGAGTCTGCATTGTCAGTCAAGAGAGAGTCCTGCTGTAGCACTCTGGTTCAAACAGACACACAGTTTTGCAGTGCTGCTACTGTGTGTTGATCATTGTATCCTGGGAGACAGAAGCCACTGAAGCCTGTTAGCACCATTGCAGGGGCGCAATTTGTCTTAAGGACATAGTGTTAAACACTAGCCTTGATCTGCATTCTGCTGCGAATTTCTGAGTTTCGTAAAAGACAACAACGAAGTACTGTTATTCTGCCTTCAAACAGTAAGAGAATTTCAATTCGAAGATTACTTTCTGTAACTCTGTTTTTATACTTAGTTTGATTCTCTGTTGAGAGGATCTGTAATCCTAATACTGACTGTTGAAACTGTGTACTCGGGATAACACAAGCAACAACTACATTTGCAATACAAAATTTGTAAAGAGAGTGAAATTGGAGATGCACAATCTATTTTAGTGCATAGATTCGGTATGATGTAATTAATGAGTAAAATAAATGATATTTTACACTTAAAAAAAATATAACATAATGAAAGGTATATAAAGTAATGGTACGCGATATCCTATCCCTATCCCAAAATTTATCATTTTTTCTCTCTCACAAATATTTTAAGCACATTGTATTTCAAATAACATGTGATAACCCGCATAATAAAGGAAAACTAATGGTTTATCATGAGAAGACAAAATATCTAAACTTTCCATTCAATGAATCTCCCATTAATTTTAGTTCACATGTTGAGTGCAAAAAAATCAATTGGGACAACCACGAAGGGAATAAAATTTTAGCACTGATAATAACAGAACAAAATATTATGATAAACTTAAAAAAGAAGTGTTAAACAATTGATCTAGAAGATGGTAACATGATGAGATTGTTTATTTACGTGCTTGATAGTATTGAAACTTGCTTGGATTTTTCTCATTATGCCATGGTGAATATCTTTTAATGAGTTATAAAAATATTTTAATAAGCAGAGGGACCATTAAAAAAAAAAAGCACGGATCGATGCATTTATGCCTTAAAAAATCAGATTATTTATAAAACTGCAATGACATTTCCATGCATCGTGCCAAGCATAACCATTATATTCAAATTAAAACCCAAAAATGAAACAGACCTCCTTTAAAAATACATGGCGTAATATTTTGAAAAAGCAACATAAGATTAATAGAAGCGTTATAATAAGCATAAATGGGCCATTAAAAAAAAGCAAAGATGAATTTATTCCTCAAAAAAGCAGATCGTTTATAAAATTGTAATTGCATTTCCATGCATCATGCCAAGCAAAATATTTATATTAAAATTGATACCCAAAAATAAGATTAGACCTCCTTTCAAAGTATATGGCAAAATATAGCCTGAAAAAAGAACATATTAGTCTTCAAATATGATTTTGTGGGAAGCATACAATACAAGTATTTCAAACAGAAATCACAGAACTCACTTTACTAGTGAAGTGAAGTTAGAAATCACTTTACTAGTGAAGTTAGAGCTCACTTTACTGGTGGAGTTACCAAAAACAGGGTACCCTCCCAAAAAAAGCCAAAAACCTTTTAAACCCCCCGCCCATCATTCCTCTCGCCCCTCAAAAAAAGCCAAAACCCTTGTAAACCCCGCCCATCATTCCTCTCGCCCTCCATAAACCAAAAACCCTTCCAAAACCCCTTTCATCTCTCTCTCTCACAATTCCTTTCTTCTTCTTCTTCTTCTTTTTCCTACTCGACCTTCTTCGAGAGCAGAAATCAATGGCGACTCGGCCCTTGGGAGCGATGGAAGTTCCGATCCTCGGCAGCGATTCGACTCAGTGGATCGAACTCACCGTCCCTTCTTCATCTTCCCCATCTTCCTCCGAACCCTGCGCCCCTCCCACCGAGAACGCCGCCTCGTGCCACGTCATCGGCGACCCTCCCTCCTATCTCATCTGGTATCTCTCTCTACTCCCCATCATTTCCTCGGTGGCATTGTTCTGAATCTTCTTGCTTCGTATACTTAATTTTTCTGAATCCGTGTGAGCATTCAAAAAAAGAGTTTGAGGTCGCAGCGCGATCGATTGGTTCAATGGGGGTTTCCACCTACGCTCTGGAATTGTAACTGTACATATGAATTTCTACTAGATTGTGCGCAAAGCCCAAAACCCTCATTGGGTCCTTGGAATTCGGTTGCTCTTCGCGCGGGCAGTGTCACAGTTTTTTTTTTTTTTTTCATTTTGGGAAAAGGTGGGGATGTTTTTTAAACAAGGGTTTTGATGGGAAATTGCTGGGGAGAATAAATTGATGCTTAAATGATAAACATGATATGTAATGTAAGTAAAAGTTACTGTTATAAAGGTTTTTATAATTGTTTTTTTTTTCAATATTTTCAATTTTTATTATTATGGCTTTTCACTCATCACTGTGACTTTTATCGCGGTATTATAAAAAAATTTCAGTATTTGGAAAAACTGCACTATTGTGAGGAAATTACTGTCATGGGTAAATGTCATGATAGTATCAATCTGCTCAAATTGTGGCCAATATTTGGATTGAAGGAATTTCCATTTTTCCACCCACTTTTTAGAATGCTCTCTTTTGCATATCTTGAAAATGAATGCTATCATTGGAAAAATGTGACCAAAATGGCAGGTTGCTTTTCTTGAGAATAATGTCACTACCCAGCTTGATACATCTGCTTAGAGCGCCGAGCCTAACAGAGCAAAATGTTTGTGTTAATTAACTTGTCATTTCTGTTAATGCAGACATAATGTACTTTTATTTTAAGTGGGAAAAGAGGGTGCATAATTTTGTTTACATTCTTTACTCGTCCACATTTTGGAATGTAATGCCGTATTCCTGCCACAGGCGTATCCACAAGAGTCTCCCACATGCGCTTGAACTGTTGGAACTTTCTGGCTGTGAAGAATTTCCCAAGGCTGGACTCCGCCTGATGTTTCCACATGCACTCTGTCCATTTGCTTTTGTCTGTAAAAATGAGGTTGGGCAGAATACAACCATTTCTTTTGTATTTTGATTGGTTAGATTTGGAAGCTTTGGGGAGCCTTAACCCTGCTCAAGGTTATTGTATGTGTAGGTTGGCAGTGCTGCGGGCAATATGTATCTTCTTTATGCAATGACGGTTTCTGGAGTTGATTATCTTTTCAGGCTGCAAAATATCTGTGCTTACGATTCCGGTTCAGTTTTTCCTCAAAATGAGTTTGTAGAGTATAATCTACAAACTGATCTGCAATGCCCGAAAATAACATGCATCGCAGCAACTTTGGGTTGCTTAGTAATTGGGCGTCATGATTGGTTGTTATCAACTTGGTGTACTTGATCAGAGATCGCCAGGTATGATCCTTTTTTTTTTTTTTTTAAATTTTTTTCTCGTGTTAACAGAATCTCCTTCAACTAATTGTGGATGTCTTTTATTTTTTTTATTTATTTTGTAATTATCTAGATGAATTACATCAGTTTCATTATGTTCATTGCAATCTTTGTTCAATAAACCATCCATTATTGTCTCAGTTGGACTTGTAACTTTTAAGCAGCTTATCGGCGTACTGCTTGGCAGTTCTTGGAGCTTATTTGTTTATTTATTTTTCTTTTCTCGTAATAGGTATGCACATTATTTATTATATTACTCTGCGTTGCTGCACAGGTTTTATGCATGAG
The DNA here is from genome assembly GCA_012931725.1 of Litsea cubeba. Lineage (NCBI taxonomy): Eukaryota > Viridiplantae > Streptophyta > Magnoliopsida > Laurales > Lauraceae > Litsea > Litsea cubeba. The sequence goes on along the minus strand of CM022947.1, from coordinate 138,782,210 downwards.
CTGCGTGATGATGTGGGAATGGGTCGTTTATGGGGTCTCATGGCAAGGTCTCGTTTCCATTCTCATATATATGATTCCTAATGATAGCAATAGCGTTGCAAAAATAGTTCTCCCATGTTGATTTAACCCTTCTTTCATTTGTTTTAGCTAGAGAATTTAGCTGAACTTAAAAGCTCTCTTGCCTTCAACATCGTCACAGGCACGAAAGTATTAATGAAATGATTTTTACTTTTCCAAATAAAAAAGAGAAGTAAAGTTAGTGGAGAAACAATTCTATTATTCCATCAATACCAAAATCTTGACAACCACTTTTGGTTTTCTACGGTTGAGGGCCACCTTTGATTGATCTGACCTGTTTAAATCGCACATCTATGTTCATAGGTCTTGTCACAAACTTTGCTTCAATTGGAGCTGTAGATACCATTGGATTCAAATGGGCAAAATGTGTATTTATGCCTAGGAAATATGATCAATCCAATGGTGAGGATGCAGCCTAGGTCCTTCTTCCTTATCATTGATCCTCACAAGGGACCCATGCAAGCCCGGGCCATAAATTTGTGCCCAAGACGTTCTAGTTTCTGGTACTTCCCCATCCCTCCCATTTAGTTTTGTTTTTTTCTCTGGTCATTACACTAACGTGGCATGTACGAATGAGAATAGCTGTTTGAGTCTGCCTAATTTGGAAACAAAGATTCTTCTTATTCCTTTGGGGTGAGTCCACCTTCGATATCGACCGAGTCCAACACCAAATCCCCACCTCAGCAAGTTCACGAGGTGCACCCATAGACCATAGTGTGAGTCCACGAGGTGCAGGCTCATAAGGTGCTACCCCTGGCTGCACCTTACAGTGTATATCATTGAAATCAAAGTGAAATTTGGGTTGGTTATAAAGATGGTGGGTTGGTTATAAAGATGGACACATGTTTAGTGAGTGGGGCTAGATCAAGCAAAGGTTGGATCAATCCATAGAAAATCATATATTAGCTGCCGCTTGTATGGTGCCAAATCTCAACTAAACCATGCGTTACACTGTGTGGATTGTTAATAATGATTCCCAACTTACTCTCATATTTGCTCATTAAATAGTCATCTTTACTTGGTTCTATCTTATTTTTATTGTAATGCAAGAGATGCCATTTGTTAGGAAATGTATTATGGTTTGAATCATGCTCTTGAGTCTTGTCCAAATGCACATTTGTATCTTTTAATCTCCTGTGTCTTTGTTCGTTATTTAACAATGATTAAAAGAGTCCATGATGTTCAATATCTAATGTGTAGGGGAAGGGTTGTTGGGGCTGTGCAAAGTTTGGTAGTATCAGAGATAAATCGGAGAAAATTGCTGTTTGTGCTTCATGTGGATGGGAACTTACGCGTATGGGATCTTCATGGTCGTGTCAAGGTTCTTAATTTTAATGTAGGCCTACTGCAATCATCAGGTGATTCCTATGATCTTTCCCTCTTTCTATTAGGACTCATTTTTTCTACTCTTTTGTTTCAAGATTTTATCGATCGATTCTTCCATTGTTTAAATGAAAGTAGACTACCTTTTCACTGATCAAGCTTTCTTTAGATTTCTTTATTTAGGTCACAGTCTACTGACCTAGTGTATCAGCTGATTTCATTCAGTTATCAGGTTCTCCAGGAAACCCGGTGTGTCAACCAGGAATATGTAAATAAACATATTTGTATACAACTACAATATAGTTACAATAACAAAGTTTAGAAAAGAATTTAAATATTTGTGAAATATAATTTTTCCTAAAAAATACACATGAACTTGAATATGAAATTGTAATATCAATTTTCATTTCTCAATTAATATGTTTTTATTTTAGTCTGACATTTAAGTATGGTTTTAACTTTTAACCTTGATCATTCTATTGATGCAAGGGTTATATATGTCTCCTTCAGTATTTATTATGTAAAGGTGAAAATGCATTTAACTTGGTATGGCTGTGTCATTCTACCTAGGACAAGCCGGTTCCTGACCATAATTGTCCAAATGAAGCTTGACCATAGTTGTCAAATTCGTTTCGATTCGGACGAAATGTCCGAGTTATTTCGTTTCGAAACCAAAACCGAACTGAACATCTCGCCTGAAGATGTTCGGTTCAGATTTCGTTCAAATTCGCCGAAATATAGGGTTTCGTGCAAAAAATCCTAAATTCGGATGAACACTATCCGAATCAACATATTCGGACGAATCGGGGGGAAGACCATTAAAGAAGAAAAAAATTGAATGAATGTAGTCTAGCATTCTACCAAATCTGAAAAAAAATAAATGGAATCTTTTGAAATACCTATTCTGGAGCAGCGACACCTCATGTTCCTCTCCTTCGACAACATGCAGTCTTCAAAATCCCATTCTATCTATAAATTGGGCTCAAAGATGCAGGTATCAACCACGAGTTCTTTTATATCCCTATTCCCCTTTCAATATCTTGCGATTATTCTTCTGTTGAGGGCTGTCATTGGATTTCTCCCTCGCTGAGGGCTGTTGATTGAATTTTTCCCTCGCCAAGGTTGTTGGGTGGATTTCCTTTCTCCTCGAGGGTCGTCTTTGCTGGCTTTGCCTGATCTATTTGGAAAAAAACCTCGTCGAATCCTCAGGTATGCATCGATCTCTCTCCCCTTCCGTTTCTTCCCCGTCATTCCATTCCACGTTTTTGCGAAAGGGTTGGAGCTCCGTTTGGGTCTTACGAAAGAGTAAAGGTACTATATACCTTTTATGGTTTGGTCCTCACAGCTTAAGAAAAATAAGTGGTTCTGATCAGATATGAGAAGTGAGGCCCACTTTTTGTATTTGTTCAAAACTTATTCTATTTTATATAAATTTATGGAGTTTGATAGTTGATGCTGCATTTTTATGGTCCACCAGTTGATCACGTGTCATGTGCATTGATCATCTTTTAAACACTAGATTGTGGAGTTCTTAGAATCATGGTCCACCATTTGATCACGTGGCTGCTTAACATAATTTGATTGCACGATGGGCCTTTGGATAATTGCAATCTCAATTCTCAATCTTCCATTGCTGATAATTTTGTCTATTTAGATTTTGTCATGTGGGACCTTCTGGCTTCTAAAAAATGGTAATTGGTAACCCTGTGTACACCTGGTCATTAGGGCTACAAAACAGGCAGCCTAACCTGAGTGGAATTTGAGCACATGACCTGGCCCCTGCCCCTTGAGGATTTTTTTTTGGCGATGATGAGGCCCACTTATTTTTAATTGTCAATTTCCAGTGAAATGCTGAGAGGTCCTGATGATTTATGAAACCATTTAAAAATTATCAAGAGGGGTCCTGATAATTTACAGAAAGTGAGGCCCACTTATTTGTAATCATTAAAATTTTTATAAATAATTTTTTTTCCCACATATGTATATATATATATAATATAAATATATATTTATATTTTTCCGAAACAAATTTTCGAATTGAAAAGCGAAATGTCCGAATCGGCCGAAATATTTCATTTTGGAGCCAAGCCGAAACGGCGTCCGAAACGAACTTGACAACTATGAGCTTGACCCGGTCACCTACTATGTGGCTTTGTTGTTAGGGTGAGGGTTGACTCAGCCATGCTTCTAGTTGGACAACCGGATTGGATAACCATGATTAGGCATTATAATACATTTTTGGTGTATTGAGTTAAAACATAAGCACCATTACTTTGATAATTTGGAGGCTAAATGCATGAGATGTAGATATAGTCATATAGTCTATGATGCACAGATACTTCAAAATGGGCAACGTATCGTGTCGTATCGTATTCGTATCTGAGACTTCACACTTTTTATGTGTAAAATCCATGCCCTGCTGTGTCTATAGCATGTCCTTGCCGTATCCATGCCGTATTTGTGCATTATAGATATAGTTATTGGTATCCCATCCGTAAAATTCTATTTGGATACTGATCTATTAAAAAAAAAAAAACTGAAGACTGTTCCTATGATTTTGACTGTGTGAGAGAACTTGACCCACATTGGGTGTCGATTCTATCCACTCATTACATGTTCCCAATGGATAGCGATAGGACAGTGGAAGGTGAATTGATCTATGTATAGAACATATGAATAATGGAAGGGCTTGTGGCACTGTGGAAGGTGCTCACTATTGCAACCTTGAGGTTGTTGGTTTGAGTCATACGACCAATAAAAGAACATATAAATAACTAATTAGTTGTTACTTGTTTTAAAGGGTGTATATCACTCTGGTTGGAGTAAATTTAAGTGAACTCTTAAGAGAGTTGGATTTTGGAAGGGTTACCCCAATGCTGGTTAGATGAAGTGCATTCAATCACATTATTTTTAAATATGACTACCATGGTTGACCATTGGCATGCTGAATGATGTCAAGAGAAGAATTGACATCACTGACTATAGTAATTGCTAATTTACTTGTCTTTGCAGTAATCTTTTTGCTTGGATTTACTTGAACAAAGTAGGCCATGAGATTTCCTTGTTGCTTTTTAGCTGATTGGTGTGCCTCTCAAAATTGACTAATTCACTCCAAAGTTCAAGAATTTTATTTTATTTTATTCATTTGCATTTGACTCTAGTTTAACAAGCAAATTCCTTCAAAACTCAGCAAATGAAATGATGAGGTGGCATTCTAGATATTGATGAATCCATTGCTGTTCAAAAACAACTAATTCACTCCAGACTCCAGAGTTAAGATTTTTATTTTATTTTATTCATTTGCATTTGGCTCCAGTTTAAGAAGCAAATTCCTTCAAGGTTAGCTCCTCTAATGAAATGATGCGGTGTTCCTTATCTAGATATCCATAAATTCATTTGAATAATTTGCAACACATTTCTGATTATTTTTAAAGTGATGCTTTTCATCTAGACTCTATCTCCAAAATAGATGATTTATGACCACTTTTTTTGTTGATGCATGTGGTTTTGTTTCTATTTATTTTATTGTATTGATTATTATTTATTCTTGTAAATAGCCTGCATTTATGCCAACCCTTCTATAATTTCAGGATTTGCGTTCTCAAGATTATGGATTGGTGATGCTAGTTATGATGCAAGTTTGATTCCACTTGCAATCTCTTCTAGAAGTAATGCGGTATGTTTCATTAGTAAGAAAAAGTTTTATAAGTTAATGTGTTTTAGTGTGGGGACAAGTACAGCCCCTTAATCATTTCGGTAGGGTCTTATCAACGAATGGTCTCATACACTTTGGACTTCATTTGAGTGAAATGAGTGAGTTTTTTTTTTTTTTTTTAATCCTTGAATAAAATGTATACATACACGGAAATTATCAGGTAAGCACCCGTGCGTGGTGCGCACTGGAGGTGGGGCCACCTGATGGTCCTTCTGAATGGACCACACAGGGACCCCCTTCAATTGCATCAAATTCTTGGATTTTGCACCCATCCAAATCAATGTTGTAAAAATCGCTAGGCGGGCACTAGGCGGTGGGCATGGACTAGGGATTAATCCCCGATTAATCCCCGCCTAGTCAATTAATCCCCGATTAATCCCTGCCTAGTCGTTAGGCGGTGACCGCCGACTAGCACCTAGGCCGATTTTTACAACACTGATCCAAATGGACTGGACCATTGGATTGACTGATTTTTTAATACAAAACTGTTGAACTTGTGTGCCATGGATGAAAGGGTTAGGATGATCCGATGGGTGCCAAACTCTGCAGAGAGGTAGGGCCCATCAAGACCTTTCCATCCAATTGTCCCCATCACCAGGTTGGGCCCTCAGCGAAGTGCGCATGGGTGTACACCATAAAGGTCTGCAGGGGATGCACCCGATACACACACACAGAGACATATTTTCTCTGTGTTTCAACTTTCAGACACTGGAATTTTTCTGATATCTATTTTTTCCCCTTTCTGCTGGGTCCCAACCAGTAGTCAAGGAGACTAAATACCGAGCCAAATTTAGATTTTATATGCCTTTCTTCACTCGAACATCCACCTCTCTGATAGCACCCATGAGAATATGGTATAAGAAGCTTGGAAGTTCCTTAATATGGAGGTCTTATTTGGACCTACACATCTAGTTTTTTTCAATAAACATATTCTTCACATCTCAAGGGGTAAATGGGCTGACTAGCTTGCCTGGATGCAACCATCCTTAGTAGGGGTTTTGGCGTTGTGTGTCAATCTGGGACTTCATCTTTAGGCTTAATAAATAAATGAGCCGAGTTTGGGGCAATATTTCACATTCCTATTGATGCTTAACATAAGGCTGCATAGAGACCCATTTCTTATTGTTGCAGGCCAGGCTTGGGCCCAACATTCAGGCCCGTAGATGGGCCTTTGTGACATTGCAATTGGATGAGAGGATTAGCTCAATCAAGGCACCTCCAAGCCTAGTTTACGACACACTGTATCTAGTGTTTCTTCTTGGATATGAGTCCACTAACCATAAAGGAACACGGAAATTTTATTAATTTTGTGAATGTATAAAGAGAGAGGATATTCAAGGAATCAACTTAAGGATGTGCTCAAGTTGCACTCCAGTTCGGACAAAATTTAACGATATTTGTAATTGGCTATTCCTCGTCACAAAATGGTTCAAAACTTATCCGAATCATGTTAGATTCACACAATTTCGGTTTCCTGGAAAGGTAACAACCCCCTAAATGGTTTTAATGTTGATTGGAGTTCGTAGATAATTTCGTTATTTTTTTTTTTGTTGCTGGTGGTAAAGTGGTGTGGGATTTTAATTTTCGGCGGGATATGACTGATAGAGAAGTTGTTGATTTCACTCGCATGATGGCCTTATTAGACAATGTTTATGTTAATGGTGGAGGATCTGATGCTAGAGTTTGGAAGCCGGCGGTTAAAGGTAATTTCTCAGTTAACTTGTTTTACAATACCACCTCGAGTATTAGCTTTCTGTTGGGTGGTGACTGGTGAGATCTTGTAAAATTCTTATTTTAAACAAGTTGATGAGGCGTCGGCATATTATTGTCAATGGATGTGCTTTGTGTTTAAAGGATGACGATGTTGATATAATTGTTATGCCGTTCACTAATAGCTCGAGCTTTTAGTGTTACTGGTTACTAACATGGTATCAAAGCTAAAGGTCATGAGTTCGAAACCCCTGGGAGGCATGTTACCTCCATCTGTCTATCGGGTCTGTCTGTTCTGTCTGTTTGTTGGGTTTCGAATTCGAACGGCTTCCCGTTCGAGAGGGGGTGTTGATATAATTGTTATGCCATTCACTAATAGCTCAAGCTTTTGGTGTTACTGGTTATTAACAGACGAATCAGTGCATCACTTGCTTATCCATTGTTTTTTTGCTCATAGAGTTTGGTTTGCAATTCTTAATGTGTTTGATATGCAATGGGTCAAATATGCTCGCATCTGTTCGGTTTTTGCCCTTGAAAGTTGCGGATCTTTTTCATCAATGGCGCTTGGGAATCAAATATGCTCGCATGAGAATTCTTTGGAAGGTGGTGTTGTACATGGCTTGTTGGAAAACTTGATTGGAAAGGAATAATCGTGTTTTCAAGAATAAAAGTACCTAGGTGGAGGATGTTGTTACATCTATTATTTGGTATGTTTCAGAGTGGGTGTGTTAAGAAAAGAGTTTAAAGGGGTGGTTTTGGAGGATTTAAATAGATCTTGGGCAGCTCATTTTCAAGGTGGATGGGTCTCTAAACTATTAAATAGTGTTTTGTGGGAATGTCCTACGGGTTACCTCAAATTAAAATTATATGTCCTACGGGTTACCTCAAATTAAAATTATACTTTGATGGAAGTTATGTTCAAGCCATTAGACGAGGTGGAAATGGAGGTGTCATTGGAGACTGGAATGGCATTACTGTAAGGAATTTCTTTGGGCCGGTGGATGCCTTGAATGCTAATGAATCTGAAATTAATGCTCTTTTGGTTGGTTGTCGCGAGTTGTGTAAGTTGGAAGGTTCTATAGTTATCATTGAAGGAGATTCTTTTTTTGCCATTCAGTGGAGTTTACATAATTGTTCTCATCCTCGGAGGCTGGCTGATGTGGTGGAGGAGGTGCAGGATATCTTCAGTCACTTGGGTGCTGTCTTTCATCATGTGTTGCGCGAGGCTAATGTTTCGGCGGATAAGCTCGCTAAGGAAGGGGTGCTTTGTTCTTTTTTATCCTTTGATGTATAGTTTGTATTGAGGCTTTTCCTGTGTTTTATTGTATTGGGTTTTCCCCTCTTATTAATAAATTTTACTGTCTAAAAAAAATGGTGATGGGAGTTCGTTCGAAACCTTAGTTAGGCCCGCCTTTGAAAAAGATAGTATTTGACTTCAACTTTCTATTGTGACCTTACAACCAAGACTCTTTAGACTCTTGCCTACATATGTGCCTTGCCCATATGGTCCTGCATTAAGCTAGAACAGGCCCTATGCCTACTCGTCTAGCCCATTTGGGCTTGAGAAACACCCCAGTAGCTGTGCACAGAGTGTGCTCATGTGCAAATCTTGTACAATTTCTTGTTTAAAGAAGTATGGAAATGTTTCTGATTTATTTTCTTATTTCTTATATTATGTTAATGGTTAGATTGCCATTAGGTTTTTAAAGCTTGCATATGAAATAAATAAAATCTTTAGACTGCCGTCAGTCTCATTACTATCTTGAAGGAAACATCCAGGAGCACTTGTGTAACCTTGAAGTTCTTTGGGTTTTGGTGGTATCCAACATTAGATCTTGAGGTTTGGGACAATTCTTGTGTGATTGCTTCTTCTTTTTGTCCTTTTCTTTGTTCTCTCTTTGTGATTCTAGCTACAACCTGGTACAACAGTCCTTTCTTGTACCTGGGACTGCATCAGACTAGAGCCACTGCTTCTGCCACCTACAAAACCTACTATCATCTGATACGAAGTCTAAGGTCTTCTCTGTAGAGACACATAAAAGAAGGGGCCCACAGTTGATCGGGCCCATCAGGGCCACAAGAAAACTAAATCTTGCGGTTTCTTTCTCTCCTCCATATCTTTTCTCCATAGTCCATACGACCCTCTTGTTAACCTCTTATCTCTTCGCTGTACATTGCTATTATTCCCATATTAAGGGCTGTAACTGTGAACATCAATGCATTTATAAAGACCCGTTGATCACTCAATGAAATTAGGGCTTTTATCCTGAAATTACTTTCTCCTTTGCACGATACTCATGAAGCTCTGCTGCGAATTATTTTGATTCCATGTAGCTAATGCCTTCTCATCCATCAGAATGGTGAGATTGTCAATCCCATCGGGATAGCTAGAAAGGCCTTTTTTTCTGTACAAAAAGATAGACGTGAAGTGACCAATGTAAGTAATTCCTACCATTTAATTTAATTGAGATAAATTCATCTTTTCCTGCTGTCATTATGGCTCATAAGGCAGGGGAGAGAGAGAGAGAGGGAGGAACAAAAAATCTTGATGGGATGGAATTTCCCCAAAGCCTATAGGCAACTCACATTTGGTGGAGTTTGTTAATGGATGGTGGGCCCCAGTTTCAATTGTCCTCTAGACAGGTTGAAGATGACGGGGGTGGGTTCGCAGATTAGAGGGGATGGTTGGTGTCCTTGATGAGTCCCGCCCCAACTGGGAAGGCACACTGTGATTGAGTCTTGCTGCTTGCATGACAAAGATGTATGGCTGAGATGGGAGCTTCCCCCTAAAACAGCCAAATCTAGAAGTTGCACAGAAACTGGTAGTCAAATTTTGTTTGTTTAGGCCGAATCAGTTGAAACTATTTGGTTTAGTTAGTGTACCGAACTGAACAACCCCCACAAAATATTAGGTCCGATTGCTGGCTTGTTCAGTCAACATCTGTGTTTCAGTTTCGAATTTATTTATCCAAAACAAACCAAAATTCTCAGCGACTATTGTTTGCAAGTGATGGCCTACTTTCTTCTTTAAATTTATGGTTAGTTTAACTTTTTACTATTTTGCAATTACATGTGTATTTTTCAACAACTTAGTATTTTTTCCAAACAGAACTCCGAAAATGCTTACCAGCCGAAATGTTTCAATCCATAGTCAATTGAAATAATGTCCGAAACAAAATTGGCAACCATGACAGAAACCCCTCGAGAACAAGTTGAAAACACTGGGAAAATTCGTAGGAGGTCTTCAGGGATTGACCACCAAAAGTAATGAGAGACTTTGGGTAAATGTCATCAGGAGTGGGCCGACAGAATCTCACATGAACAAATTTTATAACTGTTCATTTCTTGCTATGGAAGTGATAAGGGACTGAAGTTTTTCCATAGAACTCGTGGGGAAGATTTGAAGCAGCAAGACTCAATTGAAATACTCCACAACAGGCCTTGATCGAATGTGCTTTGATACCATGTTAGAAAAAAAATTCCTGTGAGATCACTATAATTTTTTGTAGATGACATTATCATTCCGGGAGATGATCACCTTGGCTTCAAATGAAGGATATGGGACCATTTACAAACTTCCTTGGCCTTGAGATTTTGAGATCCGCTATAGGAATCCATGTATATCAACAGAAATATGCGAACATCTGATACTCTTTTAGAACTGTATGTCAATTTTCAAAATGACAACGGTAGTTCCTTCAGGAATCCTACCTTGTTTAGGGTCTTTAGACATCTGGTGCATGCACATACATTTTGCTGTGCATACATTTGTGCAGGCGCAGATCTTGTGCAACCTTTTAATGAAGTATGCCAATGGTTCCAATTTTTTTTAATGTTACTGTTATATTGACATTAGGGTTTTTAACCACCGTGAAATAATAATATGTTGGTCCTGCTGGCAGTCTCATTACTAGCTGTGGTACTGTTATCATGAAGAAAACATCCAAGAGGACTTGTGTACCTTGACGATCCTAAGTTGAATGGCCATTTTTTGCATTCTAAAGAGGATGAGTGGTTCATATCATGATTTAGGGGCCCACAGGAATAGAAAAATTGAAAAAACTGGATTAGGCTCAAGAGGTGTGAAGACCACAGCAAGTACATTGAATGGTTCTCGGTTTTTCACAAATTTATCGAGATCCATGATGAATAAAGTTAAAAACTTTAACGCCATAGCCTTTTTGCACCATCAAAGGAGGATGAACAGTTCGGATCATTGAAATGGGGCCCATAGAAGTCTAGAATGCCAGATTTTAGGGTCTGGACTTTTTCACAACTTTCCCAAAATCCATGAAGAATTAAGAAGGTTTTTGATGAATGGTTCGGATTGTAAATTAGGGCCCCATGGGAATAAAAAATAAAGGTTTTTGATGGACCCCATGGGAAAAAAAAATCACTGTAAATTGTTGTGTACCAGCGCCTTTTGCATTTGGGGCTGTGATATGGTTTTACACATATGGGGCTGTGAAAATGAAGGTGTGAAAGGGCCTCATTTTCACACTTGATTTACTCATCACATGCGTAAATTGCTGCAAACAAACGTAACACACGTGTAACCATTATGCATGTGAATTATTATATGTAAATGAGAGCAAACAAACGACTCCTTATGGTCTCTTTTCTCTTCTTCCTGAATTAGTGACACTTTCTTCTATTCAATTTGAGTATTTTTTTTAATGGCCTTTGGGATTTGAGTTTAAATCAAGTTTGGTATCAAAGCTTTTCATATTACATAAAACGTTGGAGAGCTATATTGACAACAGCTAGTAGGCAGTTTGGCCCCCCCCAAAAAAGGACCCATGAACCCAACCGCACCTTAAAAATGCACTCCAAGGCATCAAGGACAGGGTTCTTGAGTTGGGAGAGGACTACATTGCCAAAGGCCATAACATTGCACCTATACCTTTGTTTGTCCAAAATATGCACCTACTCATTGGCACTCTGAAGCACATGATTGTAGGAGACATTGGCCGAACTAGTTTCGTATCCTTGTGTATAATAACTGTAATTGTTTAGTTAAAAGTTTTGGGTATTGTTATGTTTGTTTTGTGGCATTTAAATTGGAAATGTTATTGTTGCATTCATCAAATCTTATTTTATTACGCCTTCATTAGTGAATGGTTTCTTGTATGTACTTAGCCATGTTATGTTTTGATTCTAATTTACGTGAATTCAAGTGCCAATGGTGGTTCTATGGTTCATGGAAATGAAATCTGACCTGTAAGTGCAACTGTGAAGGAAGCAGCTACAGCAATGATAATTATCCATCACCTCCAATTTGGTTCAGGGGATAAAGTCACTCTTGCAGCAGAGCCTTCAACAAAAACTATCCCATTGGAGGAGGTAATATGTTGTTAATGCATTGTTTTGTATCCTCTTTTCCGTTTCTGTAAATTAGACATCTGGGATAGGTTTTCTATTTTGCATAGTGATAAAATCAACGTGCTAATACATTGGTTCCATTAGGGGAGGCTGATTGACTTGAAACTTACTTGTAACAAGCTTTAGATACTTAAAGAAGATGGGTCAATGTTGTATGACTTATATCATACTGATGTTAACATGTAAGTACAAATGTCTTCTACATTGCATGACTATCTGTCTTTTTTTTAATCTTCAAATCTAATGTATTTCTTATTCAATTTCGTTCTTGGTTTTTCTTCATTCAGTAAAGAATGTTGTAAACCTTACCTTGAAAGCACCCATTCTTTGTTTTTAGTTGAATTCTTATATGTAACTAGTAAAATCTATCTGTAGATGCATAATATATACACATTTGGTTTTCAGTATGTAAACTTGAAATGAATCCTGTCCTTCATTGAAGCATCTTCCTCATCACTACTGCTCTCCAACCAGCTCTTCAGGCTCCTATAGCAGAACTGTTTCACCGGGCAGTATGGAGTCTTTGGGTATTGTCTATGGTTGGTTATCTGATAGTCCCTGGGGGCTTGCATTGGGAAGGACTGTCTCTCCTGTCCTTGGGTTGATGCACATTTTATTTCTTGTCTTCAGCTTTACTTTGTGCTATGAGGTTTGTACCAAAGCATTTGATCCCATTGGTGGTATCTGGAGCCTGAAATCCTTTCAATATTATAGTGAGTTGTTTTAATGACAGTTGAAGGGCGGAGATTAGTAGTAAGTAGGATATGGGGAATTTGATGCTAAGATAACAATTTATTTAGTTACAAAAATCCTGAGTGGACGTTTCAACACGTTGTTTATCTCAAAAGCACTATGGTAAGGAATGGAGGTAAACATACTTATATCAAGGGGCAACAAAAATGGAAACCAGCAAACTATAGCTTTTGTTCATCTTAGATAAGGATCCCAGAAGGCCATTGAGGCTCTTGATGGGGTAGTTTTAAAAGGTAGATGATAATAGTTGAATATTAGTAAGTGTCAAAAAGAGGACTTGAAAGTTAAGGGACCATTAGCCATCTTAAAACTCAATCTCAAAAACAAAAAGGTGAAGGAGTGTGCATGGAAAGTCAACCCATGTAAGTCCTTTGGTTTTGGTCAATGTGACCATACTCTCTAGAATGTCACAAGAAAATACAATATTAAAATAAATAAGCTGTCATCTCCTAGGATTGCAATAGATAAGTGTAGGTATCCATCGGGCTGCTAGCGGTTTAGGGTTTAGGGTTTAGGGGTTAGGGGTTCGGGTCTAGGGTCTTTGGGGTTTTGGGGGTTTACGGTTTCAGTTTCGGTTTCGGTTTTCGTGTTTCGGGGTTCGAGGGTTTGGTTTTCGGGTTTAGGGTTTTAGGGTTTAGGATTTAGGGTTTAGGGTTTAGGGTTTAAGAGTTTAGGAGTTTAGGGTTTAGGGTTTATAGCCTAGGGTTTAGGGTTTAGGGTTTAGGGTTTAGGGTTTAGGGTTTTAGGGTTTAGGGTTTAGGGTTTAGGGTTTAGGGTTTAGGGTTTTAGGGTGTTTAGGGTTTAGGGTTTAGGGTTTAGGGTTTAGGGGTTTAGGGTTTTAGGGTTTAGGGTTTTAGGGTTTAGGGTTTAGGGTTTAGGGTTTAGGGTTTAAGGGTTTAAGGGTTTTAGGGGTTTAGGGTTTAGGGTTTAAGGGTTTAGGGTTTAGGGTTTAAGGGTTTAAGGGTTTAGGGTTAAGGGTTTAGGGTTTAGGGTTTATGGTTACTCCCTCCCTTATGTAATTATTTGTATATTCGGAGCCGGGTTGGGGACTCCAGCACTCGACCACCGAGTACAAATTGAAAGAAAAAAAATCTCAGCACGGAAAATCTATTAAAAATAAACCACGCGCCTGACCGAAAGCAGGCCGAGCCAGATCCGTAAGAACCCATACAAAAAAGGAAAATTATAAAAATTAACTCTCGCCTTTTGATTTCGGCAAACCCTTACTTTTGTTCTCTCTTATATTAGACATTCACTTCACTTTATCGATAAAGTAAATTAACCAAACAAGCGATTTATTGTGTACTTGTTGTGATTTGATATTATTTCATCTAAAAATACTTTTCTTTTTAAAAGAAGATTTCAAAATGTTTCTATCTCACCTTTTGGTTTCGGAAAACCCTTACTTTTGTCCTTTCTTGTATTAAACATTCACTTCACTTCATTGGTAAAGTAAATTAACCAAACAAGCAATTTATTGTGTACTCGTGCGTTGTGATTATATATTTTTGCATCTAAACATTAATCATACATGACCTTCCATCATTGTGCGGGCCTAAACCCCGACCCGTGACCCAACCCGGATGTATCTAAAAGAAAAAAGAGCAAAAAATAGCATTGCTGCATCTTTACAACTTTATCGCCGAATGAATCAGCGGTAAAGTCGCAGATGCCACTTTTCTTCCTCTGAGAGAGAAGGAAAGTGGCAAGTGTCTCTTACCGCCGATACAAGTAGCGGCAATGCTGTTAATGCAACATTTCCTCGTTGCTAAGAGGAGGAAAAGTTGTAAATGCAACTTTAATACCTATACAAGCGGCGGCAAAGCAACATGGGAGCCCCAATTCATTCCGGCCCTTTTACATTTCATTTAACATAAAATGAAAGAATCCATAGTTTCATCTCTTTTAGCATTTGCCAGATTTCCTCCTCTCTAAGAGGAGGAAAAATGGAATTTGCAGCTTTACCGCTGCTTGTTTCGGCGGTAAACTTGCATTTGCCAGATTTCCTCCTCTCTGAGAGGAGGAAAACTGGAATTTGCAGCCATACCGCCGATGAATACAGCGGTAAGGTTTATTTTCAGGATTTCCTCCCCTCCAAGCGTAGGAAAACCTGCAAATGGGTTCTTATTATTATGCTTTGCCTTTTGTACATCTTGGTTGGGTCACGGGTCTGCGGTTTGGTCCACACAATGAGGGATGGGCATGTATAATTAACGTTTAAACGCGTGTAGATCTTTGAATTTTTATTTTAAGAAATACGTCCTTGCCCGGCCCAAATATACATTTATAATTGTAAGAAAGGGAGTAGTAATGTGGGGACTCAAACCCATGACCTCTCATATAGGGTGATATGACAACGCTAGTTGAGCTACAACCTAGGAAGTTATAAGAATTTTTTTTTTCTCTTTTCGTTATTATATAAGTTAAACTCAGGATATGCTAGGGCATCATGATTTAAAGGCGGGCCGGTCTTGGGCAAGCGACCTTTGGCCGGACCTGCGCTTGAGCCGGTGTCGGGCTACTAATTTAGAAGTCGGGCCGGGCATAGACGTTCCTCAGCCCAGCCCAGCCCGTCCCATGTACAACCATAGTTTTTTTTTGTCATTTAGTGGCATGAGAGAGAGTCTCTTTTTAGCTTTTTTTTTTTGTTGGAAGGAAGATGTGATTTTTTAAATTTAGTATCGTTTGAATAATCTCATGAGAAGACCTAGACATCACGAGAAATTTCTTCACTATGAAAAAATGGCTTGGGTCGTCCACTCGCTAATATGATATAAGATCTAAAGTATTCTGAGTGGGCCCCATAGATATTCCGTATGCGCGATCGTATGACTTATAAGCCAAGTGGATGGAAAAAGAGGTCCAATGGGGCAACCTGTTATTTAATCTCTCACCCAAAAGTCAGGTTTATGGAGTCCAAGATGGTTTATACTTGGATTTTTTTTGGATTCGAGTCCTTTTGGTAATTTAGGTGGGGTCCTGTCGCGACCCGGACCGGGTTAGGGGACCAAATCCGGGATCGGGACTGATGATGCCGCGCCATGTGCATCTCTTTTGCTAATCCGCACACGGAATTAAGAAAACATTTATCCGTGCGCGTGATTTCCCACATGGTTTCGCGGTGAGGATTACACCTCCCATTCATTTACATGTAAACATATCAACACACCTTTGATATTGCGGAAGCGTGTAGCAAACCATAGTAGTACTATTCCATTCCATAGACAAGACGGAATTATAATCGATATAACAGATATCAAAATGAGCAATGATCAGTAGCATAATTCCCACAAGTAAAGTTAAAGTTTACACAAAAGATCAGTTAATTAATTTCCCCAAAATAATGGTCAACAAAGACCAATACAACCAAAAGAACAAACCCACAAAAGATGTATATTATAACCCAAAAATGTCGACCTCAAAGCCAGATCGAATGTCTACATGACATCATCCGCTTGCCGCTCGATTACTCGTTGCGGTTCACCGACCGCCTCCTTAAGCTCCTCCTCAATGGCAATGGGGTCGGGACCTAAGTACAAAGTAAATGGATCAGACATGATGGTCTGGCACATGGGTGAAAAGATATAACAATAATTTAAAACGATGATGCCTTTAGAAACATAGTAGAACCTGGATAAATAATGAATTTCATAAAAGAAGAATGTATCATTTAAAAGAGGTACATATGCAATAAAACATGTAAGGTAACAAGGATTCGGAAACTAACAAGATGGCAACCACACAAAGCTAAATCCTCTCTCACGAAAGTGATGAGAGCACATCGGGACATTGACCTCAGTCACACGAGGTGAGGAGAGTCAATGATTTTATACAATAAATACATATAATACTCTGCAGGACCACGGTAGCGAACCGGGTATATCGGGGCGAGGCGGGAACCATGCTGCAGCTGGTATAACAGAAGGGGGATCTCCAAACCGGTGGATCAAACCGATAAGGTTATCCAAGCTTAGTGGTGCCGACTCATAGGTAACATGCGGAAAATCGAAACAATTGAATACACATAACGGGGCGGGGTACCCATAAAACACATTAGTATCGGGACGGGTTTAAATGGATCAGCAATATGCTAGAACAATGCTCTCGGGGCAAGTATAATCACATATCGTAGGTTCGAAATCCATAAGTAAGAGTTTAGTTAAAAATCAAATACGAGTAGATCCTCGTACATTTCCGGGCTAGGCATTGAGGTTTCAAGATTGGGCCAATGTGAATAGGGTTCCGTATGTCGGTCATAATATAAATTGGTACTCTTTTTAAGAATTAGGGACATCGTAGGTCCTTATACACATTGACCAACTTAGAAAATCCTCAATGAATCTACATAATGGGGTTTTTCCTTCCTTCGGACTTCATACGACGCCTTACAGTCCCTACATAGCATTGGGGCTCCAAACAATACCTCCCCAAGCCTAAAAACAATGTTTCAAGTCCTTAAGTATTAACCCATGCATGACAGGCAGTTCGCTCGAGCGGACTGGGAAGTTCGCTCGGGCGAACTGCTCTCTGTTTGGGGTTCGCTCGAGCGGACTAAGGTTCGCTCGAGCGGACCTGCTCGGATCAGGTTGGCTCGAGCGATCAGAGGGTTGGCTCGAGCCAACAAGGTTCTGTGACGGGTTCGCTCGAGCGATGTGTCAAGGTCGCTCGAGCGAACTGTCCAGAAACCTGTTTTCTGTGTACAGTTCGGCTCTTCTTCTTTCTTTCCTTTCATCCTCTTTTGAACACCCATTAATCATATATTTGAGGGTCTTTAAAACCTCATTTAAACCCCATTCATTTCACCATTCAATCCTCTGACAACCACTCCAATAAATCATTAACTTCTCCATCACCTCCACCTCATTCAATGCAAGGCAAACTCCATTAATACAAGTCCATAAATGATCATAAATGATCTATAAACAAGACAATGATGCACATGTTTTCAAGAGGACGATTAATAGAGAGTAGCCTATAATTATGCATATTTCTAAAACCATGAAAACTCATAAAGATAAATTAGGTGAAAATAATGAGTAAGAGTTCAAGTCTTTATAAACAATAAATCATGAAATCAATCCATTCATCCACTTGCCTTAGGTCCAATGCTAAGAAAATCAAGCCACTAACACCTCTCCAAGCCAAGACACCAAATCTACACAAAACCCCCAAATGCAAACCCTAAAACCATCAAAACCAATAATAGAAAGAGAAAGCATGCAATAAACAAGATTAAGCCTCTCTAGGACTAGGAAAACATGAATCTAGAAGTTTGGAAGGATCACTTACTTAGAAGTGCTTCAAATAGGTAGAGAGAGCTCAAAAGGGGCTCCAATGGTGATGAAGGTCTTCACAAACGGTACCAATAGAAAGTTCTTGAGGTGAGGAAGATGATCATGTAGTCCATTCTTGATTGAAAAGAGTTCTTGTGGTGATTAATGAGAAGGGAAGCAAGAAGGACAAGGGAGAAACCCTAGGGTTGGAACTTCTTCTTCTTCAAGGGTTTAGCAAGGAATAGGAAAATGAATAAGAGGGCCTCCTTATATAACAAGTGGGGATGGGGCCCACAGCTTAAAAGACTTCTCGGGCTCAAAACATCAACTTTGGAACCTCAAATGACTTCGACGAAGAAGACAAAGTTGTTCGGCGAAATTTCTAGTTTCCAAAAAGTATATATTTTAAAAGTTTTGGTGACATCGAAATTGGTGTCCAGATTTTGGGTAAAAAGACCATTTTGCCCTCAAATTGTAAAAAGTTAGGTTTAGGGCTCTCGAATGGGCACGACGTCAACATGAAAATTATAGGGATTAACAAGATAAGTCAAACGGGATTAAAACATAAATTTTGAAAATCATGGATAAACCCCCAATCTCACACAATTCGTAGCAAGAACCCCCAAAGGGTCCCACAAGTAAAAAGGCTTTCAAAACTCCCCAAAGCTATTATAAAAGCTATTCTAATCCCAACTAATTCAAAAACAACTAAACACTCTTAAAACTAAAGCACAACTTAATTAACTTTAATCTAGATCTCTCGGGTCGGGGTCTTACCGGTCCAAAGTAATGTGAAACCCTCCCTTATTAAATATATATATATATATTCTTTTATTTATTTATTTTTGTTCATGTTGTTTTATACATTACTTTTCCCTATTAAGAAAAGATTTTCTATATTTATATCTCTATTGCTTTTATTTCATAAGCACGAATTTTTAGGACGACCCAAGCCATTTTCCAAAATAATAAATTCATTTATTGAATTTCTTTATCTAATAATGAAGATTTAAGAAAATATTAAGTTTAAGTGCGTCTCTAGTTCAATGTTAAAGGAAATGGAAAGGCCTGCTTGTAATGGATTTGGATTTAGGCACTCACCCAGCTTTACCGCTGCTTGTATCGGAGGTTAACTAGCATTTGCCAGATTTCCTCCTCTCTAAGTGGAGGAAAACTGGAATTTGGAGCTTCACCGCTGCTTCTGTCGGCGGTAAACTTGCATTTGTCAGATTTCCTCCTCTCTAAGAGGAGGAAAACCGGAATTTGCAGCCATACATCCGATGAATACAGCGGTAAGGTTTATTTTCAAGATTTTCTCCCCTCCAAGCGGTAGAAAACCTGCAAATGGGTTCTTATTATTATGCTTTGCCATTTGTACATCTTGGTTGGGTCACGGGTCTACGGGTTGGTCCACACAATGAGGGATGGGCATGTATAATTAATGTTTAAACACAATACTATCAAAGTACACGGTAAATCATCTACAGGTCAATTTACTTTACCGGGTGAGTAAAGTGAATGGTTAAATGCAAAGAGAGAACAAAGGTAAAGTTTTGGAAAAATCAAAAGGCAAGAGTGTAGATCTTTGAATTTTTATTTTAAGAAATACGTCCTTGCCCGGCCCAAATATACATTTATAATTGTAAGAAAGGGAGTAGTAATGTGGGGACTCAAACCCATGACCTCTCATATAGGGTGATATGACAACGCTAGTTGAGCTACAACCTAGGAAGTTATAAGAATTTTTTTTTCTCTTTTCGTTATTATATAAGTTAAACTCAGGATATGCTAGGGCATCATGATTTACAGGCGGGCCGGTCTTGGGCAAGCAACCTCTGGCCCGACCTGCGCTTGAGCCGGCGTCGGGCTACTAATTTAGAAGTCGGGCCGGGCATGGACGTTCCTCGGCCCAGCCGAGCCCGTCCCATGTACAACCATAGTTTTTTTTTTTTTTTTTTTGTCATTTAGTGGCATGAGAGAGAGTCTCTTTTTAGTTTTTTTTTTTGTTGGAAGGAAGATGTGATTTTTTAAATTTAGTATCGTTTGAATAATCTCATGAGAAGACCTAGACATCACGAGAAATTTCTTCACTATGAAAAAATGGCTTGGGTCGTCCACACGCTAATATGATATAAGATCTAAAGTATTCTGAGTGGGCCCCATAGATATTCCCTGCGCGCGATCGTATGACTTATTGTCACGACCCCGAACCCGAGGGGCCGTGAGAATTTTTGTTGGGAGTTAAGTAATGATTATTGTTTCTCCTAAGATCCGCGTGTGTGAGGATAACACGTTCCAACACATCCTGAATATTTTTGCGGAAGCTTTCGTGGCGTTGCGACCCGAAGTCCGTGGCCATCGGATTCCGTGTCGCACTCAACCCAAGCATATAATTATCTTATCAATGAACATATCAGACTGGAACAAACCATTATAACAAAATACAGAGCTGACAATATCTGGATATTATATTCCCATATATACTCAAGTTACAATAACAATGTGCATTAATTACAATCCCAATAAACGAGCTAATAAAAGCCATACAAAAACAAGCTAATAATCTCTACCCCATATGTGACGTAACTCCGATGTCAAGCTCAATGTCTACACGACATAGCCGACAAAATATCCTGCAAGCTCATGGCTCCATGGCCAACACGTACACTCTGATCGGGCTAGATATCTGAACCTGAGTACCAAAGTAGTGGGTCAGACATGACGGTCTGGCAGGTGGGTGAAAGGATATAAACAATACATTGAAGAGTAAAACATATGATAAATTACGCTATTTGATCAAAATCCTGTATTCATGTAAAAGCACGGATGGGGCATGTACATTTGACAAAAACATGTATTCTTTAAAGCATGTATAAAACATGTATATTTAGCAAAACATGTATTCATTTGAAACGGGTGTAAAACATGAATATTTGACAAATCGATAATTTATTTAAAACATGTAGAAAGTATGAACATTTACAAATTGGGGATTTCATTTAAAGCATGTATGAAGCATGTATATTTAAAACAGTAAGGATATCAAGGATC
The DNA here is from genome assembly GCA_012931725.1 of Litsea cubeba. Classification (NCBI taxonomy): domain Eukaryota; kingdom Viridiplantae; phylum Streptophyta; class Magnoliopsida; order Laurales; family Lauraceae; genus Litsea; species Litsea cubeba. Next base: position 138,760,925 of record CM022947.1, on the reverse strand, counting down.
GGGAACTGTCAAGATGGCAACCACACAAAGCTAGATCCTCCCTTCACTAACGTGAAGAGAGCACATACCCTACGGGATCATTGGCCTCAGTCACGCGAGGTGAGGAGGAACAACGATAAAACAGGATCACTGACCTCAGTCACACGAGGTGAGGAGGAACAACGATAAAATACTATAATATATATACTATACAGGACCACGGTAGCGAACCGGGTGAACTATGCAAATTCCAGACTGCAGCTGACTATCAGGAGGGGAAGGAGCCCCAAGTCGGCGGATCAAACCGACGAGGTCGTCCAAGCTCAGCGGTGCCGACTCATAGGTCAAGTACGATAAATCAAATCATATGCATATTAAAGAAACATGGTGCTCATAGGCACAAATACACATTCATATCCGGTCGGTCATATACAGGTTAGCAAAAGCTAAATACACTTTTCAATACTCTAAAGACAGTCTAGTCATATTACATGGGTTCCAAATTCCAAATAAGAGTTCGGTTGAAAATCGAGTGCAAATAGTTTCTCATATATTTCCGGGCGAGACAATGAGGTTCCCAGAATTGAATCAGTGTGAATAGGGTCCCGTATGTCGGTTATGATATAATTTGGTACTCTTTAGGAATTAGGGACATTCCGGGTCCTTATACACATTAACCAATCTAGAAAACCTCATGGGATCTCCATGACGAGGCTTCTCCTTCCTCCGAACTTCATACAACACCCTACAAGCCCTTACATAGAATTGGGGCTCCAAACCATACCTCCCCAAGCCTAAAAACAAAGTTTCAAATCCATAAGTATTGGCCCACACAGGACAGACAGTTCGCTCGAGCGAACTGGGAGGTTCGCTCGGGCGAACAGCCCTCTGTTTGGGGTTCGCTCGGGCGAACGAGTTTCTGTGACGGGTTTGCTCGAGCGATGTGCCATGGTCGCTCGAGCGAACTGTCCAGAAACTGTTTTTCTGAGAAAAGTTCGTTCCTTCCTTTTCTCCTGCTTTCATTCTCCTTTGGGCATCCTTTTATACATACAATTGAGGGTCTCAAACCCTCCTTTCAACCCATTCATTTCATCATCAACTCCTCTAACAACCACTCCAATAAATCATTCATTTCTCCATCACTTCCACCTCATTCAATGCAAGACATCTCCATTAAATGAAAATCCATAAATGATCATAAATGATCTAAAAGCAAGACAATAAAACACATGTTTTCCAAGAGAACTATTAATAGAGAGTAGTCTAACATTATGCATGTTTCCAAAATCATGAAACTCATAAAAATAACTTAGGTAAAAGCAATGGGTAAGAGTTCGAATCATTATAAACAAGGAACCATGAAAACAATCCATTCATCCACTTGCGTTGGGTCCAATGCAAATCAAATTGAGCTCTAAACACCTCTCCAAGCTAAGGTACCAAATCTACACAAAAACCCCCAAATCCAAACCCTAGAATATCAAAATCCAAGTAAAACAAAACAAAATTTTCCAATAAACGAAATGGAGCTTCCCTAGGGCTAAACAAACACGATTTTAAAAGCTTGGAAGGATCACTTACCTAGAAGTGGTTCAAATAAGTAGAAAGAGCTCACAAGAAGCTCTAATGGTGATGCATGTCTTCACAAATGTTACCAATAGAGAGCTCTTGAGGTGAGGAAGAAGATGGTGGAGTCCATTTCTCCATTTGGGCAAGATTTGGAAGGGGTTAGAGATGAAGAAGCAAGAAGAAGAAGAAGAAGAAATGAGAAAAATCTCTATAAGGAGCTGAAACTCCTCTCTTGCTGCTGGGACGGTTTTGGGGAAGAAGGGAGAGGAGTGGTGCTTTATATAATGGGAGGGTGTGGGCCCCACCACACTTAGAAACACTAAAAATTGCAAATTGAGATTAGGAGGCTTTCTAGACATCGGATCAAGAAACGTAAAACATGAAAAGTGTCCGAAATAAAATTATCTTTCCAACAAGGTTAATATTGACAATCCCTTAAAGCATATTCCTAATAATATAATTCAGCAAAATCTCCACAACCATCATATGTTATGTACTATGATGAAAGAGATTTATGATAAGGTCGACTCCATTCAGACCTCTTTAGAAAGGGTAGACAAAACTACCCAAGCTCAGGAAGAAAAGATTAATGAATTAATCATTTCTTCCCAACAAAAGCCTGTCCTTTCTCAGAGACGGACTATTCAGTTAAAACCTGTTGACACACCAATAGGTAGAGTGAATCTAAACATGATCCAGATAAAGAATTTTGGTAGAAGGCTTAAGCAAAAATGCTCTAAGAAAAAACCAAAAATGAACTGGAACAAATTTGGTGAAAACGAATGGCGCATTGTTGAACAAGCCATGTTAGAGCAAAAGCTTCCTTCCGTGAGGAATGAAGATCTTTTCCTATATGGAGATAAACCCATAGGAGAAGGATATGAGATCACCAAATAGGGTGACTTAAACAATCTGACCCAAATTTGTCAAAAAATTGATGTCTTCCACCCAACTTGGTTGGAAGAAGGAATCAGGAAAGGTTTTTCCTATATTTCCCATGGACTTTTTCAATGTAGGCTCCAAGGTCTACATAGTCCAGATCCTAATGTTAGGATTTGTACCGTCCTCGTAGATGAAAGAATTGAGGACTTCAAGATAAGTATTGTTGGAATAGGAAAGCTTGAATTAAAGCAAAATATTGCCTACTTCAGTGTAATACCAGGTTTTGTTCTACCTATTCAATCGGCAAGGCACATCAAGTTAGTAGTAGGAACTCAAGGTTATGAACATTATAACATCAAAGAGGGAATACTATCAATACACCATCAAAGCAGAGTAATGTTTACCAACTTTTCTTATGATGGTCTACTTCCTGATATCCAAAGAGGAAGATTGAATGAAGAAGTTCTAGTAAGAACAACCAAAGATATGGCAGATTACACCTTTGTCAAAGTGCCTACTAAAGGTATGCTTGATAATCTGCAAATGTGGAACTTTCCACAAATCCAGCCCCCCAAAGTAGAAAAGCACAACCTCTTAGAGTCTGTTTATCATGATAAGGAAACTAACAATGTTAGTATCCAATTTGGACAACCAACCATGGTCAAGCAAAGGACCAATGAAGAACTAGAGAAAGAATTCAATACTTCTACTCAATCTTTCTTCTCTAAACAACAAACGGTTGAACACATCCAACCAATTCAGCATAGGAGGTCTTTAGATAGAATTCCTAATATGAAGAGACCAGTAATCAAATTACTAACGTCAAATTCATCTTTAAATTCAGGAACAAATCCTGGAATCAGTCTCAATATGATGAACTTTGAGACAGCTAACAATTTCGAAGAAATAGAGAATTTAATAAAAAATCAAAAAAATCCTTCGAAAATAGAAGCTCAGCCATCCATCATTTTGAATATGCATATTGAAGGAGACAATGAAGATAAAAGAGATACGGAGAAAACTAATGTAGTTTTCAAACAACCTATCTACTCTAAACCAGACACTTCTTTCCAAAAGAAATACAATATCTTTGAAGGAAGGACTTTTATGGCAGAAAAACCCATGAATCCCATGGGTATTTTTCTCAATTTAGATAATGTTAGAGATATGAAGAAAGCTCTAACAAATTGGCAAAAACAAATGCATGCTGCTTTTACCATGCACACAGAGTGGGATGTTGACAGTTGTCACTCCTATGCAGAGATATCTTTTGCAGGGACTGTAGTAACATATATAAAAAACCTAAAGAAAGGTTTAACCCCGCAACATCGAGAGCTCCTTAGAATAGCAAATGCGGAACATAAAGGAAATGAGAGATGTGTAGACTCTTTAATCTACCTCATATCCAGAGAGTTCATTGGGCAAACCAAGACTGTTTCTCCCAATAAAGACCAAGAACAAGCTAAGTGTAAGCTTGATCAATTAAAGATCTGTAATCTCAAGTATATAGAAGAATATAGCAATAATTTTAGGATGCTATATTACAAATGTGCTGATGAAAACCTGAAAGATGATTATTTCAGAAAGATACCCATCATAGGAGAATACATTCTCCAAGCCTATCATAAATGGAAGGGTAAAGGTGATGGTATCCAGTATCTCAAAGATGATACTCTAGGAGAGAGAATCAACTGCACTCAAGATTATATCGCTGAAAAAAGAAGAAGCGATATAGCAAGAAGGCTACTTGAAAGAGCCTTCTCTGAATTCTCTTTCAAAGACGAAAGAGACTGAGATTCCTGTCCAATGGGGATGTTCTGAAAATCGCCATAGGAAGGAAAAACAGAAAAAATTTAGGAATCATAGAGATAAAAGCTTCTAACCTTATAAAAGGAAGAAGAAACATTATAGGTTTAGAAAATCTGAAACCTTTAAGAATCCTGAAAAGAGACATAAAAATCTCAAGCAGAGAAGATACTGGAAGAAAAATGATTCTACCAGTAAAAGAGTTCCTAATTATAGAAAAACTCCTGAGTCTAACAACAAAGAATGCTGGACATGTGGCGAAACTGGGCATTTTGCTCCAGCCTGTCCAAAGAAAGATAAAAAGAAGATTAGGGTTAATCTAGTCGAACTCATTATACCCTATGCTGATCAAAATGATTTTGCTGTACCATTCAGAAATAAGAGAAATAGATGAAGAATCTGTTTACTCTGCATATGCAGATGATGAAGATGAATACTCATCCTCTTCTGATAATGAGCAAATAGAGGAAACATGTATATCTTCTTTTGAAGGAATTGATTGTAATGTTCACACAATGAAATTGGAACCAGGAGAATCTTCTAACCAACATTCTCCTTATACCAAGTTTGAAAACCAACCCCTTCGTTGGTCTAGCAAAAAATGGTCTCAAAATAAATGGAAATGGAGAGACCCTTTACCTGATGAGATAACAGTATACTTCCAGGCTATGTTATCTTATGAAAAGCAATTATGTGAAGAATGTGGATATTCTATCGATATAGGTGGAAAGAAGAGGATTTGATATTTGTTGATATCAACTATAATCTGCACTTCCATAAAACGTGCTTCCTAGCTGTCCTACAAGACAATAGAGGACAAAAAGCTATAGATATTGTCTTAGACTATTTAGGACAATTTTGGAAGAAAATTGAAGAACAAAGGCATCTTCAATATCTAAAACAACTAGAAATAGCCCAAGCTGCTATCTCCATTAAGTCATAAGACGAAGATTTGAATGTCCAATCTCTCGGTGACAATGAACCTGCTATTGATCTTCAAAATAATAGCATTGAGGTCCATTCATTCCAGCATGCAGGTGATCTCCTTTTCACCTATCTCACCATTGCTAATTTAGGAGAAAGAAAATTGAAGCCTTACTTGACACAGGCTCATCTACTTCTTTCATAAAAAAAGGAATAGTTCCAGATAGCTATATGGAACTACTCGATCCCCCTTATGAAGGTTCTGGTGCTAACTCAGTACCATTTTATATCAAGAGAAGAACAAAGAATTTTCTCCTCAAAATCCACAACACCTTACACAGACTTCGGTTCTTTGAAATCGAAAATATCAATGTAAGTGAATCAATTCTTGGCATATATTTCCTAGAAGATTTTCATAGCTACACTATCCAGCATCATCCTGAGCTACAATTAGTTCTCTATCTCAACAATGATTCGGTTATTCTTCCTCTCTTCACCAAAACCCAGCAGTTCATGAATACCTTCAGAGATGCTGCGAAACGTGGTGGTACGAAGGATGATAAAGCCAACAACAAGAGCCTAAACCCTAAACCCTAAACCCTAAATATATTTGTCAAACCCTAAACCCTAGACCATAAACCCTAAACCCACTACAAGAAAATGGGGTCTTTTGCAACGGTTATTGTGCAACGGTTATTTAACCGTTGCTAAAGAACCCCTTTAGCAACGGTCATGCAACAATTTATATAAATGTTGCACAGTCATAAGTTTTTGCAATGGTTTGCAATGAACCGTTACAAAATACTTCTTTTGCAACGGTTTGCGCAACGGAACAAATTAACCGTTGCCTATGAATGCATATTTTGCAACGGTTCGCAACAGTTATCGTAACTGTTGCGTAAGCGTTAACATTTAGCAACGGTTTTGCAACGGTTTTTTGAGTGCGTTGCATTCAATTTCACAATTTGCAACGGTTTACTATAACTGTTGCCTATAATATTATATTGGGCAACGGTTTTGCAACGGTTTTGTTCAAATGTTGCATGTTGTTTTATTATTCGCAACGGTTATGTAACGGTTTACTATAACCGTTGCCTATCATTTAACGTTTCGCATCGGTTACGCAACGGTTTTGTCCAAATGTTGCCTATTATTCCATCATTAGCAACGGTTACGCAACGGTTTTTGTCAAACGTTGCAGATAATTTCATATTTTGCAACGTTTGTGCAACGGTTTGTTGCGAAAGGTTTATCATAATTTGTAACGGTTATACAACCGTTGCCTAATGTTGATAATAACCATTGCAAGCTGTAAAATATGATCCTCTAAAAGGCAACGGATCCAGAAACCGTTGCTAAATGTGTATTATACCCGTTGCAAATATAGGTTTTTGCAACACTTAGTGTATCAGTGTTACAAATTATTTGACTATATTGCAACGGTTTTGATAAACCGTTGCTAAATGATTTAAAACCGTTGCCGAAAAACGCTATTGCAACGGTTTTTGTAGTAACCGTTGCTATTAGATTGTAAGATAAAAACTTTTACACTACATTTGAATAAATTTAGAAAAAGACTATAGTTATGGAGGAAGTGGATTAACCAATACGTGTCAAGTATCTCTAAAAATTCAACAACCAACATCTCTCCACGTGTCTTATCGATCGATGATGAATTATTCAGTGCTCCTATTAGATTAATTGTATTGTAAAAACTTTTATACTACATTTCAATAAATTTAGAATAATACTATACTTATCGAGCAAGTGGGTCAACCAATACGTGTCAAGTATCTCTAAAATTCAACAACCAACATCTCGATCTCCACATGTCACTACAACAGATCAGTCATTTTGCGACGTGTTTATTTGCAACGCTTTCGAAGTGTTGTTGATACACATTATTGGCAACGCTTTAAAGCGTAGCAACTCAGTTTTGGTAGGATATAATCAGGACATTATCAACGACGCTTGTAAGCATTGCTGATAATTTTTCCGAACTTAATGTTTATTAAAAATCTTTTTTAAGTTTTTTTTTAAGTGTAGTAGCTACGCTTTTAGTGTTGCAAGTGGTAACTTTGTTCAACAACGGTTTCAAAGCGTCGGAGAAACTCTAATTTTTACCCCGCCAACTCCAATATTCTGTTCGCGCCTTCATTTGGGAATTGGGAAAATTTTTCCCCCTATCACCTACCCATTGTTTACATTTGACACCTTCCACCTTCAATCTTCCCTGCCGAACCCATTCCATCTCCGACCCCAGTGAATAAAAAACGCCCCAGCCAAACCCTCTCCTTTCTCTTCCACCAAGCATATCACCACTCCACACCACCACCGATCCCCTACCTCCATCCCAGTCCTCCACCGTTCTCTGAGCATAACCCATCGAAACCCAATTTCATCAAACCATCTCCAAAAAATCGCTTTCCATCTCGACCCTTGCGCCAAAAGCCAACCTGACTGCCCCTGCCCAGACTTCACCACTGCTAACATCCCCATCCCAAGCAGAAAAAAAAATCAGAAAAAGAAGAAGAGAAAGAGAGAAGCAGAGAAGGAGAAAAAAACAGAGACAAAGTCAAAAGCATCCCAAACCCATCCTTTCCTTTGCCCGTTCTCCTTTATCATTCTTTTTCCAACAAAACACGGTTGCAACCCAACCTCTTCTCCCAACTGCTTCTTGACACTTCACATGTATGGCATCTCTCTCTAGGTTTTCATGCTATGGTTATTTGATATCTATTCCCCCATTTCAGATTATGTTTTTTTTTTTTTTTTAATTTGCATGCACTACTAAAAAATGGACATTTTATATCGGTTACAAAAACTGCCTTATATCAGTTTTTAATATAACCGATATAATATCTTCAGTTAAGGTTTTTTATATCGGTTAATATTTTTTTATATCGGTCAAATTTTTTTTATATCGGTTACATAATAACCGATATAATATTAATCACTATATATAATATCGGTTACCACATATACGATATTAATTGCTATATTTTATATCAGTTATTATGAAATCAATATTATATATTTTTCCACAGCCGATATCACATCTATCTTTTTATATCAGTTCTTCTTAAATTAATTTTTTTAATATAGGTTTTGGGTATTCGGCCCACTAAAACTAGCGAAAATTTCGAACCGAAATTTGAATTTCTTTTTAATATCTGTTTGCAAGTGCTATACCTGCAACTCATATCGGTCTTCTTCTCAAAGAAGAAAAAACCGCCTATAAAAAAAAAATCTAGGTTTTTCTAATTCTTTTGGGGTTTTTCTCAAACAAGGGTTGGGGAGTCAGGTTTTTCTCAAACAAACCGTTGATTCACCACCGATTTCCCTCTCCCGCCTCCAACATTTCCTTTTCCCTCTCCAAGTCCTCTTTTCCCTCATTTCTTTCTCTCCCCTCACTCCGCGTGAATCGCCCAGAACCCATCTCCATCTCCATCTCCGGAAAAAACCCCTCCAGAACCCATCTCCTCTCATCCCTTTCTTTCTTTCCCTCCCTCTCCAGACCTCTCCTAGGCACACGACGATCACAGCAGCCCCTCTCAAACTCGTCAGGAGTCTTCTGCACAGAGAGAGAGAGAGAGAGAGAGAGAGAGAGAGAGAGAGAGAGAGAGAGAGAGAGAGAGAGAGAGAGAGAGAGAGAGAGAGAGAGAGAGAGAGAGAGGAGGAGGAGGTGGCGGCGGCTCTTCTTCTCGATACAGCTTGCAGCCGGCGAGATTCTGCAACGAAGAGATACTGATTTGCGTGGACGTGGACTTGGAATCGCAGGGGGAGATGAAGGTTTCGGGACCCAAAGGTCGACCCATCACCCGCTTGGATTCCATCATTCACAGGGGACAGACGTTTCACACCATGGAATAGTTCTCATTGCTAAAACAAAAATCTCATCATTCACAGGGGACAGCCGTTTCACACCATGGAAAGGGTCAGTTGTGGACTCGGTGGTTGGTGTCTTTCTTACGCAAAACATCTCTGACCAACTTCCAAGGTGAACTGCATTCAAAGTTTATTAACTCAACAGGGATATTGTAAAAGTCTTGTAAATTAGTCAATTAACTTCCTATTTCTATCTTTTGGTAGCTCTGCCTTGATGGCCCTTGCTGCAAGATTTCCTCTTCAGCGGAGAAGTACCACACACAAAGAAGAAGGAAAGAGCACATCTGCAGAAGAGCAAGATGTGTCGATCCTAGGCTCTGATGACTTCACCAAACAACAGAGTAATATTTCAAGTCAGAAGGTGTATTGTAGAGGGTCTATCAGAATACAGGAAGTTGAACCCTTGGAAGAAAAGGAAATGGCAAGCAGCAATGAGTCATTTAGTAGCAATATGGGAGCCTGTTCGACAGACTGTACAAAGAGTGAGCATATAGCTGCCTTCCAGATAGGGTCAGAAATATGTCAAGATTCATCAGAAAACAGAGCAGACATGACATTCACAATGACAGGAAATGCATGTTTGATGGGTGTTGAGGATGGGAAAGGAATGGAATCTGTAGTTTCATCTCAGGTCTCTGTTATTTCATCTCAGAACTCCACAGAATCAACAGTAGCAGCTGATACAGTTGGATCAAGCTCAGAGTCCAACTCTGAAGCAGAGAACTTAATAAACCAGTTTGAAGGTAATGATTTCTATGGTTCTACTTCATTTCTGGATCTGCTACAAATGGAAAGAATAGACAAGCTCAGGGAGTTTTATGTGAATGGAAATGAACGCATTCCATCAAACGAAAATTTTGTTGGTGCACCAAACCAACTTAAGGATACCGAGTACGTCAAATCATGTAAAGGAGTAGAATGCCTGAATGGTGTCTTATGAATAGTTCTTTTTCTAATTCTGTTCGTTCATTCTTGCAGATAGGATCCACAACAAAATGGGTGAAGGTTAGTTTTTCCTTTTTTTATTTTTTATTTATTTTATGTCTCTAGGTTTTAGCACTGAAGTAAATCCAGGATTGGTGCTTGATTTGTCTTTTCTTGTCTTTGGTTGCTTTTGTTTCCTATGATTATTCCTTTTTTTTTTTCTTATCAAGCTAGTTATTTGTTCGAGGTTGAATCTTTGGGTCATGCCGTGGTTTATTTACTATTCTTTCTTTCTGTTCCTTTTTATTTTTGTTTTTGCATTTAAATTAATCATTGTCCATGGAATCTGCATTTCTATTTTAATGAGACCTAGTATTTTTCTTTAGTTTATTAGGTTTCATTTCAACATATTAATAGGGCCACTAACGGCAAGTTGGATGCATTAGCTAAGTAAGGGGTTGATTGTCTCCTTAGTCTTGCAGCTTTGTGGGCGTATGGTATAACATGTACCTGTGCTTCATTGCTTTGCTATTTGTAGTTGGTTGTGTTTGTTGTACTGTAATTTCATCTTTAATATAGTTTTCTCCTTACCAATAAATAAAATCAATCATTGTTTCTTCTGGAATATAAATTTCAATGCCCTACATACCTAAACATTCTATATTACATTCAGATGCTGAGTTCACTTATGTTCTCGCTTTTGAATTGCTTGAATACATTTAGATTCCTAATTATTTCACCTTCCTGCTGTATTGAGTCATTTTTGTTTTCCTTGAGTTTTATATTTGTATCTTTTGTACCCTAGTTTTCTAATGGATGTATCTGTTAGGATTAACTATAAAATGCATTACATATATTTTTGGCTGCTAATTTTATTGTCAGTATTTCAGTTATTAGAATTTAGATATCATTAATTCATTATCTCATGTGGTAGGAACCAATGATCTCAAAAATGATCTTATCGGCGAACCTGCTTGGATGTTCAGAGGATATCTTGTATAGCTTTATAGTAAGCTTATGCTAGAGGATTTTGCAGGTAAAGAAAATGCGCTCGTTGTATCCAATCACAGGAGTGACATTGATTGGCTAGTTGGATGGGTTTTAGCTCAGGTACATATCTTTAGCTTTAAACTTTGTTTCATGTTTCAGTGACATCCTCGCATCCTATTTTTTGCTAGTTTGGCTGAATGGCTAGGGAGTGAGACTTCCAATGTGAGGACTAGGGATCCATCCTTGGTTGGTATTGTGAAACAGAGGTGCTTCTGTGACGGATCCACCAGTGGTTTGGCATCCTCGCATCCTATGTACATGTATATGTACAGGGTTTTTCACTTGCATATCTGTTGTTGACTTATTGTACTATTTTTCCTGATTTTATGTCCAAGAATTATTTGCATCCATAATTCTTAATGCCATGCTTAAGTGGTGCTTAGCTTCTCTCGTCTATTTGATTTGCTTATCTCAGAGGTCAGGTTGTCTGGGCAGCACTCTAGCTGTTATGAAGAAATCTTCAAAGTTCCTCCCGGTGAGTATATTCATACATACCATTATACTGCTGCTCTCTGGATAAAATGAAGCATTACACTTGGGTCAGTTGTAAAGCTTGATTACTTGGATGCAGCTCTTTTTTTATTTACATGTTGCTGATATCTAGCTCGAGTCATGTAGTGATCTAACATTTTCTTTGTTCATTTTATTTGCTTTCAGGTCTTCCCTTCAAGTTAAGTTATACTTTCAAGTCTTACCCTGGAGTCCGGAGTTGTTAATTTTAGAATCCGCAGTAGCAGTAATTAATTTGATCAATTTGGTTTTCGTCATCCTAACTGATGCATATTACCATGCAGCTTGGGCAATTTTTTTATTTTTTATAGTATTTTCTTAGTTTCACTAATAAAATTTCTGTTGCAGGAGAGGCTTATCTGAATCAGAAATGCGTTTTCTTAAGGAGGCTCCCTAAATGGCATGCTTCCAGTTGGGCAATGATCCCTTTCAGTACGCTGTAGCATGGAGCAGTATTCTTATTCAAACTATTCTTATTCTTTCAGTATGCTGTAGCATGGAGCAGTATTCTTGGTGGTGTTCTTCTGTGTTTTTTTTTTTTTTTTTTTAAAATTATGTGATTTCTTGTAGCCTTCCTATACTGTTTGTTCCCTTTTTTTCTGCTTTGTTTGCCTTTCTCTTTTTCTTTATTATTTTTAAGCATCACAGAAGGGACGCAATCCATAGGCATCAATTACTGATGGCAACACTGAACATTTGGTCTAGCATCACGAGGGATCTTTAGCAGAGAATCCAACAAAATCTTTGGTCACAATAGCCCAAGATGATGTCTTATTCCTAGACCTTATCACAACCTCTAACATAGCCAACTTGTCTCGAAAAGCTCTCCTATTTCCTTCTCTTGGTTGAGAATTGTAATTATTTTTTGATTGTCAATGGCATTGGTGAAACAACAGCTTGATGGAGTAGGATCAATCATGATGACATATGATGGAATTAATAATGATTTCTGAGACTCCATTTGATTTATCTTTGTTTGTACAAGTGTCAGAGACAAAGTAGAGAGGTCTATTGCTAGATATGTTCCTAGAATGGTAGAATATGGAAATTGATAGGATACCTGTCTATCCATCATGTCTATGTTTCATCGAGGTCATCCTATAGGCCTTCAATGCATATACTTAAAGCCATAACCCCTAGTCGCTACTGCTTCATATGTGGACCGGAAAGACTATGAAAGCTCACACTCCCTACTGAAAAACTTGAACTTGCCATACAAATTGGTTACTTATAGGGACTGAATTAATCCAAGAGTTGGTCTCACAATGAGTCCTCCTAGTTTGTGGATCTGGACCTTTTTTTGTGGCCCTAAAACAGGATCTTCCTGAAGTTAATGCAAATTCCTGCATAGAATATTTTACTTTTGTGCTTCCTCTCCTCGAGAGTTCTACTTTTGCTGTCAGTATGTTTTATCTTGATTCATTTTAACCTTGCTTTTGCAAATCTCCAAAGTTGCCTCCAGGGTTTTGTTCTGTTCTATAGTTGCTCAGACTAATTTTAGAGAGCATTTTCTTTATTCTTTAAAACTGGCTCTCGCACAAGCTTTTTATACAGAATAAGAGCTTGCAGGCCAAACTTATCAGTCAGAAAGTCTGACACAACGTCCTCTTGGTAAATGCAACCTTTTTTTTTATAATCTTGTATCTCTATTTCTTTGTATCAGGACTCTTAAAGAAATTTTGTACATTTTATTTTTTCATCAGTATGAATGATAAATGGTTGATGAATACACTGTTTTTACTAAATGCCTTAATAATTTACTTTTGGTGATTCTCTCACAGAAATTGATAGAGGCAGGAGACCACTTTATGCAAAGCATCCTATGACAAAGTTTGCTTGGACAACTGTAGAAGACATTGATACAGTATGTACTCATAGTTGTCTTTTCAATCTTGAAAAGGTGGAAAATTTTGTTTTTAATGAAGACAATTAACTGGTTCTATGAGGCAAAAGTTGTCCCATCACCTTTTTCTTGGATTGGTTGTAATTATATTCCCTTTTGTTGACTTCACATGTTTCAATCATTGCTTTCATCATTTCATATGTGGTAAAACATAATATTAGTAACTCTGTAGGACTTGAGTGGTTAGAACTTAGAATCTATAAGTGGGTCATTTGTAGTAAGAACTAAGAACTAAGAAGCCAATGTTACTTTGTATTTTTGTATACTGGTCAGGTGGAGTGGTCAAATGACTGTTTAGACGCTTTGAATGATGTTGAAAAGTCATATCAAGGAAAGGATACTTCTGAGATCATTTACAGCAAAGCTGAACAGGTGTTCTATATATTTCTAGCTAAGCTGCAAGCTTTCAGAGACTTTTTTCTATGCTTGAGCTTTTTAAATTGATACGTGTCTTCATTTTATGTAAGCCTTTCCCTTTTTACTCCTAGATGTTGCATGGAAAGAATGATGATATGAAGCTTCTGTTGGAAAAGGAGTTAAAGTCTAGGGAATTAACTGGTCTTCACCCAGAATGTCTTACAGATACATGGATGGGGAAAGACAGGTCCTCTCTCTCTCTCTCTCTCTCTCTCTCTCTCTCTTGTTTAGTCTTCCATTGGATAATCCTGTAGAAGATAATGTGGCTCAGGCCCACTAGGCCCAGCCCGACTCAGGCCCACTAGGCCCAGCCCAAGGGCTTGTACACAACTGTATATCAGATCCTCTTAGGTAATGTTCTGATTTGATGCTAATTTATTTCCTTGTATAGATTAGGAGATTAATTGTTAATTCCTTGTATAGATTAGGAGATTGATTGTTAATTATTCTAATTGCCCTTGATTAGGGTGTAATGTTATTATAAATATACATACGATCCTCCTCTTGAGGTATCGGTTCATCTTCACAGTTTGTCTCTTCCTCTTCCTTTAATTACATGGTATCAGAGCCATAATACCTTGGAGATCTCATCTACATCATCAGAGCAACACAGATCATGGATTCGTGTCTTCTGGAAGCAAAACGTAGGTGATAACCTACTGTTTCTTCACTGCCATCATAGTGGCCCACCTGCGATCATCTCGAAATCCATAAGTTTACTTCCAGCCTGGGTCGTCCATCTCTCCTTGTTATTTTGGAGATTTTTTCAGCATTTTTAAGAGATCAAAGGTAGGCGCTTTGATCCATCTTGTGATTATTCACTTTCTTTAAATAGTTTTCATCACAGCCGCCACAAAATCCTTGATTCTGATCGGATCTGGATGAAACTTGTATTGCTGGAAAGGAAATTGGATACTAGTCTCTAGCTACTAATCTGATCACCAATCAGATCCCTTTGTGGGCCCCACGCAAGGATCCTACCTCAATTTTTCAGTTCGTCTGGATTGTTTTAGTGCAATTTTTGAACTCTGTGTTCTGTTTCTGCTTGGAAGTCTCTGCTACTTCTCTGATCTCTTCTACTATTGCTGCTGTCTGCTGTTGATGCTGATTGTTACTGATTAAGGCTGATTAATCATTGATCAATCACCGATCAGTGCTGGCCCATGCACTATTAGTGCAGTGTTAGGGTTGTTAACTGCTGTATTCACCTTTGATAGCAGATCAAACCTTTCCTTTTTGGTTTGCGTGCTGATCTCTTCTCTCTACTACATTTTGACAATAATGGAAAAATATGATGTTATTCCGGTTAAGTTTAATGGAAATAATTATATGGCCTGGTCTTTTCATCTGAAGAATTTTGTAGAAGGCCAAGGATTGTTTAGTTATCTTGATGGTTCGATAACTAAACCCACTACAACTACTGACACAAAAGCAGTAGCCACCTGGTCTAAAGAAAATGCTAAGGTCATCACTTGGATTCTTAACTCCATTGACCCTTCTCTTGCCATTGCTCTTCAAGCATATACTACTGCATCTGACATGTGGGGTCATCTCAAGAAAGTTTATCATCAAACAAATAAAGCTCGCAAATTTCAACTAGATAGTGAAATTGCGAAATTCAGTCAAGGCGATAAATCGGTACAGGAGTACTACAATGGGTTTCTCACCTTATGGACTGAGAGGGATGCTATGATAATTCAGTCAGTGTCTGTTGGGTTTCTGTCTGAGGCTCTTAAATTACAAGAAGAAACCCACATCAGCCAGTTTCTTATGAATCTCAGATCCGAATTCGAATCTGTTCGGTCGGCTCTCATGAATAGAGAAGTCACCGCGAACCTGGACACGTGCTTTCAAGAAGTCCTTCGAGAAGAACTTCGCATCAACTCTCAGCGTGCAATTCTTGAAGAACCAATGGCCTTCCCTTGGATGATCCCTCTATTTTTCGGCGGATAGTTGGTAGTTTGCTCTACTTAACTATGACTCGACCTGATATTTCTCATGCAGTCCATACGGTTAGCCAATTTATGAACAATCCTCACAAACCCCACTTTGCTGCTGCTTTGCGTATACTCCGCTATGTTAGAGGCACTCTTACTCATGGTCTATTCTATCCTTCGGATACTTCTCTGCGTTTATCAGCGTATGCCGATGCCGACTGGGCTGGTTGCCCTGATTCTCGGCGATCTACCACTGGATGGTGTATGTTTCTTGGTGACTCTCTGATTTCATGGAAGTGCAAAAAGCAAACAACTGTGTCCAAGTCTTCTGCAGAGGCTGAATATCGAGCAATGTCGTCCGCCAGTGCTGAAATCATCTGGCTCCGTCGTCTTCTATGTGAATTCGGTATCATTGTTGATCATTCTACACCTCTTCATGGGGACAATACCAGTGCTACCAGAATTGCTAATAATCCAGTTTTTCATGAACGGACGAAGCATATTGAGCTTGATTGTCACTTCATCCGTCAGCATGTGGTCACTGAGAAGATAACATTGCCTCATGTCTCTACTCATGACCAGTTGGCGGATATTTTCACCAAAGCACTTCCCAAGCCACGCCATCATGAACTCACTCGCAAATTGTTGTTTTCTGCATTACCACATCAATTTGAGGGGGAGTGTAGAAGATAATGTGGCTCAGGCCCACTAGGCCCAGCCCGACTCAGGCCCACTAGGCCCAGCCCAAGGGCTTGTACACAACTGTATATCAGATCCTCTTAGGTAATGTTCTGATTTGATGCTAATTTATTTCCTTGTATAGATTAGGAGATTAATTGTTAATTCCTTGTATAGATTAGGAGATTGATTGTTAATTATTCTAATTGCCCTTGATTAGGGTGTAATGTTATTATAAATATACATACGATCCTCCTCTTGAGGTATCGGTTCATCTTCACACTTTGTCTCTTCCTCTTCCTTTAATTACAAATCCAATGGGCAACAATGGTTATTTATAATTAATGAATTGATAATGATAATCGGAAGGCTAAAGATGATCCACTGGGAGTGATGGTAATCTTATGGTGTGATTGTAAGAATGATGGTCCATGAATGATGATTGGGATAGCCCAATTTGTGTATTGCTTGAATGCTACTGTATCAATATCATAGATCAGGCCCACTGAACATCCATGGAAGCCTTTCGTGGAGATGCTCGCCGCTAAAAGCACCACTTTTGGGTTGGTGTTCATTGCCCACTGCACGGCCATTCAAATTCCAGACTACCATCCATCTCTACAGGGGACAAAGGGTGAATGGTAGATTGTGGGCAAGGCAACCCGCTGTTGTTGAGTACATGGAGTGTTGTCATTTCTGTTGATGCATGCATTATGTTACTAAATGATTGAATTCATGGCAATTTTCATCTTATTTTTCTTTTCTTTTCTTCGTATTTTTTTTTTATTTTTTTCTTTTCTATTATGGATAATGTAATTTTGTTGTTTTGGTCTGTTCCTTTGGAATCTTTTTTTTTTCCCTTTATTTTTTTCCAGGCCGAGGTGGCGATAGATGAGGTTTATGCTCAGGGGTCTCTGGTTCCTGAAAGTGAGCTTAGAGATATATATATGCTTCTCCTTTTTCTTACTGCAATTTATTTGAAATGTTCTCTTTTCATCTATTTGTGTTGGGCCTTCAAAAACTTTTTTTAATGTTTGTTTGCTAATTTGGGATAATGGGTTTCTTTTCTTTTGACATTGTTGTTGTACTTTTGCCCAAACCCGAAACCCTAAACCCTAAGCCCTAAACCCTAAGCCCTAACCCCTAAGCCCTAAGCCCTAAGCCCTAAACCCCAAGCCCCAACCCCAAACCCAAAACCCTAAACCCTAAACCCTAAAACCCTAAACCCTAAACCCCAAACCCCAAAACCCAAACCCAAAACCCAAAACCCAAAACCCCAAACCCCAAACCCCAAACCCCAAACCCCAAACCCCAAACCCCTAAAACCCTAAACCCTAAACCCCAAACCCTAAACCCTAAACCCTAAACCCAAAAAACCCTAAACCCTAAACCCTAACCTAAACTCCAAACCCCAAACCCCAAACCCCTAAAACCCTAAACCCTAAACCCTATATCAATATTGATAGTTTACATCTGACAGTCACAGTTGAATAGTGTTGTGCATTTAAAGTTTCACATACATGCCCACGGATCTATCCCGGGTCCTTAAGTTAAAGTATGACTCCCTTACTTGTAGTCTAGAATAGTGTTGTGCATTTAAAGTTTCATAGTAGAAAAAATGTGTTGATGGTTTGCCAAAGTCTTCTTACTAAGCAAGAATCTTTCTTGATTTTAACAATAACACCCTTTTAAATTAATTTTAAAGGACTTATTTATTTTTCTTCTTTGATAAGTGCATGTTTATACTGCTTTTATTGTCTTTTAGATTTGTTCTTAGTCAATACTTGTAACGAGACCCACAGTTGACGCTTGAAATATTAAAAACCACACTAATCACAAAGGTTCTCGATAACCAACCATCATTGGCTGACAACAAACAATTGAAATTTTCCTTTGGTAATTCAAATAAAAGGTTTATGGTCGGCTCTTTTCTCAGCAAAGTTTATGCTTGGCCCCTTTTTTTTTTACTTTAGCGCTCAACATAATTTTACTAAATACGACCCACTTGGATGCTTGGCAATCAAAGAAAGTAGTTGCTGATGAGACATCCTCATCAACTGTGATATGTTCGTTTCTCTACTTCTTAATGCTCACATCTTGAAATGTTTTGTATCGTACATGGATTTCATGAATGGAGATTTGTATTTTTAGGATAAAGGAACCCTATATTTCTATCTTTCTTATAGGAAATTGAAATGGTTTTTATTAAGGAGAATTACTCATTTTTGAAAAAAATAAAATAAAAAAATGACACACACAATCATAAAATAATGAGTTGCATGGAAATAAAAATAATTTTTCTCTGTTGTGGAATCCTCTCGTTGTATAAATGCACCTTTAGGACACATTTGTGTAACATGTGAAAAGAGAGTCAATGAAAAAGCAATTTGGATGGCCTCCCTTCTTCGAAAAATGGTTTTTCCTAGGTCTTCCCTAATGATAATGCGTTGCATCAAATAGTTGAAAAAGCAGTGGATGCAAAAAAACTAAATCCTCAGACTTCGTCTAGACTCTATTTTTTTAGTGATAATGGCAACCACAAAATTAGAGATGATTTTAATATTACTAATTTATGAAACGCTTTTTTGACATTTGGACAAACACTCGAAATCATTTTAAAATTTCTTCATTTTCAAAAAACGCAGGCGTTTGCTTTACCATATGAAATTACTCGATGCTTTGGCTTGTTTGGGTAATTTACTTGTAGAGTGAAGTAAAGAGAAGATGTCAAATTAAGAGAAAAAAAGCACAGCGTCTCTCTGCCACATGAAACTACTCCGTGCTTTGGCTTGTTTATGTAGTTTACCTATAGAGTGAAGTGAAGGGAAAATGTCAAATCAAGAGAAAAAAAACACAGCATTTGCTCTGCCCCATGAAATTACTCTATGCTTTGGCTTGTTTGGGTAATTTATCTGTAGAGTGAAGTTAAAAGAAATGTCAAATCAAGAGAAAAAAAAAACAGGCATATGCTTTGCCGCATGAAACTACTCTATGCTTTGGCTTATTTGGATAATTTACTCTTAGAGTGAAGTGAAGCGAAAATGTCAAATCAAGAGAAAATAAAAGAAAAGGGGGCCAAATCAAATAATGCTAATGGCACAGGAAGGTATCTTTTTATTTTTTTTTTGGTAAGAAAAGAGCATTTTGTGTCATTTAATGGCATGAGAAAAGATCTTTTAGACTTAAAAAAAAAAGGAAGAGGAAATATCTTTTAGAATTAAAAAAAAAGAAGTGGTGATTTGTTAATCTTGATACCTTTTGATTTGACCCCTATTCTTCTCTTGTCTCTTAATTTAACCTTTTACCTTACTTCAGTTTACTAGTGAAGTTACCAAACATAAGATGATTTAGAATTCCAAATTCTTGGACACAGTAAAAATGTATTGAAAAAAAGGTCACAAACGGAGGAAGATTAGAAAAATGAGAATTTCCCTTGGTGGGGGCTCTTCATGCGTTGGATGTCTTTGGAGAAGAAAGAGAACCCACATTTACTTTTATACACCCTTTTTATTGTCGTCCATTTGTCTTTGACGAGGACCATTTAACGGTTGATGTCTAAGCAACAACGAATCCAAATCCTCTATTGTAGCTATTAAATGGAAACTAAATATTAAATTTCTTAAACTTTATTTTTTGGGTCATTTTGGTAACTTTATTATTAAAATAAAGTGGGGTGAAGTGTCAAATTTAATGACAAAAAAGAAGAGAGGTCAAATAAAAAAATATTATTTTTGTAATTTAGTGAGATGAGAATGTAACTTTTTAAATTTTTTTTAAAGATAAGTTAGTTTTTTATCATTTAGTGGCATGGAAAGTAATTTTTTGACTTTTTTTGGTAAAAAGTAAAGGGTTATTTTTAAAATATAGTACCTTTTGATTTGACTCCATTTATTTTATTATCCATTGAAATAACCATTCAATCACTCCATTGGGTAACAAATAGGCCGATGCTGCAAAGAGATAATCCAAATCCTTTGAGATGAACCCCTGCCTTCCATATCTAGATCCTCAACTTTCAATTTAAACGTAGAGGGTCCCATTATATGATTGATCTAAGATGGAAACCAAGATTAACACCACACAAGCAGTGATGTCATGTCATCTCCTAGATACATTTTTATCATGTACTCAATTGTGTGGTGGGACCCATTAATTTTTAGCCGAAACTTGAGGATCTAGATATAAAGAGATGAGATTTATCTTCAACAGCGCAAGATTATCCCTGTGTGGGCCCCAAGGGAGAGTTTCATGTAAACAGCTGGGACAAAGGATCCGGGCCTGCAGCAATGATGGCACCATCGACAATGGGTCCCACAGGTCACTCAATCATGGCTGTCAAATTCGGAAATCCAAAGGGAAAGATTGAAATTTGGTGGGCCACCGTGCAAATATCATCATTACCTTTTCAAATTAATTTCAAAGTGCCAGCTGTGAATTCCCGCGTACTTATTTGGCAAGTTTCGTCGCGCCCTCATACGGCTATTTATAAGCGACCTCCCGCGCTCACACTAACACTCACACTCACACTATTCATTCTCTGCTGCTAACGTTTGCTCCAGCACGCCTTGATTCCTCACACAGACTCCTCTTTCTATCTAAAGAGAGAAGACGAAATCCATGGAAAACGAAGATGACAAGCAAAAGCAAATCGAACTTCTCTTTCTTGGATCTTCTGATTGAAGAAATGGTTGTTGCTGCAGTGCTGGAAGAATTACATGGATCGGCAAATGCATCTTCTCGTATTGCAAAACCCTAATCGAAGTCGAGTGCAATGTCAAAGCCAAAAGAATCCAGGTATTTAGGGTTTCTGATCTTTTCTTTCTCCAATATTTAGGGTTTCTTTTGATAAATTCTTTCTTGATTTCTTTCTTCATTGTGTTTTGTTCAGTAGTTTGATAAGTTGGCGAGGATTGAATCTTAGGTTTTTGGGAAATCTAGGGTCTGTTTGGCTTTGTATTTCTGATTTAACAACAAAATATGCATCTGATGATTGGAAATTTTGGTTCTGTCCATGTGATGCCTGAGTTCTTGGTGGTTTAATGACGTTCGTTTACCATAGCCTTACAAAGGAATTGCAGTGGTGGGAAGGACCCTTTTGCTCAGTTGAAAGGGATTACTTCCTTTTGGGTCTGAAATGAGGGATTTCAGTCCTCTCAAGAAACCCATCTATCTATCTTTTAATGCGTTTTGACGGGAACCATTTCAAGAATTATATTTGAATCAGATGTACTTGTGGAAATCACCTTTGATTTCAATGCATATGTAGAAACTCAATTAATCTAGCCAGCCACTCACCCCCAAAAAAAAATGTTATTAATTGGATGATAGGGATTAGGGTAATCTGTTTTGTGCATTTTAGAATCAACTGGTATGAATGTGGAAGTACAATTGTAGTACTTGCAGAGTTGCTTTGTGACAGAAGACATAGGTGGGATAAGACGTGTTTGTTTGTTTGGGCACTTTGATTGATTGTAAAAAATAAATATATCTAAATGTGTGTAAATCTAAATCTAATCACATAACAAACAAACAAACAAGACTTCAACATTGATGAAGGTTCCATGAGACTGCAAACTCATTTATCTATAAAGGCCTCTTTCTTTGATGGGTAATTGCATTCATGTCATTGAATTCCCTTTTGTTTATCTTCTCTGAATTCCATTTGGATTTGTTTCTTGAAATTTGTGTGTTCTTTCGACGCGTTGATTCTACTTCCTTTTTTTTTTCTTTCTCTACTTTGGCTATTTGGGAGAGTTTCTGATTTTTTATCAAGGCATTGGATTTCTGTTTCCAAAGTTGCTGTTCTGTTCTATCAGGGCTTTTGATTAACCTCTCATTTGGGTCTTATTGTGAATTAGTTTTATTCCAAGATGACTGTTGGGGCTGGGATTACTATTGCTGATGTGAGTTTGGTGGTTTTGGGAAGCGAAATTTTGTCTGATGTTCATGAAAATGTCATTTTAACTCCCGCCAGCGGTGACAGTATGCTCAATGGAGCATTTATCGGCGTGAATTCTGATGGATGTGGAAGCTGCCGGGTCTTCCCTATTGGAGCAAGTTACTTTTCCTAATACTCAAACAACTTGTGATTTCGGGTAGGCTACCTGAAACTGTAATTAGTTTGATTTCCAGTAGAATGGATGGTTATCCATCCATTGTGCATTTCAGATAGAAGATTTGGGAGTTTTATTGGACCTGATAACTATTTTTCTGTGGTTTCTACTTTAAATTGTTATCTTGCAAACAACTAATCTGCCATTATATTACAATCCTTGCAATTTGTGGTACAGTCATTGTACTGGATCAACATACACGTGCCAAACATAGTGTCACGACCCAGTCCCGAGATTTAATTAGCTCGGACAAACCTCGAGTCGTGAGTGCATACTTACTCCCGTAAATTCCGAATTAACAAAAGTTAAAACGAAACTCACAAGGGATATCAAATACAATACCTGTCAACTGTATACAATGGCGAAAAATATACATTGACGAAACATAATACACAAGTTAATTCTACAGTCAAGAAAGTCAACCACCGTATACTTAATACAATATGGGGACTTCACTTATATTCAAAACTATATACATTCCAAAATTTATTCTTTCGCTCTCAGCGATCAAATCCACTCGATTAAACCTCCTGGAGGTATCGGGCGGGCATCCTCCGTTGGCGGCGCGGCCTCGGCAGGACCGACACGGGCATCTGGGCCTGTGACATTCATCAATAGTACCATGAACACGACGGTTCAACAAATACACACATGTTATGATAGTTCTAGCTATCACATAATCCATTGAAACAATTCATTTAACATTTCATTCATAATAACGGATCCAGTAATATCAGTAAGTTGATATCTACATGGACACTCTGATTCAAGGGTTATCATATGATATGGAATACGTCAGTGTCTTGATCAGAGATCACTAACTTCCACGAGGTTCCGGAACACCTCAAACATCTGCTGCAGCAGAAATGGTTCATTATGCAATTCATATTCAATGTAATTTGTTCAACAAGTTGAAATGCGGAAACTAATCAGACTTCTAAGCCAAGCAAATGAGTGAAACATTCATTTTCCAATACACGTACTATTTGTGATGAATATCATTTGAATCATGTATTCGGAAAATTGAGTTTACACCTATGAAGGCTTATACATTAACAATTTTCAGCCTGTATACATTAGGCCTCAAAACAGACAATTCTGCACAGCGTCGGTTCACCTATCGGTCAGCTCATCGGTTGACCGACAGCTTCAGGACGGTTGACCGACGACGCGTCGGTCAGAATTCCAGCGAGCTAGAATTCCCTGAATTCTGAACCACTTTTATGTTATCGGTCGACCTATCGGTTGACCGACCTCATCACATCGGCTGACCGACATTGCGTCGGTCAGAAATCCAGAGAGCTGGATTTTCACTCCATCCTCTGAATTATACTGTCGGTCAGGTCATCGGTCGACCGACTTCGCATCGGTTCGAATTCCAGAGAGATGGAATTCACTGAAAACACATTCGAAACCCATCGGTTCATCTTGTCGGTTCATCGGTCGACCTGTCGGTCGACCGATGGCCACCCAAAAGCTCAGTTCGAGCTTCAGGTTTCTGAAGCCAATTTTCTGGCTTCCTGGCCCAAATGAGTTCTAATGACTCATAAACACTACAAATCATAGAAACATGTAGGTACTTGCCTCTCTTGATGTCAAATCCACAAAAACCCTTTTGTTAGCTTGAGTTTGAGATAAGAACACTTGAATCCAAGCTTTCCAACTCCAAACTTGTCCTTAAACTTGAGGAAGATGAAGAGATAGATGAAATGAATGAAATCCACTTGCAAATCACTCTCAAGAAGTCACTTTTGATGCTTGATGAAGAGAATTGGAAGAAAGAAGAGAAAACAGGGAAAATAGGGAGGCTAGGGTTGTGTTGGAATTTCCAACCGAATGTCCTTAGGTTATATAAACTTTTCATTTACATTTAGCCCCCACAATTCTTCATCAATTACAACTCAAGTCAAATGGATGGTCATTTGAATTAATATTCGTCAAACGACCTCGAGTCTTTGACGGAAGTGAACGTACTCCTCGAGATACGCGCGTTGGCATCGAGAGTTTCTGTATTCGATGAAATACGTATAAAAAACGTATTTACACAAAAGGCCTCTCAATTCCTAGTTTGAGTTCAAACACTCATCCAATCCATTTACAATCCATTTTACAAGCTTGTTAAGCTTAATTCATTCTCTTAAGGCTAAACCAAGTCAATTTGGTACTAAGCCTTCATTAATTCGACTAAACATGTTTAATTAGCCATAAGTGTGATTAATAAGAGTTAATCATGATTAACTCGGGACGGGGTCTCGCAACTCCCTAAAACTTTTAGAACCATTCGGTCCTCCGAATGCTATACAAATCAATGAAACTCAATAATAAATTATGAATCCAGAAGAGTAAACCAATTATAAATTCACATTTACCTGTATGAATAGTTCGGGATACTTTCAAGCCAATTGCTCCTCAAGCTCCCAAGTAGCCTCGTTAGGTCCATGATGTGCCCAAAGCACTTTGACCCATTTAATTGTTCGCGTGCGCAGAACTGCCTCCTTGGTATCAATGATCTGAGTTGGCTTCTCAACATACGTGGTGTTTGGAAACACTTGGATCTCTTCATGCTTTATAATATGTGAAGGATCATGTACGTACTTTCGAAGCATAGAAATGTGAAACACATTGTGGATACCGGAGAGTTCTGTTGGCAACTCGAGACGATAGGCTACATTTCCAATTCGACTTTGGATCTTGAAAGGTCCAATGAATCTCGCGGAAAGTTTCCCTTTTTGTCCGAATCGGATCGTACCTTTCATCGGTGAAGTTTTCAAAAAGACCATATCATCAATGGCGAACTCTAGATCACGCCGACGATTATCAACATAGCTTTTCTGCCTTGATCTAGCAATCTTTAACCGATCCTGAATCTTCTGTACTTTCTCTGCTGTTTCAGCAATGATCGTAGGACCATGGAAACTTCGAGTTCCCACCTCTTCCCAGCTCACTGGGGTCCTACATCTCCGACCATACAAAGCTTCAAACGGTGCCATTTCAATGCTGGAGTGGTAGCTGTTGTTGTATGCAAATTCACACAACGCTAAATGGTCATCCCAATCACTCCCAAAATCAGATACACTGGCACGAAGCAAGTCTTCTAAGGTCTGGATAGTCCGTTCTGATTGTCCATCAGTCTGTGGATGATAAGCAGTACTAAACTTAAGTCTAGTACCCATCGAATTCTGAAAGGATTGCCAAAATGAGGAAATAAACCGACTATCTCGATCGGAAACAATCGAGACCGGTGTTCCATGCAATCGAATCACTTCGCTGGTAAACAATCTGGACATATCACTGAAACCAATATCTTTTCTAATCGGAAGGAAGTGTGCAGACTTCGTAAGACGATCCACGATCACCCATACGGCATCGTGCTGTTTCCTCGTCCTTGGCAAACCTGATACGAAGTCCATAGTAATGTGTTCCCACTTCCATCGAGGAATGTTCAGTGGATGAAGCAAGCCAGGTGGCTTTTGGTGCTCAGCCTTCACACGTTGACAGGTCAAACATGAAGTTACATAACCGGCAATTTCTCGCTTCATATTGTTCCACCAAAACATATCCTTGAGATTCCTATACATCTTTGTGCTTCCAGGATGCATAGAGTATCTAGCATGATGTGCTTCATACATCACTGCTTGTTTTAAATCATTCTCTACTGGAACACACAATCTGCCTCTAAAGTAGAGGATTCCTTCTACTAACATGAAGTCTGGTCTTGCAGCAATGTTGTCCCTGATCCTTACCAATTCCGGATCGTCGAACTGTCTATCCTTAATCTGTTGGATAATAATTGGTTCGAACACGGACATTGCCATAGTCATTGCTTGGTCATCAACTGCCTCAATGGACACATCCATGTCCTTGAAATCATCAAGTTGATTCCATCCCCATTTCAATGATGCTACTTCAATAGTCTTTCGACTCAAGGCATCGGCTACGACATTGCCCTTTCCAGGTACATATTTAAATGGAAAGTCGTAGTCCTTGATCAGCTCTAGCCAACGACGTTGTCTCAGGTTAATCTCCTTCTGAGTGAATAAGTATTGGAGACTCTTGTGATCACAGTGAACTTCAAAAGTTTCACCATACAAGTAATGTCTCCATTGTTTCAAGGCAAACACAACCGCTGCGAGCTCAAGATCGTGTGTAGCATAGTTCTTCTCATGCTCTTTCAACTGACGAGTGTTTTATATGTGTTAATTGGGAAGCTGGAATGAAAGCATATGTTAGGCTAGCATCCTATAATGTGTTATCTTGGCCGAAATACCTTGTTATTGGACCATACTGGAATGAAAATCCTGTTTTATTCTGTTTTGTTCATTAATGAACCCAAACAAACATGATAAGAACTGGATGGATGTATATTTAACCTTATTCACAACAGTAACCATTAAATTACAAGACTGCAGCTCTCATGTGACATGAAAGTTTTCCGTGAAGTTCTA
The DNA here is from genome assembly GCA_012931725.1 of Litsea cubeba. Classification (NCBI taxonomy): domain Eukaryota; kingdom Viridiplantae; phylum Streptophyta; class Magnoliopsida; order Laurales; family Lauraceae; genus Litsea; species Litsea cubeba. Next base: position 138,733,900 of record CM022947.1, on the reverse strand, counting down.
TCAATTTATTGCTTTCAACTAAGAAACATTTGAAATAAATTTAGATCATAATGCTATCTTAAATTTACAAATTAACTGAAGAAGAGAGGTAATAGAGTTTATATAGCAATTAGGTTACTTAAATGGTGTAAACCTTTTCAAATAAATATTACATTATAAAATAATCAATGCCCTATTATGCATAACATATTTGTTGATAATTGTGTTCTAGAGTAGAGTTGGATCCTAACTATGCCTGTGCCTTTATCCATAGTTGCAAAGCTTGTATGCTACGGCTTGAATTACATCCAAAGCTCTCTCTCTCTCTCTCTCTCTCTCTCTCTCTCTCTCTCTCTCAGAGGGATGATGGAGTTTATTTTATAGTTTAATGGTATGGCTTTTTATGCTGGCCCCAGATTGATAGGAGTAGCAATGATGACCACTATGATTAATTATCACAATTAGGGGGCTTACTGAGACTATGGTTGATCATTGTGCTTTGAATTAACTTTTGTGCCTTACTGAGACTACGGTTGATCATTGTGCTTTGAATTAAATTTTGTCATATCTTTGCTTTCTAGTTGGTTAACCGTGAGGTCTGTCTGCTGCAACAAATTTTAGAGAGCTCCCTGACATGCTGTTAGAAGGTCAAAATAAGATGACATGGCTTATTTTTAGTCAAATGGTAGAACTGTTTGAGCCGACCCCAGATCATTATTCTATGAAATAACTTTTGTCATATCTTTTATTTCTTGTCTAGCTGATTAACTTTAAGGTCTGTCTGCTGCACTAATTGATTTGATCCATAATAAGTGCCAATCTTAGGGAATTTACAATAGGATGATTTTCCACAGCTCCCATGCTGTAATTAAGTATGGTCTGGCCTGTTAGGCCCACTCGGATGCATACCAATCATGGGGAAGGAGGGATGAAAAGGTCTATGTACGGCCTAGGTGTGTGCGTAAATGGGCACATCTGGTCATCCTAACTTTCAATTTTTTTTTTGGTAAATCCTAACTATCGAGTTAAGGGCATCAAAGTTGGACAATCATCAGCCCTTAGAGAAAGTGCATATTTTTTGTTTTTTTCATTTTCTTTTTTCTGAATGATCAGTTCCATAATGAATATGGCTTGGATGAATGTCAAATTGGAGTGAGTGTCATGGGTAATACTTTCTGTGAATTGTCGAGGGGTAGGATTGATCATAGGTGGGCTCAGGGGAGGCTCCATATCCCAGTTTGCTATTTACCAAATAGAATCCTAGCTACTCTTAGTTATTTTACTTTATTGTAGATATTATCAATTATTCCTATTTTTTTTATGGCGTCCTTATTTGCGTGGTTGTTGAATGAATTTGTGTTGTTAGTTAGCTTTAAATTTTAACATTCAGCTTATTTTTTCGTATTCCTCTGGATGGTTGAGAATTGTTGTTTCTTCCCAAAGTTTCCTATTCATGTTTGTCATCTGAGCATATTCATCTCAGAACTGCCTATTGGGAGATGTTAACTCCTGATCAAAAGGAAACATTAACAAACTAGCTGAGTTTATTCATTTTGTTTTTATCTATTTTTAAGTTTTTTGTTGTTCAGTAGTTCCTGTATTAGTTGATAACTGGTTACATATTTGGCTTGCATTCTCAGCCCCATCTCGTGCTTGGGTTGATATCTCAAATTATTAAGGTACGTCTCTTTGTCCTTTATGATTCTATTATTTTTATAATCATGAACTCTTAGAAGTTAGAATGCTTAACTTTAAATAAGATTTGAACTCTTCAGTTTATATCTCTGTCCAGCCACCATGGTAGACAGGTTTACATATTGAATGCTTCATGCTTCATTTACCAATATTTTCTGCAGAAAAATGGAGCATAAACATTTTGATTTATAATTGATTTTATTAATCTTAGATACAATTGCTGGCGGATCTCAACTTGAAGAAAACACCTCAGTTGGTGGAGTTGGTTGATGATAGCAAGGTCAAAGCTTGTCCTTTCTTCCTCTCAATTTCCTTGAACTAGGAGTTCAAACAGTTTTCATCATATTAGAATATTTCTCTTTACACTTTGATATATGAATTTCAAAGACTAACAGGATGTGGAGGAGCTATTGAGCCTACCACCAGAGAAGATCCTACTAAGGTGGATGAACTTTCAACTTAAGAAAGCTGGTTACAAGAAAGTCATAACAAACTTTTCCTCAGATGTGAAGGTAGGTAGATGTGAGTTGGAGCAAAAGATGGTGCATCTAAATTTTTGTTCTTCTCTTTTATTTTATATTTACGAATCTTAGTTCCCCATCAACTTGGAACTGGTAGAATATGTGGTAAATCTATGTAAATAGGTTGAATTGTTGCACTAAATGTTGTATGACTTAACTATTTCTTGTTTGACTAGAATATGGTTTAGAGAGTAAGGTTCAAAACGTTGGGTTTAGGGTTTAGGGTTTTAGGTTTTAGGGTTTTGGGGTTTTGGGGTTTGGGGTTTAGGGTTAGGGGTTTAGGGTTTCGGGTTTAGGGTTTAGGGGTTTGGGGTTTGGGGTTTGGGTTTTGGATTTTGGGGTTTTAGGGTTTAGGGTTTTAGGGTTTAGGTTTTAGGGTTTTAGGGTTCGGGGTTCGGGGTTCGGGGTTCGGGGTTTAGGGTTTAGGGTTTAGGGTTTAGGGTTTAGGGTTTAGGGTTTAGGGGTTTTGGGGTTTGGGGGTTGGGGGTTTTGAGGGTTTTAGGGTTTTAGGGTTTAGGGTTTT